>PVKB01000218.1:0-600000 GCA_004027205.1 Ctenodactylus gundi | reverse complement strand
AACCCAGGGTCTTAACCTTGCTAGAAGGTGCTTTAACTGGTGAGCTATTCCTCCAACCCAGGTTCTTGCTTCTTAAATGGGATTATATTGTTAAATGAATGTCTGATAAATCTGACATTCATTTTATGTAATGAGTCATATGTTGTAAGATCGAAATTTTTTCTCTATATACATTGCCAGAGTTCTTAAAAGATCGGTGAAATAAGAAAGAGAACGCGCACACACACACACACACACACACACACACACACACACACACACGGCAAAGAGGATATTAATCTCACACACTCCACAATTTGTTTGTTACTGTGAAACACTTGTTAACAGCTCCGTGGGTCTTATGTTTCCCTAAAAGCATCCCTGTAAGCATATCATAGGATTGGGCTTATAATTTCCAATTAGAAGAAAAAATGCTATGGAATAATAGAACATAGGAATGTATGGAAGATATTGCTTTAAAATTTTAGAATAATAAGGGAAAGATTCAATGACTTTGTGATACATATTTGCACAAAATACTGAAGTTCAGTGTAAACATTATGGCATATATAATTAATGGGAAAATTTTTTTGAATAGTAGTATTTTCAGTTGACTGATTTTTCATATTTTGTTTGTAGCAGTGCTCTCAATATAAATTGGTGTGAATCGTATGTCCTATATCTCTATTAGGCAAACATGCTGGTTCTTAATAATAAAATTCTTTATACTTTTTTCTTTTTGAATATTAGTTTTTTAAAGTTCTAAGATTTGCTCTAGAGATTGGACTTGAAAAGCTGCTATTAATGTTATGCTAGCAGTAAACTTGCTGTGTTTGATAAAAGGTTTTAGAAATTATTTTTTAAAAATAATAACTGCAGTTTATTTAATAGTGCCTTAATATATACCCTACTGTGCTAAACCTGACTATTTTGATTCTTAAAACAGCCTTGTTTAAAAAGCCTTTTTTCTACAGAAAGGCCAACTAAAATTAGGTGAGCTTCCATATGTAGCCCGTATCATATAATTAATAGTAATACTGTACGTCAGACCTTATTCTCCTGATCCCCTGTGCTGGATCTTTGCACACCATGAATTTCCCAGTCAGGCAGATCAAGTTTAAGATGTAACAATTTTGGTATTTGGAATTTCCCAATGTTATAGCCACTAACCACATATAATTCTTTAGCTTACAATTAATAAAAATTTTAAAAATTTACTTCATAGTCATACTATGAAGCTACTTTCTAAGTATTCAAGTAGTTAACCTGTAGCTGGTAGCTGCCATGTAGAATAACACATACAGAAAATATTTTCATCATAGATTTTTACTGAGGCATTCAAAAACCTGTTTGTCATATCATAAAATGATTTAAAATGGCCACTTAAGATAGATTGATGTCATCTGTTTAGGTTATCTATTTAGATTGTCTTTGACTTTCTGGCTGATATTTTTAAGATCTGCAGAGTTTAAAGTTTTGCATTAATAGATGCTGTTAATAAAGAATGAAGTTGTTCATGCTTCGGTCATGAGATCTATTGTAAAAAGCCATATACTACTCATAAAGCATTCTGGTATTTGAGCAGTCTGCTCAAGCCCTTTGAGCTTTAAATACTTGAAATTCTTTAGCAGGAGCAATGTCAGAGTAACAATTTGGGGTGAAAATTTTCTGAAGCAGAGATTTGTTCTTCTGCTCTAATCTTAAATTTGTTTCCTTCCATGTTGTAAGTCTGTTGAAAACATATCTATGGATTCGGTGGACTCCTCCAATGAAAAAGGTAATGCTCAACATACTTAGTAACTTAAAGTTTTTTTTCAGTTTCTTTCAAAAATGTTTTGTATGATTTAATCTCTTCTTGCTTAGTAGTCAAGTGTATTCATTTTGATACAGAATGATAAAGTTTATGTTTAAAGTTTAGAGAGAAAATGAGTAGATTATGCAATGAAGAATTATATAAGGCTTAGAATTTGATAGAGTAATGGAACTACATACAAAGATAATACTTTATAATTTAAAACAATTTTAAGTTTAAACTTGTGACCTTTTATCAACTTGTCATTTGGATTTTTGAAAACCAGCTTTATTGAAGAATACCTAAGGATCTGAGTCCTTTTTTGTTTAAAATGATGTGATTCTATTTAATATATGCTTACTGTGGTATTTTTATTTTCAGGAAATTTTTCTCCTATAGAACTAGACAATATGCTGTTAAAAAACACTGACTCTATAGAATTGGCTTTGTCGTATGCTAAAACATGGTCAAAGTACACAAAGAGCATAGTGTCGTGGGTTGAGAAGAAACTTAACTTGGGTGAGTTGCTCTTTGGAACATCTGATTAGCTGCTTTGGCCTATAAGAACTAAATTGGTTTTTATTCATTTTCTGCACACAGAATTGTAATTTTAAATTAGTGTTGTTTTGTTGTAATGTATCATCATTCATTTTCCCTAATTGAAATAGACTTTTTCTTATACTAGATATACTTACTGAATATTTACTGTGAGCCACCCAATAGACCCAGGGACAAAAAAGACAAATAGAGGGGCTGAAGGATTGGCACTGTGGTTAAAATGCTTGCCTAGCAAGTGTAAGGCCAGACTTTGATTCCCTAGCAACACAAAAAGGCCAGGCATGGTGGTGCATGCCTATAATCCCAGCACTGGGGAGGCTGAGGCAGGGGATTGCTGTAAATCCAAGACTAACCTGAGCTACATAGTGAATGGAGGACCAGTCTGAACTATAGAGTAAAGCCCTGTTTCCAAAAAGAAAAAAAAAAAAAAAGGAAGAAAGAAAAGAAAAGAAAAAGAAAAGAAAATAGAATGCTGCCTATAAAGAAATTATATAGTTCCATACCTGAAAAGAAATGCAGACAGATTATATGGTAAAAGGAGATTAAAAACAATAGGTATTTGTGGAGAAGTCAGTGGACTAATAAGAAAAGCATTTTAAGCTATTATTACTTTGGTATTTACAGTTGAGAACATGTTGTTGTATCTGTTATCTCAGTTAATCCTACAAAACTGAGAAGTAGGCAAGATCAGAATTGTTATCCTGATTTTGCAGCTGAGACAAATGATTTTCCTAAGAACACAGAACAGATTTATTTAAGATCACACAGCAAAACTGGAGGCAAATAGAATCTGCCAAAGCCTGTGTTCTTTCTGTTACGTTTTAATAGAGAATGCTCATCAGAATCACCTGAATAAACTTAAAGGGACAATATAGTGGCCTAAGTTTCATTCTTCAAAGACGTAAGATTTAGGCGAGGTTATTCTTTTAAAAATTTGAGTTGATTTTGATGAACACGTAGGATTAAGAATCATTGCAGTTAATGTTTGCTGGTATGCATGATCATTTCTTAATTGAAGAATTACAAATATTTTAGAGTGTAAGTGGGAAAAATAGTTAATTTTGCCTTCTGATGCCTTTTTCAACGTTTTCAGAATTGGAGTCCACTAGAAATATTGTGAAGTTGGCAGAGGCAACTAGAGCTAACATTGGACTACAGGTATTTGTTCTGTGAATGTCTCGGAGTCAGTAATATGAGACTCTCAGAATTGGAAAATTTCAGTTAATAGATGAAAGGCTTTAATTAACAATCTTTATATTGAGGAAATAGTTATTTTAATTTAAATGTCTTTATTTTAAAAAGTTGTAAAGTTAAAGTTTTATGCAAATTATTAGTCACTAATTCTGCTAACTGCTTCTAATTATAGTTTTTTCATTGTTTTTATCATATAGTCACATTTATGCTTAGTCATTTTTCTGGGAAAAAATACAAATATTTCTTATTTTGAGGAAGAAAAGTGATGGGTCTAGAGCTCTATACTTCCATTTCTAGTATAAAATTTACTTTTCAACTTTCAATTATAGGAGTTTATGCCCCTGCAGTCTCTATTTACCAGTGCTCTTCTTAATGACATTGAGAACAGTCATCTTTTACAACAAACAATTGCAGCTCTTCAAGCCAACAAATTTATGCAGGTAAAAATTAATTTGTATGCATGATAGACATTTTTACAACAGCATATCTTAAATATTACTTTCTTTCTTTTTAAAAAATATCCTTGACAGCCTCTACTTGGGAGAAAAAATGACATGGAAAAACAAAGAAAAGAAATCAAAGAACTTTGGAAACAGGAGCAAAATAAAATGGTTAGTATTATGATGGAGTTTCATGTACCTGTTTGTGAACAAATAAAATTATTTGTATTATATAACTGCTTTTGTTTGTAGGTTTTTAAAATATTGTTTAGCCATATTTCTGAATGTGCTAAAGAAACTTGTTTGCCCAGCTTTATATTCTTTGTTTAAAATTCCTTTCTTTGTAGCTTGAAACAGAGACTGCACTCAAAAAGGCAAAATTGTTATGCATGCAACGTCAAGATGAATATGAAAAAGCAAAATCTTCCATGTTTCGTGCAGAAGAAGAGCAATCTTCCGGTGGTGGATTAGTAAAAAATCTCAACAAGCAACTAGAAAAAAAACGAAGATTAGAGGAAGAGGCTCTTCAAAAAGTAATACTTTTGTTATTTAAAGTTAAAAGATTTGGTTCTCCTATTTTAGCTTGTTTCAGGATCCTCTGAAAGCTAGAGTTGTAGTTTGGTGAGCCAGGCAGGGCCAGACAGCTTGTACCTCTAACACGGTCCCCAGTGATATGGCTATTGATAGGAAACACATCTTGAAAGCCACTATTCTGAGAGATTTAGGAATTTGGGTTTTCGTTTGTGAAATAAGTATTTTTACCAATGAAAGTAATTGAATATATTTGATTTGTTTTATGAAAGTTCACTTTTTGGGCAAGTGTGTATGTGGTATATGCACCAGTTCTGGCCCCTGCTAGCAAGGAGGGATTGAACATTTGAATTATTTGTGGAACATAATTTAATGAACATTCTGTAAGACAAATGGTAAATATAAATAGAAAATTCCATTTTAAATAGAGGTGAACACATTTTTGGCAAACAATATATTAAATGTGAATTGTATTTGACTATCTGTTAAAATGAAGTACATTTGAATCACAAATTAAAACATTACTATTTATCTTTAGAAATACTCTATTCAGCCAGGTCCTGTGGCATAGGCCTATTATGTATCATACTTTGGGCTGCTGAGGCAGGAAAGTCCCCAGTTAAAGCCCAGCCTGTGCCAGCTTAATGATTTAATGAGACCCTATCTTAAAAATCAGAACGAAAACACCGGACTGGCAATGCAGCTTAGTGCAAAAGCCCTGGATTCTCAATTCACTACCACCCCCCACCGCGCCCCACCCCCCTCCCCGCCAAGGAGGTACTGTATTCCAAATATAAAAAAGAGTGTTTCAGAATATCCATAAAGGCTTTTCAGTTATTTAAATTTAACTTTATTAGTAAAAATCATAAAAATTAGGGTTTATTAAAATACAGATTTTAGAATGTAATTTTTTTCTGTAATTTTACTGAAGGTGGAAGAAGCAAATGAGCTCTACAAAGTTTGTGTAACAAATGTTGAGGAAAGACGAAATGATTTGGAAAATACCAAAAGAGAAATTTTAACACAACTTCGGACACTTGTTTTCCAGTGCGACCTGACCCTTAAAGCTGTAAGTAATTTTCTCAGTATTTTGAAGGCAAAATGAAAAAGAATAGATTATCTGAAAAAGAGAGGATAGTTCATGAGTCATGATTCTTCGGAGAATTAAATTCTGACATTAATTTTATACATTTGGAAATCGATTTTCAGATTTTAGTAGTGATACGTACTTATTTTTTGATCTCTGTCCTCTTCCTTACCCTAAATTATTTATTTGTTCACTTAAAACTGTGTGAGTTTGAAACTGGCCATAAGCCATTATCTTTCTAGTTGATAAAATTGATAACCTGAAATTTCTATCAATGCTGAGATAAATTCTTCAAAATTTGGAAAAAAAAAAGTGTTAAATTGAACCCATAATTTATTTGATGACAAAGCATTCCACCCTAATGTTTTTTAACTTGCCTCTTTAAAGTATTTCTTACAGAAAGACCTTTTCTATACAGTTCAAAATTTTTAACACATGCATGAATTTGTGTAACTAACAAAAGACTGAGCATAGCACTCTTAAAAAAAATCATTCTCTCTCTTTGTAATCAAACTCTCTGCCTAACTTCTTACCTCTGGTGAATACTGGTGAATTCTTCATGATTTTAGTTTGATCTTTTCCACAGTGTCATATAAATGGAATCCTACAATATGTGACCTTTAGAGACAAGCTCCTTTTAGACACCCTAATATCTTTGAGATTCCTCAGTGGTATTCATGGATTAATAGTTCATTTCTTTATATTGCTGAGTAATAGTCCATTGTGTGACTATACCATTGTTATCCATTCACCAGTTGGTCTTTTATGTTATTTGTAGTTTAGGGTAATTATGAGTAGAGTTACAAGAATATTTGTCTACAGGTTTTTTGTTAGACATAAATATTCATATTTTAGAGTAAAATACAGAGGAATGGTGTTACTGGTTGGTATTCTAAAAGTGTGTGTAATTTAATAAGAAAATGCCAGATTGTTGTTCAGAATGTCTCTAATCAGCAGCATAGAAGAATTCAGTTGTTCTGTGTTCTTAACCTTTGTCACTTGTTTTTAATTTTCAGCTCTTCTAATAGATGTTAGTAGTATTTCATTGTACTTTTGTTTTGTTTCCAGAATGATTAATAATATAGATACATAATTCATTTTGAATTAATTTTTGTGTGAGGTGTAAGGAATTGTTTATTTTTAGCATATGGATATTATTTTAAAATTAAACATAGAGGTCAGTGCTACTTAGAGAAATTATTGCTTACATTTTCCAAGAGGGAAAATATCATACAGTGCAAGGTTATAAAGGAAATACCTATTTGACAGAGAGAAAGTGAAAGTTTCTATTTGACAGGGAGAAAGTGGGGTTTTTCTCAGGAAAGGCAGAATGGTCACACTGTCAGTTTATGGTTGGCTAGTTTGAATAATTCTGGTGGATTTGGGGATATAGAAATGATCTCTGGTTGCTTGGTACCTGGTTCTAGGATGATGTCAGGCAGAAGAAATAATTGGCTTGCCTGAAAGTTAGATAAGGAATTGGTTGAGAGGGTATTCTTACAACTTGTTGACTTTTTTAATGTGAATATTATGTAACTTAGCCTTTGCCTAATTTTGAGAATTGGCTAGTCTAAGAAGGCCCAGTCTCTCTCTAGCCAGCGTTCTTTTTAAGAGTCAAAGTTTCATAAAATACCAAAAAAATTGTTAATATAGGGTGTCTACTTGTCCAAGTTACCTTCTCATTACTGGAACAGAATATCTGACATCCTTTATCAATCTCTCCTCTCTCCCTGACCCCTAAATTGATAATTTGTTCACTTAAAATTGTGTGATTTGTTTACTTAAAATTGTGTGTGAGTTTGAAATGGCTGTAAGCCACTGTTTTTCTTAATTGATAAAATCGTTACACCTGAAATTTCTATCAATGTTGAGATTAATTCTTCAGTATTTGAAAAAATAAGTGTTTAATTGAACCCATAATTTATTTAAGAGAGGAAAGACTTATTTTAGCTTACAGTTTCAGAAGGTCACAGTCCTTATATGGCAGCTAGCGATTGTAGAAGCACATTGTAAGGGCACACCTCTTCACAGCATGGCAGATGGGAAGTCAAGTGAAGGAGGAAGATCCGAGTCAGCACACACCCAAGCATTCGTTACTCCCAGCCAGGCCACACCTCCCAACAGCACACAGTATCCATAAGTAATCCATAGCAGCCATATAAATGAGGCTTTTTGAGGGACATTTCAGATCTAAATCATAACATCCCTTTTACCTTCCGTTAGTTGAAACTATGCTTTTTCCATTAAGTTCTCTTTGCATCTTTTTTAGAAACTAGTTGACCATATTTCTGTGTGTTTATTTTTGAATTTTCTACTTTATTCCATTAGTATATTTGTTTATCCCTTTGCCTGAATTCCACTATCTTGATTCTGTTGCTTAATAGCAAGCCCTAAAATCAGATCAGGTGAGTTTTCCAGCTGTATTCTTTTTCAGAATTGTATGTTTAAAATTCAGCTTTCAAAAAAATATTAGAATTAGCCTGTGTATATCTAGAAAAAAAATAACGCTAACATTTTCTTTGGAATTGTAGAGAGTCTTTTTATACGTGTCTTTACTTAGATATTAGACTTTAAAAAGTCAACATTTTATAATTTTCAACATGTAAGTCTTTTACAAATTTTGTTACAGTTAAGTCTGTGTATGCTTATTTTGGAGGCTATTGTGAATGGTGTATAAAGTAATACAAGTAAATTGTACATGTATATGTGTCTGGATTTTATTTAATGTCAAATAGCAGCTTACTAGTTTTCAGAAATACAATTAATTTTTATAACTTGATATTGTGTTTTAAAAACTTGCTAAAGTCACAAGCTTGTTTTAGGAGCTTTGGTATAGTCCCTGAGAGTTTTCTGTGGAGAAAATCATGTTGTTTCCAAATAAGGACAGTTTCATATCTTCCTTTCCTATTTACATTACTTTTATTTTTTTATTTCTATTTCTTACTGTACTGAATAGAGCTCCCGGTACATCACTGAAGAGGAATGTTGAGAGAAGACATCTTTGCCTTTTGTCTATTTTAATGGGAAAGCAATCTTTTCATCCTTAAATATAATAGCTGTATCTTTGCAGATGATTTTTATTTGGTTAAGGAATTTCATTTTTTTCCTAATTGGCTGAGAGTTTCATTATGAAAAAATCCTAGATTTATCAAATGTTTGTCCATATCACTCGATATGTAATCATGTCGTTTCATCTTTTTTAGCCTGGTAATATGGTGACATTACATTAATACTGGAGTGCTGATTTAGCCTTACATTCCTGCGATCCATCCCTCTTGGTTTGTGATGTGTTGTTTCTTTTACATAATGCTGTGTTCAGTTTGTTAAGGTCATTCCTAATGTTGCTAGTTTTCATCATCTCTCTCTCCTCTATCATTCCTTCCTTTATCCCACCCTTTTTTCCTTCTTCCATCTTTGCCTACCCCTACTTTGACACACTTGCCCATTAATCTGGTGAAAATTTTTAAATTTTTTTCTGTTAAAAGAACTAGTATTTGTTTTTATTGATTTTTTTTCTTTTTTCAGTTTTATCAGTTTGTTTTTATTCCTTATTTATGCTTGCTTTGGGCTTACTTTGCCTTTTTAAAATACAAACTTCTTAAAGACAAAGCTGACAGTGTTCATTGAGACCTTTCTGCTTTTCTAATAGAAATATTTAGTGCTTTAAATTCCCCAGTAAACGTTGCTTAATTGCATCTCGTCGATTTTGAAGTGTGTATTTGTTTAGTTCAAAATATTTTCCCTTGTAACTTCATGTTTGATCTATGGATAATGTACAGATTTGTTGTTCAACTTTCCAAGTATTTGAGTGTTTTTCTAGATATTTTTCTGACACTGATTCCTAGTTCAGCTCTGTTGTAGTGAAAGTATTTTATATGATTTCAGGTATTTTTTTTTTTTTTACATTTATCGGGTCTGTTTTATGACCCAGGATTGTGTCATAAACAGTAAAAAAGCAAAAAAATCATTTAATAGAAAAAAATGAAATTAAAAGTTATTTCTCTGAAAAGATCATTTGTAAATATTCACTCTGTGCACCTGAATGTATAGTCACTTGTTGGCTCAATTGCTTCGTAAATGTCAGTTTGTTTTGATTTTTAGCATAATTTTATTTCTGTATTCTTGACTACTTACTTTTAACTCTGCCCATCAATCACTGAGGAAGGAGTTTTGAAATCTCCAGCACACTGTATTTCATTTCCATCAGATTTTCCTTTGTATATTTTGAACCCCATTGTTAGTTGCTTCATTAACAGATTGGTCTATATGGTCTTGGTAAACGGATCCTTTTGTCTTTATGGAATGCTTATTTTTAGCCTAGTAAATTTACTGGCTTTTTATAATTTATTTAATTTTGAGATAGCAATTTTAATTTTCTTTTGATTGTTTTGAAGATAGTAATTTTTAATTATTTCATTTTTAACTTTACCTAGCATTTATAATGATTTAAGATAGCATATTTTACTCTTGATTTAAAAATTTTTTACTTTAATAAGTGTCTTAATTGTACTAGGGATTGCCATACAAACACATGCATAATAATTGTCCCTTTGCCTGGATTATACATCCGTGGACTCAAGCAATGACAAATTTTTTTAAAAAAATTGTATGCCTCTTTGAACACGTACTTTTTTTCTTGTCATTATTCCCTAAAGAGTACAATGAAGGAGCTGTTTACGTAATATTTAATATTAGGACTATTCTAGAGGTTAGCTAAGTGTGCAGGAGTATATATATAGATTTATGCAAATACTGTGCCATTTTATATAAGAAAATTGAATATCTGCAGTTTGGGAGTCTAATGGTTATTCTTTAATCTCTCCCCAAATATCAAGGGATTTTTTCAGAGACCACAACAAACTATTATCTCACCAACTGAGAATGTAAAAATTCAAGTGAAATGTAAAAATCTTACCATTTAAGTCTCTTTACATACTGTGGATTGTGGTTGTTAAATATTTATTAAATCTATATACATTGAAAAACACTAGTCTTTTATAATGTTTTTATTTTAAAAGTCATATGTAATAAAAGAAATGTAGTTGATTAGTTGTTCATTATCATTATCCAGATATTTTTTGTTTTGTTCATTTACATTGCCAAAGTTCATCTTCTGTGCAGTAATGTTTTCCCATTCTGTTGATACATATAAGTGCAAAATTTGAAGTTTACATTGATATTGAGCATTTTGTGCACATACGTATCTTGGCAAGCTTACAAGACCTTCCCGTCTCTCCTTTTGGCCCCCTGCCCAATCCAACCCCTTGCCACCACCCCCCCCCTTCCCATTATTTTCCACATTAAGTTCCGTGAGATAATTGTGATCTGGGTTTCTCATATCAAAGAAAGCATTCAATATTTCACCGTCTGCTTTTGGCTCACTTCACTAAACATGATGGTCTCAAGTTGCCTGCATTTGCCTGCAAAAGCCTCCAACCTACCTGACTTTATAGATGCATATTATTCCATTGTGTATAAATACTGCAATTTGTGTATTCATTGAACTGTTGCTGGGTATTTTGGTGTCTTCCACATTTTAGCTATTGATAGTTGTACTACTATGAACATGAGTATACATATGTCTCTTTTATATGTTGTTTTTAACTCTTTTGGGAAGATTCCCAGAAGAGGTATCACTGGATTGAAGCGGGTATTTATTTCCAGTCTTTTGAGAGACTTCCGTAGTGCTTTCCATGGTGGTTGTTCATGTTTACATTCCCACCAGCAGTGCAGGAGGGTTCCTTTTTGCCCACAGCCTCGCCAGCACTGATTGCTGTTTGAGTCCTTGATATAAGCCAATCTGTCTGGAATTAGATGGTATCTTAGTGATGTTTTGATTTGCATTTCCCATATGGCTAGGGATATTGAACATCTTTTCATTTATTTATTGGATATTTGAACTCTTCATCAGTGAACTGCCTTTTCATTTCTTTTTGCCCATTTTTCAATAGGATCCTTGATTTTGAGGGGTTTACATTTCTTCAGTTCCCTCTACATTCTGGTTATGAACTGGTGAATATTTTTTCGCAGTCTGTGGTTTCTCTTTTTACAGTGTTGATAATTTTCTTTGCTGTGCAGAAACTTTTTAATTTGACATGATTTCTTCAAATTTCATAACAGTGTCTGTCTTCTCTTTCTGTAAGACTCCATGACTCAAAAACTAAACCTTTTGTTATTCTCTCACAGGAAATAGTCCAATTTTTTTCTAAACTTTTTCTTTTGGTTGTTTATACAAACAGTCCCTAATTTAGGATGGTTTAACTTACGATTTTTGTCCTTGCAAAGACTATTAAATACATTTTTGACCTACGATGACTTTTTTGAGAAGTTGAGAAACATCCACCTGCATTGTCCTATTCATCTGGCTTCAAGTTCACTGGCTGTTTTCCTTTGTTGTCCTTTTTTACATAGTCCATTTGCCTACTTTTTGCTGTGGAAACCATTACTTTTTATCAGTATTATATTTTGTTCTATATCTTTGATTGTTGAGACTTCTACTTTCCATGTTTCATGATTGTGTGTTTTACTTCTTGAGTCCATTATAATAGCAGTATTATGTCTTCATGTGATAATTACAGTATCTAAGTCACCTTAGTGTTGCTGTCTGTCTAAGATACTGTCTTTTCTCCTATGTATTGTGGAGGTTTTCTTGGTGGTATGGTAAGATATTTTCAGTGTTACTTTAGGTGATTAGTTTCTGTTTGCAACCTATACTAAATACTGAAATTTAAAATTTTTAGCAGCATTTGATCTAGTTAAATTTGTTCTTCAGCTTCTGTGTGCCTCCTTTGTGGCTCTGCTGTTGTGCTGCTCTCCAGGGAGCCAGGGTTATCAATTGTCAGTCCTTAAGTAGGGGAAAGGTTAAAGAAAAAATCAATAGGAATTTCAGAACTTCTCAGGTTTTGGATTGAAACTCATCTGTTACAAAGGAAAATTCCCTTTTAAGTTTTAGATATCTGTTCAGCTGCTGTTAACCATCACTGCTGCTGCTACAAGATTTATGTCTTTGGGAGTTGGACTTGTTTGGTAATTGCCAGGAAAGATAATGAATACAGTGAAAAAAACAAGGATTACCCCTACTTTTCCAGTCGTACCTCCTTTGCCACCTCTCTTCTGTCCTGAGAGAACCTGTTTTGGAGCTCTTGATGGTATTCAGTTTATGCCTCTAGGAGTCAAGTTGACTTGAGGAAGAGCCAAGCACTGGCTGGAAAATAGGACGGGATCAGTAGGCAAAGAAACATGTCACGGCTTTTGGTTTACTTCTACAGTCTGCATATTACTATGTAGTTTTCAGAGTCATTGTGTAGCTGATCTATGCATTCTGAACAAAGTTTCTAAGTGAATTCAGTGGGAGAGATAGGACACTGAGATTATTTGATTTGCATCAGATGTTTTGAGTGCTTAAATTTATATCTCATTTACCAAACTTTAGTTAAGATAATATTAGCATACATAATTATCTTAAAATGTAAGAGAATGGTAAAATCCCAGGATATCCTAGGATTTGAAATCAGCCTATCAGTCATGGTGGCCAACCATTTACTTTTCACAAATCCCTTCACTTTATAGCCAACATTGTTAAATGTGTACCTGCCATCTAAACTGTTTTCTATATTGACTCCTTATTTCTCAGAGTCCTGTCAGACAAATATAATTATTTTTAGGTTCATTTTACTGGTCTAAAAACAAAAGTTAAGAAAGCCGTTCCTTTTAAACTGTGGCCTTTTAACCAGTCACCTTGCTATTTCTTTGGCGTCCCATAAAGAATGCAGAATCCTGGATTTAAACCCAAACTTTTGGAATCAAAATCTGCATTTGAACAAGATCTCACAGGTGATTCATTTGAACATTAACCTTGTTATTTCATTGGTAAAGAGAAATAATAACATAATAAGGCTGCACAATATACAAGTTCCTTTTTGAATCAAACATGTAACTTCAGTTTACCATTAGCCCAAAAATACCCTGATACAGCCAGATGCTGTGCTTAAACTGTAGCATATGTAGTCTGAATTTTCTTTCCTCTTTAGAGGAGTTAGGACACAAATTACTCTTGTATATAAATTTTAAGTATTATTTATGCTGAGTAAATTATTCTTAAGGAATGGACATAGAGGCTTATCAGAGGTCCAACCTACCATCTGGTATAGCAAGAGAGGTGTAAAGGAAACAGGACAGTCTTTGAAATAACATTTACCTAATTGAAATTTGATGTTCATTCATATTATTTCCCTTAGATATATTTCTTAAACTAAAGCCAGAATGGCATTTTAAAGGATACATTTTTTATAAAAGGATAAATCAAATCATGTTTTGATTTAAATCTCCTTTCTGACTTTGCATTACACTTCACACTCTTACCCGGTTTAAAGGACAGTAAATCTCAGAATAGAAGCTCCACTTGTTTCAGTGTGTTGCAGCCATGCTAACCTTGTCACTTTTTAAGCATGAGCTCTCCCCACTCACTTTCATACCACCTCCTCCTTTTGTTTGGATTTTTCTTCTCCCAGAAACTTTACACTGGTTCTTTCTCATATCCAGTGTCAGTTCAAATGTCAGGAAGTCTTTCCCTACAGTATTGAAAATACCCTTCCACAAACACATACAGGGTGATACTCCACAGTTTGACTTCCACCCGGGTAGGTCCCTGGTCCCTGGTGTCAGAAGGATTGAGGACCACTGTTGCACATTATTTACACTTTTTTTGTCTCTCTCTCTCCAACATCACTCTCAGGAGAACATAAAGGTAGGTGAGAACAGGATCTGAATTGTTTGCCTTAATATATAGAAGCCTAAGATGTGTCTGGCGTATTTAGTGAACTTTTCAGCTACTTTGGCTGTTGCTGTTGATACTATAAGTAGTAGCATTTTTAGGCATTTGTAGAAACTCATTGGAATAACGTATTTTTAATAGAGCCAAGATAAAACCTGATTATAAAAAAAAATTTGAGTACTGCAGGTTATATTATAAACAATAAAGCATTTCTTTTTTCATGATTGAAAAAATAGAATAAAATCAAAATAATACTGCTGTGATTAGTTTTCACCCTCAATATTTTTCCCTAGAGAAGAGTATAGGCAGTTGTGGTTAGGCCATCACAGAAATTTGTAAACCAGTAGGAGTGTGTGTGTGTGTGTGTGTGTGTGTGTGTGTGTGTGTGTGTGTGTGTGTGTGTGTGTAAACTGTGTATTGAATCCAGGGTCTATACACTGAGCTACATTGCCAGCCCATTCTTGATTTTTTTTGTTTGAGACAGAGCCTTACTTATAGTACAGGCTGGTCCTGAATTCAGTATGTAGCCCAGGCTGCCCTCAAACTCACGCCAGTCCTCCTGCCTCCATCTCCCAGTGCTGGGATTGTGGGTATACACCACCATACCTGGTAATATTTGTGTGGTGCTGGAGAACCAAGCCCAGGGCCTTGCACATGTGATGCAAATGCTTTAGTAACTGCTAAACTGTGTCCTATCCCCTTTGAATTTTGATTTTGAGACAGGATCTGATTAAGTCATTGAACTGCCCAGGTGGACTAGAACTTGGGATCCTCCTGCTTCATCTTTCAGAATACTGCTGTTACAAGTTACTTCACCAGTATTTCTTAATTTTACAGTTTAAATTGAGTTTTTTGGAAATGATCACTCCTACGTAATAGATTAAAACTACTTTTGAGACCGGATGTGTAGCTCCATAGGAGAGCCCTTGCATACCACATTGAGACCCTGTATTCAACACCCAGTGCCATTAAGTAAATAAATAATATATACATATATATACACACACATTTCTATATATAAGTAAGTGTATACATATACATATACTTGTATATATGTGCATACGCATGTTTGTGTGCAGCTTTTTATTTTCAATCTAGCTTTTATATGATATCAGGCAATACAGCATGTGGATCGTGTTATTCATTGTTTTTTGTTTGACTTGTATGGCCTGTTTATTGGTATGATCATTAAAATATACATGTACATAGAATCCTGTGTATCATTAATTATTTCTGCCTTTCTTCTTTCTCTGTCCGTAGGTAACAGTTAATCTCTTCCAGATGCAGCACCTCCAAGTTGTCTCTCTTGCAAACAGTTTACAGTCTCTCTGTGATAATGCCAAACTCTACGATCCAGGCCAAGAATACAGTGAATTTGTCAAGGCTACAAGTTCATCTGAAGAAGAAAAAGTTGATGGGTGAGAAGTGATGTGTAGATGAGATTATTTCAAGAGATAAAAGCATTTTCTAAGTCCTGTCTGGTATAAGGGGATATCTTTCCTAATACTGACAGAATTAACTTGAAATTTTTTGAACATTTTTGTATTTTTTATGGTTTCTCAATATATTTAAGAAATAAATATGACACACTGAAAGGAAAGCTTTCCATTTTGATGTACTCTTTATTTCTTTGAGAATTAAAAATCCTTTGGGAATGATGATTAAGGGCCATATGTATTTTGCATGTCTGAAATTTAACCTACATTTTTCTCTTGAGATTATTCTAGAAAAGTTTAGCCATGACATGACTTGTTGACTATATTGTTACTATTCCCTTCCATGTTTCAGTAATTAGTACAAATAATTGAAAAGTTTTACATTTCCTAAAAAAGCTAAGCTGTATGATAACTCATTTAATTAATAACATTTTCTGAATATGGAATAAAATACACTTGGTGCTAAACTTTGTTGTTTTTCTTAGGAATGTAAGTAAGCAGTTTACAAACAGTCTCCAGACGTCTGCATACAGACCTGCGGACTCTTTGGAGGATGTTGTTCGCCTTCCTGACAGTTGTAATAAAATGGAAGAGGACAGATGCTCAAACAGCACAGATGTAACAGGTAGTGTTCACACAAAAGAGAATGTTCGCTAATGAAGGAACAAATTATTCACATATGCTTATTAAATAAATTGAAGCTCTGGAATTAGAAAATTAGGCCTTATGGATTACAACATTATAAGACCTGTTCACACTTATAACTTCCGTCCCTGTCTTAAAGTCTGTAACTCATCTTTGCTGACAGGATTGCCTCCCTTTATATATGATGTCATAATTTTAACATATGAAATCCACTTGTAGCAAAGTTTTTATTTAAGATATTTTTTTTCTTAAAGGTCCTTCTTTTATAAGATCATGGACATTTGTGATGTTCAGTGACTCTGAGAGTACTGGAGGGAGCAGCGAATCTAGATCTCTGGATTCAGAATCTATAAGTCCAGGTAAAAAATATTTTATGTCTGTCAGTGAAACAGTGAAAGATTAAAAAAAGTTTTTGGGAGAATTTTTTCTTGAATTTTTGTTTTGTTTTCTTATTGGGGTTTGAGCTCAGGACTTTTGCACCAAGCTATATTCCCAGCCTTTTGCCTTTTCTTAATTTTTCTTTTCTTGATTTTAAGACCGGGTCTTGCTGAGTTGTTCATCTTGGGCTCAGTCTGTGATCCTCCTGTCTCAGCCTCAGAAGCATGTACCACCAGGGCAAGCTTTAACTATGCCTTTTTTTTTCTTCAATAATTAACTGCTTCAGATACAGAAGGAAGAATGTATGCAAAATGATTGGAAAATATGGTGAACTTGAAAAAAATTTAATATTCTATAGTAAAAGATACCTTGTCGCTAATCCCCTTAAAATACTTCCCCTCACTTTAAACACAATTATTCCATTCTTCTTTTCACTTTCTGAAACAATTCTGGAAGTCATCTTTCAGAACTGTCTGTGGTTGCACTGTCTTGGCTGACTCAGTGTTCTGAATCAATTCAGAATGTTTATGATTTTCCAAAATGTTTGCGTTTTTGGCTTTGAGGAAGAGCCAGAAGTTGCTTAATACCAGATCCAGTGAATAAGGTAGATGAGGGCACATTGTAGTATTTTTACAAGGCTGCTTTGCTATTGGATGGCCCATGGTAATGGTGTTCACCTTCTTTTTGGTCACATCTTATAAACACACAAAAGAGCACTTCCAGAACTGCTTCAGAAAGTGGTAAGAGCAGTGGGATAACTATTTTCAAAATAAGTGGTAGTATTTTGAGGAAAATTAATGGCAATGTGTCTTTTACTATAATAAATTTTTAAATTTAAACATTAACCATATGTTTTAATCACCCATTGTACATGTATATCTGCAGTCTACAGAAAAAGAATGAAGTTCTCCAACAGCCACCATCTAGCCCTAGAAGATTATTTTCCCAGAATTTTTAAAGTAGTTTAATAGATATTCTAAATTCCTTTAGTACCCCATATGTAGCAGTGTTTCCCATCTTCTGGAGCTTATACAAGTGGAATCATACTTTTATGATTTTATTCAAGTATGCTCTTCCACATATTTTGATAGCCAGATTGATACAAGTGATTGAGTTTATTTTCACTGCTCTATGGATTCTATGAATATGAATATCATCTATCTTTTAGTTGTTCTGTGGTTAATTACTATAATGAAATGCACCATTATGCCAATTCTTGTTCCTATCACTTATTGTTAAATTTTACAAATGTACTTCCAAGATATTTTGATATAAATTGTCTCAAGATTCTCAGAGGCAGAGTATTTCGAACTTTGCCCTGGTAGTTTCGAAGCAGATGACAGGTCTCTTGCCATAGGTTATGCAGCTAGCAGAAGTAGGTAGCACTTGAACCCATGAGATTTGTACTTCCACCTTTTTTTCATTCCTTTACCAAAGGCGACTACAGTTCTGTTCTTTCTGGCTACGTTCCTCTGTCCTAGGGTCTTGGGAGATACGTTACAGAATTTTAACCCACTTCAAATTCCAAAGCATTTAAAAGAAGGAATTTATAGACCAGCTGTTTATAGGCCAACTATTAACTGCCATTTTGCCACCTTCTTTAATACTACCACTGTTCAGGAACAGCCTATAGATGTGAGCCTAAATATTTAAATGATTTTTGTATTAGCGTTATAAAAACAAAATGGCTGTAGCTAATGCCAAAAATTAAGCCCTAAATTATTTGAGGTCTTACAGATATAATGTGGTAAAGACAAAAACTTAGAATTCAGTTCACAGATAAAGGGTCTAAAACAAACCCTAAATTATTTGAGATCTTGTAGATATAATGTGTTAAAGACAAAAACTTAGAATTCAGACCACAGATAAATGGATAAGGCTGTTAGAGTGTCTCTCCTGGGAAAGAAGAAATACAAGCCCATGGCATCTGCCTTCAGATAGTGGGTGTGAGTGAAAAGGATTTGAATTAGAGTGCTTTTTTGGTCCTTTGAGGAAAATAGGACCAAAGGCTAGGGCTCATAGGGAGGCAGGTTTCTGCTCCATATCAGGCAAATGGTTTGTAAGTAGAATACTTATAAAATGAACTTGAGGCCTTGGGATTTTTCAGATATTGAGAGTGCAGTCAAAGCAAAAACTGCCCAACCACATTGTAAAGAAAAATCCTCTTGCGGAAAGGATATTTAAAATCATTTGTAAAAAGTGTTAACACTAAAGCTAAGATTGTTAAGGTCTTAAGTTAAATTAAGTTGTTTCTTTGGTATAGACCTGTTTATAATTTCAGCAGAGTAAAAAAAATCTTATTTCTAGTCTGCTTGCTTACAAACATGCTTCGAAACACAGAGCATTGCCCTTTGCCAACATTGCTTACATCCTGTAGTTGCAGCGCCTGGCGAGCAATTTCTGTGCTGTTATTCCTGGTTCTCATCTCCTGTTTTCTAGAAACATCAGTTGATGTTAACAGTTGCTGGATACAAAGATAATAGTGTATTTTAGAAGGCTTTAGATTGTATTGTACACGTTTATTTATAACTTAATTCAGCAAAAATTAATGCAGTTTCACTATTATACTAACTACTGTGTCCATTGTTAGATATGAAACATAAATGTAGGGGTTAAGGGTATAGCTCAGCAGTTAAGAGTACTTGCCTTGAGTTTGATTCCTCAGTTCCTCAGGTGTGATGATGCATACCTGTAATCCCAACACTCAGCAAGCTAAGGCAGGAGGAATGTCATGTGTTCAAGGCCAGCCTGGGCAGTACAGTGAGTTCAGAACCAAACTGGACTAAGGAATGAAACCCTATCTCAAAAAAAAAAAGGAAAAGAAAATTTTGCCTGTCTTTGTAGAGATTATAATTTCTAATGTTTACTGTCTGAAGTTGGCAAGTAAAGTCTTACTAGAATATATTATTCTAAGTTTTAAACTTGTTTAGGAAAGTCATATTTGATTAAATTTCTTTTGGTTCCAGGGATGTCATAATTCCCTGTTACCCAGAGTATAAGAACAGAAGCACATATTTACATTGAAGCTAATAAAATAGCATAACTTGTATAAGTCCAAAAATGTTGCAGTTAACTATTTTTGATACTCTATAGTGAATAGTCAGGTAAACTAATCCACAGTTTTCTTTTAGGAGACTTCCATCGAAAACTTCCCCGAACTCCATCTAGTGGAACCATGTCATCTGCAGATGATCTAGATGAAAGAGAGCCGCCTTCCCCTTCAGAAACTGGTACAATATTCTCCAGATTTACTACCCGCTAGACCAGTTGAAGTGGTAGCATTACATGATATTAGATACACAGTATAATTTTCAAGAATTATTATTTTTCTGGGTATTAAGTCATCTCAATGGTTAAGTGTATATAACTACGTACAAGTTGATAATGATGTGTTAATCAAATGTTTAAAAGACATACAAGAATAAGCAGCAAAATTTATTAGCAGTGTTAAAATAGCATGCTAATAAAATAGTAGCTTCTTCCATAAACGTAGGACCAGGGCCTTACTCTGTAAAGGGTGGCAGTGGAGAAGAAAATACAATGAAATACTTTCCAGGGGCCAAGCAGGGAAAGAAAAGTGTATTTTTTGAGGACAAGGAAAGTTGTAGATATTGAAAGATGAAAAAGTAAAGCTGTTAACCTTGATGACTTGAATTAATCTCATAAAAATTAATCCTATATAAATTCAGTACCTCCAGGTTCCTATTTTGGTATAATTACTTAGATTAATAGACTGACTATCTTAACTTTCATTAAGATGCCAAAATACAGCTAGGATAGTATTACCTATAATTTTATAGTGAATTAAAAATAGTTTTATATTTAACGTAAATAATAGTAACACACTAGTCTCATATAACTGTTTTTCTTTGAAAGTTTGGACAGTTGTTTTCCTAATAATACGGTGCCTGCCACCTACAAACACACTCTAACTTTCTAAAGGATGATAGTAAAAGTAGAAATTTGCTGATCTGAAAACACTTCGCATGGCATGTTGGAATGGCTAAAATGTTTGTTAAAGTGTATGCTTTTGAAGATATCAGTGTAAAGTGAATGCTAATTTTGAAGCCAGAAGTTCAAAACAGTAGGTTTTGTTTTTATAATACATGGATGACTGCAAAATCTGTTCACAATACAGTGTCATGTGGTATAAGTTTTTGTCATTGACTATTAATATTTCTATTAAAAGGACCCAATTCTCTTGGAACATTTAAGAAAACATTGATGTCAAAGGCAGCTGTCACTCACAAGTTTCGCAAATTAAGATCCCCCACAAAATGCAGGGATTGTGAGAGCATTGTTGTATTTCAAGGTTTTGAATGTGAAGAGGTAAGATCTTTTTGCAGTTGCATTGGCCCTCTTACTTTTTTTGCTATCTACCTTTTTTGTTACAGTTTTACTTACAAGGAAGGATTTGTTACAAATATATTTGTAGTTGTTATGGCGGGGGGTATTTTCTGTAATTTTATGTTTTATTTTTGCCTGTATGTTCACACACCCATATAAGTTTACATTGTCAGTTTACCTGTATTTTGTCCATTTGTGAATAGTTTTAAGGTGAATTAACTAGTTTTAAACTAATTTTCTTGTAGTGTCTCCTTGTTTGTCATCGAAAATGTTTGGAAAATTTAGTTATCATTTGTGGTCATCAGAAGCTTCCAGGGAAAATGCACATATTTGGAGCAGAATTCACACAAGTTGCAAGAAAGGAACCAGATGGCATTCCTTTTATACTCAAAATATGTGCTTCAGAGGTTGAAAATAGAGCCTTGTCCTTACAGGTACACTGGAGATCTTTGTGTTTTTAAAATGTAAATGCCTGTATAGTTTTTTTCTATGAAAAGGAAACTTTAAAGGAAAATAATACCTTCAATTTGTAATAACTAAATTTATGCAAATTGATAAGGATAATGTTGACTCACTTGGCCTGAATTAGTTTTTTTCTAAAATACTAATGAAAGTCAAAATAGACACATTTAAATATGTCTATGTACCTATATTTAACCATTTGTACTGAAGCAAATTTTTTTCTTTTCTATTCAAGGGGATTTACCGTGTTTGTGGAAACAAAGTAAAAACTGAAAAACTATGTCAAGCTTTGGAAAATGGAATGCACTTGGTAGATATTTCAGAATTTAGTTCACATGACATCTGTGATGTCTTAAAATTATACCTTCGACAGGTAAAATTACTTTTGAAACTTACCATTAAATAATAAAGAGCAAAAATACAATTTTGATTTTGTAACATTTGCTATCCATGTGTTTTCATTGGCAAAACTCATATTAATGTCTAATTGTTAATGTACAAATCACAAATAAATAAAATATACACACTGTTTAAAGAACAGTAATAATAAAACTCATTGTCAATCACTTAGCTTAAGAAAAGAGAACATTTTTATATGTTATACAAGACCTTTGTGTACCTTTCCCAAGTTGCAGTCTCCCAGTTCCATCTAGGAGGTCTTTCCTAACCATGTTAAAGGAATAAACAACATTTTCCTAAATGTAAAGGGATAAATAACACTGAGTTTTTGTATTACTAAGTTTTTTTGAAAGCTGACTTGAAAGCATAAATTTGGAAGGGTAGTATTCACTTTGTTATATTACGACTCAATAAGTAGAATAGAGTCTCGATCTCGGTCTGGATTTGATACTGCAGAGTAGTAGCTCATAATGTTTTGGTCATCAGACAGAACTGTCTTAAAAGCTGACTAGAAGTCTAGCAGACATCCAGTTAGGGAATAAGCTGTCCTGTATCGGCCTTTTTCTGTATTCCTTTTTGTACCAACAGCTTACAGGAATACGTCCAAAGGAAACATCTGTGTGATGAAATAAGTTGCCTTACTGGTTCAGGCAGCACTGTACAGGATGCTGATAGGAACTTAAGTCGGCACATGATCGTGAACTAAGTATAAAAAAGATTTGGGCCAACACCCCAACTGGCCATTCTGTCCTCGAGTAAAAATAGATTATGGTAGAGGAAAACAGTGCTGATATTCCCCAAAATAACAGTCTCTGAAGTTGCTTTACTCTAATGTGAATCCTTTATAATATTGTCAATAGCTGTCATATCAAAAATTTCTCCTCTCAACCCGCCTATGTCTTTTTTTGTGAAGTTGGGGAGCAGTGTTGTGGATAGAATTCAGGGCTTCACACTGAACTATATCCCCGGTTCTTTTTTAAATTTTTGAAACAGGGTTACACTGCGCTGCCCAGGCTGGCCTCAAACTTAAGATCTTTTGCCTCAGCCTCCCAGTTAACTCGGATTACTCTCACCCTTCTTCTTTTGTGAGAAAACACGTCTCATGTCTTTCTCATTTTTGGTTTATTCCATTATTGTGGTCCCATCCAGCAAGATGAAATTAGAGTAAATATTTGAATCCTCATTCAACTACAAACATCTTTATCCTACGCTCTTAATGAAAATATTGCGATAGTGTGGAAAAATGATAGTATTCTAGAGTGAGTATTCTTTTTCTTCTGAATTGTGAGTGAATTTTGTTATTATTTGTTTTTTGTTTTGTTATTCTTGGAAGCCTGAAATCTTCATTTCATTCGTAATTCTTCATTTGTGGCCTGTTGTCTCTTTGAAAGCTTACAGAATCTTTTTTTCTCCTTGTTAATCTAAAATTTCACAATGGTGGATATATTTTGATCTAGTATATCGGCACTCCATGATTTCTGTAAAACTGGTTGGTTAATCCTATAAATTGCTAGAACTTTTCTCAGTTTTTTTTTTTAACCCAGTGTTTTCACTGTCCTCGATCTCTACCGGTTCTCTAGCTCCTTTACTCTTTCTGTTTATTCTTTTTTTGTTTTTGATGTCTTGCCATACTTTTTAAGAGGTATCTTCAGCTTTATAATTTTCTAGTATTATAAACTGTTTCATTTCAGAGATCGTATTTCAATTGCTAAGAACACCAGTTGTCTATTCTTTTTCAGCAGTCTCTTATTTTTAAAATGTTACCTCATGTAAATGAAGATACTTATAGGTATATTGTAAATCTCAATATTTAACATTTATTTTCTAGTGGCCACATAAATAAATTAATAATAATTTAACATTAAATTTAATACTTAATATTAAATTAAATATGTAATATTGAACATATATAGACATATAAGTTTTTATATTATTAGTGAATTACATTATTTTTAAAGCTATTTTAGCATTTTGTCTTTGAAATCTAGTTTGTATTTTTCATTTAGAGCACATCTCAGTTTGGACCAGCTTAATTTTAAGTGGCTGTTATCTTCCACATTGGGAGCCTATCATTTGATCAGCTGTGGAGAACATGCAAAGCATCTAACTAACAAAACATACTAGAAACTTTGAAGCTGTGCTCTTTTTTTTGTCTTTTTATCTGCTTAAAATCAGAGTTGGGAATTGAAATCTCTTTGGAAACTCTTGAACCCACTTGGAGGCTTGAAAGTGTTGTAGTTGGGTGCTTTAGGTACACTGTTAGGGAAATAACTGATGTATGAATCTTTAGATCCTTCCTCTTGAGACGCTGTGATCCCCAACAGGATTTTTATTTGCCTAGAGGTGCAGTGCCACTTCTTTGGGAGCTAAGGTCTCTGCCATCAATATGCATAAAGCTGACAGATCCCCATTGTCTGGTAGTTTGGTACTCCCCATTTAGAGACCTGTTGTTTTAACACTGTTCAGAGAAGAAATCTCCAGATTTCTGGGGAAGAAATTGGTCCTCCAGTGCGTGGAATAGAGACAGGGATCTGGAAAGCCAAGCCTTTAGTTCTTCACCACTGACTCCCCAAGATCAGAGGTGGTGGGGCTGACAGTCTCAGCCTCCTTAGAATTCTGTAAATCACATTGTACAGTGTAGGGGCTCATCTTTATTGTAACTGCTAAGTCAGTACATGCTCACTTGCTCTTCAACTTGTGAGTTAGGGTTTTTGTCTATTCTGCTTTCCTAGTCCATGTGAATGTATTGTATTTTAGTAGGTTTTCAGGTAGGAAAAAAAGTAAGAATCATAGTTGAATCTGTCATGTCACGTATCTTCAGTCAGATTTTGCAAAGAATCTTCAACTGAGAAATGGAGGTTGAGATGCTTTGAATGATTCTGTAAGTCTCATAATGTGTCATCTTTTATCTCTTCTCTCCTGTTGGGGAAGGACATGAATGGGGTCTAATACTTTGAACTCTCATTCTGTCTTAGGAGTATTGTATGACCAAGACTTTCATGTGGGAAGCCATGCTCATTTGTTACAATAGTAGCAGAGTAGCCTTTATTTTACTTATTATCATGTAGAAATATAAAATTTCAAGAGACTAGATGACTTTTTCCAGATCTCAGACTGGTGAAGAAATGGATCTCAAGGTGGTACCTACTTCTGCATATAATATAGGACATCAGTAGCCAGCAGTGTACTATGTTTTCCATTGCAGAGCAGGGGAAACTCATTAAAGCTAAAATTTGTTATGGCGGTAGGTATTTGTTGGTTTAAGAAAGAACTATTTTCTTCTAACCTATTCATGACTAGTTGAGCTATATTTAAAAATTAGGTAACTGTTGGCGTTATCTGTTTGGTAGGTCTTATCATCTGTTCTTCAACTTGGCCCTACTGAAAGACAAAGACCCTATAAGATTTTATTTCTTTTGTCCTCATACCAATAAAATCCAGGTTATCAGCCTTCTGTAACTTATTTGACTTATTTTGTTTGTTATCTGTTGGCTGTTTCAGTGAAATTATTGAAGATAATGCTAATTTTTGCAGTCATTAATATAATAGAAACAGAATATATATGAGCCTTTTTAAATCTCATTCTGCAACTTTAGAGATTTGCTAACTTAATTTATTTTTAATATAAATGATTTTTGGCAATCATTTCATATTCACTTTGTAGTTCATATCTGTAGCAAACGTGTATTTAAAGATTGATTTAAATCTTGTTAATCTAAATGGCTATGCTAAGTCATTGTGGAGCTGCCAGTAATAGTTGATTTTTAACCAAAAAGTAGATGAAATGGTATTTCTAATGTACTTTTATTATTTTTAGCTTCCAGAACCATTTATTTTGTTCCGACTATACAAGGAATTTATAGACCTTGCAAAAGAGATTCATCATGTAAATGAAGAACAAGAGACAAAAAAGGATAGTACTGAGGACAAAAAATATCCAAATATGTGCATAGAAATAAACAGAATTCTTCTAAAAACCAGGGACCTTTTAAGACAGTTGCCATCATCAAACTTTAATAGTCTTCACTACCTCATAGTACATCTTAAGCGGTAAGAATTTTATAAAAGTGGAGCATCCCTTAGTGGGTTAATTAGGATTTTTGTTAAATAAAATTTGTTCTCAATCACTTTTAAGTGTAGAATATAATAATGTTAAATACATTCACATGCTGTGGTATTATTTCTAGGTGAATATTTTATTTTTATTATGGGTCAGGGAGACAGACATTTGATGTGTTTATGCAGCCAAGTTTGTTCCCTCGGATGCCTCCTATATGCCAGGCTGTGGCCAGGTTTCTACTACTTGGGGCTCTTCATCTTGGGGGATAGAGCTGTACATGTGCAGTACCACATCATTCTTACACTAATGACCTTGTACAGCATGCAAAGGAAAGTCAGGAGGTGGAACTAAATCAGAAGAGAAAGCCTTTGAGTCAGACTTAAAGATCTAGGTAGTAATTTGGTAGACGAAGAATGCACAGAATAACATTTTACAGAAAGTAACAGACAAAGAGACATACAACGTTTTGTGTTTGAGAAATACAGTTAATTTGGTTAAACTACAATATAGCAAGTAGTAACAAGAACTAAGATAGCTAACGGCCTGATAAAAGTCTTATATACCTGGCAGATGAGTAGACCATCTTGTTTCTGTTATCCACTAAAGAATTCTGAGCCAGGAAATTAATATGCTTGTATTTGCTGTTAAATCTTTCTGGCAGCAAAATAGAAATGGGCTAGAAAGAAGGGTTTTACTGCAAGTCTTGTCTCCTTAACAGTAACGAAAGGTGGTAAGAGCTTAAAGTCAGAGCAGTAAAGTGGTGGTAGAACAAAAAACTTAAGGAGAGAGAATCAGCTAAGCTTGAAAGAAATTAGCTGTGGCCAATGAGAGAGAACTTGACAGTGATATTTCAGTTTCTAGTATGAGGAACGAGGAGGATATGCCATCCTCAGATGGGAACAATTTTTCTCAGGTAATTGTTTGGTTGTTGGGCAGATTTGTTTTCCTACTGGAAAAACTTAAGTAGTTCTCTCTATTTGAATTATATCCTGGTAACAAAACTGTATAACCCAACTTGATGTGTGGTAAATATTTTAATAAAATAGTTATATCCTTTTCCTAAGCCCCCATATGACTTTTAACAAACTTTTCCTAGACTTTTACTGCCCATTTTTCCCTGTTCCTTTCCCAGTCCTCAATAACTTACCATTGAGGAGCTCTAACAGGTAAGTCTTATATAACCTTTTATATTCTTCTTTATAGGGTAGTAGATCATGCAGAAGAAAACAAGATGAACTCCAAAAACTTGGGAGTGATATTTGGACCAAGTCTCATTAGGCCAAGGCCCACAACTGCTCCTGTCACTATCTCTTCCCTTGCTGAATATTCAAATCAGGCACGATTAGTAGAGTTTCTGATTACATACTCCCAGAAGATCTTCGATGGATCTCTTCAGCCACAAGATGCTATGGGTAGTACAGGTGTCATACCTCTTGTTGATCAAGGCTGTCTTCTGAAACCTCTGTTGTCACCAGAAGAAAGAGATTCTGAACATTCCACAAAGTCACTTTTTTTTTCTTCAAAGGAAGTGAGTTTTGACCTAGTTGTTTTAGAATTTTATTTAGAACTGCTTTAGAACTTTGTGATGTTTATATTATTAATACTGTTCACAATTTTTTAACTGTGAGGAGTATTTTCCCTTTTTAAGTTTAAAAATTCTTTTCCACCAATAGGATATTCATAATGAAAGCAAAATTTTTGAACCAACTACATCATTTGAGGAATCAGAACACAAGCAAAACATACTAGAAAAATGCGATACCTGTCTCATTGGTGAGTAGCTATGTAAAAAAATCTCTTTTCTGGCATTAAACTTTACAAATCATGATTAAAAGCCAGGGTAAATAGAAAGTCCAGACTTCAAAGTTTTGTTGACAAATCTTTGCTGCCAGTGAGAAAATTGCCTTTTGGTGTACTTTGTGATTAAATTCTTTATAATAGTATCTTTCCTACAAAAAGACATCTTAGAGTTCATAGGGTCATTTGTTGTACTTCTTCTGGAAAATATTTGGTTTGCAATTTTGCTTCTTGTTATTAAAGTCAAAATAAATATATCAAGCAGTGTGCTAATTCATACCATGTTGTGTACTGTGGTTCCAAGATACTGCTCTAACTGCTCATAAAAAGTCAAACTAAACCCCTGAAACGTTTTTTGCTCACATGCCTGTGCCCAACCTTTCACATGTTAGTGTCACATGTGTATGTCTTCCATTTCTTTGACTATAGTCATTTTCTCCACTCTTTAATTTTATTATTGTGAATGGTAATTGCTAAGCTGGTATAAAAACTTCTACTTACTGTAATTATACATCATTAAGCTTAATTTCAGTTTTTCAGAATATAGTCGTATTTGTTAAGTTAGATGTACAATAAAATAATCATTTAGCATGAACTCAAAAAGTCTTAAAAAGCCAAGTGCCTACATGCTTTCTGTAAAGCATGGTGCTCATTATCTGATTGTATTTATCTGATTTGCAGTAAAGTAGATAGCATTAGACTTGTTCAGTGCGTACAATCTGAGACATTTTCACAATAGCAAAAGTCATGAATGCATCTAACAAATTGGTCATGTTGCAAACCCCATCGTAATTGCTGAATCTAACCTTTTCACTGTCCATGAATTGAATTCCCAGTTAGGAATAGTAGTAATGATAAATAAGTTTAGAATGCAATTTTCAAGTGTTTAATATATAAGAGACAGTTTTAAACACTTTTCTTATTATATCATTTAGACCCCATACATAGGTGCATGCAAGAGTTTTTCTTGACAGATGAAAGCACAGGGACAGAGAAATGCCTCTGCCCAGAGCAGAAGTACAGCAGGAGCTGAGCCAGACCTAAGCAGTTGGCTGCAGAGGCTGTGTTCTTTCACACAGTTCTAAAGTTCTTCCTTTAGAACTGTGAGAATGTGTTTTGGTACTTACAGTCTTAACTACAGTGCATCCCATTTTTTTGTTGTTCTGAGGGGGTGGGACAGCAAGTCACGAGGGTTGATTCTGAACCCAGGGAACAGAGGTCATCAGTCCTTGGTGAGGAAGGAATTCAGATGAAATGGTGACCCATAAGAAATGCGGGTGGGCACCTTTCTGCAAGCCACTGCCCAAGGATGTGGGAGAAGGACCAGCTAACAAGGAAGAGGGCTATGAGCAGTGTACAAGTCAGCTGACATACGAAGTCAGAGTGGTATATAGTGCTGAATTGTTTGAAGCCTCTCAGAAATAAGGAGGAACATGAGCAAAGGTCAGAGCAATTAGTACATGTTTAAAAAAAAACACAACTCTTCAACCTTAGTATGACCCGGTAGGTCTGCGAGTTTATCATTTGATCAGCTATGGAGAACATGCAAAGCATCTAACTAACAAGCTCTACTCTCATTGTGACCTGAAGTGGCTTGGACAGCAGACTGAGTTGGCAAAATCCTTGTGACTTGGGTCATGCTTGCATTTGGTTGGCCTATAAAATGGTGTAGCTTTTCTGAGGTTAATTCACTGATGTCTGCCTTTTGAATCATGACAGTCTTTGGGCTTTTTAGCTATATATTTATTTAGATAAATTTAGAACTTTCTTTTAGTTTAAAATACATCTTTAATTCTGTATAGATATTTAACTCTTTCCTTACATAGCTGACATAATCATATTACAAAAAAAGTCAGATCCCAGTTGTTTTCAGTCAGTGTTCATCTATAACTTATGCAGACTCTCCTGAATGAATCACAAAGTTGAATAAATCTTTTCTTTTTCAGACAACAGAGTATGTTTGCTTCTAAACAAAGAGCTTGAATCAGCATCCCAAAATATGGAAGAAGTTTGTAAAACTCCTAAACCACTTACTGTGAAATTTGATAGGGCAACAAATGTTGTACAGAGGCATACTCCTAGGACCAAGATTAGACCTGTCAGTTTGCCTGTAGAGAGACTACTTCTTTCAAGTCCCCTTAGTGAGAGAAACAGCAGAAATACGGGAAACACGAATTCAGACAAATTTTGCAAGACTCCTACATTTGATGGGGTTAGTAGAAAAGATATCCCTGTTGTTGTTTGTTCGAAATTTAATGGTTCTGATCAGCAAACTCTCCAAAAAACTTGGGTCAAACAATGTGAACAAAACAATACAACCACCAAGACTACAGTAGTGCCCAGCTCACTCCAAGAGAAAGGAGTGGCAACAAGTCTCAGGACCAGTGGAGAACATTCCAGCATTGCCACTCAGCCCAGTAGACCATACACAGAGCCAAGCAACACGGCACGAGAGGCGTCAGAGAGACGGTCCTCAGATTCCTGTCCTCTTGCTCTTGCCAGAGTACCCAGAACACTGCAGCCCCCACACTGGACAACCTTCTATAAACCACCCCCTCTCACCAGTGTCAGGGGGAGTGAGGAGAAACCTTCTTCGCCCTCTGTAGCAGGGCCTTCTGGCCCAGCTCACAGTCCCCAGGGGCCTGTGGGAAAATCAGTTCCCACCTCAGACAGCACACCAGCTTGTGCTGCACCGCTGAGTGGTCCGCCTAAGGAGAACTCTGAGGAGCATGGCTTGCCTGCTGTGCCTCTAGCGTGCCAGAGACCACGGTTAAAACGAATGCAGCAATTTGAGGACCTTGAAGACGAAATCCCACAATTTGTGTAGGGTTGTCCGGACTCATGTTTTGTTTTCTTGTTGTTTCATTTTGTTTGATGTTACGTTGTTTTATGGAAGAATTTTCTGACAGGGCCCCTCTGTATAGAATTGCCAAAGCACGGATTTTTTTTTCCTTTGTCGTCGTATGTTTGTTGGTTGTATTGAGTGTTGGAGTGTTTTGGTAGGGTCATGTTTGTGCTTCACTGGAATTGTCCTTAAGTTCTTTGTTTTGGAAGTTGTGAATAAAAAAGATGGATTCATATTTTTTAAAGTTTAAATGACTTTTCCCCATAAAACAATCTGTTTAAATGCATCCCTAATATATGATGTAGTTCTCAACTAATAGATACAGTTTGGGGAAATAAGCTTTACTTTTGAGTGAAACTGAATACTTATTTATAGAATGTTTCTGAATGCAAGTGCCTGAAAGATCTTTATTTGCTAAGACTTAATATTTTTCACAGAATTTTATAGTACATCATTGACCATTTGTGCCTTTCTAGTATGTGTGTAAGCTTTTATTTTTTAATTGGCAGTTAACTTTTTATTTACATAATTGCCAAAAGGCTTGCAAATCTATATTTAATTACATTTTAATTAACTACCAATTTTTACATGTGATAGTTAAATTGCACGAAGAAAATGCACTTAGGCCATTTCTAAATTATATAGTACATCTCATTTGGCATAGATGGCTTTGATACATTTGATAGGTTTTTTTTTTTTACCCCTTAGCTTTGTCTATATAAACTTCTGTTTTCAACAGTTCTGATTGGTGTTTTATATAATGGTTCTCAAAAAATGCCTGTTTCAGAAGCTTTAAAACTCAATACATTTCCTCTTGATATTGTTTGGGGTATTTTTAAGCCATTTATTTTGTATGAAATGTTTTGATTTGAGTCATTTTATATTTTTTATACCTAGACCATCAACCATTGAAAATGTACATTTCATTTGAGTTGAGCAAAGATTTATTTAAGATGATTCTGAGAATATTCAGTAGGCTTTATTGTTTGTAATTTGAGAAAAGATAGAAATGACTGGATTTGTTTCATTTATGAAATAACCAGTTTTTAGAACTAGTTCATTCCTCTTTTCAAATTTCATCATTTTTGTCTAAATTAGGATATAAAAGGGACAAAAAGTATAATAGCCTCTTTTTGTATGTGTGATTTATATTTTTAGTAAATGCTTTTATATGACTGTCATATACTTGATAAAAATATATATGTATGTATGTATATTAATTTGTTAAATTATTTCAAGCTTTAATGGTTACTCTGAAATTATTGCTTCTTAGAATGCGATAATTCCAGGTTACTAACTATTGACATAGTGGTCAACACTTAGGTTCATACCTTATTTGACTACAATATAGAATGTATTTTATAACAAATTACTGTATAGTTCTCTGTGACATTAAGGACTGGGGAGAAACAAATCACTGGTCTTTTTATGCTATACATTGTTTTTAATCCTTACTTTACAAAAAAAATAAGAGTCACAAAAATCTGAAAGGAAAACCAAGTCAACATTTGAACCCTTTCTGTGTCACAACTTTGTCAAGTTTCTACGTACAATTTCACAGAAACTTCTAGTGAGTAGGTAAGCATTTTATCATCCTTTTGTAACAGATATGTAAACTGAGACTTTAGTGATGTGCTGTTTAGTTCCATAGACCAAACAGAATCAAATCTCAAATACAGGGATGTCAGGTTTTGACTGTAAGTGCACTTAATGACTTTGTGATTTCTAAATAATACCAGGAAGTGCTTGACAATAGAGAATGCATGTTTAAATTTTTTATTATGAAACATAAAATTTACATTCTAACTATTTAAGTGTTAAGTGGCATTAAGTATGTTCATATTTTTCTGCAACTATGTGCAGCTGTCCACCTCCAAAACTTTTCACAATCCCATATAAAAACTTAGAAGATAAATTTTTAATTTCTTCAGTTTTAATATGTGGAGACAACCCAGTGGATATGCCATGTAATAAAGTTGCCTCTCTATTTCTGTCCACTTGAAACTCACAAGAGTTCTACTTTGAAGTCCTTTCTGCCTTTAAGACTTCTTAGAATCTTAGGCAGCTTGGACCGATTAGCCCAAAGATGGTTTCTGCTTTCCTGAGGGCATTAAGCAAGTATCTCTGGAGAAAGGGTTGCTGTTTCTAGAGAATCTGTAGAATACACTTCCCTGGTAGGAATAATTATTTGAGAATTGTCTTATAACACTTGAAAAGAGATTGGAGCAAGGGGAAAGAGCAGTAAGGGAAGTCGAGAGTCCTTTTAGAGCTTCCAGACCACCAGGATGCATCATGGAGAACACATTCCTTCTGAGAAGTATTTATGAAGAGTTAATCATACTGTTCCTAGCTGGGAATGTTTTATATGCAGAAAACTTCATTAGAATTTATGAGTATTTCAAATTACTTTTAGTATACCTTAGGAAAGATACTTCTTTAAAGATGAAGACAATATGATCCCTGTGAGGGACTTTCCTGATCTCACCAGCAAACCTAATTGTAGCTCACTTTATCAGGTGATTTAATTTAAAGATGTTACTAGCCATCACTGTGATAGACTATCTGTATAACTATAAATATATCTTAAAATGACAACTGTTTTACATTTTTGAATTTCTGGATTCTTTCCTTGATATATGAAATAATTTTTGTGTTAATATGATTATATGGGCAGAAAATTGAGTTGACATACGTATTTTAACTAGGTTGTTACATGCACAATCAGTACACAGAAGCCAATGGTATTCCTGTGTACCTCCATTTAACAAAAAGAAAAGTTTTTAGAAAGACTCAACAACAGAATAAAAAGTACCTAAGAATAGATATAACAATTATACAAGATCTTCCTGGATAAAAATTTAGACCATAGTAAAGAGTCACTTAAACAGAGCACTGTATAATACATATAAGTTGGAAGCCTCAGTATTATGAAGACATTAATTTATCTTGCTTTTATCTATACAGTCAATATAATTTCAACCAAAGTATGAACCATTTGAAAGTTACAGGCATCATGATGCCCCGCTACTTCTAACTACTTGAAAGTGTATTTACAACAGTGACACTCCTGCATAACCATAGTGTTCCCATCAAACTCAGGAGAAGACATCTTCTAGTCCAGAGACTGAATTCACTTTTTGCTGATTGCCTCTGTGATGCTCCTCTTTGTTCCAGAATCACAATCCAAGATCACAATGGTAAATTTTATGTGTGTTTCATAATTAAATTTGGAGCAGTTTTTCAGTTTTTTCCTTCATGACTTTAACATTAGGGGGTGTGAGCCAGTTTGTATAACTTCCCTCAGCCATGATCTGTGGAGATGATGACCTAAATTCCAGTTTATTTTTAGGAACATAATTGATACGGATTAGTGACCCACAGTGAATATGGAGTTGGCAGAGTAGAGAAAGGAATCCTTAACCTGAAAGCCTAGGACCAGAATAGCTTTCTTGAAACATCGTAAGTGATATATATGTCTTGTTTGTAATCCCAGCTATTCTGAAAAATAATGCAAGAGGATCTTTTGAGACACTTTGTCACAATATACACAGACACGTGTGTGTGTGTTTGTGTGTAGTATATGTGAAAAAGGTTTAAGATGTCAGGCTTCCTCCTTTGGGTAGATGTTACAAAGAGATTGTGAGCTAAGTTGGCAGATTTCACCCAAGAACTCTGTAAGGGAGCCGTTTATGATTAAAACTAGTGTCAAATGCATCATTTTGTAATTTGGTGAATTCCCCAAAACAGGAGTGGTGAAGACAGAAAAATTGCTACAAGGACTTGTTAGAAAACTTGAGTTTAGATAATTCAAATAGTTGATTCAAACTTTGGTCCTAAGATTCTGGACTGAATTTAAAGCAAAGGAGAGATTTTTGGGCACCAGAAATACTAAAATTGATGCATTAAGCAATTTTGGTATTTTTCACTATGCTGATATTAATGTGAGCAAGAAAACATTTGAACTTTGTCACATAGAAGACATTATAAAGTGTGGGGATAAAAACAACCCAGAAATCTATGCAGAGTAAGATTATCTTTTGTCAATGAAAGTAAAATGTGAACATCTCAAAAAAAATTAGTAATCAGAAAGCCTACATTAGAATTCAGAAAGGAGGTTTTTCTGCAGAAGGAAAATAATTCCACATGGAATACAGAGGAGCAGGGCAAAAAAATGAACACCTCTGTACAAAAAGTAAATATAGATGAATGTTGACCGTTAACAGCAATACTAGTAAATTGTATAATTGACATAGAATACATGATAACCATAATGGAAAAAGCAAAAAGGAAAAGGATTGTAAAGTTATATCATACTACAGGAAGTAGTAAAAGTAATTTGCATCAACTTTACAATGTTATTTAAAGCATTTTTTTAAAATATGGCAAAATAACAGCTAAAAGGAAAACTGGTCAGATCCACAATCAAAGGTTGTTGGAATGTACCTCTGAGCAGACAAGATAACTAGAAAAATACACTGTGAAGAAAACAGCTAATAACTTGAACCTGCAGAGCACACTCAGCCATGTCAGAATTCCTGTTTTACTTAAGCTCATATTGAAAATTTACCAAAACTAGCAATGTATACAGCAAGTCTTCAAACACACGGTATTTAATGTGCTCTGGAAAATCAACTGAACAGTAGTAACTAGGTAGATAGATCAAAGAAAAATATTAAAAATATTTTAAGATGAGTAAGACAGCCATCTGAAAATTGTAACTGTAGATGAATTAGTGTTTAAAGAGGCACTTAAAACTTTATTGGAAAAGTCGAAAGCTTAAAATTAAATTGCATCTCAAGCAAAAAAGTAGCAAGTCAAACCTAAAGACTGTACAAAAAAGGAAAGTGCTAAGATCTTTGGAACAGAAGACAATGCTTACAACAGCAAAGCTAAAAGCTAGTTGTTCGAAATCTAGTAATTCTCAACAGTGAAAATTAGGAATGAAGATAGTGCTAGAAAATCTACAAAGCACTAAGAATGTATGATAATGTAATGAATAATAAGGTCAATTTATATAAAAACAAGACCAAAAACTACAGAGCATTCCCATCTATTAATGAAATCTTTACAGTCTTTCCGTGAAGATAATGTAAAGCCTCATAGTGAATTATTTCACATATGTAAGGAAAATATTACCCCAGTTTTACATAAATTCTTCCAGTCTTCAGAAGTAACTTACAGATTTTGTTAGCCATTGTCACCCTCATTCCAACACCACCATATAGAAAAGAAACTAACGAGACATTAAAAAGGATAGTGTATAACTACTGCGTGAGATTCTTCGTTTATAAAAGTAGCATAACATTTGAAAGAATGATACAATTTGCCATGTTAATTTTTAAAGTAGAAATGCTCATCTCAGTAGATGGGATTTTTTAAGGATTTGGTAAAATTCAGTCATTTATGATTTAAAAATGAAACAAAAACCTTAAATTGAATAGAGCTTCCCTAAATTGTTACAGTCTTAAGCAGATGACTTAGTGGTTAAATATTGCAAGTTTGGCCCTAAGATCAGGAATCAAATACACATGCCCACAATCTCTACTTCAGTTCACCATTAGTACTGTTAGATCCTAGAAAACAATAAGGCAATAAAAAAATATGAGAGGCACAAAAAATTAGAAAGTAATTTGTTACTTGCAGATATAACTGTATACATAGGAGACCAAAAAACTTATGAACTATTAGAATTTGTAAACATAAATGGATTTAAATTCTGCACTTAAAAGTCAGTAATACGTACATTTTAACATCAAATACAAAATAAAACCTATGCAATGATAAATCTTTCCTACCCCACCCTACTCCCACCTCCCCTGAGAAAATTAAGTAGACAATATCTGAAGAGAGATGTGCAAATACAAGTTCTTCACTGAAATACATCAATTATGTTTGGGATAAAGAGAACATCCCATTTTTGTGGATTGGAAGAATCTATTATGAAAACAGCAGTTCTCTCCAAAACTGATACATACATTCAAACCAACCTTGTTTATTTATTTTTTATTTTTTTTTTTACAAGCGTTCTGTTTAAGCTTCTTTGACATAGCTGTCTTATGATCCACAGAGGGGCAGATAATTTCAGAATCTTAGGGACTCAGTTAGTTTGCCACAGGATATAATCCAGTACAAGGTAGCATGTGATGCATATCTCTGTGTCATAAATTATTTATTTTGATATTCTTTTTCTCTGAACACATGTCCTAATCTTCCTGGATGCATTCTTTTCCTCTTGTGATCTCAGAGTTCTTACAAAATACACTGGCAATTAGCTCAGCTCAAACTCCAGTTCGGCCCCTCCCTTATTATTTTTAAAGCATGCTGTAATAGAAGATTTATTCATTTAAATATGAAATAAATTCCTTGAATTTAAAGTTAGAACATATATCCAGGCAAGATGGCAACTGAGTAGGTCCCCTGCTTAGTGGCTTCTCACAAGTCTATCCAAAAGATAGAGATATAGTTAAAAACTGCCTGCTCTAAAACTTAAAGAAAAGAACTCCAGGAATTAAAAAGAGGCCAACGTGAAAGTCAGAAACCTTGAAGCAACAGAGGCTGGAGAACACACCAGCCTGACAAGCTGCCCCCAGCGGTCTGGGGAGGGCTGTGAGCAGCAATGAGCAGCTGGCAGGCACCAATGCTACATAAACCCAGAGAGCCAGGAGCTATGAAAATAAATAGCATCCAGGCAGCACCAGCCTCCTGGAGAAACGAGGCTTTAGGTAGCATCACTGAGAGCTTACCCTTGAAGAGGTTTCCCTGCAGCTTATCAGGGAAGCAGTTCTTGGCAGCACCATACTAGAGTGATAAAGTCAGGAGCTATTTTAGAAAGAGCCCTAGTCAAAATTTGGATGAAAGAAGTCACAGATGGATCATACGCTGGAGTCTGGAGATCCTCTTAACTAGTGCCTGAGAGGGACCTGACACAAGACACAGTTGCAGAGAAGACAAAAAGAGCAGTCTGCCAACCCTTTACCCAGTGGGGCCAACATAAAGGAGGACAGAGGGCCTCAGCCATTGGAAAGAAAAGCTAGGACAGATGGCAGAGGTTTCCAAGGAGGCCGGATGTGAGCAGGAAAAGTCAGAGGCTATTGGATTGTTAGATTCCTTCCCTTCGCTGTCTACCCCTAGCAATAAGTCAGTGGGCTTTTGGCTCCCCCCACCAACTCGTATGTGCATTCAGAGAAACATGTCAGATTGACCATTGGGATGAAGTCCCTTGGACAATAAACATATTTAAGTGCAGGATGGATGGGGGTGGGTCTTATCAGTGGGTACAAAGAAACTAGACAGAACCATAACTGTCCAGTCGATTGCTACTCCCACCTCTCCGCTATGTGGTAGACAGTGGATACCAATATCACAGGACAAGGAAAGAGACTACTTAGTCAAACAACACAGTGAAAATTATTGTACTCACATGAATTGCCCTTTTAAAGACAGTTGTTTTTTTTTTCCAGCTGTAACTGATCCACAGTGCTCAGCAGTAAAATCATGAGAAAACAAGGAAAAACACCAGCAGAAATGTCTCCCTCCCCAGAGGTTAGTATCATGGGCTTTGAAATAGTAAAACTTGTTGGAAATGAAATTTTAAAAAAAGTAGACCAAGTGATCATTTGGCCCAAAGGAGACTTACTTACTTCAGTAACTTCAAGAGATATTTAGCTAGCTTTATGAGGAAGTTGCTAAACAAATAGTAGTTTTATAGAAGACAAAAACAAAAAGCTGCCCAAGGTAAACAAGACAACGTAAGAAATAAAAGTACACTTTGGTAGAGAAGTAGAAAATTTGAAAAGAAATCAGCTTAAAATTAAGGATCTGAAAAATTCTATTGAAATCATGGGAAGCTGGCTTTAGCATTATAAGAACAGATTATCAAACCTTGAAGTTAAATAATGAACTCAGAAGTACCCTTGTAGCAACAAGATAGCAAGGTCGCTAGGTACAGTGATTGCTGGATGACTCAAAGAGAACCAACCTCAGAATTAGGAGTGTGAAAGATCAGAGACAACACAAAAGGTATAAAGAATTTATTCACTGAAACATGTCATAACATTTCCCAAATATAGAGGAAAATTAATATTGAGGTACAGAAGGCTCATAAACCACAAAATGACCTTGACTGGAAAATACATAAACATGTCACATAATAATTAAAATCACAGACATTCAACACAAAGAGAATATTAAAAGTGGTTAGGAAGTAAAACACCATTATTCTACCAAGACAAGCCCTTCTGAATAACTTTGGATGAGTTTTTTTGTTTTAATTGAGCCAGACCCAATAACAATACCAGATATCAAATTATATTACAAAGCAACAATGATAAAAACCACATGGTATTGGCACAAAAACAGACAAGTGGATCACTAGAACAGAACTGAGGATAGAGAGACATCCGAGTATATCCAGCCCTCTGATCTTTGACAGAGGGGCCAAAAACACTGAAATAAAGATAACCTCTTTAAACAAGGGTGCTGTGAAAACTGGCTAGCCATGTGCAGAAGAATGAAACTAGATCCACATCTTTTACCATGCATCAAAATCACACCCAAATGGATGAAAGACTTAGACATTAAAATGGAAACACAAAATTTGTTGAAAGAAAAAATTGGCCAAACACTTGAAGACATAGGCATAGGCAAGGATTTTCTCAATAAAACATGCAAAGCACATGAGGTAACATCAAAAATCAACAAATGGCCTTATATCAACTTAAAATTTTTTTTCATAGCAAAGAAAACAGAATGAAGAGGGCACTGACAGAAGGGGAAATGTTTACCAGCTACTCCTCAGACAGAGGACAATTATCACAACTATAACAGAACTGAAAAAATTAGATCCTCCAAAAATAAAGGACCAAAAAATGGGAATCTGAAATAAACAGTTATCAGAAAGCACTCCAACTGGCCACTAAATACATGAAAAAAAAAATGTTTATCATTGTTAACCATCAGAGAAATGCAAATCAAAACAACGCTGAGGTTCCATCTAACTCCAGTAAAAATGGTTGGTATTAAGAATTCAACAAACAACAAATGCTGGTGAAGTTGTGGGGATAAAGGAACCCTCCTACACTGCCGGTGGGACTGTAAACTGGTACAAACACTATGGAAAACAGTATAGAAATTCCTCAAAAAACTAAAAATTGATATTTTTATTTGACCCAACTATATCTTTCCTGGGTATCTTCACAAAAAGAGTTAAAATTATCATACAAGAGTGATACATGCACACTCATGTTTAACAGCACAATTTATAATAGCCAACCTTGGAAGAAGTTCAAAATGTCCAACAGTAAATGAATGGATATAAGGCTGGAGGAATGGCACAGCAGTTAAAGGGTTTGCCTTGCAAGTGCAAAGCTCTGTGTTTGAATCTCCAGCACCCCACAAAGCCAGGTGTGGTGGCACACATCTATAATCCCAGCGCTTGGGAGGCTTAGGCAAGAAGATTACCATGAGTCCAAGGCTAGCCTGGGCTACATAGTGAGTTCAGGAACAGCTTGGGCTACAGAGCAAGACCTTGTCTCAGAAAAAGAAGATAAAAGAAACGTGGCTTATATGTGCAGTGAAGTACTATTCTGCCATAGAAAGACAAATTTGAGTCATTTGTAGGAAAATGGATGCACCTAAAGACCATTATGCTTAGTGAAATGAATCAGATAGAGAAGGTTAAATATTGTATGGTTTCTCTAATATGAGAAAACCAAACCATAAAAAGTGAGAGATGGAAGAAAGTAAGAAAATTTGTGGAGAGGAAAAGGGACATATTTGGGGGGTTTAATTTGAGGGGGTGTGGAGGGGAAAAGGATGTGATATGTAAATAGAAAATAAAGGGTAAGAACTTGAGCTAGGCCCGGTGGTGAAAAAGGTCAAATCACAATAAACACAGCTGAAATACAGAGAATTATAAAAAACTATTATGAAAACTTATATTCCAATAAGTTTGAGAAGCTGTAAGAAATGGATAAATTCCTAGGAACATCTGAGATACCAAAATTGAACCAATGAGATATAAAACCCTGAAGAGACCAATAATTAGGAATGAAATAGAGGCAGTAATAAAGTCTCTACTAATGAAGAAAAGCCCAATACTTGATGGATTTACCACAGAGTTTTACCAGAACTTCAGGGAAGAGCTAACACCAATGCTTCTCAGTTTTCCAGGAAATTGAAAGAGAAGGAACACTGCCAAACTCCTTCCTGAAAGGTAGCATTACCCTGACTCCATAACCAGATAAAGACTTACAAACAAAACAAAACAAAACAAAAACCCTAAAGGCCAATATCCTTACTGAATATAGATGCAAAAATCCTAACCAAATTTCTAGCAGAAAGAATGTAATTTATTAAAAAGATCATACATCATGACCAAATTGACTTCATCCCAGGAATGCAAGGATGGTTCAACATGCATAAATAATATAATACCACATAAACAAAAAGAAGGACAAAATCACATGATGCAGAAATAGCCTTTGACAAAAATCCAATATTCATTCATGATAAAAAGAAAAAACCCTGACATGAATGGGGAGCTTATGGCAAGCTGATGAAAGCAATTTATGGCAACCCTACTGGCAATATCCTAAAATGGGGAAAAATTCGAAGCATGTATCCTAAAATCAGAATAAGACAATGGTGTCTATTCTTACCACTTATGTCCAAAATAGTGCTCAAAACCTTAGTCATTTATCTTACTTACTTCATGTAATTACTATGTGATATAAAATAGCAGTAGCTCCATCACACTACATACCAAAAGGCTGAGCTTAATTTCATTATATCATGCTCCTAATACATTGCTTAGTCAGAATTTAAATGACTATCCTATGAATGAGGGTTCCCAATGAGAAATGGTAACAAAGATAAATAATTTTAAAAGGTACTTTTGAGTGCTTATATTTGAAACAGTTCCAAGAACTTTTCTTATTAGATCCTTTAGACCACCACATGGCAGCTAGAGGCATGAAGGTGTCCTCCTTGACGAGTGAAGGCAGGTAGGGACAGAGCAGAAGTGAAGCAGGAGCTAAACTGGACGAAGGCAGCTGGCTGCAGAGGCTAGACTCTTCCACATTATTCCACAAGTTCTACCTTTAGAACTGCAAGAATGTGCTTCAATGCTTATAGCCCAACAGAAATGAATCATGCCCCTTAATTGTTCTGTAACTGTGGGGGAGGGGCTGAGACAGAAAATTACAAAACTGTTGCCTTGGAACCCAGGGAAAAGAGGTCAGTAGTGCCTGCTGAGGCAGGAGTTCAGGTGAAATTATGGCTGACAAATTATACCGGTAGACACCTGTCACAAACTCCTGCCCAAAGATGTGGGAGAAAAACCAGGTAACAAGGAAGAGGACAGTGGGCTGTGTACAGAGTCAGCTGATGTATGAAATCAGAGTAGTGTCTAAGTGCTGAGTTGTTTGATGCCTCTCAGAAACAAGGAGGATGAGCAGAGAGGGCTGGACCTCTCCTGGAATTGGAGTTTCTAGGGTGTGTGCAGTAGGCAGAACACAGTATAAGAAAGTGCAGGTCCTAGGCAAGAAAACATGAGCCATGAGACCAGAGGAGCAGGAGAAGGAAGTAAATCTGGCAACACCTAGTACTGGGCATAATGGCAGGATTTGTTTCTTGGAATTCAACTTTTCAACCTTAATTTGACCTGATAGGTATTACATTTTGTTGGTGACCAGCTGTGGGGAGCACCCAAAGCATCTACCAGCTGTTCTGTCACTGTGAGCTGCATGTAGCTGAAAAGCAGACTAAGAGAGTTGGCAAAATCCCTGAGATTCAGGGCATGCCTACACTTGGCCTGTGAAATTGCGTAATTTTTCTGAGGTTAATTTTCCAATGTCTACCTATTAAAATCGAGGCAGTCTTTTGACCCAGAAATTTCACATCTGTGATTTTATCTTATGGAAATATTTGTTCAATTTTTTATTAAAGGACTCCATAGAAGCAATTTTAACAGTATCTTCCAACTTTTTGTTACTTAATTGAAATAATATGTGCATACACATACACTGCATCATGACATTCCAGTCCACAAAAAATGATGGTAGTTCTGTAAGATTAATGAACCGTTCTTAGACCTGATAATATACTGTATGATATATTTGCATAGTCACCAAATAATCTAAAGATCTATTCTCCCAGACAACATTGCTGTCATAAAGTGACTCATGGCTGTGTACACATTTCTACCATTTTATTCAGATTGTGCTCTGTTGCCCAGACCTCCTAAATGTTAGGACTACAGGCACATGCCAAAACACTAGGCTCTAAAGTATACCTCTGTTACAACTTTAGGGATATATATTTCTGTTGACTAAGATGCAATTTTTGTCTGCTAATCAAAAAGAAGCATTTGCTAATTCCCAGGTACTTTATAGATTGAGAATAATTTATTTAAAATTTGCATGATTTCTCTAGTATTAGAGTGAGCCCATCTGTTAACTTACTCAGGCTTTCTCATGTACAAGTTTTTGCACATAAAATAATCCTTTCATTCTCTTTTCAGATGATATATATGAAATATGGTCTAAATAGTGTATATTTAAAATTTTAAAAATATGTTCTGTAAAAACATATTGCCATTAATTCTCCTCAAAATACTTCCCAAATCTGAATGTACTTAACTCATCATTCTCACTGCCTACTAAAGCATTCCTGGAAAGTTCCTTCTTGTGAGTGTATGTATGGGATATGATTAAAAAAGAAATACAGTGAATGCTGCTGCTGAGTGCCATTCAACAGGAAGATAATCTCTTAAAAAACATTATATTGTATCCTCTTCTACCTTGTTCACCAGGCCCAATACCATGTGACTTATGGTTCTTCCCAGAGTCCAAATGACCTTGAAAGGTAAACATTTTGAATTGATTAAAGACAGTGAGGCAGCCGTGACAGCACAGCTGAATACATTCATAAAAATTTCAGAACTGCTTAGGAAAGCAAAAAGAACAAAGAAAAAGATGTTCAAAAAGGAGAGTATTTTCAAGTGCATTAATGACAATGTGTCTTTTACTGTAATTTTTAAAAATTGAAATAGTGTATTTTGTTTAGTCACACCTTACAAATATATCACCAAGAGCTCAAATCATTCTTTCCCTAAAATGAAGACTGTCTCAAGAAACCTTAACCCATGTTCTCTGAAGCCCAACTGGTAAGCTAGCCACCTTGAGTTGTAGATTCCAAGTGTGAAGGTAAAGATGAGATCTACAAGGTTGCTGGTTAATAGACTACTTCTTGGAAGACCTCCTAATGAAAATTATCACAGAAATAGGAGAAATGCAAAGAATCTTGACTATTAGTGTTTTACTCATGTTGAAACTATCCGTGGAGTTAAGTAATTTGTTTTTGTCTCAACATAGGTGCTCTGTTTGGATCTGGAGTGTCCCCCAAGAGCCTCATTTATTTGGATGTGGTGGGATAATTGTGGAACCAAGTGCTGTTGGGAGGTAAGATCTGGCCAGAAGGGGCAGATGAGTGAAAGGATTGTGTCAATTTGTTGAGATTGGTGGTGCCCAGGGGAAAGCTTTCAGGTGTATGTTGTTGAGTTGCCAGCCAAGAAGTGAGGAGGGGCACCTACACTAGGTGTAGGGGAGCCCAACTGGCAGTTTGAACTAAGTAAAAGAAGGAAGAAGAAATATTGTTACAGCTTCTTCCTGAGAAAGCTTTAGCCTTCCCTGACATCCACTCGCCCCTGTTTTCACTTGGCCTCTGGCTGGAGTGGGATGAGCAGCTCTACAGCCTCTACCAAGAACTTCCGCCATTGTCTAGCTGCCCCCACATGGACTGTGTGAAACCTTCTGAAACTGTGAGCTAAGGAAGTCTTTCCTCCTTTAAGTTGTGGGTGGTGGGTATATTGTCCCAGCAATGAGAAAGTAACTAAGACCATAGGCTAATTTGACTTCTAATTCTGTGGTTCTACAGTTTCCTAATGTAATGTACATTACAAGAATTATTGATCTTAATAAAATAACCATATGTATTGAGAATGTATTAGATACTGTTCTCTTTTCATCTTTCTCTCATTGAACATGCTTTAGTAAATTCTCTGCGAATTTACAAAATTATTCATCTATTAACTCAAATTTGGATATTTAATTAATAAATGTCCTTCAAGCTTGATTTATAAAAAATTGACATTCATCCTTTAAAATAAAAGAAAACATGAATTTTTGTCCTTGGACTACGATGTTCTCCAATAAATATTTTAGTTGATATCTAGGTCTTTCTTGGCTCCCAATAGTTGCTTCCAGAGAGTAAAGAACATTACAGTTCAGACATGCGATGATGTCCTGCGAGTCTGAGCTCATCATGCAAGGCACTGTTGTACTTTGTGTTTTGGCACATATGAATACAATGTCTGGACATTAAAAATTTTAAGTTCCCTTGATTTTTCACCCCTATAAAACTGTCTGTTTTAATCTATCTTCAATAAAATGCAATTGTCAAACTGATGGAATCGGGGAGAAACAAGATAACATTCTAGATTGGAGCTAGTCCTTAAGTATAGAAATGATGTTTCTGACTATAATTGTTTAAAAAACACTTTACAAAAAATGTTAAATGGTTGTAAAAATAGCTAACAATTTTTGAACAGTTGTCCCCTGCTACATGGAAGCTTTTATTTTCCAAGTGACAATTGACAGCTTTATTTTCTAATATTTTCTGTATTAACCACGGGTTACAATCTGTATTAACATATTCTCATCCTAGATTTTTATTTTTTATCTCTTTTTACCAATGACTTATATATGGACTTTGCAAAGATGCACATAAAGAGAGCACCTTGATCATACAGTTTACTTAAATCTTATTATTTAGATTTTATAATATGGGATAGTCTTTCAGGACATGGGCTTTGACAACAACAACGAAAAAATCCAGTTCCAATCAAAACTAATGCCACGGTGGTGCTCTCCTATAATCCTCTGGAGGCTGAGGCAGGTAGATTGCTGTGAGTTAGAGGTCAGCCTAGGCTATAGAGTGAGTTCGGGACCAGCCTGGATTACAGAATGAGATCCTGTCTCAAAAAAGAAAGAAAGAAAGAGAGAAAGAAAGAAAGAGAGAGAGAGAGAAAGAGAGAGAGAGAGAGAGAAAGGAAGGAAGGAAGGAAGGAAAACCAATGCTGACAATGTCCATGTTTTATATAGTGTCAAAGCTTTATCGGAATGGTATGCAGATTAAAAATAAAAGTGTGCATAAATTGAAGTAGAAAAATATGGCCATAGCTCAGAATGAATCCCAGGAAGGAGGATCTTATTTCAAGGCCAGACTGATCACTGTAGTAATCTCCTCTCTCAAGATAAAAATTAAATAAGGTCTAAGAATGTAGTTCAGAGATGGAACATTTGTCTAAGATGTGTGAGGCATTGGATTAAGCCCCAGTACTGCAAAATAAATAAACAAATAAATAGATAGATTTTAAGCCATTTCAGAATTATGTAACAGTATTTAAATCTGTTAAATGTTTGTAATATGTCAATACATAACACCTATACATATGCACAAGGGATTCTTGGGCAGTGTACAAATTGTTAAACAGTACAGAGATCAGATTTACTTAAGCTTGTGTCTGAATAGTTCGGTAAATCATGTTACATGCTTTGGAGCAGGGGTCAGCAAGCCATGGCCCATAGGTCAAATCTAATCTCCATTTGTTTTGATAAGCAAGATTTTATTGAATCACAGTCATGCTCATTCATCTTACATGGTCTCTGTAATCGCCTTCCTGCTACAGCACTAGAGCTGAGTAGCTGGGACAGAGACGCTACATGCCTGAGAAGCCTAAAATATTCAGTATTGTCCGTCTACCAAAAAGGAAAGATTGAGTTTGATGAATGCATCCTATCATAAGCTCAGTATTTAATTTGCTATCACAATAAATGTCTGTTTTACTCCTATATAGGAATCCTCGCTTCTGCGTCTTAACTAATATGTCTGAAATAAAATATATTATGAGTCAAAATTGACTAAAAGCCCACATTATTATATGCATAACACATTTTATAACTGCTGATATATATGTATTTTTAAAAATATATAACTTTTGAAAACAACCTACATCAAAGGCTCATGTCTTCTCTGGACTCACAGGCTCTTAGACCTTATTTGAGTCTGAGCCACATGCTGTTCTCAACATTTTGATTCACACTTCCTTTGGCTTTGAGGTGAAATGGACTTTATGGAACATTATATTTCTAAATGGCACTAAAAACTATAGGGATAGGAATAGCTTTCCTCTTTGTCCTGAGGTGATGTAATGAAACACAAGAAGAGTAGCCACCACTGCTACTATTTAGTATTTACATATGGAGGCTTAAACAATTATACTAGAAACATTCACCAGAACAATTAAATAAAGGAAAGATGTACAGGGCACTGTACCAAAATATAAAATATGAGTAAAAGTAATTAAGAGAAAGAATGTAGAGGTAAAAATCTTGAAAAATAAGAGATTAAAAAGTGATCACTATTTGTAGTTGAAGTATTATTACAATATAAACATAAAAGCCCAAATAGAATCACTGGCAAGCTGTACTTGAGAGAATGTGGTAAGTTCCCGCCTAAGTGAATGGGTAGGGACACAAAGCCATCTTTGTAACTGGCCCACCTGTTGACAGTTAACTGTTTCACTTTAGATCTTCTGATTTTCAAATATATTTATCCTCCCAGCTGTTAAAATTCTCCTCAAGACTATGTCCTCTAGTTACTCAACAGGACCTTTATGAACTGATATAAAAAATAGTAAGCTAAATAAGCATTTTTCCTAAGCAGCCTATTTTTAAAAGCCTCAATGAAATTTTGGCATGTTTATCACCTGAGGACCACCAGCTACGTTCAGTTTCAGGGAGTGCTGAGGCCTTTGATCTATACTGTTGTGTGTGAGTTGAATTTTCTAAGTATTACCAAAGGAAAAGCAACTTTCATGGACAGGTTGTCATAGCTCTTTCAATAATCATTGTGCACATGTCTCCTGTAATGCTTGAAATCAGGCAGTGCTGACCCAGTTAGAGGCGAGGATTAGAGAAATCTGCTTAGAGCTGAACTGAGTCTACGAAAGCAACTGCCAAGAGAAATGCATTCCACAGAGTGCCCTTCAGGGACCTCTCATTAGCCAGACTGCAAACCTCTGATTTTTCCTTTAACTGGATATACGGCTGTCTGGAATTTATCCATTAAGTATGGATCTGTTCATATTCACAGTGCCCAGTGTTTAAATTCAGGCTTTCACTGTTCCTGAACATACACAGCCTTATTTAGGATCTCATAATTTATAGCTGTCCTAAAATAACAATTAAATATTGTATAGCTCTAATATAAATCATGTGTATTCTAGATAATTATTTTTCCTTTCTTATTTATTTATTTATTTATTTATTTATTTGAGACAGGGTCTCACTTTGTAGTCCACGCAGGTTCTGAGCTCACTATGTAGCCCAGACAGGCCTCGAACTCAAAACAATCCTCCTGCCTCAACCTCCTGAGTGCTAGGATTACAGGCGTACATCACTATGCCCTGCTTATGTGGTGCTGGGGAATCGTACTTGGGTACTTAGAGTTTGCTAGGCAAGCGCTTTAAGGGCTGAGCTACTCCTCCAGCTCTGAGACAGGGTCTTTTTCTGAAATTCAGGCTGGTCTTAACTCACTCTGGCTGGCCTCAGATGCTTGGCATTCCTCCTGCCTCAGCCTCCTGAGTGCTGGGATCATAGGCCTGCATCACTACACCCATCTTATGTGGTGCTGGGGAACTGTATTCAGGACCGTGGGCTTGCTGGTCAAGCACTTTAACCATGGAGCTGTACCAACCCCTATTCTAGATAATTTGTACAATTTTAGATTGCTTCAAATCCTTCCGTCAGTCTTAAGAAAAACTAAAGCATTACCTTTTAAACTGGAACAAGCTTGTCTGTGTGTAAACCTTTGAGTTGAAATTCCAGAAAGTTCAACTGTAGTCTGTTGTTTCTGTCATTAACCAAATGCAATGGAACCTGCCTAGAAATATCAGTAATTTTCCCTGGCACCTCTGCCAGTTCTGTATTTATTTCTCTCTATATATATTTCCTTCTCATGTCACACTCTGTTACCTTTTGCATTTGCATATTGTCTAAAATGTGCTCTCACTGCATGTCCTATCATAGATGTATTTTCACCAACATCATCTATCTGAGGCTGAAATTCTCAGAAAGAAAAATTCTTGTAATAGGACTGAACACAGTGTTTTTTCAAGTTAGTTCTCATAAGTTCCCTTGATCAGCTAAAAAAAAGTTCAGCCAAGGTGCTGCCCATGAAGACTCCAATTTAGTAAGTGTGAGATGAGGCCTGTACTTGAATATTTTTAAAAGCTTAAAAGGTAATTCTGACACATAGCTAAGAGTTGACACACACTTATAATAGCATGCCTAATTCTATCCATAGTACCAACATAATTGCCTGGCACATAGACAACCCTCAAAAACTGTTTATGTAATTGGTGATCTGGTGTGAGATAGTGCCTCATGAGACAAATTCTTTCACTGGAGTGGCCATTGGCAGTCATCACACCAAGTCGGACCAGTGGTTTTTGAGCAAATAAAATGCCGGCTAAGCCAAACTGCATTTACTTGAGTTGTGTCATTTGAGCCCATCCCATTATTGATTTAACCCAGATAGACCCAACCTCTTTTATAAAAAAAATTATAAGGAGATGCTTATTACTGAGATTATAGAAAAATGTGCTTTTGTTATCATAAAACAGTCTTTATAGAGTCTTCTCTTGATTAAAAATGAATAAATAACTGTAGTCAAGTAAAATCTAAAAGATCCCACAGCTGAGTTAGTTGATTCAGTAGGTGGAAATTTCCCCAAGATTTGCATGCTTGATTTTGTTGTGTTACATTTGGTGATTTAATAGAAGCGTGTGTTACATATTATTAGCATAAATCAGTTCCACTTTTTCTACAATAGTGTTGGGTCTCTAACAGTCCTAAGGCTATGAGAATGAACTGGACATGAATGGAAGACCCCAAAGGGAAATGCTGGAACTTCAGTAGATGATTGACTTGCCTTTATGATCTCCAACACACTACTTCTCAAAGTTAGGTTCCTCTGAAAGCTTGTTCAGCATACAAATGCCAGGAGCTGGGGCCGTAGCTCAATGGTTATAGTGCTTGCCTACCATGCACAAAGCCCTGGGCTCAATACCTCAGCACCACATAAGGATTAGTTGGGTGTGATGCTGTAATCAAGCACTAGAGAGGCAGAGGCAGAGGGATTGCCATGAGTTCGAGACCTGGACTACAGATCAAGACCCTGTCTTAAAAACAAAGCAGAAAAACAAACAACAGCCACAAAAACCCACACAAATGCCAGGGCCTTGGTCTTCAGAGGTTCTCATTGAATGGCTTGGATACCAAGCCAGGGAATCTGTGTTAAACAGCCATCTTAGGTTGTTTCCACTGCCGGGGGAAAGATACCTATAGAAAGGTCCCTGGAGGTATGCTCTGGTTTTTCACTTCCGGTAGTTGAAGGAAACCTACTCAGGCCATTTAATGACCTCGATCATCGTAGGAGTTTTCTTAAGTTGGACATATGTTAAACCATTCTATTTAAACTGGTTTTGTTGCTATTTTAACAGATGTACTTATAAACTAAAGAAACATATATGCACCGTGGACACGCTTATTTTTGGCTGAAATTCAGTCCTGGAGCCAATGTTTTCAAACTTAGTACAACACATTGTCTTACCACAGGGGTATGCTGTACTCAGTGTTAGAACTGGTATGCTGTACTCAGTGTTAGAGCTATTGCCTAGTGTGCACAAGGCCCATGGGACTCAATTCCCAGCAACACAACTAAATATGTATACCCCAAAGATCCAAAATGGTCTTATCAAAACCATTAGGACTGTTTTCACAAATCCTACTCTTTGATATGAATCAGTATAGGATACAGACTCCATTAAAATAATGCAAATAAAATTGATAATCTAATCAAGAGGATTAACACTAAGTGTCAAAAATTCTCTTTAGTGGCAAGCAGCTGGTAAACAATGCTGCAAAAGTGCTCAGTTGAAATGGTGTTTGAGGCTGTGAGGTGTTTGTGGGAGGAGAGGAGAGGCAGAGAGTCAATGACCAAGCACCAGCCCTAGCACCCCAGGATGGCCCTGCTTGAAGAAGGACACCACTGCGGGAAGAGCCCGCTTTAGCCTTCTAGGCTTTTCCTCTGTCTGCATTTAACTATCCCAGTATTTTCTCTCACCCTTCCTGTTTTTTTTTTTTTCCTTAAATTTTCTAAAAAACTGAGAGTGATTCTGAAGTGTGGGGCTCTTGACCTTTTACAAAGATGGAGGGAGATGCGTTGACTGTAGATCCCATCTTCAGAAAGGAAAGAGCATAGCAGTGTGTAAAACCAACCCAGTCTTTTTCTCCCTTTGGGGGTGCTCACAATGGTAGCTGAAGTCCGTTGCAATAATTTATGAAACAAGGAGGAAACAGAAAATTTGGATTCCTGGAGCTCAACTGGTACTCCAGACTAGCTGCCAATATGTGGGTGAGTCACCAAAAGGTCTAGGAGCTATTTGCCATCTATCAGCACAGAGGGAGGCTAGAATGGAAATTGGCAAAAACCAGATGACTCAGTTTTCCTTTTTAGAAAATGCTGCATTCCAGCTGCCTGATTTCTGTGTTTGAATTAAAGTGCTATAACCACCCTGATCAATGGTAGTCTAGAATGGAAAATTCACAATCACTTCCTGCAGGGGTAGCGATAGAAAATGGGGTGTTTTCTCCCCTCATCGAAGCATTGGGGAACTTTCTGCAGATGTTTATGACGTTCGTAGGGAGAAGGGGAGAGATAAGCCAAAAGAAGGTACAGCCATGTTTTATTTCCTGTTTTGTCAGAGACTCAGGTGGTGGGAAAAAATGAGAAGCCCTGTGTTTCCACACCAGCTTCTCTACTTACACGCTATGTGATCACGGCAGGTCATCCAGCTTTTCTGAGAGTATTTCCTCATCTGCGAAATGAAAATAATACCTGCATCACAGGGCAGATGTGAAGGACAGGTGAGTTAATGTAGTGAGTAAATGCACATTTTAAGCCTATAAAAATGTGAAGTATTTTTGCTGCTGTGAAGGTATTTGGAGGAATGACAATGGTCACTGGATTGTAGATATGAGGCAAGAGGAAGGAAAGTGTACTTTTCTTGAATTTAGATGGAGAAGAGTAAATAACGGAATGGAGATATCAATTCTCACAGGTATTTTTGTATGTGTGAATATAAACCTCCATGCTAAAAGCTCAATCATGTCATTGATTTTAAGATATTTAGTAGCAAAGGCATCAATAGTAGACATGTCTCATCAAAGCAGTCATAACACAAGGCTGTCACTTAGGAGTTTCCTTAGATTGAGCACAATGTTAGCTATATTTTCCCGTCTTCTCATTGAGCCATAATGCTGTAGTTGAGGAGTTTTCAACAGCCCTTACCAACAATTCTTACAATAGACATCATTATTCCCATTTTACAGAGGATAAAAGAGATCAAATGGAATTTTAAAAACTTTCCACCTAATAAGCAGTGGAACATAATTTCAAACCCAGGCATGTCTGACTCTAAAGCTTGTATTTTTTAGCCATCAACATCTTAAAGAGAATGGAAGCCATATTCTCTCTAATTGGAACTCCCTACTCTATGGCCAGTTGACTTTGGCTCAAGTTCTTTTTCTTGATATTGGTACATAATGAGAGTAACTTAAGTGCACATGTGTGTGCATGACTCTCATACCTGGTGTCAGGTTGACCATGAGCCAGAGTTTCACTGCTTCTTATTTCCATCCCCTCTTTCTTTCTCCCAGACCAATCTTTACTTTTTGTTTTTTACTTTATTTTGAGAGAGGGCCTAGACAAGTTTCCCAGGCTGGATTTGAACTTGTGATCCTCACTCGTTAGTCTCCCAGAGTGCTTAGATTATGGGCATGTACTATGTACTGTAGGCATGTACAACTTGCTATTTGTCTTTTGGTAAGTCATTTAAATTTTGAGCATATATTTCTTTTCAGAGATGAGAGGGTCATAATGTTCATCTACCTCACTGGTAATTGTGGGAATCATGCAAGATATAGGTACTGAGAAAAGGGAGGGCTTCCTGGTTGTACTTATTTCTAACCAAATAGGGATTGAGAAGTGATTTGGTATATGATATAAGAAAAGCAAAATAACCACTTACCCCCACTATAACAGCTACTCCTTTTGTGATACATTTCATCATCTAAAGAAGCGTCTTACAAAGGGTAGCAGGCCTAGTGATGGGGTGCAAGATGATGTTAAGAGGCACATGAAAAGTATAATAGTTTTGTGCTCAGAAATATTCTGGAAAAATATAAACCTGTGTTTCCCAGATGATTGTTTAGGATATAGCTAGGATAAAAAAGTGGGTCAGCTTAACATCAATTAAATATGGTGAAGCCCAGGTCTTTCAGAGAGATAGCATGTAGGAAAGCAGATAATTTTGGAAACACTGAAAGAGGTATGCTGTGCTTGAGAATGAGACTTGCCTCGCAGGATTCTTCATGGTTACCTCTGCTGAATCTCTGTTGATCCTTTCACATTTTCAACAACAGTAATAAGGAATATTATGGTTCAAAATGTCCCCCAAAGGTCTCCTGTATTTAGATGTTATGGAATTTCTTTGGAACCATGTGCTGTTAGGAGGTAGGGGCGTGATCTGGAAGGGTAGATTATGGACATGTGGTGGATTATAGGTGTAGGGTGGAAGACAGGTGTGTGCTGTATTATAGATTACAGGTATGTAGTGGATTAGAGACTTAAATATGGAAGGGTCAGAACACTGAGGCTGGACTCTGAAGGGGCAGATCACTGGAACAGGATCTGGGAGGGTACATGCTACTTTCTCCCTTCCTCCAGAACTTGGCTTCCTGCTTGCAATGCTGTGAGGAGCTGCCTCCACCTCTGCCTCTGCTACGTGCTTCTACTGTTGCCAGCCACCCACAAATGGACTTTGACCTCCTAAAACTGTGAGTTAAAAATAAACTTTACTCTTCTAATTTGTGTAAGTAAGGTATCCTGTCACAGCAATGAAAATGTTACTAAGACAAAAATTGGTACCAGAGAAGTGAGGTCATCCTTGTAACTTCATCTGCTTATGTGGTTTAGAAGCCTTTAAAATTGGTTTGCTGGAAGAGTTTGGAAAGTTTTTAAGGATACTCGCTGGAAAAGCCTGGGAGTGGTCTGGGTTGATCTGGATGGGAGATTCTGGTCAGAGCCCAGAACACCAGAATTCTGGTAGAAGTATGGACTAGAAAGTCCAAGTTCAACAAGTTTCAAATGAGAACAAGAATTGTATTGACAATTGGTCTAAAAACCATATGTACTATGGTTTGTCAGAAAGTTTGTCAGCATTTTTACCATGTCCAGAGACTTTGCCTGAACCTGAGATTAAGGGTGGTGGACTATTTAATCTGGTGGAGGAAATCTCAAGGCAGCCAAAGTCCAGGCTGTCATATGGCTGCTGTTTGTGGCTTTAAGCCAACTCTATGGTGAAAGGCAGGAAAATATAGCAGAGAAAATCATATAAAAAGTTTGCAGTTTGGCCAAACTGAAAGGGCCTGTAGGGGGTACAGGCAAGGGACAGATGGGTACAGGGAAGTTAAAGAGATTAGCATTAAAAAGAATCCAAGTACTTGAAAGGAGGACTATAAAAATATGTCTTGAGAGACTGCCAGAAAGCAGCAAGACCCCACCCTTTACCAACTAAAGGGTGGAAGAAAAATAGACATTGCTCTGAGATGTTTACCCCAGGACCAAAGGGGGAAAAAAAGTCTGTCAAAGTCCAACCACCTGGAGTTCAACCATCTAAGAACTCTAAGAACTCAGAGGTTTCTACAATGTTTATCCAAGTGTCCCAGGCTACTGCTCAAGCCAGCAGCAGATCTTGGCAGCATCCACTCTGTTCTGGTTTTACAGGCATGCAAAGCATAACAGTTGTGGGATTACAGAGGCCTCTACCCAGATTTCAGAGGAAGACCTTGGAGGCGAGGCAGTGTGCCTTTGTGAAGGCAGTGTGTGAAGCTGAAAAGGAGAAGCCTAAGGTGAAATGGAAAACGTAAATTTGGAGAAGCCAGGGGCATGGATCATCTCCTGAGGAAGGCTGCAGGCTGTGAGGACAGCCCAAAGGAGAAAAGATGGAGGTTCCAGCAAGAGGCAATGCTGGAGGAAAGGGACCACCCACGCCCTTTGGAGTTCATATCATGCTGTCACGACCACAGTTTACCTTGAGTGCTGGACATGGAGCTGCAGAATTTAACCCTTGCCTTCCTCGGTTTTGAACTTGTTTCTGTTCAATTGCCTTCTACTTTATTCCTTCCTTTTGGAGTAGGAATTGTTATTCTGTGTCATTTTATGTTAGAAATATTCAACCAATCTTTGATTTTCATTGGCGCTCACAACTAAGAGTTTGCCTTACATCTCAGATGAGACTTTGGACTTGGACTTTTTAGTAATGTTGGAACTGTTAAGAGTTTTACAGCTCTTAGAAAAGTGCTAAATGCATTTTTCATGAGGAGGTGGGCATGACTGTTTTGGGGGCCAAAAGTGAATTATTATGTTTGGATCTGGAATGTCCCCCCAAATCTCATGTATTTAGATTTTATGGATTATCCCTGGAACCATGTACTGTTAGGAGTTTGAGGCCTGGTCTGTTAGGAGATGGTAGATGTGGACATGTGATAGGTTATAGGTATGTGGGGAAAGATAGGCATGTGGTAGATTATAGGTTACAAGTATCTAGTGGATTAGGGGCTTAAACCTAAAAGGGTCAGGACAGTGAGGCTAGATCCAGAAGGGGTAGGTCACTGGGACCAGACCTGGAAAAGTATGTGCTACTTCCCCCACTTTCTCCAGAACTTGGCTCCCTGTTTGCAATGCTGTGAGGAGCTGCCTCCACCTCTGCCTTTGCCATGTACTTCCACTGTTGCTGGCCACTCATGAATGGACTGTGACCTTCTGAAACTGTGAGCTAAAATAAATTTTTCCTCCCCTAATTTGTGTGTGTCAAATATCCTGTCACAGCAATGAAAAAGTAACTAAGACAAGGAGCAAGAGGTCTGTGAGCATTATCCCCAGAGCTTATGCCTTGCATTCCCACATCCTACTCTGATTGAAAGCACTAGCTCCATAAGAAAGGTGACTTGGTAGAGAACTGGAAATTTTGAAAAGAAATCTAGCAGAAGTACAGTGTTTGAAAAATAAATTTCAAAGCAGGAGAAGTTTAATTGAACATTGTGAGGACAGAATTTCAGACCTTGAAGACAAGGCTGAGGAAACAAATGCCATATTAGGCACAACTCCAAAATTAGAAATGAGCAAAGTATCTGGATACAACAGCTGATGGATGATTCAAAGAGAACTAATCTCAGAATTATGGGTGTGGGAGAAAGCAGAAGATAGCACCAAAGATAAAAAGAATTTATGTACTGAAATCATTCAAGAAAATTTCCCAAATCTAGGAAAAGAAAGTAATTTTCAGGTACAGTAAGCTTATAGAACACCAAATAACCTCAACCAGCAATGAGACTCACCATGACACATCATAATCAAACCTCAGAAATACAACATAAAGAAAGAATATGACCAAGAATAATGACCAAGAATTTCTAAAGTAGTTTGTAATCACTAGCCCAGTATTGCAGAAAATAACTGAAGAAATCTTTGAGAGAGACAGAGACAAGCAGCACCAAAGAATATGAAAGAAATAAAATATCTAAAGTGAAAGTGTAACAGAAAAATAGATTGGTACTTGAATCATTTGATTGGTGCTCTACTAAAGCAGTATCAGCTTTCTCATAAAATCTGTGAAATTTCTCCCCATAATTATCATTTTAGTAGTATATTAGTTTGTAAAACATAATTATATTCAATATGGGGAATCAGTATAAAATCTTTAAAAAATATATCCATGCATGAATTTAAGGATGGATAAGTAGATAAAATGATAAACCAAATCTGGTAAAATGTTAATAATTAGTGAAATGCGAGTAAATAATTTATGGAAGTTTAAAAATTTTGAAATAACTACGTATACCATTATATCTTTGCTTATGTGTAATTTACTTTTGTGATAAAGATTTAAGTTCATTAATGTAGCAATTCACTTATTTGGTCTTTGATGTAAGTTTATCCTAAGAAAACTGATTGATGTAATGATAACCCAAATGTCTTTTGAATGTACAAACATTTACTTTTCAGTATTAAGCTAAGGAATTCGAAATTTAACTTCTCTTCCTTTCTCACATTTTCTAGCCTTAAGAATTTCATTGTCATATTTCTTTTCTTATGTGGACTGGTGGGTGAGGCCATGTTAAAGAATCTCAACAAAGATCTACTAAGATACAAAAACAAAACAAAATAAAACAAAAAACAAAGAACTTTAGGCAAACCATTCCAATAAAGGTCTCTGCTGGACCAGAGAAGAGTCATCAAGATATGGCCACTGTAGCCCCATACTAAGGTTAAGAAGCTGAGCTAGAGTGATGATTTAAATGGTGAAGTGAGTCAGATGCAGAAGATGAAATTTGTCAAATATCAGTTTCTCTGATTTGAGAAATCCAGAATACAGGCATTCTATAGAACCAAATGGGCGCAATAGTGGAAGTTGGGGGTGGGATGGGCAGGGTGTGGGAGGTCAAAAATGCGAAGAGATTGTAATGTTGATGTGATATATATGTGCACAAAATACTCAAGTTCATTGTAAGCATTATGTATTATATATATATATATATATATATATATAGAGAGAGAGAGAGAGAGAGAGAGAGAGAGAGAGAGAGAGGAGAGGGAGAAAGAGAGAGAGAGAGAGAGAGAGAGAGAGAGAGAGAGAGAGAAGGGAAATGAGTTAAGGTATTATTTCTTTCCATAGAAATATGCTTTTTCACCTTGAATTACGACCCATGAATGAACCTTCTATACAAGGCCGAAGGCTTTACTTTGGAAAATGAGAATATATTGTTGGTACCTTCAAAGTTCAGTCCCAGAAGTCTTTTAGAGGAGGATCCTAAGGGTTCTGGAAAAGAATTGCTGTGGTCCTGCTGGGATTACCTCCCCAGCCCAGCCCCAGTATTCCATTTCCTTGCTGCAACTTGGCTGCTAAAGGCTGAAAGCCAGTGCCGACAGTTTTACAGCAAGGTTTGTTCTTTATTTGACAACACAGCTCTGACTTCAGATGGTCTCTCGGACATTATTGAAAACTCAGCACTGACATGATGTGTCTTCTCACAAAAACAATGTAGTCTTCTAGGTTGTGAGATGTCTGTAAATCATGTTCAATCTTTCTTCAAATACAATCCAGCAACTCAACAGCAGTTGGGAGAAAAGTAAAGAAGCATCACTTATTAAGAAAAAGGTATATTCTCTTGAGGAGTTCCTTCTTTCATGCAAACATTTTCTCGCGATATTTTAATTTTATAAACCCTCCTCTTTAAAACCTAGAGAGGTTTATAGATATACTAGCAATCACATAGCCAAATAACAAATATGAGATGTGAACCCAGGTTTGTCTGGTACCAAAGACCACAACATCTGGCAACACCATAATACATCTGAACCTTTCTTAAGTGGTATCAAAAAGCAGCACCTTTAACATAATTTTAAAGGAGTAAAGAGACTCAAGGTAAGTTTAACGTATATGGACCAAAACTTCTTTCCCACTATTGATGCTGACTCCTGGGTAGACTGCAGGTTTGGGGTTGGGGTGGGGGTTGGGGGGAAGGAGGGACAGGATGTCTACTTAGACCCCAGACCTATTTTTGTGTTTGTTAAAAGGACTGTGTAGCATTTCCCCTGGGGTAGAACCAGAGAAGAGTCCGTGTCAGGAACAAAGACTGACATACAATTTATAACTCGGCTGTGAGCCTCTTCTCAGTTCTGTTTCCCTGACCCCAAAATGTATGCAGAGAGGAGAGGATGAAGAATTAGAGCTGCTATGAGTCACTGTGGAGGAAGGTGCTCTAGAGCTGTGCGAAGGGAAAGTTCTCTCACTAGGGAGAGGTTTTCTCCCTCTGACATATTCAGTTGAAGGAATTTGACAACAAACCACAAGCTTTGTCAGGCAAAGGAGGCACCTTGAGAATTAGTTTCCCACGCTTCCTCCACCTCCTCACAAAATGCTGCCCAAGTAGTTTCCATTTGCCTTATTTCCCCATGCTCAGGGTCAAACGGTAACTGAAAAACTGACATCACTTTTGGTATTTGTTGATTTTGCCATTTAGCAGTTGAATGGGAAGAGAGGTCCTCGTGGCCACGTGTTTGCACTGAGATTGCACCAGAAGGCAAATTCTACACCTGCTAGTCAAGGTTAGTCAGACGCCCACACGTCCCAGGGCTGTGAAGATGTCATTCTTCGACCTCCTGAAGCAAATTTCCCAGGACAGGGGCTAGTCTTCCTACACATTATAAGGAAGCACACACCTTCTGTAGAGCTACTCAAATTGTGGCCATATTTCTCTTATTACATAGATCACTCAAAGAACTTGTTCTGAATTAGTCCAAGGTCTTGGTTCTGAAAAGTCAGTTTTAGTACCAGAATGTCTCTGTTCCTGTGTTCTTTTGTGTTGCTTGCTTTTGGCCAGAGCCTTTTGTAGTTCCTATCTCTTGATACATAACCACAGCTGAGGTCTAGAAGCTGAGATCCTGAGTGGCAGGTCCGGCCCTGGGAGTGAGATCACTCAGGTGTTGTATGACATGGTGCTGAGCTGACTGCGCAAACCCCCACTGTGTCTCAGGTGATAACAGCACAAAGTAATGGCCTGCTGGGAAACACTCCTCAACATGTCCATAAAAGCCTTATCTAGCAAGTTCCATATTTTTTACTTAAAACTCAGAAATTTTAAAGCCTCTGAGCTCTTGGGTGTTGCCTAAATGTCAAGTCAGCAAAGCAATAAACTATAGGGTTTCTCTGCTATAACTCCTGCTTAACTTCTCAGCCATTCCAACACACAGAATGTCATGTTACTTATTTGTTCTGGGACACAATACCCGACATCCACAACTAAAGGGAGGAAAGGTTTATTTTAGCCTATAATTTTGGAAGGTCTCAGTACATTCATGAGTGGCTGGTAGTGGTAGAAGCGACTGGCCAAGACCTAGCCAGAGAAAATCTATTCATAGAATTGCAACAGGAAGCAGAATGAGGGAGGACAGGTAGAGCTAGCATATATCCTTCCAGGTCATGATCCAGAGATCTTCCCCTTCCAAGTCAAGTCCCAGCAGTCTACCAGTTCTGGGTCAAGTCTTAGTAATCCACCCAATCTGACCTGGCCCCACCACTTCGTAGCACATGGAATCCATAGATATTCCACAACATCAAATACACAAAGCTTTCCACATCCAAACCATAACATTCTGCCCCGGCACCCAAAAGACTCATGTCCACCTCTTTCTGCAAATTTCATTTAGTCCATCTCCTAAGAATTGCCAGAGTCATAACAGTTCTAGCACTGCAAAAAAAGTCCAAGTCCAAAGTTTCTTCTGAGGCTCCAGAAAATCAAAGAAAATTTAAACATTTATGCAATGGCATAGGATCAACATTCCCATCCCTAAATGGAGGAATAAGAGGACAGAAAACCATTGGATCAAAGTAGATCTAATCAACAGCAGGGTAAATGTTAAATCTTATAGGTTCATTAAATTCTGTAGCTGTGGTCAGCACTAAGGATAAACTGTGGAGAGAAGAGACCTCCAAAGGCATTTGGTGGCTCCACCCCCATGGCATTGTCTCTAACTGCAAACTTCTATTTTCTGTTTTGGGCTGGCTCTGCTCATAGCCTGTGGCTTTCCTCTGCAAATGATTCATGTTCCTGGCTTCTCCAAATTTTGGGGGTCACCATTGCACTTTTAGCTTCCCCTTTACAACTTGATGTGCTCCTCCTTCAAGGGCACATTGCCTGGCCTTCAAGGCCTTCTTCTGAAATCTGGGTGGAAATATTTCTGACCCCATAATTTTTGTGTTCTTCATATCTGTGAAACCAGCACCACTTGGATGACACTAAAGTCTTCCACTGGCTTAAGCGGTAGTCTAGCTCACCTGAACTAAGTCTGCAGTGATCTCGGAGCTCTTAGATGGCTGAACTCCTTGGGAATTCACTTTCCTAGGCTGCCCTGCAGTATTCCCTGAGGCTCTTTTCAAAGCAAAGTTTTTTGTTTTTACATCCTTGAATGGGTGAGGTCTTGCTGATTCCTGAGATATCCTCAAGGCCTTCCTCGTAGAGTCCTGATTTCAAGCACTTAACTAATCTCTTCAATGACCGTGTGCTACTTTGCCCCAATTTTGCAATCACTTTCTTTTTTTGCAAAACTGAAAGCTTATTTACGTCTTTTTCCTCTACCACTTTTACTTGGTTTTCATAGATCTGAGTTAATCTCAGTTTCAGCCAAAGTCTCAGGACTGGGGTAACATGCCAACACACATTTTTCCAGAACATGGCATACATAGTTTCTAGACCAATTGCCAGTAGAGTCCTCCTTCTCATCTGAAACCTCTTGAGTTTGGCCTTATAATTCACACTTCTGTCAGCATTCTAATCTTCTCAACTTTGATCAGAATCTCCCATCAAGCTTGGCTCATAGCATTCTAAGGATTCTGTGGCCAGCATTTCAAAACTTTTCAAAGTTCTCCCACAAACATGTTCCAACGTCTTCTAAACCACATGATTGGGTAAAGTCACAGCAGTGACCCTACTTCTGGTACCAATTTCTGTCTTAGTTATTTATTCATTGCTGGGAAACAACATACACCACCTAAGGGAGGAAAGGCTCATTCTAGCTCACAGTTTAACAAGATCTCAGCCCATTCATGGTGGTGGAAGCAACTGGCAGAGAGCTAACCAAAGAAAAGCTATGCACAGCACCACAACAGGAAGCAGAAGAGCAAGGAAGGGCAGAGGTAGTGTATATCCTTCTAGATCATGTCCCAGAGATCTGCGCCTTTCAGGTCAAACCTCAGTGATCCAGTCTTTCCAATGAGGCTTATATCTTAACAGTGAATAGAATCCACTGATACTCTACAGCATTCAAATACATGAGGATTTTCACATCCAAACCACAACACAGAGCCTAGCTTTCTGTGAATGATCTTGGCTTATGGACAGCTATTCCCTTATTCCTTCCCAGCTATCATAACCTGACTTCACTAGTTCCTACGTAACAACTCTGTATGCCCCAGCAGTCAGCTAACTGATGATGATAGTGCTGATCCCCAGGGGACCTGTCTCCCTAAACCCAAAATCCATCTGTCTGCTCATCCAACCTATCAGGCAACTCTGCTGTGTCCTCTTCTGCCCAATTCCTGACCCACACAACAGCTAAACAGTCCTGTTGCCGACTCTCACACTGACTAATCAACTCACTCTAAATAAAAGTTCTGTTCACCTCATAATTTCTCCTTTTGTCTTCTTTATCCTTTATGCCTTATCTCTTTATCCTTTATTCCTTATACCTGGACTGAGTACTCAGGAGTAAGGGCTTGTGGGCCTTACCCCTGGTTTTATGTCTGGATCTGCTACCAGGCTTTCACTCCATATTTCCTTACTCCTGGTCATTTTTTTGTTTTTACCAGAGTCCTTCTTTGACCCAACATAAACTGTTTTGGAAATGGCTGTATAAAATATGCTTTGACTAGCAATCTATCCCCTCATTTTGCTAACAGCTTGGTTTAGCTTAATTTTGCTAAAGCAGAGTTTTTCACCTTTCCATGTCCTTTATGGAAACTTCATAAAAACTTTCCAAAGATGTCAAGCCAAGACAATTCATGTGAGTTCCAGATCTTTAATTTCCTTATCTGTCATTTCTTCAAATTTTCCTTCTTTACTGGAGGAGTGGAGTGCCAGTAAAATCCTTGAAGCAATCTGATTTTAATGAGACAAAACTGAGATCAACTGCAGAGAGAGGACTGGGAGTGGGTATTCATGGGACGGAAGGGCACAGGGAACTCTGTAGGGACTGATGAGGCACAGTGATATAGAGGTTACAACCCAAAGGTAGGTCTCACTTTCCCAGGGACCAGCAGAACTACGAAAAATGAAAGATCCCAGAACCTCTGGAGCAGAGGAACTGCAACTAGGGAAAGACTCCAAAAAACTTTTTTGTGATGATTTTTGGTTAAACGATCAATATGATCCGAATCACAAGACTCTGCCTGTAATTTGCCAATGAGTTACATGAATATAGGGGAAGGAATAGCAGCTAAATGGTGAATAGTCTTCATCCCTAACTTCCGTACACATTGGTTTTAAATTATTCTCTCACTGTAGATGCCTAAGAAAACATCAGCATTGTGTTTAAAAATATCAAAAGAAGGCAAATATGAGACAACAAATCTCCACATTTGTACCAAGTTATAATTTATGCAAGCTATTTTCCCATTGTTCTATCCCACCTTTATTGATGTCCTATGTCACATTTACTGTAGGAGCCATTGAAGTGAGCTCCCTCAACTCCCTGACTCCCCTCCCTGTGTGACTCTGCACAGACACCTTCCAGGTCTTTTTCATGGAATTTAAGCTGTCCCTTCTCCTGCCCAAGGCTAATTCCATCTCCTCCCCTTCGTTGAGACCCCATCAATCAACCGCAGTAACCTTAGCATCTTTCTCTCTTTCAACCAGTTCTTTCCCATATATTAACAAAGTTAATCTCTCCTTGAAGACCTCCTTGACTTGATGTGCCCTCTAGCTACTGTCTCCATTACTCTTTCTTTTCATACTCAAACAGCTTGAAAGAGTGGTCACATCCCTCTATCTCATTCTCGAATCATTTGCTCCCTGGTTCTGCCTCACATTAAAACTCTTCTCTCAAAGTTCAACCACCAAATCCAATGTACATCTTTTTGACTTTCTTGAGTCATTTGGTACTTGAAACAGCCTCTTCCCATGACTTCCAGACTTCTCCCACCCTCTCTAGCTTGGCCTCCTTAGTCTCCTTCATCGAGTAATTTTTCTTCACCTGCAGTTTTAATGCTATTAATATTAAAATATAACAATCATATAGAAAAGTGTACACATTGCAATTTCATCGGTGGATAATTCTACAAACTCTATACATTTATGTTAACAGGCACTCAGATTAAAAGAATGTTTCTGGTGCCCAAGAAATGTCACTTGCACCCCTTCCACGTCCGTGTCCACACTCCAAGAGTAACCAGCATGCTGAATTTGAACATCACAGATGGATTTGCCTCTGCTTGAACTTCATGTGACCTGTGAATGCTTTGTTTTTGGCTTCTTTTGTCCGGCATTGCACATGAGAGAATTAGCACCATTTTTATAGGCACAGTTTGTTCATTCTCTTTGCTATGAGATTTGACTGGAAGATTACACCACAGTTCTATTCTTCTGTGATGGACATTTGGTAAATCTCTAGATTGTCTATTAAGGGTGGGTATCATGATGAACACATATGTACTTGGTTTTTCAAACTGCCTAATCTTTCAGAGCGTAGGGATATGTAGGGAAAGATAGATTGGAAAAAATCGTTTAGACATAAGTGATAAATGTCTCTTTTCACGAAACAAGAAAGAAGCTTATGTACATGTTCAGGGTTTTTTTTTTCACTTAATGCAGTTTTCATAAGGCAAAATTCAGTGTCTGTAATCACCTGAGATTCAAAATTAAATCAGTACCACCTAAAGTACAAGATTCTTCACAGGAGATATTTAATGGTAAAATACAGTTTGGGTTCCATAGTCCTGCTTAATCCTTATGTTGTATTAGTTTGGTTATGACTTTCTGCTCTTTAACAATTAGTGTCAGGGTGTTGACCTTCTTTCTGATGCTAAGTACATTTTCATAACAAGGCAAAGTAGGGAACTGATATGCTATTCTAGCCTCAGTGTTTGATCAAATCAAAGCAATATGAAATAGCTCTAAGCCACAAAGTTTACTAATATGAACATGTCAAGTAAGACAGCAAACACAATTAAAAGACAAAACTTTAGATAAATATAAAGGCCTGGGATTACATTTATACCTTGACTATAAAAAGTTTTAATGTATTTTGCCATTGTTTTACTTAATAATTCTGCAATTATTTTTGTTGGTGTAATCATTCTCAGAAATATATATAAAATAATATAAATAAGCTGAATAAAATAGTTAACAACTCATAGTAATAGATGCTAACTTTATGTTGTCATGAGGAGTCAGGGAGAAATGATCTGCCTGAATTCTCATAATTTTTAATTTTTTTCTTCTCCAAAACATTTTTTAATATTGGGACTTTTGGAAATTACTTTTTTGGAAAACTATTCTGTACTTTGTGCCAAATAGTTTTGCAATACTCATCATTTCTCTCTGATGATAAACTGTGTGGTATTGCTTCTACTTGAGAGGAAACAAAAAAATGTGTTCATAGTTTCACTTGAGGCTCTTAACAGGGAATTCTGGTAATTCTTAATGACTGATAAATACATTTTAAAATATTTTTCAAAATTGGAAACAAGTATTCCACTTGATTCCTTAGCTACCAAAGTATTTAAAGAAACAACTAGTATAGTTCTCAGTGTTTTGATAAACTAGGGAAGTGCTTCAGTCCAGCTCATACTTTACAAGGGTTGCTGTGTATTGAACCTGCCATCATCTTTCTATTTCACATGTGCCATGTGCCTTCATGGTTAGCAGGTTTTAACAAGTTGTCCACATGTTCTTGATAGATGCAGGAATTGACAGTATTGAGCACTTTGGGGTTCTTTTTTCTTTAAACATTTTTAAAATTTATTTAAAATTTATTTGATACATAAAAACAAACATTTTACATAGTTATGGCATAACATGTGATGGATTGAAGCATGTGTACCTCGTGTAATGATTAAATCAGGTTAAACATACCTATGTCCTCAAACGTTTAGCATTCCTTGACAGTGAAAACACTCCAAAATCCTTTCTAGCTTTTAAAAACTACAACTTGTCACTTTGCTGTGTGATAGCACCTCAGGACCTGTTTCTGTCTAACTGTAACTCAGCACTCACTGATTCTTTCATTTTCTTAAAAGATACTCACCATTGTATGGCTCTTCTCCGCTAAACTTTACTACAACTCTATTGAGTTTTCTATGTTGGTATATAGAAAAGTAATGTTAGCATTGTGGTTATGGATCTACGCGGAAACTTTATTCTGATACATACCTAAGGGCCACAAATAATTTTTTTCATCTATGTCTGTTGCCACAGATCTTGATCAAGATAATTCATATCAGTTAGAAATCTTTAGATTACAAGTGATTGTGGCCAAACTGGAACTAATTTAGACAACAGGAGACATTATTGAAAGGAACAGCATGTCTTAACAGTAAACTGATGAAAAAACAAGGACACAGCTGTGTCCGGGACAGCTGGACACAATCACAGCTGCAGTTGGGACACATGCTGTCCATCTCAGCTTCCCGTCCCTTCCCGTTGTTACCCTGAAGATCAGATGCTTCTGCTGATGTCTTCTTCCGGGCCTCTGCTAGCCTGTGCTATATTCCTGCAGATCAGAAGGTGCCCCTCTGAGTGGAGGCGGCCTCACAGTGGCAGAGCTCTGTGAGGAGAAGATTCCTTTGCAGAGACTGTGGGGTGGGGGTGTACTCCTTATGGGTGCAGCACTGCGCCGAAGTCTGAGGCATGGTCAGCAAAAGTAAATAGGTTTCTAGGCCCTACTCCACTCAACCCTGAGTGCCTGTGTACAGTGCACAAACTGAATCTACAGGTCCAACATGGCCTCTGAGTTTTCAAGGTTTCTCTGTTTCTCTCATCATAAACTTGTGCTTCTCTCAGGTTCATGATCAAAAAATCTGTAAATAGGCTCTGACTGGACCTGCCAGTCATGTGACCACACATGACCAATCAAGTAGAGCCATATTCCAGGCATTTACTTGTGGACAAGTGTACTAAAAGCATTTCCCTGGAAATGGGGTTGCTCCCAGAAAAACACAAATCTTAGTAAGCCAGGCAGTTTGACAACCAACCTTAAATTTTTTTTCTATGTATAAATTTAGTAAATTAATATCTATTGATTGTATTTTTTTCCAAATAGAAACTTTTTAAAACTATAAGTTAATCCTCTCCATGACCAGTGGCAGAATAACTGGTTTCAGTTAACAGAACATCCTTTCTTTATAACTCTACATTTCAACCCTCAGAAGTAGGAACAAGATCTTTAAAACCTCATCCACTTTGACTTATTTATACTTCTGAAGAGGAAGATGAATTGATCAGATCCATCATGTGACAATTTTAAATCCACATATAAGCTTGAAGCTACTGCTTCGTCTACCTTTATATCAATTTCATAGTTACCTTGATCAACTAGTATTAATGGTGATAATTATTAAATTGAAATATAGAGGCATGTTCAGCATTCTTGATTAATTATACATATTCTCAGAAATATTTGAGAAAACTGAGAATATTATATTCAATATAATTTTAAAACTGTGGCTACTTAAGAGGGAAAAACAAAATATAGTTGTAATATTATAAAAGTGTCTTCAAAAATCACTAATCAATAGGGAAATGCAAATCAAAACCACTATGAGATACCATCTTACACTCATCTAGAATGGCTGTGATAAAACAGAACCAAAATCAGTACAACAGGTATGGGCCAAATGAGAAGAGCCTCGATCATTTGTGTTTTGCTTGTAGGAGCACAAGATGGTACAGGTACTATGAAAAATGCAATCGTGGCTTCTCAAAAAGTTAAACATAGAAATGTCACTTGACTGGTAATTCTGCCACTGGGGCTATGCCCCAAAGAATAGAAAGCAGTGACTCAAGCAAATATTTGTATGTCGTGGTCAGAGCAGTGTCATTCACAGTAGTCAAAAGGTAGAAACAACCAAAATGACCGTGGGTGGGCAAACAGATAAAGTGATATATGCATACAAAATATTACTTGGTATTAAAGAGGAAAGAAACATGGATGTAGTTCCTGTAGATGAAGCATGCCTCCTCAAAATTTATGCATTGAACTCCTAACTCCTAATGTGATATCAAGTAGCGAGGCCTTTGGGGGTAGTTAGGTCGTGAGGCAAAAGACCTCGTGAACGGGATCAGTGCCCTCAGCAAACAGACTCTCTTCCTGTTCCCATTATGTGAACACTAGAAGTCACTCTGTGAACCAGAAAGTGGACCCTCCCCAGACTATTAAATCTGCCTGGCTGGGAGAAATAACTTTCTGTTGTTTATAACATACCTATTTTATGGTATTTTTATAACAGCCTGAACAGATGAAGACATTGTGCTACAATATAGATAAAGCATAAATATTGTAATTCATGAAAGAATTAAGACATAAAAGAACAAATATTAGGTGATTCCACTTATGTGAGGCACCTAGAATAGTGGAATTCACAGGGACAGAAAGAAAATGACGGTTTCCAGGGGCTGACGGGAGATGGGATGGGGATTCACCACCTAATAGACAAGGTCTCAGCGTTCTAAGATTAAAATGGCATGGAGATTGACAGTCACAGAAAATGAATGTTCTTGGCACCAAAGCACTGTACATGGTTAAAATGGTAAATTGTGTGTTAAGTATATGTTTCAGTGTAAAAGAGGAAACGTAAACATCAACATTTGTTCAGGCAAGAACATCAGTTAGGTCAGAACAACGCTATTATAATATCATCAATAAACTGGACTCTCTGGGAGGCTGGGGCAGGAAGATTGTAGGTTTGAGCCAGTCTGGGTGATTTATAATGTAGAGATACATTATAGATCAGTGTGAAAGCCCTGAGGTCAATCACCAGTGCCATTAAAAAAAAGAGAGAATCATCAATTATCAATTTAATTATAGGAAAGTGTATATAATTTAACTTTTACTTTCTCATTTAATAAAAGTACACCACCTAAAATTAAGATTGAGTACAATTCAGGTAGTTGGTATTGGATGGCGGGCTACAGCTTTTTCCTTCCCTCTGGAAAGTAGAAGGAGGCACATTCTTTCACCAATTGTAGCTACCCTCCATATACCCTGCAGTATCTTTTCCTGAGTAATCTGCTAATTTTTGACCTATATGCTGATGACTCCCAAATCTATGTTTCCATCTGCTATGGTTTGGGTCTGGAGTGTCCCCCAGAAGCCTCATGTATTTGGATGTAATGAGATTAACTGTGAAACTGTGTTATTGGTAGGTAGGACCTGGCTGGAAGGGGCCAGATATTTGGGGGTTGACCTGGAAAGATAGAAATATTCTGCCAACTTGATGAGACTAGGGGATACCCAGGACAGAGCTTTCAGGTGTTTATTATTGACTTGTGGACCAGGAAGTGAGGAAGGGGCGCCCATCCTGGACACAGGCGGCAACAACAGGCAGCATGAACTAGGCAAAGGAAGAAAGAAAAAACATTGTTGCAGCTTCTTCCTGGGAATGCTCCAGCCTTACCTGAGTCTCCAGATGTTGATCTGGCTCTTGCTTCACTTTGCCTCCATCTGCACTGGGCTGAGCAGCTCTCCAGTCTCTGCTATGCGTTTCCACTATCCCCAGTGGCCTATGGATGGACTATATGAGACCATATGAAACTATGAGCTAAAATAAATATTTCCTCCCTTAAGTTGTGAATGTTGAGTATTTTGCCACAGCAAAAAGTGAGTAACTAAGATGCCATCCAAGAAACTTGTTACTTGTTTTTGGTTTGGATTTTTTTTTTCTAGAAATTGAACCCAGGGCCTATATCTAAGCTATATCTCTAATTCCCCCACCCCACCCACACCTCTCCTTTTTAAAACTTTGAGGCAAGGTCCTGCTAAATTGGCTAGGTGGGACTCAAAAGTGTGATCTTTCTCCCAAGTGCTGGGACTCTCTGTGGACCCCCACAATCAGTTGTTCTTGACTCCAAACTCAGGTAGCCAGCTGATACCATCACAGAGACTTCAGCTTCAATCTATCAAGGACAATTCCCTTTTGTCCCCCTGGCCTTTCCATTGGCTCTCCTTCAACATTCTTCTCTCAGTGAGGCGCACCCCTATCTCATTTCATTATCCAGGACCCAAACCCGCATTGCCCTCCTCACCACCCACCACCAGTAAGTCGCCCAGTACTGTTGTGTCAGTTTCTGTCATTCCAATTCCTCCCCTTCTCTCAATCATCACTATCATGGCCACTTCTCCACCACTGCCCAGCACTGCTGCCACAGAGAACTGACTTCTCTTGGCAGCCACTAGATTAAAGTAATGTATCTCTTCCTACATGTTAAAAAAAAAAAAAAGCATATTCTTCAGCATGCAACAAAGTCTTAACAGTTTCCCATAGAGCTTGCTGCTGTTTGGGGGTGCCTTGCCCTTGAAGCCACTCGGGGATGACTTCAGTCATGCTGAGTACTTCTCAGTTGAATCAGTCATTACCTTCGTCATCAAATTTTTGACCTGGTCTCTATTTCCTCTTCCAAGTCTCATCTTCCAGCATCTTCTACCCATACCCTTACCTCTAGTTATGCTTTACGTTTTGTTTTTCTGGGCAGGCTAAGCTCTTTTTGCCCCTCTGTCTTTACAGTGAGTTTAGATGACTTACTTGTCCAACAGGGATATCATGTATTACCCTGAGCAAGGGATTTACTTTGCAAGTTGACTTCAGATTCTGTGAAATAGAGCAGATATCCACCTTCTAGAATTATAGTGAGAAAAGATGCACAAAAACAGTTTGTAAATTCTAAAGGTACTATCAACTGTTATTTTGCAGTTCATCAAAAACTATCTTAAGTGTTACCAACATTTTCAGTATCCTAAGCAGAAACTGTATCTCTCTTCTTGGAAGCCCCACCAAACACAGCTTATAGACTCTCATGGTTTCCATCACGCACTTCTTAAGATACTCAAGTGTTATCTGGACATGGTGGCACACACCTGTAACCCCAACATGCACAAGGCTGAGGCAGGAGAATGGTTGTGAGTTCAAGGCCAGCCTAGGCTACATGGACCATACTGGACTAAGTGCAGTGCAAGACCTTGACTCAAGAGACAGAGAGAGCAAGAGAGATTCAAGTACATGTCTCCTGTTTATAATGAGAGCATGAAGTCAGCATCAATTCCTATTCCTTCTTCTTTTTCCTCACTGAAGTTGCAGGGGCCTAGACTCATTAGTATTTGGAAGAGAAAAAAGTTCTGAGATTTGAGAATGTAGAGACAAAAGTTCTTTGGGGAAACACCAGATCGGCAGAGGTATATCTTGGAATCACAGATCTGTCCTCTGACAAGGAATCTATTCAGCGGCGCACTCCTGCTGAGCTAGAGTGGTAATATCTAACCTACCTACCACCCGTTCTCCTACCGGAGCCTTTGGCAGCTGTTGCTAATCAATTGTGTCCTTCCAAGCCTGAAGTTTTCTAGTGCCTTTTCAATACACATCTAGGCAGCCATAGCTAGTTGATCACTGACCTAAAGTCACTATAGAGCAAGACAAGGATCTATAAAAGAAAAGGGTCACTTCAGTTCTAGCAAGTGAGTTGATGGAACTTAAAAAAAGGACAGTCAAAGTCTTGATACCAATTCATGTTAAACTATTGCGGAGACAAAGGTCCAGCCTGTAGTAACGCAAAAGATTTTGCCCCAAACTAAAAAGTCAGAGATAGCTAAAGCCATCCCCCTCAGTCACCCCAGGAACACCTCTGATGGAGGAGAGCTCCTGAGGCTCTTGGTTTTCTGCTAAATGCCCCCATCTCAGTTCTCTTTGTGCCCAGCCACTTGAGTGTTTAGAGCTTTTTCTCTTCCTGAAAAGGAGCCAAGGCAGTGTCTGCCTCCTCCCCTGACAAAGGGCTTATGTGTAATTAAAAGGGATTATGTTTGGAGGGGGGATGCTAGCCTTTAATCACCAAGAGAAGGACACAGCAGCCTGAGACAGAATTGTTCTGAGGGGCATTTATATCCCTTGCTGTTCATGAACCTCAGGTCCGGGTGACCCCCTTGTCCTGGTGTGAATACCAGCATGGGCTTCGCCAGACAGATACAGCTTCTGCTCTGGAAGAACTGGACTCTGCGGAAAAGGCAAAAGGTAACAGTAGAATGGTCTAGAAGGGACGTGTGGAGTAGAACAGCAGGCTCCAAGTGTGAGGGGAGGGGAGGCAGAGGGTGCGGCCAGAGTGGGAGGCATCTTGGGCTTGTGCCACTCAGCCCCAAGCAGGGTTTAATTCTTTTGTCTCTCTCGGTGAGCCTCTCTGACAAGTGCGCTTAGTAGGATGACCTGATTTTCTGTCCCTCCCCAACTAAAATATTTTGCCCCTCTGCATACGAATGTATCCATCTCCTCCTCCTCCCCTTGCCAGCCCAAGCACCCGCACTACAAGACAGGAAGAACCCAAAATTCTGAAGAACAGCCCCAAAACAAGAATGCCCCAAACTAGCTTTCCAGCTCAGTGATAATCTGCTTTACTGATTCTAGGACACACAGTCAGTTCTCACATTTTAATATTTTGAAATTGGAATGCAGCTCACAAACAAGTCATAGTTCAACCAGACATGTTTTTTATTTCCTTTGTGATGCAGAGAAAATAACAACACATCTTAAAATTGAAAGATTCTTAGATTGAATGAGTACAATGTATGACTAACAGACATTTCCTGAGCTTCTTCAATGGGGAAATATAGGGTAGGACTAGACTAGATGCCTAAAATTGTAAGACACAGACTCCTGGACTGGCTTCTGTGACGGCTGGGAAAAACGAAAGTATGTTTTGAGATCTAGAGTAATATAGATGTCCCATGAGAACTGCAGGCAAGAGCCATTGAAGACCAGAGAACACCAAAAGTACAGACACAAATATAACTGGCTTTTGTGTACTTTTTCTGGGAAGGGTCAAGGAGAGAATGTACCCATGAAGGGATAGTTCACTTTGCTGTAGCCTTGACCAAACCTACAAACATCAAATGGCTTAAGGAAAAGGGAGGGAGGGACCTAAAGAGAGGAGGAAGGGAGGGGGTGACAGTGAGGGCTGAGATTAAAAAGAGGGAGTCATCATGGGAAAGTCAGGAAGGAGGACAGGGAAGGAGACTGGCTGGAGGGAAGAACAGAATGGCATTCATCCCAAACCTCAGCTCGGGATGGTTTTTATGTAGGAGTTTTCCTGGCTATCAAAAGGAATGTTAGGGAGGGAAGGGGGCCATCTGAAGACTTTAGGCAGGGTCTGGTCAGGGAGAACTGTGTGGAAGTACGGAAGGCTGTGATAGCTGAGCACACACTTGACAACTGGCAGGAGGCAAGGACAACAGGGTGTCGTGGGGGTAGAACTGCAGATTCAGCTACCAGCCTAGGACCACAGGACAGAAGAAAAGAACAGTAATGTGCAGAGCTGAAATTAGTTTTAGTGAGAAGGAGACGGAGTTTGGAGCTGAAGGACAGTAGCTTAATAACTAGTACAGAGGAGCAGTGAAGGACACACTTCAGCGGTGTACACAGAGGGCTTAACGGTCATGTGTGCCTAGACAAGACATAACAAGACTGGAGGGGGAGGCCAAGTTAGAACTCGCTTATCTGTGCTCGACATCACTGTCCTCTAGCTGTTTTCCTATATTAGAGCTGGTGTCATTTCAAAGTACCCTTAAAGGCATTTGTGGCCCCCAGGAACCAAGTGGCAACAGTAATTGGAGACTCAGTCCTTCTAGGAACTTACCTTCTTGAATGAAAATCTTAGGAATGAGACTATTGTTGAATGCACTCATTATTTTTTTTACTCATTCCACCTGTGAACAAATAATAGTCACCAGAAATTGCTAGTTGCTGAATGTGGCAAAGAAATGATCCAGTCCCTACGCACATGGTGCATGCATCTGTGGGATTGCCAAGGAAAGCCCAATGTGCTGTGTGGGTCTTTCTTTCCCTCCCCCTCCCTCACACACGTTCTCTCTTGCCTCCCTCTCTTTTCCCACTATCTCCCTTCCACCCATTAGGAATATTCATATAGGGTTCATTTTATTTTCAATATACTCTTCATGGCTCTTATGGCTCTCAGATGACATGTCTGAGCCCTACAGCTTCTGACCTGCAGTGATTTCACTCCTGTGGCAAGCATGTCACTGTCACAAAGAAGAACCCTAATTTCAGACACAGGATTTGGTTCAGATGCCCTTACAGTCTCTGCGGCATTTCCCTGGTGTTGGTAGGTGTCCCCTGTTCAGAGACTGTCTCATCCACATTGTGTTCCCCACATTGTCTGGCTATGAGCTTTGACTTGGGACCATCTCCAGGGCGGGGCCCAGTCTGTACTGGTCTTCATTGGGCACTGTCCCTTTGGCCTGGAAACTGAGATTTTTGATGTGCCTCCAAATGGCTTACCATATTCCAAGAATTTCCAGGATGTCTAGGTAGAAAGGAAGAGACCCCCACAGCCCCCAATATCTCTGAATAGGGTCTCTGGGGTCTCTGGTTTCTTCCAAAGATTTGATGCTTCTGGGAACTTCTGCCTCTAGGAAACAGTGGCTCTAAGAAAAGTATAACACATAATTCAGCTCCTAGGTTTTTAAGTACTTAATCTTCTATGGTTTTAGGTGTTTTGCTATTCTGACCAAAGTAAAAGCAAAAACAGACACTGCATTTCCCCATTCCTGCTCTCTCATCCCTAAGGGCATAAAGTAAAGTTAGAAGGTCCCGACTCTACCCCCTCCTTTTTGTTTTTTTCTGCTCTCAGCTAACATTTGTCAAAAGTATTAGTAAGCACCTGGCACAATACTAAGCCTATTATTTTATTTAACCCTCACAACAGCTCCAGGAGGGAGCAAGACCTCAATGACCCTGTTGGTACAGATGAGAAAACTGAGCCTTGAGAGATGGGTTCATGACTGGTGAGTCAGATCTGATGTTCCAGCCATGTGTGACGCTGACAGGCACACGTGACTCTCGCCTCACACTGTCTATGTAAGAGGCTGGTCGTGGAGATCATGGATAGAGTGACCTGTTTATCACCCTCCAAGACGATAAATGCCAGCTAATGCTGGAGCTGGCAGACAGGATGCATGTTCGCCCTGCACCAAGGTGAATTGCACACAGTCCTTGCCCTCGTGGAATTCAGGGCTGGGTGGGAGGAGCCTCTGCACATAACTACGGAGCAGCATCATGAGCGGTTTGGAAATCTGTAGGAGACCCTGGCGTTTGTGGTCCCCAGGAACCAAGCTCTTGCTCAGTCCCCTTTGCGTGTTGCCCTTGATGAGCGCACTCCTAAGGCAGGAGACAGGTGCTTTCACCCACACTGACTATGGACCAGGCGCCATGTCAGGGAACATTCGTAAAGATCATTCATTAGATGCATCTCTGGCCCCTGAGAACTCACAGCCGTGGCTTTTGGTGTCATACCTCTGGTCCTTGCTCCCAAGTTAGGACTGGGTATTTGGAAAAGGCCTGAAGACAAGTGACAGTAAAGCACTCATCGTTTCCTGGTCTACAGACCTGGACACCTGGTTCAGTTGTGGGCTTGTGTCCTGGGCCCAGTGACAGGGACATAGAACAGGGCGGAGGCAGGGTACTGCACAGCCAGCATCACGTGCGTAGGTCCTGGTGGTGGGCTTTCAGACTGAGTCCAGTGCGGATTCTCGGCACAGAAGGGAGCGTGTGCAGCTCAGTTTAGGCCCTGGCTGCCCCTTTTAAATTGAAAACAGAGAAACAGGGAATAAAATCTAACTGGCTAAGTTTTCAAACAAGCACAACTCTGTCCTTGCTAGAAACTCCTCCCCTGGGTAGACTGAATGGTAAAGAGAGGAGAGAGGAGGGAGGGATAAGGAGAGAGAGAGAGAGAGAGAGAGAGAGAGAGAGAGAGAGAGGGGGGGGGGGAGGAGAGAGAGAACAAGGAAATACCAGTTTGGAAAAATTTCCACAGACCCCTTCTGAGCTTGGACTGGGCTTAATTAAAGTTATAGACATGGTTACAAGGAAAGGGTTGGGGGAGTCCAAGCCTCTCTGAAAACATGTTTTTAATTACACTGTGGAATTTCTCCCTAGGGTACGCCTGTGCACAGCTGAGCATCAAGGACAGAGGTGCAGCTCTGGGTGGGGGTGCTAAGAGTGGTCTGGGGGAGGGGAGGAGGCCGCTGTGCAGACTGGGGAACTGGGGGAAGAATGGCTGGTGGTCTCCCTGCAGGGAGCTGAGGGGGCGGGACAGCTGCTCTGGGTCACAAGCTCACAATTACAGCAATAACGCTGACCTCTCAGCAAACCTTTTTTCCAAGATGACCAACCACTACCTAGGCCAGTGGCTTTCAGCCTGGCCCGCCTATTTTAGAATTATAGAGAAGTGTTGAAAAAAGGTCTTGCTGTCTCTCGGGGGCATAGCCTGAACTGCTCATGTGACTCTAGGCTGCAGCCACGTGACAGCTGCTGACCTGAGTTAACGAAGGTAATCAGTGGAGGGGCAAGGATTAAGGCAGAGAACAACGGCCCTAATTCAGAGATGTGCAGAGGAGCACAGGCCGAGCAGTACCAGTGTGCCAGGGCCCAGGGCTAAAGGAAGCAGAGGAGTCTGATTCTGCCTTCCCACTGAGGACTGGAAATCACAGGGCCCCACGTAGACCACGTACAAGCCTGTGTGGCATTTCCTAGAGGGACAGGGTGCACTAGTGCAGGATTAGAAACCTCTTCCTTAGAATTCAGAGGCTAGACTGGCCGGTCCCTGGCCCCAGCCTCTGCGAGCCTGTCTATAAGTACAGGGCAGGGCACAGTATGCGTCTTCTCAGGAAACCCCGTGTTTCTAAGATAGCAACTGCACAGTTCCGAATTCAGAAAGAACGAAGACAAGTGTGAGTGGAGGGTGGGCCTAAGAGGTTTAAGATAATATTAATTATATATTCTCGTTTAGTGGCACACCCTATAATCCCAGCACTCTGGGAGGCTGGGGCAGGAGTTTCACAGGGTTGACCCCAGCCTGGGGCAATTTAGGAACTTGGCAAGACCTTGTCTCAAAATAAAACATTTTTGAAAGTCTGGGGATTTAGCTCAATGTGAGGAGGTCGTGGGCTCGATCCCCAGCACTACTTTTTTTTTTTTTTTTTTTTTTTTTTTTTTTTTTTTTTTTTTTTTTTTTTTAATGCAGGGGCTGGGAGCCATCAGCAGTTTCAGTGCTTGCCTATCAAGCACAGAGCTCCAGGTTCGACTCCTCAGCACCACATAAGCTGGCATGGTGATGCACACCTGTAATCCAGCCCTTGGGGGTCTGAGGCAGGAGAATTGCCATGAGTTCAAGGTCAGCCTGGATCGCATAGTGAGGTCAGGCCAAACCTGGAATACAGAGCAAGACCGTCTCAAAAAAATTGCATTTCTTGTTCATCCGAATGTAAAATGTGCTGACATCTACAATGCACATGTAACTCTTGGGACAACCAATAATAAATGGCCCGGATTAATTGAGGGCCACCTTTCCTTTTCCTGTTTGGCACTGCTAACTTGTTTTGCTATCAGAACTGCTCTGGGAGGCCGGTTTGGTCTCACCTCCTTTTCCAAGATGACACTTTGCAGCACGAAGGGTTTGAGTGAGTTACCCAAGGTCATGCAGCTAAAAGAAGCAGGCCGGATTCGAACCCCAGTGTGGGGTCCCACCACAGTCTGCTCTTGCCCTGAGTGTGTGCTGTACAACAAAACAGTCCCATTTTGTAGATAAGAAAATCGATTCAGAGGTTAAGCAAGCCTGAACGTGGTTGTAACCCACATCCTCCCAGTCCCAAGTCAGCACTGATGCTTAACATACGAAACCACTCCCGTATAGACAGTGCTGCAGGGAAGACACCCAACTCTTTTGGCAGAAAGCCAACGTTGTAAGCAATTGTCTTAGGACGAGTCAAATGGGAAGAATCTGGACTGATTGTCTCACTTCCTAGGTGAAGACATTGGAAAAACTTCTAGTTTCATCACCTGTACTTGTCACTCACCTTGGTATTTTGCTTAACCTGCTTCCCAACTTACCCACTGGTGGGAGGATCTGGAATGGAAGGTGAGAAGCCAGTATACATGCCTTTGGGGGTGCAATTGGTTAGAATCTACAGACTGTTGATGACCTGAGCTGCTGGGTCACCTCTGGTCCTGGAGGAGCTTCCTAGACCAGTATTGTCAAAGGGTCACTTGTTCCACAAATATTTGCTGGGAATGGAACTTGTTATAAGTCCTTCCTCTGATGTTGGAAGCACAATGAAGGATAGAAGTGGTTTCTACCCCCAGCCTGGAAGGGATCCATCCACTTGAAGGAATCATGACCCCAAAGCAGAAGAGACAAGACAGGAGGACAGTAGCTGCTGGTGGACAGTTGCTGTGTGAGATAGAGCTGGCTGGGGAAGTGGCCTATCTGGGTTTCCTCAATTTGTAGGCCCTGAAGGGACCAGCTACATTCTAATGGCTACCAAGTATTCTTTGGATCAGACCCCTTTGGGCTGAGTGAAGATTGCTTAATATTGATATTTTACTGCCTTGTAGAAAAAAAGGGGACAAAAGGAGCCCAGAAAAATGAATGCCTGAAGGAATATTAGTCCTTTCTTCTGACTGCATTTGTTTGCGTGCTTTCTCATTGCGTACATCCTCATTAGATGCATTCTGAGGGAAACGTTTTGTAGAAAGTTAGAACTGCATTTTGCTACCTGCCCCTAAACATTTTTTAACTTTTTCTTTAACCTATGACCATGACCATTTTTATCACTAATTTCTTTTCTGATGGCTATATATGGTTACCAGGAAAGTACTTTATTCAAAAGCAGAACACCATTTGCCCTTACTCACAGAAAAGGAATAAACACACATTGAATACCTGCTATCTTGTCCACAAATGGCTGAGAGCTGATTGACACTTCTTTGAAAGGATACCAACAGAGGGTGAAATACCACGTACCTAAGCTCCCTAGATGATCTGAGTGTATTTAATACATATGGCTAGTTGATGTCTATGTGTGTAAGTCTCCATTGCTGACCTGTTATTTAAATTTTCTTTTGGGTCTCGGGTGTTTCCTTTTAAGGTCTCTGTAGAAGGGTGTGGATAGAACTGTCATATTCCCCACTTCATATTTCCCTCTCCCTGTTTCCCTCCTTAATTTCATACCTCCATCCCTTACCCTGGTGGGCAGTGCCACAGAGCATGAGCTCCAACAACAGCCAGCTTTTCTTTTGCAATCAGGAGACCTTATGCTCTAAATTGACATTTAGATGCCAACTTTCTACCCTATGTTGATATCTGTGACCTCTTCTAGCATTAAAACCCACAATGGTATGCTCTATTTTTTGTTTGTTTGTTTTTCAGTTCTGGGGTTAGAACCCATGGCCTTCACATTATGCTACATTCCTAGCCCATTTTTTATTTGATTTTGATTTGTTTTGATTTTTGAGATAGGGTCTTGCTAAGTGGTTGAATCGCCTAAGATGGTCTCAAACTTAAAATCATCCTGCCTCAGCTTCCCAGTGTGGTGGGATTACAGGCCTCACTTTAAGCTACAAAAATATTTGGAGCAAAAATGTTGGCAAAGCAGATTTCTTTGCATTGGCTCACAGTACTTAACAATCATTTGCTCAGCATTTTGAACGGCTCATTCAGTCACTTGGTGAGCGCAGGAAAGGTCTGTTATGCCCTCAGAGGCAAGGTAAGGGCAGAAGCACAAAGAGTACTGGCTGTCAAAATAGATGTGGATCTTAGTCCGTCTTGTCACTGTGATGTGACACTACACAGGTCATGTGCCTTCACTGAGTCTCTTTTCTCATCTGCAAAATGAGAGGTTATGAAATCTTTGTTCCTGCAGTGCCAGCTTTGTCTAGAAGCTTGTTGGACATGCAAGATGTCTGCGTCCATATGCACGGTATCCTCTGCAGAGCACAGAACACATGATCCCCATGGTCCTCTGTGGTCTGTCTTACACCAGTGCTTTCCTAAAGCAGAGGCAGAGCAGAGCCAATATGAGCACAAAATCCTGTTGATATAATAAATAAGAGTAAAAGTGGTGTAGGGGGAGGAGACAAAAAAGAAATCTCCACAAATCTGTGATCCTAGCACTCTGAGAGATGGTCATGGAAAGATCACAAGTTTGAGCACAGCCCAAGCAACTTAACAACCTAATGAGGTTCTGCCTCAAAATAAAATATGGGCTGAGGGTGTAACTCAGAGCAAATATCCTGAGTTCAGTCCCCAGTATCACATACACATACAAAAAGAAGGAAGCTCTTTAGGTAAATACAGTCATGTATTATTTAACAATGGGACATGTTTCCAGAAATGCCTCTTTAGACATTTTTGTCATTGTGCAAATGTGGAGAGTCTACTTACACAAATCTATGTGGTACAGCCTGCTACACCCTTGGCTATGTGGCCATGTGGAACGTGTGTGCATGAATGGGAATGGTATAACCTCTTGTCCATATTTCTCTTGTGGGCAAAGCAACACAAGAGAAATTGATGTAATCAAGAAACACAGTAAGCATGCGATGTGTGAAGCTGCTGCTGGTATAACACAACACACAGGTCTGTGTGTGTGCATGACTCTGTATGTTTATGTGTGTGTGTGTTTTAAGTGGTACTAGGAATCAAGCCCACACTGAGCTACATCCCCAGCCATTTTTTATTTTTTGGTTTTCAGAATGTCCCTAAGTTGCTAAGGCTTGGTTTGAACTTGTGACTCTTACGCCTCAACATCCCAGAGTACTAGAACTATAGGCCTGTGCCACTGGGCCCAGCTCAGCCCACTGTCCTACAGTAAACTTTTTTTATGAGTAAACAAAGTATACTCTAAAATAATAATTAAAATATAGGATGCTAAATACCTAACCCAGTGACATAGTCCCTTACTATCACTATCAAATACTACATGTGTATGATACATCATCATATATGCTATCCTTGTGTGACAGCTGCTCAGTCAGTTATACTAGCATCACTACAAAAACACGAGTAATGCATTGTGTTACCATGTTACAACACTGGTGACAGGAGTTTTTGTGGGACCACAGTAGTGCATGTGGTCCATTTTCAATGAAAATGTTAGGCAGCACATGACTACATACCACAGCCCAAGTCTCACTGCTCAGTAACATTGAGAGGAAGTATGTCTGCCCTGGTTATTAATCCCAAGACCTCTTAGCAACATCGGGCTTTCTCTTTTTACTTTGCTTCTCCAGATTCGCTTTGTGGTGGAACTCGTGTGGCCTTTGTCTTTGTTTCTTGTCTTGATCTGGCTAAGGAATGCCAACCCTCTCTACAGTCAGCACCAATGTGAGTATGGGGCGGCCTGGCTGAGTCCCAGGAGACAATGCTGGTCTTCTCATCTAGGAAGATTTTGGAGTTTGGGGTGCAGGGATCAAATTTTCTTGTCATCAATGAGCAGATTTTACAATACGTGAAACAGACTCATCAGCATTACACAGATCCTAAGATTTTAATCATATACATTCTAAGCAAATACGCATATATAGTACTGAAAGACACTGCAATTTTTTGTTTGTTTTGCTTTCGTTGGGTTCTGGGTTCTTTTGTCTCTGTACTTCAACTTTTATTATTTTAAAGAGAATAAATTATATTAGGCTGGTGCAAAAAGAATTATGGTTTTTATACTGTTGAAATTTGCCATTTGATATTGGAATGTATTTTTAAAGAAGAGTGATGTTATATATCACCTTAATGAACATTTCTTTATGTTTTATTGCCAATGACTTATTACTTGCTGTTTATTTTATATTTGTTTAGGGATTAATGTTAGACAAAAAATAAACTCAAATGATTTGCTTATTCAAGTTCAAAATGGATTGTAAAGTAGCAGACACAACTCAGAATATCAAAAAGCATTTGGCCCAGGGACTATTAGGAAACATACAATGCAGTGGTGGTTAAAGAAGTTTTGCATGGAGGATGAGAGCCTAAAGGTGAGGCGCAGAGTTGCAGGCTGGCGAAGTTGACGACGACCAGTTGAGAGCTATCACTAAAGTTGATCCTCTTACGTCACACAAGAAGTTGCCAAGAACTCATCATTGACCATCTGATGGTCACTGGCATCTGAAGCAAATTGAAGAGGTGAAGAAGCTTAATAAGTGGGTGCCTCACCACCTGACCAAAATTTAATCAATCATTGCTTTGAAGTGTAGTGTTATTTCATTCTACACAATAACAATGAACCATTCTTTGAGCAGATTGTGACAAACAGCGAGTTGTGTACACTGGCTGATTGGTAACTGGATTGACAAGAATCTCCAAAGCACTTCCCAAAGCCAAATTTGTACGAAAAAAAGGTCATGGACACTGGTGGCCTGCCACCAGTCTGATCTACTGCAGTTTTCTGAATCCCAGCAAAACCATTACATCTGCAAAGTGTGGCCAGCAAGTCAGTGAGATGCATCAAAAACTGCAATGCCTGCAGATGGCTTTCCCTGGTTCTTCTCTGGGACGATGCTGGCTGTGTGTCACACACAACCAACACCTTAAAAGTGGAACAAATCAGAATACCGAGTGTTACTTCATCTGTCGTATTCACTGGACCTCACATCAGCCAGCTACCGCTTCTTCAAGCACCCCAACACCCTTCAGTCCAGAAAATACTAACACACCTAGCAGGTTGCAGAAACTGTTCTCCAAGAGTTCGTTGAATCCTGAAGCATGGATTTTTACATTACAAAGATAAACTTACTTCTCATTAGCAAAACAACAAAAAATATTGATTGTTATTATTTTTATTTTGATTAATAAAGATGTGTTTGAGGCTACATTATGACTTAAAATTTATGGTTTAAAACTGCAATTATGTTTGCACCAACCTAATAGATGAATTCTCTGAAACAGACTAATTTGGGTCTGTTTTGCAATAAAATGCAAGTGATTTAGGGAATAAGTTAGATGTGGCGCTACAGGAAAATGAGGAGAAGGGACATGATGTAGTCTCATTTCATAAAATAGAATTTCTGTATCCCTGAGGCACATAAGGACCTTTCGGGAAGCATCGTGATAGTCCCTGTTGGGCTACTGCCCTCTTGGAAAGCTGGGGCAGTGGATGTAGCAGCCCCAGACTCTTGTTTCTTTGTCTCATCTTCCCTGCTACTCTGCTGCTTGCTTGGGGAAAGATGCTCAATACGCGTATGTGGAAAGGAAGCCTGGATCTCTTCTTCTCAGGCACCAGTAACTCCTAGAGCCTTCCCTGCTGACAGTCCTCTGAGAATCTACCTTTGAAATTCCCTACCACAGACGCACTCGTAGCCCTTCTGCTTCCTCTCTGCCCTTCCACTCATCCTTCCATGAGAACATCGTCTATCCCCTCATTCCACAGCACAGGGTCTGAGCTAGATTAGATGTGTATTTCTGAAACACTGGGTAATGGACAGGAGCAGGGTTTGGGGCAGGATCCCACTCCCATTGCCTGTGTCCTGCTTGGCATCGGTGACTAACTCCATCTTTTCTTCCTGTCCTAAAGGCCATTTTCCCAATAAGGCGATGCCCTCAGCGGGAGTACTGCCATGGCTACAGGGAATTTTCTGTAACGTGAACAATCCTTGTTTCCAAAGTCCCACCCCGGGAGAATCTCCAGGAATTGTGTCAAACTATAACAACTCCATGTAAGTGCTGTGATTCCCACCAAGCAGGGAGGAAGTCTTGCACTCTTTCAGCTTCCTCATGTGCCCAAGTGCACACATGTGCATGTGCACAGACAGTACAGCGCTAAGAGATTGTCTGTGTGCTGAATGGAGCCCCTAACCTCTTAAGGGCAGAGCTGGCTTTATCTTGAAACCATACATCCTGTTACCTAGTAGGGTACTCACTTAAAGGAAAAGCTTCACGCTAATGCCCCAGAGACACAATTTCTTGGTCTTCATATTCCTAAGACGTGACCTGAAATCTGAAGGCAGCCTTGTACTGCAGTGTGTACACTCCCTCATGATCAGCCGCCTGCTAGGGTGGAGTCACCATATGAGAAAAATTAAGTTCCTTCATCGTCCATGCTGGCCAACACATGGTCATTCTTCGACATGTAAAGGCCAGAGAAAATGCCAGGGAGCCTTGTGAAGAAAAATAAAATCAGGTGTACAAGGTAAAGTTTACTTCCTAAGAAAAAAGAGCAAGTTCCAAATCCTCTTTTATAATTATCATTATTATAATTATTGTAACCCAGATCTTGGGATGTGGCCTGAGCGTAGTGATTCTTAGCCCGTGTGTCTGAAGGTCACTCCAAGAAGTTGATAAATCTTGCCTAAGAAAGATGGACCCATGTTTACATCATACATGTGATTTCAGGGACCCTGTGGATTCCCAGCTAGTAATCTCTGAGTTGAATTTTAAGTCAAATCTCATAGGGAGAGAATCTACCTTTGAAATTCCCTCTCAGAGTACTGGGAGGACATGATGTGAACGTGTCCTTCAGACAGAGGCTTAGGGATAAGGGCAAGGCCATTCTTCACCTGCTGCTGACTTTGAGCCACACTCGTGAAGGTTATATCTGAAGGTCACCAACAACAGCTCATTGAGGAGTGACTTTATCCTACTTTGACAAACACCAAGTCAGAAGGAAACTGAAGTATTTGGCAACTATTTGGTGACTTTTTTTTTTTTTCCCTAAAAGGAGCTGAATATAATTCCTTCAGGATAAACCTGAATTTAGTTTTAAACAAAAACATTTGGTAGATCAGCCTGAAGTTCTGAGATGGTCTTCCCTTTAGGGACAAACTCTAGCTACTTATGCCCAGCAATGGCAAAGCTGAGTAGATGTAGCAGGGAACTGTACGGCCTATATGCCCGAGATATTTATGTTTGTTCATAAATAGTATGAAGTAAACATTTCTGGATTATATGAAGATAGAAGAGGGAACACCATTCTTACCAGGAAAGTCATGAAAGTGACATTTTAGCTGGACCCTCATTGTGGCCAGAACCATCTTGAAGCCTTAGTTTACAGTCTACGCTTTTATTTGAGACTACCTGAGATTTTTGAAAAGTACCTACCCATGCAAAGAGACCTCACAGGGTGCATGGAGGGCTTAGGGATTCTTGGAGATGGGTCAGTGGAGGCTACAAGGACCTCCAGCCCAACTGGCACTGACAGTATCACAAGTAGGAGTAGGAAAGGGAGATCCCTTGTACTTGGTATTTGGACCATTAAAATTGGATTCGTGTTTCACACACACATTATGGGCAAAATACTGACTTACTAAAGCTGTTTTTGTTTGCAAGGCACAGAAACCCACTCAAGTCCAACCCCAGAAAGGGCTTTGCACGTACCTTTTCACAAAGCCAAGGGCAGCAATGCAGACCTCACGCAAAAATAGCTAGAGATAAAGAGTTGTCAGGAGCTGCTTCCTGAGCTTCTCTGCCTGCAAGGCCCAGTCTCCTCGTCGCTCTCTGTGCCTCCATACCATTAGCCTTTCTTCATGGGCGCAGTCTCCCTGCTCCCCAAAGGCCAGGCTGCATGAGTCACCTGGTTCATAGCATTTCAGTTTGGGCAGTCAGAAGAGCATCCCTGAATCCTGTTCGGATTGCCAGGAATGTATGTGGTTGCCCCTACTTCTTTCCTTCTGTCCAGAGAGCCTTGGCACAGCGGGGTGTGTGCGTGTGTGTGTGTGTGTGTGTGCACATGTGTGTGCGCGGGAGAACCTTGTGGGTGAAGTCAAAGCCTATCTCTATGAATGGGTGAGGGGGCAGATCTCAGAGAAATGGGCAGAAGCTGGGTAGACCTTCCAATGATACCTTCCAACATCATCCTGTTTAAGGTTTCTCCGTCCAAAAGACACAGGCAGCATGGAGTTGACACATGACTTGGCCCTGCTCAAATTAGATGGTTGAACAAATGACTCACTATCCCTATCTGTTATTCTACACAAACAATACTGCCATAGCAAAATAAATCTCTTTCTCCTTTTGTTATGGCAGTATTATAAAAATGCATAATGTAGTAGCTAACTCAAGTACAGTGTATTTTTAAAATAGATCAAGGTGTCATTATTATTGTTACTATGAATTTGGCAACTTTTTCAAAAATAATCAATGAGATTTTGTCTTTCTCACAGCTTGGCCAGAGTATATCAAGATTTTCAAAAACTCCTTGCGAATGCACTGATGAATCAGCACCTTGGCCAGGTTTGGACAGAGCTCCGCACCTTTTCTCAGCTCATGGACACTCTACGGACTCACCCTGAGAGAATCGCAGGTAAGCTGAGCTCCAATGCTTCACTTGCTGTCTGTTTTCACAGAAGGTGGAGATCTAGAAAGGAGTGGGGAGATTTCATGGAAAAAAGACTCTAGGAGAGGCAGGAAGGAGCAGGCTACGTAAGAACTCCTTGGCGAAGATGCCTCCTCCTCCACGTCAGGCAGAAGGCAGGCAGTTGGGCAGGAAGGCAGGAAGGGTCTCATCACCCAAAAGTCCAGAGACAGAAAGAAGAAAGCTGTGGGAAATGGTGCTCTGGGAAGTGCCCCAGCTGAATCAAGGGGTAGAGGCAGGAGTGAGGGGTTTGCAGAGCATGGTAAAGGTGAGGAGTCCTGGAGAAAGAGCTCACCAGAAACATGAGAAGCAGTGAGGTCAGAAAACACTTGGTGTTTGTGATATAAGGTAGGTGAAGCCTTTGGCTTTCATCCAGTACTGTCATCCAGTACTAGTTAGCATGTAGGCTCTGCAGCGCGACTGGTGCAGAGCTGGGAGATGCCGGGCTGGGGCTTGGAGGGAGGCACCGCAGAGGGTCCAGGGCACAAAGGGATAAAGGGAATGACTGCACTATATCTGTGGGGTCAGAGCTGCACAAGGATGCACAAGAAGCCAGTGCACTGGGAAGGACTGAGGGAGAAGAGGCAGGGAGTGGAGGCCGCAGTGGGTTCCATGGCACTGTTTAAGTGGCCAAGGAAGTAATCAAGATCTAAAGATTGATCGTTCAGAAATGCTCACATGTAGGATCTCAGGCAAATCCTCAAGGGTGCTATGTTGCAGAGGGGCAGAGGGGCAGGTGGCAAGGGAGAGGCAGAAGTGAGAAGCTGAGCTGGGGGCCACCTCCCAGGCCCTCGGTTGCGCAGGAAGATGGCAGGGGTCAGGTATGCAAATAGGAGACCACTGAAGTCACGGGCGGTGAGGAGGAGGAGTGGAGGGGCTCCCTCTTGTGCATCTCCTCCCCAGGGGAAGCAAACAAAACCCAGCAGTAACAACACTGCCGTATCTTTGAGCATGAGTGGATGTTGTGAGTGTCCTGTTCATAGTGGGCTCCTCTGTGGACAGCTAAGGGGCTACCCAGAGATTTCTGCGGAGAGGTGGGGCAATGAGTGGCTTGAAGACGTGACTCACCAAGACCGTGGGGTTCCTGCAGGCTTGCAGTGGAGAATGTCCTCCACGCAAAGGCTGTGGAGAGGGAAGGTCATTCAGCGAACTGGAGCTCAGAGGCTACAAGGCCGTAGTGTGGAGCTGCAGAGAGTGTATGCCACTAGAATGAGCTGGGGGACTGTAAGCATGCCACCACAGAGGATGACCAGAACAAGGAAGGGGACCACCAGGGCCTCTGCCAGACCAGAGCAGCTGGATACAATAGCTTCTGCTCTGGGTTCCAAACAAGAAAGACAGGCAGTGATATCAATCAGCCCCTCCTCGCCTTGCACGTGTGCCATCACTCTGACAAACTGGCACCTACTGTGAGCCAGGCCCTGGGCTGGCTCCAGGAATGGAGGGGTGAATGGGGCTGGAACAGAGCAGGACCCTGCTTCATGGGGTGCCCAGGGGAGGGAAGCACAGGGGTCAAGGGCACAGCAAAGCCAGGCCTGCCATGGCGACACCTCTAATCCCAGAACTCTGGGGGACTGAGGCAGGGAACCTCACCTAAATAACTTAGTGAGAGACCCTGCCTCAAAAAAATATATGTACACTGCACACACACACACACACACACACACACACACACACACACATATAAGTTCTGGGGAAGTAGCTCAATGCAAAGGCTCTGAGTTCAATTCCCATTACTATGGGGGAAAAGGAAGGAGAAGAAAAAAAAAATCACAGAGTGGAGAGGGGAAAATTATCTGAAGAGTGTTTGACCCTCATCCTTCTGCCTTTTCTTCTTACAGGAACTAAAAGCTGCAGCATCTTCATACTGGTATCTTAAGATTGCTCTAGTACAGTCTAGTTTTTCCAAACTAGTCAATCACATAATCTAGTGAATTTCTGCAAACCAGATTACAAACACTACATTCTTTACTGCTCTACAAAAAAAAAAAAAGTTTATTTTGTGAGCTCAAGTTGGAAGGGCTCTGTGCAAGGGACCACAATTAGCATTTGATAGTAAGGAGACAAAGGAGAAGGGAGTGCGCCAACCAGAAAGTGTTTCCAAGTGTCCAGCAAGCTGGACATGAGGGCACAACTCTTAGAGGGACTGTCTGTCTTTTTAAAAGTCTGATGATCAGACTGAGTCTGGCTAGGGAAAGTGTAAGGGAAGTAATTCCAAACCACAATTTCTTTGTGGTTTGTAAATGTATGAAAAAAAGCACTACTGCCTAACCCAAAAGCAGAGCTAATTGCACTGGTCTATGTGTGCTTCTGCAGGCCTTCAGGCTGAGATGGAAAAAAAAAAGAAAGAAAGAAAAACAGACCTGGGACAAGAGAACTCATAAGCTAGACTCCTCAGAAGCTGAGGACAGGCACTGCAGAATCCCTGGTCCGAGTGGTATGGGAGGGGACAGGGGTCCATCCCCAAGTAAAAGACATAGTGTCTGTAGGAATTCCAGGCCAGGGACTGAAATCCACTTTCAGAATTATAGACGATTTCAGAGATTCTCCAGAAGCTCCCTGGAATGTGAGTGAAGAGCTAGTGTCTGAAAGCACGTGGGCGCCTCCACTTGTGTGTGCTTTTGCCTGTCAGTACCCAGCCACCTGGGAAAGTATGCACTGGCTGGCCCAGGCAGCAGTTTCTTTTCATGGCAAACCTGTAGTGCTGCATTCTCAGCAGGGGAGGATTAATGGAGAAAGACCAGAGGGAGCCCCCCCACACACATACACCCCCAGCAAGCTCTGGTCTCTCAATCATCTCTAACCCCCCATCCCGCCAGCCAGCCTCCCACATTCTCTGCTCCTCTGGCCCCCACCCCTAACCTCTAATCTTCCCAGGGACGAGAACAAGAAGAACTACATTTCACAAGAAACGAATTTTTTTTGTCCTCAGGCCCCCAGTTCACATTTCCCCCTGAGGCATCTAATGAAGAGACTGTCTGGTATCACCACGACCTCTTAACATTTTGGGCCTCACGTTCCTCCAGCAGGGTGGCTCCTGACTCCCTTCAGCTGTGTGTCGAACCACACGTTCCTGCCCTTCCCCTCAGGGCCACAGGAGCCAGGTCACCTGGGTGGTATGTTGTGCAATCTTCAGGCAAAATGGCTCCCCACCCCCCTACCAGGCCCCTTCTCCTTGCTGAATATTTGTAGGCAAGATCAGCTGAATGTTAAAGAGTAACTAAGAGGTAAACAGTCCAATGGGATCTAGCTTTCAGGTTCGAACCACAGGGGTTTATGAAGTACCTCATAGTGTCCAACAGACATCTATCGAAACCCGGAATTGATGGCATGCCTTAATGCTTGGTGTCAGAGAGCAGTTACCTCAAAGGCTTACCTTTGTGCAGCCAACACTGCTAGGTAGATGAAGAAGGTAATAAAAGCATTCTATAGACCTTGTCTTAGTTACTTTTTTTGTTGATGGACAGAATACCTAACGTCCACAACTTAAGTGGGGAAAGATTCATTTTAATTCACAATTCCAGAAGGTTTCAGTCCATTCACAGACAGCTGGCAATAGTGGAAGCACAGGCAGAGGCCTGGCCAGAGGACAGCTGTTCACAGCCTAGCAAACAAGAGAGAAGTGTCAACAGTGTTGATGTCCAGAGAAAGTCACGATCTGAAAATGGAAAGGAAGCTACCGAGCGTGAGGGGAAGGGTGGGATTTGGGGGAATGGGTGATGGCTTGTCATACGGCTGGGGCCAGGAAGGACCTGAGGCCTTGGATGATACAAACTAGTTGGAGAAGAACTAGGAGCTCCTGCAGAACTTGGAATGTGAAGTAGGCATCACACACAACCCAGCTGTTTGCCTTCGGGTTGAAATGGCTTCACAGAGGTCTGGGCTGCACGTTCTGGCCAGCATTTCGTGAACTGCACCAGTAGCTAGCTTGAGATTAAGTGCTTGCCTGGGAGAAGGCCAAGGGATGGATGCTGGTGTGAAACCCCTAAGAGGGGTAGGAAAAACATTAATGCTAACAGAACAAGTCTTTATTGAGTGCCAACTATTTTCAGGCCTGAACGCTAAACACTTCACATTCCTTACCGCGTGTCACACCCTAACTGTTCTATGGGCTGGATGTGGAGAATGTGGACACAGAGAGAGGCTCAGCTGCTTGCCCCGTGGTCACCTTAATGTTAAGAGTCCTTTGTGCCTCCTTATAGGGAAGTCCCTGCCTCTAGAATTTCCTGAGTGAAGCTGATAAGGATGTGACTCCAGGCGACAGGCCTGGTGTTCCTCTTTCTACTTGAAGCCTTTCTTGCCCTTCAGAGTCTCATATCTTTCTGTCCATGCCATTGTCCTGAGCTTGGAGCCTGAGCTGGGATGACAAAAATGCTAAGAAGGGTCCTCAATCCCATGACAGTGTACATAGATCATGTACTTCCCCAAGTTTAAGCCAGCTCCCTTGACATAATTCTTTGTTTGAGGGTTGATCCACCCCTTGTGGAATGTTTAGCAGCAACCCTGGCCTCATCCCACTAGAACTGCTCCAATTGTGACAATCAAAAATATCTCCAGGTATTGTCAAATAATTCAAATGACAAAATTTCCCTCCTGCAGCTCTCTACCCATATGCTGTGAAAAGCCAATATCCTAGATAAACCCCTCAAAGTATCTGCCACCTCGCCTACCTCAGCTAAGTTTTTTACCTTCTCTGCCTTCTTGCTGAATTGTACCCCAGTGCTTCAGTAGTAATTGTTACAACTATGTAGGCAACAGCTACTAGCACCTGAGTTCCAGGTACCATGTGGCAGCCCAAGAACAGAGCATTCTTTGGAAAGCCAAGTTAAATTCTTGGTGTTTTCTTTTTTTGACCCATCTCTCCTTCAATGTCCCATTTATTTTTTCATTCATGAACAGGAAGAGGCATACGAATTCGGGATATCCTAAAAGATGAAGAGACATTGACATCATTTCTCATGAAAAACATTGGCTTGTCCTACTCAGTGACCCACCTTCTGGTCAACTCCCAAGTCCGCGTGGAGCAGGTAGGCGGAGATCCCTGGGCCAGCAGTGGTCCTGAGCTTGGGAGAGGCAAGGGAGAACTTGGCTTTTTCATTTCCTTCTTGTTTTCACAGTCAGAATCCACAATTCATGCCCCCTGTTTAGAAAAATACCCGGATGCCCCTAAAATGACAGCACTTTCAGGCACACAGATCCTGGCAACACTTAAAACATCTCCGTGCAGCTAAGTGCAGCTAAGTGCAGCTAAGTGATGCGGTAGTTCAGGCTCCCCTTTAGGGCAGAGGAAACTGAGGGTTATTCATTTAGTAATCAGACATTTAGGGGCAGTTGTAGGTACTGGAGCAGTGTGAACAAGGGAAGCAGAGACACCTCACCCCCACCCACCCTGCCTAGAGAGCTCACATTCCATGGGGAGCAACAGAGGATGATCTGAGACTCTCAGGTGTTTTCAAGTTGTCAGAACTTGTTGGAAAGAAAAATGGAGGGGTGGATGAGAGAAGTAGTTTAAGTGGGATGATTGGGAAAGGGCTTTCTGAAAGGTTGTTTGTGCAGCTGTCACTGAAGAGAAGCAGCCATGCAGATAACTGAGGGAGACCTCTGGCCTAGAACTGGCAGCACAGTGTCTGTATGTACCAAGGTCGTCTCCCAAGGTTAGAATCTGATAATGTCAGCAGAGACACCGGCCTCTACTTTCCTGGCCCCTATTTCCTAGCGTTATTCCCCGGGAAGATCAGAAGTTCTCTTCCATATTCTTGGCACATTTCTAACCCAGCCTCCCCAAATTTATTTCATTCATGTTAGTGATTCCCCAGATTTTTTTGGAGCATTTTTTTTTCTTTACCACAGATGCATGATTTTCACATCTGTTAGCTCCTTTGTCTCCCACACTGTTCCTCAGATGGGTCAGTCAGATGGGGAACCTAAAGCGCCTAGTGAGGAATTTGCACACAGATACAGACCTAAAAATTGTCAGAGGCAGAATGCAATCCAGGTCTTCTTGTTGCTAATTCCCTGTTTCTTAAAGTAGTCCAATAGTTCTCAAAATCCAGAGACTAGCTCGGGCACTTGTTAGAAAGGCAAGTGTTCAAGCTCTGCCCCAGATGGGATGGGCCCAGAGTTCTAGGGATCGGGCCCAGCCCTCTGGGTTAGCAAGCACTCCAGGTGACTTTGATGGGCTCGGGTGTAAAAGCCACTACTGTTGGGGTCTTCTGGGTTCCTAATCCAGTGTGGGCTTCTAGGATGAGGAACACAAATTGTCCGTCAAGGGCCCAGACATCCTCCCTCTTGTCTCCTGGCCAGGTCGGCCCCAAAAGGAGAATTTCAGCGTTGTCGGTCCTGAGATGAAGGTCTATACAAGGTGCTAATCTTGCCTGAGTAGGGAAGGGATCCCACGTTATCCGTGGGGACTTGCTCAGGGAGGGGCTCATCATGCTGGCTCCACTGGACAGGGAGGGATCTCATGCCTGCTTTCTGACTGCTCAGATCTTGAAGTTTCCACTGAAACTCCATGAGAGAAACTGAGAGTTGGCTCCCAGGAAGCCCTGGGAGGAGGCCTGGCTGTCTGGCACAGTCCAGCTTCCGTCTTACCGCTTCTTAAGAGGAAGTGTCCACAGCACAGATTGCTGGTTTTCTCTTTGCTTTCTCCTCAGCTTATAGAAGAACTCCAGGACCAGCAATGCCTGTGACATTTCCAATTGATATTAAAAGGAAGATGGAGATAAGGGCAGGAATTTAAGGGAAATTTCTTTTGTGTTCCCACTGACTCATTTGGAGCTGTCATTGTTATGCTTCTGGCATTAGGCCTGAGGCCTTCAAAGGGAGGCAAGGGGCCAGGGTCACCAGACAGTGCCTTTATAGTCTGCTGTCTTTCAGTAGTTGATGTTTCCCTGATTAGCAAGCCCCAGGACCTCCTGGCTTTGCAGGGTCATTCCTGCTGACCTAGTTCCCGCCTGGGCCACCTGTCTTAGTTTCTCTCTCCCGGTTTCCAGTCTCTTGACTGCCATCTTGGTCTCTGATTCCTCATCAGTGCCGTCCACTGTAGCTTTCAGCCACAATGGCAACATCCCCTCTCTCCTGTCCCCCAATGTAGCTTGTAACTATGTAACTGATCATCCTCATGAAACAGGGAGTTTTTTTGTTTTCTTTCCTCCTGATCCTTTCCGCCTGGCCTCCAAACACAGTCCTATTGCCTCCTTTTCATCTAGGGAATTACCAGATGAAGAGAGTAACACAATCCTCTGACTTATCTCCCTGAAAATTCCTGGACATACTTCAGAATTCAGCCTAAATGCTGTCCCCTCAGTGAAAATGCTCATAAACCTCTCCTCTTGGCTCCACCCTTTCCTTCTCTCTTCCTCATCAAAGAGAAAAAAGGTAGTAGTTAAGCTCTGGGCTCATACCTCAGCAAGACCACATACTTATATGGGTGACTTCAGGCAAATAAATGAACCCTTCTGTGCCTGTTTTCTCATTTGTAAATGGAAATAATAAAGTGTCAACTATCCATGGAAGTCATGGGGGTTAAACAAATTAATACAGACAAAGCACTTAAAATGATCCTTGACAGAGGACTACAAGTTCACGACCAGCCAGGGTAACATAGTAACTTAGTAAGACCCTGTATCAAAAATCAAAAGTAGAAAATTGGCTGGAAATGTAGATCAATGTGAAGGCCATGGATTCAATCCCTAGTATCACACACACACACACACACACACACACACACACACACACACACACATTGGTGCCAGGCATACAATAAATACTTAGTAAGCTATACTTTCACTGCTATTCATCTTGTATCCCCAGTCCCTATCCTGGTCATAGCACAACGTGAAGGTAGTGAATGGTTGTTGGCAGAATGAGCCTCTGAGTGAGTGAGGCCTTTTTTGTGTCCCAATTTTCTCAGTAGCGAACTGTGTAAGTTTCTCAGGTGATCCCTCCTCCTCTCAGAGTTTGAGAGACTTAGAAAAAATGAGCTGACTGGTTGCCTCTAACTAAAAAGTTTCTAGGCTCCGGGATTAGAGACCAGGGTGAGGTTTGCCTGGGGTTTACAGTTGAGTTATGAGAAGACCAGAAAGGGTCTGTTGGACCACACATCAGGTGTGGGCCCCTGAGATTGGAAGAGGCCACAGATGATGCATCACTACCCATGATCTGTGTCTCATGGAGGACAGGCTCCCAGGTGTGATCCGAACCATCTCCAGGCAGGGGTGGCAGACCCTTTGGTTGCTCTGCTCTCTAGCCTAGATAACTGTGTCACTGGAAGCCATATATATTAGCTTGGGTTCTTTCAAAAGACAAAATTTACAGATTTTATCACAAAAATGTCTATTAGGAAGCCTTACAAATCCAAAGATAGAGGTGGTCCAAGATGGCTGCTCAGCTGTGAAGTAGATCTCCCGTCTGGGAGTGCAGAATAGCTGGTGAGGTGAGAGTCTGCTGTGGATCTTGGGTGAAAACCGAAACCTGAAGATTGGTGACTTAAGAGCAGAAATGGGCAGACAGGCACAAGTCGAGACTGGAGCGAATCTTTGCTGAAGATCTGCGATGTGTAGCAAGTCGATGTCCATAGACAATCGCGAAGGCGAGAGCTTTCCCAGAGGAAGAGCAGTAACAATTGTCCCTCCTCCTCCTTTTTATACCATTGGAGTTCCAGTTGGCCCTCCCACATCTGGGTGGGTATTATTCTCTCATTGGCCAGCCCACCGATGACTCACACTCTAATCCAGACCAGTTCTTGATCCCCAATCTAGGGTGGTTGACAAATCCTAATCCTAATGGAGGTGTGGGTCCTAATTCCATCAATTTGACATAATCCCATCAACAGACACACCATATGAGGACCATAGTGCCCAGACAATCTCATGAATATTTTCATGGTACTAGAGTCTTGTCCACCATGGGGAGTCCAGGACTATAAGTGGCCAGGTGCTATGCTAGGGAGCCGATGGCTGCTGATGCTGGTTGTTGTCCCTTCCCTGCCATCTTTGCATCTGGAAGCCATCATGGGCATGGTGTGTCAGTCACTGTCCATGAGTTTCCTACAAGCTTTTGGAGGGTGAGCGATCCAGGCCTTAGGGTCACAGATAGAATACAAAATGACTACTAGTTCCATCTGAATTTCAGATAAAAGACACGTTTTTAAAGATAATATTTCACTGTAGACCCTATTTGGAAAATACTGAAAAAAAAAAGTATTCATCATTTATCCAAAGTTCAAGTTTAACCAGGCAGCCAGTATTTTTATGTGCTAAATCTGGTGAATAGAAGGGAAGACGCTGATCGTTTCTCATCACTGTAATGGATATTCTTGCTACTTCTCCACCTCAGCCTCAGAGAAAAGATTTGATAGGACTTAGCATCAACCCTGCGTGAAGAAGATGATCTCTCACATTCTTAAGACTCTCTGATCAAGTGAGGATTGAGCAACGCTTGGATTTCCTGTTGATGCTGTAACAAATTACCCCAATCTGAGTGGCTGAAAACAATACATGTTTGTTATCTGGAGATTAAAGATCAGAAGTCTGAACATGAACATGCTAGCAGGGCTGTGTTCCTTTGCACCTGGGGTCGATCTAAAGAAAATGTGTATTCTTGCTTTTTCCAGCCTCTAGAACCTGTCCACTTTCCTTGGCTGGCAGTCTCCTTCTGTCTTTATGGCCAGCAATGGCCCCCAAAACCTTCTTCACATCACGTTATTCTAATACTATTTCTTTCTGCCTGCTTATTCCACATTTCAAGGATTCTTATGATTACACCGAGGCCACCCAGATAACTCAAAATGATTGTCTGTCTTCAAATCAGCTAATTAATAGCCTTAGTCCATCTGCAATCTTAATTCCCTCTGTCATGGAATGTACTATGTTTACAAGTCCTGTGAGCTTGGACATGTGGCCTCCTTGTTGGTGGGGTGCTGGTTATGCTATCATAAGCAAAGTTCCTGTGATGCTTCTCCTTCCTATAGTTTGCTCATGGCGTCCCAGACTTGGCACTGAAGGACATCGCCTGCAGTGAGGCCCTCTTGGCACGTTTCCTCATCTTCAGCCAGCGTCGTGGGGCACAGACGGTGCGAGATGCCCTGTGTTCCCTCTCCCAGGGCACCCTACAGTGGATAGAAGACACTCTGTATGCCGACGTGGACTTCTTCAAACTCTTTCGTGTGGTAAGAGGAGGAAGGATTCTCTGCTTCCTGGGGTGGGTGGACCATCAGGGCCTTGTGAATTGACACCAGGGATGGCATGATCTTGCTGTTCAGAGGAACCTGTGGAAGCTCTAAGTTCCTAGGGCCTAAGACATCTTAACCAATAATACTTTTAAAACAATGGTCTGCGGGCCTACAAAGCAGGTATGTGGGTGTGGCTGTTGTGTGTCCACTCCAAATGGGAGGTAAGTAATCTCCACCACTTCTGGCAATGTGATTAAGGAAAGAAGGGTCTGCTTTACTCATCAATAAAACAAGTATAATGTTTCATAGAAAACATACAGGAAAAACTTATGTGAAACATATGTAAGTTTCAGTAAATGAGAGCTTCATGCTCCTTGCTTTTGGTCTTATCTTTACCCAAGAAGTAGCTGTTTCTAGATAGAAAAAAAAATAAAAGAAAATGTTATGGTCTCAAAAATTAAGAAATCCCTGATCTAACTGAGTTTTCCATTCTAGAACTGCAGCCCAAGCAGACTGCTTATACCTAAATACTATCTCCTCTTTTGCTAGAAGGCTGTGATGAGAGGAATTATTTAAAGAAGATATAGTGCAGGGGTTTTCAAACTTTAAAGTACATGAAAATTATCAGAGAAGTTAGGCAAAAGATGCAAGTCCCAGTTTCTCACCTCTATGACTGGTGTGGGAGAAATCCCCTCTCATCTTAGAAGATTCCAAGGGATGTCATCATAAGCCACTCTTACAGCAACACTCAGGATCCTTCAGAGAAAATTATATATGTAGTTTTTCTCTCACTGAATTGGTTTTTCTTTGTCAACATCTTAATTTCTGAAACTGTTGTGAAGAGTGTTGGTCACTAAGAATTGATTCAGGAATGTGCACTTCCTTACCTTTGTGGTTACTCTCTCAAGTCCCAGAATACCCGCCCTCATCTTGTCTTTAAGAATCTTAAAAAATGAAACAAAATAGGATAAGAGACCGTAGTTTCTGGCATAGTTAACTCTGAATCTCTTTCAACCTGTTAATTTCCCTTGGAAATTGCCTTACGATTTTCCCAGCTCATCTAGGTAAGCCTCCAAAGTGGGCAAGAAGGATCAGGACCTGGGGATGATACCACTGCTGAAGTCCTTTCTAGGTCCCTAGAAAAGATCTTGAGGCTTCCCACACTGCAGAGAAAATAAAAATCCAAACAGTCCAAACATCTCTATCCATAGTTTTTATTTTTTTTTGTTCATAATTTTTTAAAAGTCTCAATTTAAGACATATTTGTTTCAGAATCAGGAAAAAAAGGTAAAATGACAGAGTGTCCTAGTCTGAGTATCCGTGACCCAGCACAGCCAGAGACAAGTGCTGCACTGCAGAGCTCTGAGGCCTCCTGCTCCAGTGGGGCAGAATGAAGGAGACCCATGTGCCCCTGTGAGCAGGTTCCTGGGCTGCCGAGGTACCCAGTACAATGTAATCCTCTTGTCACTAAGAGGTAGACAAAGTCGTATTTCTGTACTTAAAATACTTGGGTTACTAGTGTAATTTACCTCCTGCGGGAAAAGTCGTGGACACAGCAAGATAAAGGACCCCTGGGACAAAACTTTCAATTAATGTCTTTGTGTTGGTCAGCCTTTGGTTACTATACCACATACCTGAGATAATAACTTATAAAGAGGAAAGGTTTATTTGGTCTCACATATTTTGGAGGGTCCAGTTCCTGATCAAGCAGCTCCATTGCTTGTGGGTTTGTGATAAGGCAGCACATCAAGACAGGAGCATGTGGTAAAGCAAAAGTCTTCACCTCATGGCTAGTAAGCAAAAGACAAAGAAGGAAAGGCTGGGGCTCCACTGTCACCTTCAGAGCCATGCTCCTAATCATCTAAAAACCACCATCAAGGTCCACTTCTGAAAGTTTCCATGAGCTTCCAGTAGCACTAAGCTGGGAACCAAGCCTTGAACGCATAGGTCTTCAGAACACACTCAAGATCCAAATTGTAGCAGACTCCAAACTAAGACCTTCATTTTCATGTGTTTACTTGGCAGGCAAGAAAGACCAGAGAGACTTTCTTTCTGCCCTTACATGCTGTCCTGGCAAGTGTTTAGATTCAAACACTAGGGTTTAACTTTGGCCCATGGCCCTCATTGACCTCAGAGGGCCTAGGTGCTTGCTCGCCACTTAGGTATGTATAGCCACGTGCTCACACCTGCAGCGCCTTTAACCGAGGCCAAGTTTCTGACAATTAGTCTCATATCCTTACTGAACTCACAGTTAGGCCAGGGACAAGCAAACAAGCCAGTTCACAGCAGTACCACTTAGAAAACCCAACAGCAGGAACATCTGTCCCCTAAATCAATAGTTCCTAAACTTGAGTGCACGTTGAATCAGCTATAGAGCTTTAAAAGCTACCATGGCCAGGCCCAAGCCCTGAGATTCTGAGTCAGTTGGCACAGGATGCCACCTGGGCTTCAGTACTTCTTCAAGCTTCCAAGACAATTCCCAAGTCCAGCCAGAGTTGAAAATCAGTGACCTAGAACATAGAAGTTTGATTTATAATCCCAATTTTTGTAGATCATGCATAGTGATCATCGTATCCCAAATATCTCTAACAGTTCAAAATACTCATTACCCATTAAACCAGGGTGCTGTGAAGCTACTTCCTTTCTCTTATGCCCTTGACAAGCCAAAAAGCTGCAGAGCCTCAGAGGACCCAAAGACGGCCTACAGCAGAACACAGAGTGGGAGGTGGGGCCTCTACTGGCCTCCAGGACTGCCCCTGCTTGCCAGCCATTGCTTCTGTTTCCACCTCTGGAAAGACCTGACCAATACAGTACTCATGGACTCCGGGCAAAGAGCAAAGATTCCCTCTACTCGGCTCCTGAGAGGTGCTCTTCCATTGGGCAAGTGGGGAGGACAGCTAAACATTAAAAAGAAAGAGAGAAAAACCCAACTCATAAAGAACTTACAAGAAATTGCAGGCATTAAGATGGGATTTTCCTTTTATTGTTCGTGCACTCATCCTATTAGTGTTTTCAGGAAAATGGCCCTGGGACAGACACAGAGAGGCTCTGAGCAGCCTCCACCCCTCACAGAGGAGCACGCCAGGCTCTGGGGCCCGGTTGTTATTGCAGCTGGTTGGCTCCCAGCCACGTTTCACCCGGTGGGAGTGCTGGGCTGTCTGTTCTCCTGGGCTGTTTCTCATGTGCACATATCCAGCGTATAAATAAGATTTTATTAAATATCAAATCAGTTCTTATTAACAAAGAAAGAGGGAAAATCTCAGTAAACCGCTGTGAAGGCACCTGCCCATGCTCTCTGAGGAGCTGGGGCTGGAGGGGGTTGGGGGTGTGCCCTTCATGACCAGAGAACCCGTGGAGCCAAGAGTCAGGTTGGGGAGTTAGCACCAACTGGGACCAGCTGTATTTTTCCTCGGTTCTTTGGAGGTCAGAAGAGTTTTTTCATTCTCAGATAATCCAAATGCAGCAGCCATGGCCTTACTCCAGCCACCCAAGCACACGGGCACATTCATGCATGCATTTGCACATGCTCACTTGTACTTAATCCACACACCCAAACGTGACCTTGGTGGGCTGGGAAAGACACGGGAAAGCAGGCGACTGAATTCTCCCCAAGGAGATTTAGCTCTTCCTGGTTTCACTTCCATTGCCCTAGCGTGAAGGAGCTTGTCTTCACCTGGGGCCTTTTTGGGCTTAACGCCCCCAGCTTGAAACCCAGAAGCTCAGAGCTGGGTTCAGGGTATCATTACTGCCAACACTACCTGGAATGTTTGCACCTCATAAAAAACTGGTGTATCAGTTTCATCACTTTGGGGTGAAGGGTTGGGAGGTTTCCCATCTGACTTGGCCGCAGGCATTCATGTGTGCCCCTGCTCCCCCTCTTCCCCCGCTTATCCTTCCTGTTTTCTCTCCAACTCCGGTGCACAGCTTTGAAATCTTGCTGAGAAGCAAATATGTCTCTTCTGCTTTGAATGTTTGTGGAAATTCTGCGGAGGAACTGAGGCAGGTGCCAAGACATGCCACACTACTGGGAAATCTCCACCTTCCCCCTCCTCTAGTGATGTTGATGGAGGATTCTGTACCTCTGGCTCCCAGGTTCCCCCTCGCAAACACTCCCAGTGTGGCACGAGTCAGCTTTCTTCCCTTTCCCTCAGCTACTACCGCGCTATGGCTTTTACTTTCCTGACTTCATGATACCCATGTTCTTATGACTGTGGGCGGGCTGAACACCTAGTTTCAGAAAAGAGATCTGGTCTTGAGGGTCCGGACTACACACCCCTGTCCATGTCCTGCTTCATTTTTGGCTCTGCTCCCTGAATTCCAGCGCCACTGGAGATAAACAGGGGTGGACTGCTCGCTGCCCAGTGAGAGCTGACAACTGATTTCTGCTTTCTGGGGTCACTGCTCTAGTTTGTTAAATTTCAACTACTTGTTTTAGTCTTCAGATGGATATTGCTACATCAAAATCTCTGGGAAAGCCCCTGGGTCTCCTGGATTTTACAAAAGTCCGTGATTTCCTCTGTCTTCCAATTTCTAAATGTTTGGATTGCCAATATTCTCCTACTTCTGCTTGAGGCAATAATAAAAGGAATAGAGCCCCAGTGCCAAGAAGGCTGTTGGGTAAAAACCAAACTAAGCCAGAAAATAGTTCTTGTGTAAATTATTAAGCCACAGTGAGGATGTTTGATGATAGCAGTAGTATTTTTTTTCTGCCTCTATCTACCAAAAAAAAAAAAAAAATCTGTCTGTTGTAACCAAAATTTCCCTGCATGAGTGAATTTTAAAAAGAAATAAAAATAAAATAGGATAAAAGGGACTTTATTGTACATTAAGTGTTAATTAGTCCTACTAGCTTACTACTTGACGGTCTTGGTTCCTTTTAGGCTCTAGGCATGCAGTAGCCAGGGCTCTTTTTATTTTTTTTTTTAATGACAGACAGATGTTGATTTTATAGATTTCAAAAGAAAGAATTGCTAGGAGGTCAAAACTAAAGTGATTTAGGGTAGAAACATGTCTGTAGACAGGCTGCTATTTAGAATGATGGATCCTGACGTCTTGACATTTATTCACTAAGTATGGATTGGACACCTACAATGAGTGCACTGGTATCTTAGACATTTAGGCACTCTCTTTTGGAAACTGGTTTTAAGAAATGTTTGGGCTTCTAATACTTTACATCTAGACAGAACTGTAGCTCTTAACTCTTTCATGGATTGCTTGGGTCACCTTTGAGAATCTAACACCAGCTCTAAATCTTTTCCCTAAGGAGTTTAAGTTCCCATAGGCACACAGGGATGGAGGCTGAAGCCAGAGCCCAGGACACATCCTTCTTGAAAAGTCTCCATAGCCACAGATTCCTCCTAAATTCTCTTCATACATCCTCCCTCCCCCAGGCCCTGTAGTGAGAGTCCTGGCAAACCCTTTGGGGAGCACAAACATCTCCTTGTGGCCAGCAGAGTGAGCCTTGGCTCTAGGTTCAGACCTAACTTGCTGTCATGTGAAGAGGATCTCATTCTTCCCATCTGTAGAGTGGAGACATTAAGACCTGTCCTACACATCTCAGAGAACTGTAGAGAAATTTGCATTAGAGAAGAGGTGGGAAAGAGTTTAAAAGTATTTTGCTTTCTTCAAAGCAAGAAGACATCCACTTTGTAGGGTGGCCCCTGATCCTTCCTCAGACCCCTCAGATTTAGGGGAAAGTCAGCCTTACTGAGTGACCTTTGACTACCTCGAGATTCCAAGCTTGGTTTTGCTTTTATCAACCACAGAAACCAGGAGAGAAACAGGCCTACTTTATATTGAGCCAAGGAGGGTCTTGTAACTTGTCTACCCCAGAGTCCACCCCTACCTAGCTCAGGCACTGTTGCCTCCAGTGCAGGGAGACAGCATGTCTTGGTGACCTCTCCCAGGTGACAGTCTGGCATGCCCCCCTCCCCTTCCCTTCCAGTGATTGAGTCTGAATTCTCCACTCATGACGCACTTCCTAGCTCTCAGGGGTGGCTGCCCTCCTGGTTGCCCCTTCACCACTGAAGCAGTTTCCTCTCTTTTCATCTGATGCTTAACAACTGTCAGGTTGTAACAAACAGGCTTCAAATCCACAGTTTCCCAGTTGCCCAGCAACGACTTCCCTCCAGGATAAATCTGGGCTTCCTGTAGCAGCAGCCTAGGACTGAACACAGCAGTCCAGAGTTGTCCATCCACTGCTTCTTCGACTCTTCACCTTTTGCCTGGATGCTTTCAAAACAGCCACTCTATCCCTGGCTCCAGAACTTTCTAGAGGCCATCTCTTTCCTGTCAAGATGTTTTTAACCTGGGTCTACCTGATTACCTTTGTGTAGGTATATACTCAACTGAGAAATTAGTCTCTTTCCAGGTTGTTTTCTTTGAATCAGGAAAAGTTAAAAAGAGAAAAAGAATAGCTCATAGAACTTTCCTTTTGTGTACTAAATCTTTTTTACTAACTTGTATCCAAAGCATCAACAAATATTATTGACCTTTTTTAAAGAGCTGACATGTTTTCATTCTGCTTATATATAAAATATTACACAATCCTAAAGGAGAGGCATATTTTTATTCCCTAAGAACACAAACAGAAATCTCTTTGGGCCAAAATCTTCTTGCTACCTTCAAGGACATTGTATAAATTTCTTAAGTACAGGATAGACTCAGGTACTGCCCAGACCACTACAGCTGATAGGTATGTATCTCTCTCACGGCTCTATTTGTGTATCCATGGTAAATGTAATCAAATCTTAATCTTGGGTTGGCAGTTCTGAGCCCAGTTATGACATGGGAGTGGTATTTGTCATTTGGGAAATTAAGAGAGTTTGTTGGTATGGAAAAATGTGCGTGCGTGTGTGTGTGTGTGTGTGTGTGTGTGTGTGTGTGTGTGTGTGTGTGTGTGAAATGATACTTACCATTTTGGTCTATGACCTTTTTTCTGTCAGAAATATTTCCACATTTCCATTCAAATAAACTTACAGCCTCTTCCGGTTCTTTTGGCAGGAACAATTCCTGCAACTTGAATAGACAGTGGGGGAGGGAAATGAAGGAAGAAGAGAGCCCTGGGAAAGTTATTTTATAATTTATGGCAACATCATTCAGATAACTGGGGAATAGGGACAGCTGGAAGACGCCCCAGGAGCCAGACACTGGTCTGAAATGTGCGTGGTGTGTTGAAAGGCAGCGTGAGTTCAAGACCGTCATTATTTACCATCTTCACTGAAAAGAACTTGAAAGGGAACTGCAGTAAGAGAGCCAGGCACGTGCGACAAAAAACAAAAACACTGATGTTTCAAATTTTTTTAGTTTATTATGATAAAAAGTACTTTGTCACTAATTCCCCTCATCTAATCATCCTTGCCAAAGGCTGAAGCAGTTGCACAAGGCGTCATTTATGAGTGCCTCTGTGGCACTGTTGAGACTGCCTCAGTGTCCCAAATTGATTCAAGATCTTTGCCTTTCATGGTCATTTGACTCTAGGGACAAAGTCAGAAGTTGCATAGTGCCAGAGACAGTTACTAAAGTGACCGATTGTCTCATGAGCCCGCCTTTCCATGGGAGAGCATTCAGCAGCATTCACTGTATTTATGGCTGTACCTCATCAAGACGCTCACGAAAGAGTACTTTCTGAATTGCATTAGAAAGTGGTGAGAAGAATTGGGTAAATGTTTTCAAAGTGAGGGGATACATTTTGATAGGGATTAATTGCAACATATCTTTTATAGCAAACAATTTTTAAATTTAATTTTTTCATATTTTTGATTACTGCTTGTATTGGAGTAATGAATATTACTAAATTATTGAGACCAAAAATTCAAGTGTTAAGCAGAGACTAAAATGCATGTCAAGCTGTGTCAACTTGTTCCCTCTCCCCCACATTCATAAACTTGTACTTGCCTGGTCGTCTCTTCCCGCCGTCTTCTCCTGCTGGCTGTCTTCACACTCCTCTCCCTACCTAGGATTTCCAGCCCTCCCTCTGTCCACAGAGGCCCTTCTCTCTTCACGTTCCCTCTTTCCACCCAGGATTCCTAGCCCTTACCCTCAGGAGGACCAACTTGTCTCCTTACAAACACCACCTCCGGTGTCACTTCCCTGTCCCCAGGTAGAGAAGACTGTACCCTCTCTGTAAATCATCATCATACCTGATAGAGACACCTTTTGTGAAGCCTGAAACCTCAATAGAGTCTTTCTACTAGATTGTAGTTCACTTACTTGGTAATAAGATACATTCGCCTTGAGCGCATACTGTGTACATGCTCTGAAGATGAAAACAGAATAAAGCTATTTCTATAGTCAATGAGTAAGCCAAGCATGGTGGCACATGCGTGTAATCCCAGCACTTGGGAGGCTGAGGCAAGAGGACCACAAGTTTGAGGCCAGCCTCACTACATAACAAATTCAAGGCTGGCCTGGACTACCTAGTGAGATCCTGTTTCAAAACACACACACACACACACACACACACACACACACACACACACACACAAAGACAGGGAGTTGCTTGTGGTCAATGACTTTACAGTCTAATGGGAAGACAGATACATTTTTAAAAAATCAAACCAACATAAAAGTGCTGAGAATAAATTACAGGACCAGCTAAGGGGAGAATTTAACCCATAAGGAAAGAGAGCAGAAAGAATGTGAGGCTGGTGGAAGAAAGATTGCTGGGGAAGGTGAAGAGGCTGCAGATGAGTTGGTTCTTGCCAGCCACAGTGGGATGAGAGTGGGACAGGAAGGTGTGGGTTGGCTGTCTTATTGTTTAGTTCCTAAAGTGGTAGGCCTAAGACTCAGAGGCCACAAATATTGCAGTACCCTACAATAATATTGAGACTGAAAGTGAAAAAGATATTGGCTCCAAAATACTAAAAAAAAGCTTTAGAATTAAAATTAATAAATACTAAGTTGCATTTTTAATGAAGGTAATGTAATTTAACTTTTTGTTAAATTTAGTCTTTATAGAACATGAAATTCAACATTTAGTTTGCAGTTCAGGTTTTCCAACTTTATACCTATTCTTAAATACTCATACTAATTGCTGAGAAACTTATCAGTTTATATATTAAGTAAGCTACTTCAGGCCAAACAATTTCAGAAAAAAAGAGCCTTAAAATGTATACCTATATACAGATTTAGAGATATGAATAGAGACATTGGTGATTTCCAATACATGGAAGTAGATATTAGATGGCGTTTCAAGATCGGAGTGTGCCTGTAATCTCACAGGCAGGGAATTCCTTCCCAGAAAAGAAAGGGATGGAGAAGAAATGTCCATGTGGGCAAAGCACAGCCATGAACAATCTCTAGCCCAGAGTCTAGTGAAGAAGACAGACAACAAACAGAGAAAGAAGAGGAAGTTATAAAAGCGTAGGAACTGGGACTGATATTCTTGATGTCCGACCTCTTTACAAGAGTTAAAAGCCTCATATAACAGAGATACATGTACACCCATGTTTATTACAGCACAGCTGACAGGAGCTAAAGTGTGGAAGACGCCAAAATATCCATCAACAGAACAAATGGGAAAAAAATTAGCATGTATACACAACAGAGTACGACTCTGACACAAAGACAGATCGATTTGAGTCATTTGTTGGAAAATGAATGCAACTTGAGACCATTATGCTTAACGAAGTGAATCAGACTCAGAAATTTATATTATCACATGATGTATCTAATATGAGAAATACCAAGTTTAAATAAATAACAGAGTCAAATGAGTATGATGTTGGGAGTCAGGGGGGATGAGGAAGGGATGAGAGTGAGGGGAAGGAAGTGTGAATTTGACATTATATATATATATTATACATATATAATATATATATATTATATATATATACGCACAAAATTCTCAGGTTCAATGCAACCATTGTGTATCACATACTAATAAAAATGGGGAAAAAAAGGGAAAGTGAGAATACCACTTGACCCAAGGTAAACTACAAGCCCAATCACATAAGTCCATGTGGTTTATTACAATTGTGGAGTCCTGTGGACTTGTCAACCAGGGGAAAGATTTAATAGTTAAAAGCTTGGTGCTTCTGGAAGGATCACACCAAATTTTTAGTAATGTTTATTTACCCTTGGGTGAAGGAGTGGGGATAACTTTATCCTGTACCATATGTAACTCAGTAGCTACTAGTGTGTTACTTTAAGAAAACAAAAGGTCTACATGCTTTATATCTGATTCAGAATTACATGGGCAACATTGAATTATTCAACTAGATTATTAAAATTGAGTATCTATGAATTTTCAGAAAGCTATTACTACTTCTTCACTGTATCTAGTAGAGCTTCAGTATAAGAGATATGACATAAAGTCAAAAAGCAAAAATCTGGTTATTCTTTTTTTAAGACAAGTTAAAAGTATATTTGTGTTTCAGAGCCTTCTTGAATTGGATACTGATGAGTGTATCACAGACTCTAAGGAAACTTTATTCTACCTCTCAGTATGTGGGATTTATAAGTCACAAATAGTTCCTGAACTACTACAAAAAATGTAATGGATAAAAGGTTCAAGTAATACAAAACTAAAAAGGTACAATCCTGTCCTGAATGAGCATGCTATTTTGCAAATTATCAGCTACATAAACAATTATATTGTTTGTTGCCAAGTAAGAGCATGTAGCCGGGCATGATGGTGCACTCCATAATCCCAGCACTCCGGGAGGCTGAGGCAAGAAGATCACAAATCCAATCCCACTCTGGGCAACTTAGCTAATTAACAAGACCCTGTTTGAAAAAATAAAACAAATAAACCAAAGTTAAGGCTGAAGGGACTTGGAATGTAGCTGAGTCCAAAGCCCTGTGTTCAGTCCCTAGTATCAAAAAAATTATTTATTTAGCAAATATTGAGTGTCCACAGTGAGCCTGGCATACAGATATGGTTTCTGTCTATGTGGGACTTATAAAGTATAACAAGAGAGAGGTGATACATACCTAGAATCATAGTGACCAAATGAAATGATATAAACAAGGTACCTTCAGGAACAGAACAGGGAAAGGGCAAGCAAAAAGATACAGAAGAAGGAGCATCTTAATCTGCGTTGGGATGACTGTCTTTCACTTAGGTAGCTGTGTTAGAAAGGAGACTGAAATAGCCTTTTTCCAGCCCAAGGAGAATGGGGGAAGTATGGAAAGCAGAGGCAAGGGTCAAGACTTAATGCTTGAGGGGAGGCAGGCACCAATCCCAGTGAAGGAGAGGAGAGGCAGGTACCAGCTCAGGAAGAGCCATGTGTGTCCAGCTGTGGTACTGATCTTCTCTCCTGGAGACAGTAGAGAACCATGGAAGGTTCCTGAGCAGGGAAAGTGGCATGAATTGATTGACAATGCTTGAGGTAAAATGGGAAGGCCTTGTGTTGTGGTTGCTGTGGCTTCCTCTGGAAAAGCCATCCATTGTCTGCTTTGTATCCCTCAGGCATAGAAAAGCTTTTCATTTTGTGGTTAGAAAATCAGCCTGAAATTCTAATACACTTGTCATGTTTCGGTCTAGAATTTCTCCCAAAAGCCTTAATTGTGGAAGCTGATTCAATCTTAGGGATTATCCATTGATTTCCTATGCTATTAAGAGGCGTTGCCTGGTTGGAAGCAGCGGATCACTGGGGCTTGACACAGAAGGGGCAGCTCACTGGGATGTGACTTAGACTAGCTCCACTTTGCCTCACACTCTCTGCTTCCTGTCTTACCATGTGGCGAACAGCTTCTTTCTAGCTAGGCTCTCTGCCAAGCCTTTATACTATTTCTGGATGCTTGTGAATGTACTGAGACCTCCTGAAACTGTGAGCTAAGATAAACCTTTCCTCTCTTAAGTTGTGTATGTTGGGTATTACGTCCCAGCAATGAAAAAGTAACTAAAATAGTCCCCAGAATATAGCTAAACTTATAGCTTGTTAAAATGCAAGGCCAGAGAGAATTTGAGGGGCCCCCTCACCTACAACAGAGAGTAATATAGTTATGCCTAATCCTGCCTGCTTCTCAGCTCTGCTAAAAGCTACTGCAAAATCATCACTCAGGAAAACTACACTGGCAAACAGAAAGCTGAGGCTTCTGGTCCACAACACTTGCATGAGAGTTATAAGTCATGCTTGTTAAAATACAGACACCCAGGACTCCCTCCAGCCCTCTTCAAGGCACACATTTAAGTTTGAAAATCACAGTTTTAAAGCTTAGAACCTCTAAATAAAACTCTTATAGGATGTCAGAGATTCACACAGTTTTAAAACTCTGAAGAATAAAGTCAATTAAGATTTGAACTTAGTTTTAGAAAACAAGCTGTTCTCTTTAGGCTCTGGGGCTTAGAAGCAGCAAACATAAGGATTTCCACTTTTCCCATCAAGATGAAAAAAGCACAGACAATTCCAAGTTGTCACAGAGGCTGGGGTCCCCTGAATAGCAGTGTTCTCCCCTGGAGAACTGGCGAGGGAACTTCCATCTGACTCCTGCCAACAGCAACTCTAAAAGAAAGGTGATATAATTGTGGAATCTTCCATGAGAGAGTACTGTTGAGAAGAAAAAGAAACACAAGCTGCCTGAAAAAGATATGAAAGGGAAAAGATTGGAAGAATCAAGGAAGCCTGGCAGGGTCTACCAAGTGCAGGGTGAACAGATGGGAGCCCTTGGCTGCAGCTTCCTCCACACCCCGGCAGCTGGGCTCTGTTTTCCTTCCTCCAGGAGTCTTGTGTGGTGTCATTAAATCAGCAACGAGAATCACTTGGCATATTTAATGTCACGATGAAACTACTTGTGATTGACTAGCTCAGCAGGGCAACTTGGAGTAGGAGCCTTTGATTTTTCTCAATTAGATAAATGAATTTTGTTTCTGAAAGTCATCTTGTAGAAAACAAAAGTCATGGTTCTCAAACACGTACAAGATCAGATAGCTCCTGTACACACACACACACACACACACACACACACACACACACACGTGTGTGTGTGTGTGTATATATATATATACATATATATAGTATTCTTCTATTTATTACAGCTTCCCACGCTCATCGACAGTGGTTCTCAAGGTATTGATCTGAGATCTTGGGAAAGAATATTATCTGATATGTCATCAAGAATTCAAGAGGTAAGTAGCCTAATGGAAGTTATTATAATTTGGGGGGGGGGGGGTTCATGCACCTTTTTACTACATGTCAAATAATTGTATCTCACAATAATTTTACTCTTTTCAATCTAGCAATTCCATAGCACCTCTTCATTGGCTAAATGATCTTTATTCCTAGATAGGATTAAAAAATAAAACAAACAAACAAACAAACTATCCTTCTGATTTTTAGACCAAGAAAGAAGGACTGCCAGAAATAAGACACTTGCATAGTATGGCACAAGTCATTAGAGAACTTAAAATTCAGTATAAGTCCTTCCAGTACAGAGATTGACCATTATTCTTTTATAGTCTTAATATCCAAGAATACATATCACCAATAATAATAGTACATGTTAATCAGGTGGTTATATGCTGTATTCTAAGTGCTGTGTATTGAGTCATTTCCTTCCCCCAAATAAGTGGCTTTTGTTGTTTTATACAATATGTATATATTTAATTAACATCTGATTGTACTGATAACTCATATAGACATTGATACTCCCACTCAGTATGGATTGGTGCTAGAGACATGATGACAAGCAGCCAGAAGCAATCAGGGCCCCCTTGGAACATCAGTCCACAGAGAACAGATACTAAGTAGGCAATTCTCTTCAGGCGTGATGAGTGTTGTGAATGGAAGGCAAAAGGTGGAGCGTAATTTTCCTCTGACTTGTTCCTCCTTTATTATTCCCAAATGACTTGGACTCAGCCAAGTTGGAAAATTACATGGTTGTGTCTATTTTTATAAAGAGAAGCTCAACGTGGGCAAAGTCGGAGCATTGCCATGCGGGGACAGCTAGCAAAGTGCCCGTTGTACCGATGCCACCTGCTGCAGTGGGACTCTCTAAATTTCTTTTCTTCATAGCATTTCAAAACTCATATCAATATAATAGAGTTGATGTTAACAGAGAATGTAAAAAGTTCCCCCAAAGCATATCAACATGCTTAGCTCTGTGGGCGAGTTGCAGACTTCTGGCCTGCTTAGATAGCAAGGGAACTTAGTTGAGGCAAATGGCCCAGTTTATATTTATTGGTGTTGGACCATTTGGCCTGGATCAACTTAGTCTCTGAGTACTTTGATTAAATGAGCAACAGAATAATGGCAGGAACCCCTTCTGAGACCGTGCTAAGACTCACTGTTGTTGAAGAAATTTGAGATTCTGATTTTATTATTGAAGCATAGACTGTGATTATAGGCATGACGCACCATGCGGATTCCACATGGCACTCATCAGTTTCAGAGGGCAAGTGTTGGCATGTGGACAAAGAGAGGGATGACAGGTAAACATCACTTACTGCAGTGGGAGAATGTTTTCCGTCTCACCTGATTGAATTCTAATGTTTTTTTCCAAGTGCCTTTGAAAGTGAATAATACGGTATTCGGAGAATAAAAAGCACTATTGTTTTTTATTTTGTATTTTCCCCTAAAGCAAAGCCAAACAGCCTTATGGGAACTAAGACACTGGTGACTCTGGCAGTCCTCAAACTAGCTCTTAGCACCACAGATTTTCAAAGGATGAGGCCACAACAAATGCCAGGACATCTGTATGGAAAGAAGAAGGCTATCAGTCTCTTATTGGCATGAACCTTCAAAAGTATTCTTTCAAGAATGGATACTTCATCTATTATATATTTGTCTGAAATCTTAAAACATCCCCCAACATACACACACACACACACACACACACACAGAGAGAGAGAGAGAGAGAGAGAGAGAGAGAGAGAGAGAGAGAGAGAGATCATAAATCATACTTCAGGTAAATGGAAGAGTTTGTATTTGATAAAAAAAAAATTAAGCTAATAAAAAGATGATTTTCCAAGTATAAGAAACCAAACTCAAAATTATTTGGCCAAAGAAATTTGGTCCAGATTTGATTTTATAAATCATAGCCATTGTGCAAACATTTTGTTTCCATTTTCCCCCAGTATTTCCATCTTGAGATAGCAGAACCCAGGAACTGGTTTACAGTGAAAGAGTCTCTCTGTTTTCCAAGGACGTATTTCCAAGGAACTCAAATAAGAGGGAGGAGAGATACTGAAATGCCTTAAAATGCACTCTTTGATTTTCTTTAAGATTCATGTTTTCCTTCTACTACCTAAATAGTGGGAGTAAGTTTTGTTTCTCACAGCTAGATTAAAAATTGCTAAGAAAATGGATGTTCTCTACTAAATGTGGGAGGCAAATATCTAGGTAGAAGTCTTGATTTTGGCTTCTTTAATGTTACCCAAAGTCTTTCTTTGTCCCAGTTTATCCATCAGCCAAGTGTTCAAGACTTGATGTGGGTAACTAGACCCCTTCTTCAGAATGGGGGTCCAGAGACCTTCACACAACTGATGAGCATCCTGTCCGACCTCCTGTGTGGCTACCCAGAGGGAGGGGGCTCTCGTGTGTTCTCCTTCAACTGGTATGAAGACAACAACTACAAGGCCTTCCTAGGGATTGACTCTACAAGGAAAGATCCTGTCTATTCTTATGACAAAAGAACAAGTAAGTTTCTGATTCTGCATGCCACTCAGATTCCACTGTTGGTTCAGATGGCATGTGGCACTTCCAGATAAAATGGTCCTGGGGTTGACTGCTCTTGGTCTTGTTGAGTGGCCTTGGGCAAAGATATTTCTTCCAGAAAGTTCACATCCCCTTAAAGAAAAAGAGTGGTGTTAGCAACAACAACAAAAAAGCTGGATGTGAGCCATAGAAAGCTGCAAGGTCCACTGGACAGGGGACAAGAGGATATGTCCCGCTGGTGCAGTTGAATTGGGGTTAAGTTCTAGAGGAAGAGAAGGATCATATATGAGGACGACCCAGAGTGGCTGACAAGCTCTGGTTGGAGGGCGTTGGAGAATCAACATGTAGGGGGGACATTTAAAAAAAAAAAAACACAGTGCAGTGAATATCTGTTAGTAGTACAAAATTGCCTTCCAAATGGTAAATCGTCTCACCCACCTTTCTGTCCTTCACTTTTTTTTTCTCCTGCGAAGTAAAAGCACAGTGCAGTGGGATAAGAAGCGCAACTGAGCAATCCTCTAATTAAAAATTAAATTGACAAGAGACACAGAAAATATTTGGGCCCTGAGATAGCTGTATACAACAAAGAAGCCAAACAGTTAATGGAATGGCATTTCTTTCTTCTTTCTTTTTTCTTTTTCTTTCTTTCTTTCTTTCTTTTTTTTGAGACAATATCTCACTCTGTAATGGAGGCTGGTCCTGAACTCACTGTATAGCCCAGGCTGGCCTCAAACTCACAGCAATCTTCCTCCCTCAGCCTCTCACACTGGAATTACAGGTGTGCACTACAGGCCTGTCTTCCGTGGTGCTGGGGAATCGAACTCAGGGCCTCACTCTTGCTGGGCAAGCTCTATATGGAAGGGAAATTATTGAAGCTAAAGCTGAGACTGGGGTAAGGTGGGGGGATTATTTGACCTTTCCCCCTCTTTCATTTAAGAACGGCCTGGGTTCATGAGCATAAACCACCAAGAAGGCCCCATCTTTGGTCTCATTGATGAGGCCTCTACTGAGAGTCTCCATGGCATTTTGTCACTAATGATGAGCTTGTTATTGGTGAGGTCCAGCCCACTAACTTAGGCTGTTCCTAAAATCCCCTAGCATGGCTTTGTATGAAACATGTGACTTTGGGTGCACTAATGACTGCGTTTACTTTGAGCAACAGGGAGTTTCTTTAAAATCCGTCCTTTCTCTTTCTGCAGCACCCTTTTGTAATGCATTGATCCAGAGCCTGGAGTCAAACCCTTTAACCAAAATAGCATGGAGGGCAGCCAAGCCTTTGCTGATGGGAAAAATCCTTTTCACTCCAGATTCCCCTGCAGCACGAAGGATACTGAAGAATGTAAGAGTCCAGCTAGTCTTGTTCCTTACTCAGTGAGCCTCTCAGGAGAAAGAGAGAGCATGAGTGAGCGAGCCAGAGAGAGAGAATGAGAGAGAGAGAGAGGTGTTTGTGTATGTACTCCTGCCAGAGTTCCCTGATTGTTTTGTGCTAAATTGCTAAGTGGCCTCTTAGGTTTCCTCCTTCTTCCACAGTCATGGTAGGAATGCTTTGCTTCATGCCTGCTGGGCGTCCCTCTCTATAGCAGCCTACAGTGAGATTTTCATTCCCACTGCTTGAATTATGTCTGTAAAGGAAGGGTTCACAATTCTCTGAATCCTGGCTTCCTGGAACAAAGAAAAGAGGGAAGAGTATTTGCTCACTAAGAATTTGAAGACATTTTTATGGAAGTTCTGGGACAATAACAGCATCGATATGACACGTACCTCCAAGATAGTAACAAATTAGATTCCACCATTCCCGGGGCTGGGAAATGGTAGAGTGTTCTGGGAAATATCAACCAACTGGGGAGATAAAAGCACTTCCATGAAAATCCTTTCCCAAACATTACAGGCTGATGACAAGAGCAGGAGTGATTAAGTAAAGGTTCTCACTTTTCTCTCCTCTGTCTTCTCTCTCTCTCTCTCTCTCTCTCTCTCTCTCTCTCTCTCTCTCATTTTAGGCCAACTCAACTTTTGAAGAACTGGAGCGCATTAGGAAGCTGGCCAAAGCCTGGGAAGAAGTAGGGCCCCAGATCTGGTATTTCTTTGACAAGAGTACACAGATGAACATGATCAGAGTAAGGATGCCTTGCCTCAGGAGATGGGAAGGGGAAAGGAGGAGAAGTGCCAGTAAAGTTGCATTTATTTCCTTTTTCCAAGCGGTAATCACTAGTTAGCTCAAACCTATAATATGCAAGAAACCATTTTTATAAGCTGTAACTGACTTTGGGTAGGCAATATGTTCTTAAATTCTGGGGAAATCTAGAAGCTTCCATAAGACCAGTGGTTTCCTGAGGTATCTTACTTTTATGAATTAATTTGAGGGCCTCAGATTCAAAGGGATACCTTCCCAAGGGCCAACTCTGCTGCTGCAAAGATCGTTGAGTGTATCTGGCTGGTCTCATTCATAGCTTTGCAAAACCAAAAGAGAAGGGTTCTACATAGCAGGAAAAACTGTTATAATAGAGAGCAACAGCAACAGCAAAAGTAAAACCTAGTACACACACACACACACACGCGCGCGCGCACGCGCACGCACACACACGCACACACACGCACACACGTGCGCACACACGTGCGCGCACACACACACACAAATTTTAAAAAGAAGAAATCTTCCTTGTAACATTTTACATGCCCTACCTTCTTTCCCTCATTATGATAAGCTTCTTCCCTTTATTCTGGAGTCCCATGTGGTTGGATAAAGTGGACAGAGACTGGTACACCTTGCATTGGAAGAAAATCATAAGCTTTTTAGAGGGTCTTAGCATTTTACCTCTAATTGTTAAAAATTGGAAATGGCCTAAGATCTTATAAATTTTTTATTTTTTTATTTTTTCTTCCAAGGACACCTTGGAGCACCCAACAGTAAAAGACTTTTTCAATAGACACCTTAGTGAAGAAGGTATTACTGCTGAAGCCATACTAAACTTTCTGTACAGGGGACCTCAGGAGAGTCGGGCTGATGACATGACCAACTTTGACTGGAGGGACATATTTAATATCACTGACCAATCCCTGCGTCTGGTTAATCAATACCTGGAGGTAAGGGGGAAGCCAGAGTGGAACCCTTGAAGACAGCTCCATGAGTGGGGGCAGAGATCTTTTAGCCAGTCTAGTGGCTTTGGTTTAAGCATTCATTTTCCCTACAGAAGAAAGAATTCTGGTAGTTCCCCAACAGATGTTCTCTAATATCTTATTCACACTTAAAATGGCTTTATATCCATATCTTCTTTCACCTAATTGCTCCATGACTCCTTCTTGGCTGGCTTCTCATCTCTTATATCCTGTGTCCTCAGCTGTCTCGTGTTTACTGTCTGTTGTCTATAGTCTACCAAACCTCAAGTGTAGAGGCCAACTGCTTGCTAGACAGCCTATTTCTAGGACCTACAGGCCTTCAGACCCATCACTGGATTTTCCTTCCCTACTAAGGCTATCTTCTGCATTTATTTGCCTGATTAAGGACATCAGTATTAGCCCACATTCCTCAGCTATAAAGCTTCAGGTCATTCTTAGCATTCTTCTTCAGTCTGCACACATACACTATCCTTGTTACTTGATGCCAAATGCCACGCTGTGTGCTACTACGTTCCCATCATTTGACGCTCACAGTAGTCCGTAAGTATGTACTGTTATAGTTGCCACTTTACAGATGCAGAAGTCCAGGCTTAAAGAGGTTAAATAAAATCCTACAGCTGTTAGGAGTAGCACGCAGAATCAAATCTGGCGTGACTAAAGTCAGAGCCTGCCGTGCTGACCTCTCTGCTCCTATCACATCCTTTCACTGAGCTTTGTCTCCTCCGCCTCCTAAATATCTCCCAACTCTGTCCCTTGTTTTCTGGCTTGCCTAAAGACTAGGAGATTTGACATGTCTGCATTATCCCATTCCCTGGACCCTGGAGACCAGGTCTCCACCCCGTACCAGAGTTACATTGCAAATTCACATCTGCTTGCATCACTTCCATGCTTAAAATCTTAACGACTCAATATCCAAAGCATTCGGCTACTCCCTGTTCATCACTTGTAGCTCAGCTGCTGACAGCTCCCAGAGGTTATCCTTATTCCAAAAATTCCACCAAAGGAAAAGATGGCTCCGCTGGCACAAGAAAAGTTCCCCTGCTGGCCGATTCGTGTGCCTGCCCCTCACATCCTGGAACAGGGGTACTCTGACCAGGAGACCTGTGTCACATGCCCATCGTGAAGGGCTTTATTATGAGCAGTTGTTACTATGAAGTAGGGGAGGGTGTTTTTCCAAAAGAAGAAACACAGGGTAGAAAAACATGTCTACTAAAGTGTGAAGTAACTAAGTCTAGGATATATCACAGTGGTTAGCAAGATTGGGCAGTACTCTCAAGGCCCTGCATTTGATTCTCCAGCACCACATAAAAACTTAGCCAAGCATGGTGGTACACACCTATAGCCCCAACACTCAGAAACTGAGGCAGAAGGACTGCCATTATTCAAGGCCAGACTTGGTTACAGACCAACCTGGACTACAGAACAACACCCTATTGCAAAACAAAACAAAACAAAGAACCAAACCCACAAACACACTTCATTTAAATGAGGCCCAGAGCCCCCGGCGCCGGTGTCCTCTAAGCACCATGAACCTGCTCATCACATTTTGCCACCCAGAGGTTTCTCCCTTTAGCCTTCCCACAAAAACCACTGTAGCTAGAGGCCAGTGGCCTCCCGAGGGATTCCTAAGAAAAATTTTGGTGGCAGCAGAGATCCAGCAGGTATAATACAGTGTCGGACCATCCTGCTCTTACAGAGGGGGAGGAAGAAAGCAAGAGGTAAGGAACTTAAAAGAAGACTGTAGGTGAAGTACACAGAGAGGCCGCAGCAAGCTGCTGCAGTTTATCTGGGTTTTTTTTACTTTTGTTCTTGTGGATTGGGAAGTCTGGAGAATTCTGGAAAATTCCCCTACACCCATCTGGAGGTAGCTGAGAGGCCATGAAAACCTGTTACTGATGGCTCTTAAGGTCTCTCCAGAACAAGGAAGCAAATACACTCTAAGACCGGCCTAGGCCTAGATCTTTGAATATTTGGATTTATACTAAAGACACGTGAGCTAAGGAGACTTTGAACACTTCCTCCTTGGCCAACCTTCATGCCTGCATCCCTACCTTATTCCTAAAAAAATTTTTTAAAAATCATATAAGGAAAATTAAGCAAATACATCCTTTAAAATGAAGGTTAGTGTCAACATGGCACTAATTGTGATGTTGAACAGTAGCAGGTGTTCTGAGAACTGAGAGCAAATCTTTTGTCATTATAGGCAAGGAGAGCAATTCAGTGGGTTTTCTTCTCTCTGGAAAGGCTAAGACCCCTTCCTTTTGGTGTAGTGGACAGTCCTGTGGGGTATCCTGAGGACTCCTGTTCCTCCACGTCTTCCTGCAGGATCCCTGATGTGTGCCCTGTTAGGCATCTACTTATGGAAACTTCTTACTTGTCCTGTGAGGACAAATGGCCCAGAATCTCTGCTCCTCTCTAGCAGTGTCAGTCAAAGAAAGTGATTTCTTCCTCTAAGTCTCAATTTTCTTAACTGCAAAAATCCAAATAACAATACAAGGGACATTGTAAGACTGATATTGAGGACAAAATGAGAGAAAGGCGGAGTCTTCAGCACATCCATGTTATTTTTTTAGTCAGGCATGTGAGTGAATGTTCCACCCTCAGGCCCCTCACCTGTCAGGTGGGAGTGGCAACGCCTTCCTTCACAGAGGCTCTGGGGTGAAGGGAGTGGGCTGGGTTCATGATGGAAACATTCATACACGGCCGCTCTTCCTGGAGCCACACACATGTCCACTCCTGAGCCATGCGCCACATCCCACGAAAAGAGAAATGCACATCTTTCTGTCATTCAAAAACTGCAGAAACACTGACCGCCTAGCCGAGGGTTGCCAAGTGGTGTCCATACTGACTCAGTCCAGACTGTCTCTAATGCTCCTGCAGGCCAGGGAGGGCCGCGCTGGTCTTCATTCTGGATTCCTGAGGACAATGGTTCAGTGACTCCAGAACTTTTCCTGTCTTCAGACCAGCTTCCCAAACAGGAGCTCCTACAGGCACAAATCTTTCTTTCTCTGATCCCCTGCTCTTAACAGAAAAATAATGAAAAAGAAATAATTTTTTAAAATGTAGACATGGTCAATGGGCCAGGAAAAGTGAGTGCGTTGCCATTTGAGGAGCTTCATATCTTTCATATGTGGAAAGATTGTTCCCATCGGCCTTCCTGTCCCTGTTAACTGCTCCTCCAAATGCAAAGAAATCAAGGGAAAACGAGAGCTCACCTAGACTACCTTATACTCATATGTGTACAGACATCTTTATAATTTGTATATGTCTTTATTCATATATTTTTCTTCTGGAGAAAAGGACAATTAGAAAAATTAGTGAATTATTCCTCTGATTACCCAGTAGTTTAACAAATAAACACCTCGCCTTTTATTTCTTTGACAAAATATTAAGCCTAGCATGGATAAAATACTGTTAGAGCTCACAGTGGATTTTCATAGTATATTTGAATTATATTTAAATTTCACATCAGAAAGCTGAATTCAGCCAACTTTAATGTGAACATTATTGCTGATCACAGCATAGAATTGTACTTTATCCGGTAACAACTACGCTTCTCTACATCTTGACAAAACACACATCCATGAACTTCTTTTGCTTGGCTGTCAACAGTCAGTATGTGTACATAATTCTTTATTATAATGTGGTGATTATCTCACTGAGTTATCAATAGCCAGACATTTGGATTACTTTTGCTCTGTTCCTTGCATGTCCCTGGCCACATGCCATCACCACCCAACCGGAAGGTTCTCAGAGAGGGTATTTTCAGGTTAACCTAAGAAAAAATGAGATTAGGAAGATAAAGCTCGTGATCTAGGAAGCGCTCTAGAGTTATATATGTAGATGTTTATTGATTATCTATCCTATTTCTTTCTTCTGTTAATTCATTGATTTAAGATTTTCATTGACAAGCTGGGGAGAGAGATATTGAGGAGAATTGGGCAGAATACAGAAGTCTATACCGCAGAAGCAGTATTATTTCAAGGGCTATAAACTAGGTCCTAAGCAACTCGTAGACAATTCCTTTATTTTATGCCTCTTCAATACCTCAGAAATAGAACCTGGCTGAGAGAATAAAGGCTGACAGAGGGTTTTCAGGGGTCCTGGGCAGGAAAAGTGTTCACATGGAACCTGCTATGAGTCAGCACCATGTTGAATACTTTCATATGTCACCTCATGCAACAATCCCCTCTGCCTGCAGTCTTTAATTGGTGTCATTTTACAGAATTGAATATGGAGCCTCAAAAAGTTCAGCTGCTTAGGGCTGGAGGAATTGCACAGTGGATAGAGCACTTGCCTAGCAGGTGCAAGGCCCCCAGTTCAATTCCCCAGTACCACATAAACAGGGGTGTGAAATGCACACCTATAATCTGAGCACTCAAGAGGCTGAGGCAGGATGATTGCTGGGAGCCTGAGGCCAGCTTGGGCTACATAGTGAGTTCAGTGTCAGCCTGGACTACAGAGCGAGACCCTGCCTCAGAAAAAGGAAGAAGGTTTGGGTGCCTAATGTGCCACATTAGGTGATAGGGAGCGATCGGCATTTTAATCCTGATTTATTTGACTCTGGTGAAAAGGTCCTTTTCCTAATAATATGCACGATTACTGAGTATTATTTGGATAAATTATATGACAGAGTAGGTTTATATAAATTATATCAATAAAGGTAGCAATTATTGTGCAATATTCAGGATAATGGGTATTACCAGAAATGAGTCTTTTCTGTTTGAAAATAACTAGATTAAAGTAAAAGCTGAGGAAGATTCGAGTTTATTCTATCATCCATACATTTGCACATATTGAACTGGATACATCTGAGTAAATGCTATTAAGCTGCTAATTCCCCAAAAATCGTGTTCTACTGGGAAACATGTCATTAAATGATGACCTAGTAGTGTTATCTCAAAGTTCTGGTGGAACAGTAATTCAATCTGATGAAGTAAAAATTCATTGTGCAAGTCCAAATTAAAAGCATCAAAAATTCTCCAAATTCTGTCAGGTCTTCCTCCAAATTCTCTCTGAAATCTCTCCTCCTTCAACCTCACCTAATATGGCCTCTGTTTACAAAGACCTGTACCTTGTCTCCAGGCCTCTAGGCTCTCGCTGCTTCTGTTTAGTTTCCACATTGCCTCTAGTAAGATCTTTTTAAAATTTAAGCGGGAGCTGAGTTGTAGCTCAGTAGTGGAGCGCTTACCTAGCACATGCAGAGCCCTAAGTTCAATCTCCCATACCGTAAAAAATAGCAATAATAAAATAAAATAAAAACGCGAGCATGTCTTTCCATATTGACCTGTAGCTCCTCAGTGTCTCCCTGTGGCTGCAGAGATGAAGCCCTTACCAGTTGAGCCCTTCCTGGCTCTTCTGCACTCCCTGGGAGGGCTCCAGACCTTCTGCTTTGGACAGCTAAGCCTTTCTTTCCCTCTTTGCCCCCTCCTATGCCTGACCAGCATTCACATCTATACTTCAGGACTCGGATTGTGTGTGCCAGGCCCTCTGTGCTTCATGTCCCCTTCACTGGAGCCTTAAAGTCACTTCTTCATGTGCTTCCCCACTTCCACTGACCTTAGCCCTTCAAGGGCTAAAACACTCTCTGATTCTGTCTTTTGCTTACTCTTTTATTCTTTTTCTTCTCTTTTCCTTCTTTCCTTCCCTCCTTTTTCCCTTCTTTCTTTCCTTCCTTCTTACCAGAATGGAGCTGCAGAGGTATAAAATAGACACTCGTAAGTGCCAAACTAAGACAGAAAACAACATTTGTTCCGGGTTCTTCAGGATAGAGTTTGCCAGCTAAGCAGACCAGAAAAGCAACTTATTTCAGGCAGAGGAAAGAGCACAAGCAAAGTGCAAAGATTTGAACCTACAGGACAAGTTAAGTGAGATGGAAAGCCTGGGCAGAGGCATAACCGTAGCATCAGGAGAAGAGCATCAGTAGTGCCTGGATCAGCCAGCAAGGCTGCTAAAAGTTTCATCTTATGGGCAGTGGGACACTCCCTCTAACACCTATTTATGATCTCTGTGACAAGGATGACATCATTATTCCACTGCCTGATAATTGAGAATGATCAGAAAGCATTCACTGGTGTGAAAGACCTGGGTGCTGTGGCTAAAGTGTGGTCAGATGGATCTGTGCCTACCCCAGACGATTGGCAGACATTTTCCACAGAGTGGCACCCACCTTCTAGAGTTGTTGAAACAACTGAACGGAAAGAGAAGTAAAGTGCATTGCAGTCGTCAGCACCGGCCAATATCTTCCTTTGGACCCAGCTAGACGGCAAGCATGGCCTAGTGCCCGGGTCCTGCTGTGAAACCTTATTCTTTGATTTAACCTTTTTATATTTGTTTCATTACTGCATTTAAGACGTTGCCTCATCGCTGTGCATTTCCTCTCTCTTTGTTTTCCAGTCGTGGTGCATTTCCTCACTCTCTGCGAGTGAACATTTCAAATGTCTGTTCACAGTGCCCAGCATGTGTGATAAAATTTATAATTGCACCTTTGGCCTCTACTTCACAGTTCCAACTGACCCAACAAGCCACTGCTACTTTATTTGGTGGCTTTTTTTTCCCCGTGAAGTGAGAAAAAATTCTGAATGTTACAGTTTAGATATGCCAGGAAATTCATTCTGGGATGTTTGCCCACATACACTGGCATTTTTTGAAAGGAGCCCCAGGTGTCTGCATTAACAGCTGCAGGACCACCGGGACCTGTGCAGGCACTCAGCAGCCACTGAGTTCTCTGCCCAAACCTTGACGCAAAAGATGTAAAGATGTGAAAAGCAGAATCAAAAGCAACAACTCCAAGGGCGCAGTGCCTTTGTTATCTCTGAAGGCCTCACACTTGGTGTGTCTGGGGTACAACAGTCAAAATAGTGTTCCTGGGGCCACAGCATCAGCACAGGGAGCCAGCTGCCTTTCATTAGCAAGTTCCAGCAAAAGGCGAAACTTCTTTGTCTTGCCACTGCCATACATCATTCTCCGCCTGCTAGATAATTTCATGGACCTATTACTTACTTGAGATGTCTGAATTGAGGACAGAGGTCAGAGCTAGAGAAGGAAGCCTGCTGGTCTTGAGGCTTCTCCTCCAAGGTGGTGTGTTTGATTCAGCTGTGTCAACACATGACTGCATTTTCCTGAGGTCTTGAGCAGAGCTGTCTGTGCTGGAAAGGACACTAACCCTTTCCTTCTGCCAGGTTGAACTCTACTTCCTGGGGAATGCCAGCAAAACAGCCAGGAGAGAACCATGGACTTCCTAGAACCATGGTGGCGGCTCCGCCACCCTGCTTTGCCTACAGCAGTTGAGAACTGAATGGGGATAAGAGAGCACTTTTGCTTGATGCTGCAATGTTGGCTGTCAGAAAACATGATGATGGTTCATACTGAGATTCCTGGCTGCCTTCAGCGTCTGTCCAGAGCCCACCTCTGAGGCCATGAGACTCTAGGCCCTTTGACTTCTTTTTCCTATAGTGGTATTGAGTTTGTGGTGAGCCCCTCACTCTAGCCAGTGCTTGTCTATCTGCATTTTTTATTCACCTGCATGATGGCACAGCCCTCTGTGAAGAACAGGTAGTTCAACTTTGCCTCCCTAACATACTGATGCAAAAGACTCATACAAATACTCGTGCCTACTGACCAAGATTTTAACTTCAGTGATTAAATCAAGTATCAATAGGGAGGGAGGTCATTGACTAGGAGGCAAGTGGCCTCCCTATGACAGTTGAAGATCACATGGTAAATTGTACCTCAGAGGAGGACCTAGGGGCTTCTGACCCATGTCCAACAGAGCTTTCCTAGTCACTTTTCCTGATGTCAAGAAGAGGCGGTGAGGATGACAGTCTAGATTATCTTTATAATATCTTTCTCTAAGTAAGCAGAGTTTCACCTAATGGCCAGTGAGCAGTTAGTAAACACCAGTAGGTGAGGACCCACCACCACACCCTCCACTCTCAGTGCCCAGATGGCTTCTATCCATGCATTGTTCTAACCAAACGAGGTGCTATATGGATCAATTCAGCTTTAATTACATTCCAAGACAAGTTATTTAAAGAAAATAGTTGCCTTCCTCCTTTGTTGAACACCTGTCATGAATGAAAAGTTACCAGACAGGGCCTTAAATATCACTTGACTCTGATGACATTCAAGACATTCAGGACACTCTGGATGCTCTTCCCTGTGCCTAAGTTGACCCCCACCTTGACTAACTCCTTGTCATCATTCTACTCAAGAGTCTCTTCTTCTGGGGAAGCTTCCTGGACTTAACCATCCTCTGGGGTTCTTGAGACTACTGTGCTTTCTTTTATCAGAATTGATCATTTCAGACTGTGCTTGCTGGTTCACTCTAACCTCCCTCTGATTATAAGGCTTGGGTTTCATTCAGGAAGTGGTTTTATCTTTCTTCCTTGTATTCCTGGAACTGGGCAGGCCCTGGCACACCGCATACTCTCTGTAAGTATTCCATGACCAAATTAATCACAATAAGGCTGTTTGACTTCTTAGGAGTTAGGGTCCAAGAACCAAACCTACCTCATGTGTTATAAGAACAGTCGAGGGAAGAAATTGCATGTTTAACATTAAACATGTTTTAACACATCTATATAAGTGGGCAGCTTCATATTCAAATGAGAAGAAATTCTTAGTTTTGTTCTTTTGTAATGCTTTTTCCTCTTTGAAGAGGAGAAAAGAGACTATTTGGCAAAGGTCTTCTATTTCTCTGGCATTTAGTGTCATAAAATTGTCACTGGAAATAATATTTAGATGAAATAGTTTCAGCTTTCTGTTCTTTTCTTCCTTCCTCCCTGATCTTCCCTCAGCTGGCCATCCTGTGTGTTTGGAGAGAACAGGAAGGTTCAGTGCTAGGAATGTTTCTCTCTCTCTTTAAGCCACTTTTATTGCCAGGCTTTTCTGATCTTCAAAGCAGCCTGCGTCCACCATGACCCTACTCCTTTGCCACCCTGTGTGGGGAGTAAGGGCTGTGAGTATTTTTGTCATTTTGAAGACTTGTATATTTAGACAGCCTTGGGCAGCTGGACAGTGCAGTCCTGACTAACTCTGCAGGGAAACACTCAAGTCAGCATTTCCAAGCTCTCTACAGCCCCACATCTAGATGCACTGAGAAATTAACACCAGACCTCAAAGTTAAGTCAACACAATGTTTCAAGGTCTCCTTGCATTTGACCCATCCCCTGGGACAGCAGCTTTTCCTCTGTCTTTTTACATGCTGTCAGTCTCTGCAGTTGGTGTGCCTCAAATTTTCTCAACTCTTGTGATTATCTGCAGTGCCTGGTTCTGGACAAGTTTGAAAGCTACGATAATGAAATTCAGCTCACTCACCGAGCTTTGTCTCTGCTGGAGGAAAACAGGTTCTGGGCCGGCGTAGTGTTCCCAGACATGCATCCTTGGACCAGCTCCCTACCACACCACGTGAAGTACAAGATCCGGATGGACATAGATGTGGTAGAGAAAACTAATAAGATCAAGGACAGGTAACGTATCAAGCAGGGCTGGTTAGGTTTCTCCTAAATCGTGGGGGAAAGTTACATCTCATAAAAAGTAAGGGATTAAGACTGGAGTCAGCCTATAAGTCAATAAAATTGAGTTAAATAAGAGGAAGTAAGTATCCAAGTGTGGTGATGTATGCCTGTCATCCTAGTACTCTGGGAGGCTGAGGCAGGAGGATTATGAGCCTGGGCAATTTGGTTACTTACTGAGACCCTGTTTCAAAATTTTAAAAAAATAATAAAATAAAAAGAAGACCAGAAATGTATCTCAGAGCAAAGGCCCTGGGGTTTAAACCTCAATGCCCCCACCCACCCACACACAAATATTTTGTGTAATTCAAAGTAGAGCAATTAGCATCTCATTGTAGCTCATAGTTACCACTGCGATCTACACTGTGATCCAGAAGGTAGAATCGGGTGGTTTGGAAACATTTATGGGAAAGATTTCAAAAGTGAGCCCCAGGCCACCTTGAGCTTATAAAGTAGGTGAAGTGCTCAATTCCACCCCTGCCTCTGTCCCTTCCTCTTGTGTTTCCGTAGGTACTGGGACTCTGGTCCTAGAGCAGATCCTGTGGAAGATTTCCGGTACATCTGGGGAGGCTTTGCCTATCTGCAGGACATGATTGAGAAGGGTATCACAAGGAGTCAAGTCCAGGCAGAAGCTCCCATTGGAGTCTACCTCCAACAGATGCCTTACCCCTGCTTTGTGGATGACTCGTGAGTCACAGGCACCCATCCTCCTTCATGACACGCTAGGAATGCTTGGGTTGGGGTGCTTCCAAAGCTTCAGTGTCTGCTGAGGAAACTGGGGTACTGAGGCCAGACTGGAGAGGATGGAGCTCTGACTGCTGCAGGCAGGGTCAGAAGAGAAAGTGAAGGGGCAAGAAAGAGAAGAAAAGAGTTGGTGTTACCAGTACAAATGGGAAGGTGACAGTTGCAGCAAGGGAAGTGAAACTGGGAAAGGGAAAGTAGGCTCTAAATTTCCCACTACATAGCATGTTTGGTATGCAGAAGGATTCTGGTCAGTGTTTGCCCAACAATTGCCAAATCAGCAGATTTGGACTCTGCATGGCAAGTAGGTCTGGCTCCTGGCTCCTAGGAGCCTTGGAATAATGCAGCTATTTCCCTAATTAGCATTCCCGTGATGTTTGTTTGATGAAAAGGTAGAGGAATGTGTTGAATGAGCTCGGGCCTTTTTCCCTGATCACCTCTATTCCTAGATTCGCCCACCACTCAGCCAGTTGCACACTTAGCGAGTAGCCTACTCCTTCACTGGAAATAGATTTGGGGGTTGGCAGAAAGAAGGACAGAGAGAGATAAGTTCTGGGAGGGCTCATTTACCATGGCAGATAGAGTTGGAAACACTCCTAGGACAGCCATAGAGATCTGCAGTTGGCTTATGGATTCTACTCCTAGGTAGGAAAAACTTCACCAGAGAATACATGTGTGTCTGTGGGGTTCAGAAAGGAGAGAAACAGCCCGAAGAAAGGACAAGTCACATTGCCAGCTGGAGGAACTATAAAATAAAGTTCAGTATGGTTACAGGAAACCTCTCTCAATACTCTAGTTCAAACAGTTCACCAGCCTCACCTCTATGGAAGACTAAAGGGATAATAGTGGTGTGCTGCAGCCCATCTGGGTTTGGACTAGAAGAAAATATGGGAAAATCCATACTATTTAACATAGATGGTATGATTTTTATTTACACATTTTACTTAGAGACTATAGAGTATTCATCTGGTCTGTCCAGAAAGCCATTGCCTGACTGAAGAAAAATTGCTTCAGAGAAAATATGAAATGTATTAAAAGACTGCTTGTTCAGTGGAGATTTTATTTGCTTTCCTTTCCTTCTAACTGGATTTTGTGCCCAACACATTGATTCAGCAAACATTTATTTCTACCAAGCACATGGGATGCTATCATTCTGCTTCTCCTCCTTCACTTTAGTTTCATGATCATCCTGAACCGCTGTTTCCCTGTCTTCATGGTGCTGTCCTGGATCTACTCTGTCTCCATGACTGTGAAGAGTATTGTCTTGGAAAAGGAGTTGAGGCTGAAGGAGACCTTGAAACATCAAGGTGTCTCTAATGCAGTAATTTGGTGTACCTGGTTCCTGGACAGCTTCTCAATCATGTCAATGAGCATCTTCCTCCTGACACTCTTCATCATGGTAAGCCAGATGGAGAATGCTCAGACATTTTTGGCTTTAGACTTTGTGTTAGAAATTTTAGATTTGTTTCTCTACTTTTTTTCTGTCAGTGAACTTGTATATGAATTAGTCACCTGGCCACCAAAATAAACATGACATCTAGCCTTCCAGCCTCCTTGGATTCAGTAGAGAACCCTCAGAGTGACAAACTGTTTCCCAAAGGGCCACTATGTCATAAATGACATCTTCTCACACAAGAAGCCAGTCTGCAGAGATTTTTTTCAGCCCTCCTCTGTGACCATCTAGAGAGGCTGTTGTTACTAGAGCCCAGCACAAGTTGGTTATGCATTAAAGGAGCCCTCTCTCTTCCAAACACAGAAATGAGTTCAGGGTGTATTTTCTGGGATTACCATTCCGACAACTGCCTATGGTTGGAATGAGACGCTCCCTTTTGATGGTCTTAAGGGAAAAGATCTGGACAGCTTATTAATCACCGACATGGCCAGACCACTCATGACCTCACCAAGAAACATTCTGCTGCTTGCACAAGCTTCAAGACTTCTGTTTTAAAGGTTGGAATTTGGAGTTCAGCCTTTTGCAGAGATTAGGAGTTTTTACAGCCACAAACAGAGTGCATCATTTCATCCTCTGCAAGTTTGCCTTTCCCTTTCATGCTAGAGCTGGGGAAAAAAACCATCATTTTACAATATACTGCTATTCTTCATGTTTAGCCCCTTGACAATAAATAATCTTTTGTACTTTTTAAATGGTAGGCACAATCACGCGACAATTTTTGATATTTTTAGTGTGGAATTTGGCATAATCTGTAAACTGCAGGCTCTTTAAGCTCCTGAGCTAAACTCATCACGTTTCCTCTGTCCTTACCATTATCTTACTGAGTGCACTCTACATTAGGCAGTACATGCAGTCACCCAAAGACTTGCTGAATGTCTCTTATCCCACGCTGAACCATAGCTGCTACTTACCTGATTAAAAAATGTCACTTCATGTATCCTGCCCAGCCAACATATATCTGTTTAAACTACATCCTGCCCCTCTATTCACATAAAAATGCCCTAACTCTGAAGGGTTTTGTTTTTTAGTGTTGCGTTGTGATCCAATGAGCTATGGTATTCACCAAACCTTATGCAAGAGTCCTATCAAAACCAGTGCTGAGGTAGAGATCGTTCTGCTCAACCAAACTCAGCTACCCAGTGTGGCTTTACATTTGCAAGGATACCAGAGCTCCATAGGGATAGGGAATGCAACCAAGACCCTTGTGATCCTTGTGATTTTTCTCTTTTCCTCAAAACCAAGATATTTTGTGTCCGTAGAATTAAAGAAGTCAATATAAACAACTGATTGATCTGATAAGATCTGCCTTCCTAAGAATGGACTTTAAACCTTGTAATATGTGAAGTAAAGAATGTTCACCAAGAGTTTCTAGGACAGACTTGCCTTTGTGGGAACCAGAATGTTGTTCTAGCAATGACGGAAACAGAGCTTTCCACACAAAAATAAGGTTTTCCTTTGAATAACTCTCGCATCTTTCCCTGTCCCTTCCTCCCTAACTGAAATATGCAGGAAAGAGGCTGGAAACAGGGATAATGGCAAGGTTCCATTCTTTTATTAGGTTTTTAAAAAAGAAAAGTGGTTATTGGAGAAGTCAAGGCCAGTAGAACTGTGGGGCCAGCCAAGTAATTTACAGCTCTGGGTAAAGTTGGTGAGAAAGTATTCAATCTTCTGAGTTTGAAGGATTTTACTTTGGGCTGGGATAAGAAGTTAAATTCATTCTGTTAAGAACAGCAATAGCTTTCTTAAAGTTCTTCCAGCCTGAATCATATGTTCTGTGATGAATTTCTTTTATGGAGTTATATGTGATTAAGGAAAAGGCATGGGTCTTTCTAGAATGATACAGAACACCTCTTGATGCATAAAATCAAGAATTTGAAGCCTGATTTGATTTAGTTTTTTCTGTTGTTCAGTCTATTCCTTCAGTATCCAATATCCATAAAAGCATAAGAGAGAAACGTTGACCATAGCAGAGAAGAGACACACTTGTTCCACTTGATTCTCACATGTTAATGACAGATATTGCAAACTGATCTCTTTTTTCTATACTAAGAGGAACCCTGTGCTTAGAGAACCATTATCACAGGTCAGAGCCCAATCACAAGATAAACCCATTCCTATGGAAGGAGGATAAAAGGGAACAGATAGGAAGGCTATGAGAACCTGAGGCCCTTTAGTGTGATACACAGTGTGATGTTTGTCTTCTCCATGACAACTCCCTTATGTTTCACTCAACAGGTGAGAGGGTCTCTTATGGTTTTTTTTTTTTTCCATTTACTTAGTTTTCTTTTCATACCTTCGGCTAGTTTTTTCTCATTTGCTTAAGGGTTTTTTTTTTTCATATCTCCTACTACAATTCTACAATTAAATTCATCAGATAATCTCAGTTACATCTTCTTGTTCTACTCTGCCTTCCTTGGTATTGAGAAGGGGTGTCAGGGATCTGAGAAGCATTCCTAGAATGCTTGTATTTATGCCTTTATGTTCCCAAGAAAAGCACAGGTGATATATGTGTTCGGAGGAGTAGTTGAAGAATGAAGCGCTGTATAGAATGGCTATAGTAAAGTGTAATAAGCTTGAACTTGATGATCTGACACCTTTGACCATCTTGATTCATCCTATAATGTAATACCGAAGCAGCACACTTAGTGAATATTGCTAATTTGATTCTAATTTCTATGGTACATGGAAATGTAAAAGATACTGTGTACTTTGTGAAAATGTTTGTGTGACGTTTACAGATGGGAAGACCAATCCGTTTTCAGATTATCTAGATTCTTTACTCCCCTTTCACCAATATGTGTGGCAAACCTTATAACACCAGCATAGCTGGTCCAGTTAGCAGGCCAGGCCCCAGGCAAAAGGATAAATCTTTTTGTGTGTGATCTTCCTCCCAAGCCCTGTCTCATGATGATACCATGTCGTCGTCCTCCCTTCCTCATCTTATGAAGATGAGATGTCCTCATCTATACAGTACACCCAACATCCTACTGATGCTTCAGAACCCCACCCTGGTCTTCCTCCCTTGACCTGGGCAAATTTCTCTAGAATGTTCTGTTCCCACCATGGATTTGTTTACTTTACCCATAATAATTACTATTAAAAGATAAACTTAGGCTCACTAATTTTTAAAGCAATTTCTTAGCACAAACAGTAATTCATGAATTAGGCAGCTGTAGACCACAAGCAGTTCCTCTAAATGGAGGCTTGGGGAAAAGTGGAGTGAGCAAGCAAGACAAAGAAAATATTTGATGGGTTAAATTCCTAGTGAGAGATTAGTTTGCTATCTTTGATTGGTTAAGTTGCTCAGGAGCATTAGATTTTGGTTTCTCAGACAGAAACCCAGAACATTAAAGCTGACTCAGCCTACTGGTCTCCCAATTTTTTTTAACATTACTATGATTGACAGTGCCTAACTAATGTGTTGCCCCTCCCAGAAAAAAATGATGATGCCTAAGGTTCAGTGCGTTGTGACTGTAGAGATTTTAGCACTAGCAATAGGCTGGTGGAGAAGCCATGCTAGTGTGATGATGTCCGAAAGCCCTAGCCTCAATGCACACAGGTCACCTGCTGCAAGGATGGTGTCCCCAGGCATGCGTGGGAGTCTCTGACGATGATCTCTTCTGGTTCCAGCATGGAAGAATCCTCCATTACAGTGATCCCTTCATCCTCTTCTTGTTCCTGTTGGCTTTCTCCACTGCCACAATCATGCAATGCTTCCTGCTCAGCACCTTCTTCTCCAAGGCCAATCTGGCAGCAGCCTGCAGTGGCGTCATCTACTTCACCCTATATCTGCCACACATTCTGTGCTTCGCCTGGCAGGACCGGATGACAGCTGAGTTGAAGAAAGCTGTGGTGAGGGGCTTTGGGTAACCCGCAGTTTATGATAATATCCTTCACAGGGTTTGTTGAAGCCTTTTGACTCAAAAGAACAGGTGAAAAGGTTAATGTAATGCTCAAAGGTACAGTTGCAAAAGGGACAGCAGTCTTTACTCCAAACACCTTAGCAGTTATTCCTTATCAAACCTGCTTAATTAATCTGCCCTGGGAGTCACTAAAAATGTTCAGTTTGTGGCCCTTCATTCCTCCATACAAGAATGACCAGCCAGCCTCTTTAACCAGCCTTCTTACTATTTGAAAATAAGACAGCAGGAAGTTGCTCCCTTATTGCCTGTCCCGAAAGATGTTCCCATTAATTAAAAGAATTTTTTTTTGCTCTAACCAAACAAATCACAGAAAATTTACAAGTGGGGGCTAGAGGAATAACTCATCAATGAAAGTGCTCATCTAGCAAGTGCTAACTACCCGAGTTCTATTCCCCAGCACTTCATAAGCTGGGCATGGAGGCACACATCTGTAATCCTAGCACTCAGGAGGCTAAGGCAGGATTGCCATGAATTCGAGACCAGTCTATACTACATAGGGAGCTCAGAACCAGCCTGGACTACAGAGTGAGACCCTGCCTCAAGAAAAAAAGAAAGGAAGAAAGAAAAGAAAGAAAGAAAGAAAATCTGCAATTGTTCTTAATGTGTTTTACCAGTACATGCAAATGTGTGGAAATGAACCCACAGGGTTAAATTCTCTGGTCAGAAGACTCTAGAAATTGACTTTTGGTGAAAGGAGAGACATCCTAGTTTGAGGTTCCTAAACCAGCACTGGTGTTTTCTCTAATTGTTTTTAAATAGACCATTTCCACCTTCTCATTAGCCCAGGCTAATCAGCCTCGGCCCTAGAGGGTGCCGTTTTCCTTGTCCTCTAAAATTCCCCTGTCTCTGTGCTGTTCAGTTGAAGAAGGACTATTACCTACCTGCCTCTCAGTTGGCAGAAGAACCTGTTCTCACAATTCCAACCTATTTAATTCTAGAGCAGCCAGGGTATTTGCCTTATTTCTCATATTAAGTAATAAGTTAATTGCCACTGCTTATAGCACCCAGTTTTCTAAGATGATCACAATCGGTAGTAGTAAAATACTTATGACTCAGCCTGTGGGCAGAGCTGGGCTATTTTGGTAATCATTGGGTAATCAGGTGGTACTTTGAGGCCACTGCCAGCTTTTTAATGAGTGTAGATCCACCAGGAATCTATAGGTATGGCAACTGTGTGGGAAAGAACTGTGCTGAGATTTTTCAAAAATAATTTCCACAAATACATAGCTAGAGAATTCTTTCTTTTCTGCAAAGAAACACTGAACTCTATCTGCAGTTGTCCAAACTTCAGGGAGGCCTCTGAGCAGTGGAAGTGGGAATAGCAAATCGCTCTGCTTGTCTGTGTGCCTTCTGCCATGGCAGAGACCACCCATGGGGACTTGTTCTGCTCACTTCTTCCTGCCCTCCCCTTCGTCAGGTGTCTTGTTCTCTACATAAACAACCTACGACAATGATCATCCCCCATGTGAAGATGGGAAAGACGGGATCTGAGGCCTTCACAGCCTTTCTGACGGGCCTCAGGGAGTCACAGACACATCCCTTGCTGAGCCCTCATTTGCCATATGAAGATCATGACTTTGTGGACCCTTCCAGTAGGAGTCTCACGAAGTTAGTGTTAGTGTCTTTGTTCTGCCAAGAAATACATGATTTTCCAAATGGACAAGAAGAAGGGGGAGAGGTGGGAGGAGGCCATCGGGACCTCTGACGTTTTGTGCAGAGTGGCATTTCTTTGTCTTCTCCATTATGGTGCAATTCAACTCCCTTCTATTGATCAGGTGACAAGTGAATATTAGGAAGGAATCTTAGATGCCTGCGACACAGTTCCAGATTTTTGTTTTGTTTTGCTTTGAGACAGAGACTTGCTCTATCGTCCAGGCTGGTATGAACTCATTCTCTTTCTATGAGAAAACTACCTTAATCTCTCCCTGAGGGGCCTTACTCTAGGACACACTGTGGGCCTCCTTATCATACTCTGTGGACTTTGGGGTGCTGTTGGGTTGGGTAAAAGACCCTCTGCTTGTCTAATTAGCCTTCCTTGTCCCACTGCAGAGCCTGCTGTCCCCTGTGGCCTTTGGTTTTGGTACCGAGTACATCGTCCGCTTCGAAGAGCAAGGGCTGGGGCTACAGTGGAGCAACATAGGAAACAGTCCCATGGAAGGAGACGAGTTCAGCTTCCTGCTGGCCATGAAGATGATGCTCCTCGATGCTGCTCTCTACGGCTTGCTGGCCTGGTACCTTGACCAGGTGTTTCCAGGTAAATGCCTCCCTGCCTAGAGTAATTGGTTTCTTTAGTTCCTCGGCCCTCCCTTACTTATCTGTTTAAATGTTATCTCTTGTAAAATCCTTGAGTTTAAGCTTTCAGAACTAACATCTGAAAATTATATCTAGAGATCAAAAATCTATATCAGCAAATTCTTTGGGCTCTACTTTAGAAATTAATCCAGAATCTGTTCTCTTGTCACTATCCCTGCCACCTCCCAGTCCAAGCCTCCTTCTGCTATCACCTCCTTTCAGTCTGTTGTCTGTACTATATTCAAATGGACCTTTCCAGAATTCAGGTCAGATGATGTCAGCGCCCTGCCGAGAGAGACATCTCCAGGGGCTTTCCTTCTTATTTACAGTAAAGCCCAGGGCAGCCCTACTCAGGATCCCTTCTTGCTAGCGGAAGCTTTTATCTCTCTGTTTTTACTGATGAGTGGAATCTTTTATCTCTCTGTTTTTTCTTTTTCCTAAATGAAATATTCTTCCTACACGTAACCTCCTTCTGAAAAAAAAAAAAAATAGAGTAAAACCCAATGTTTCAATCCTGCGTTATTTGACCTCCAACTGTCTGCCTCATCTCCTGACCTTCCTCCTACCCCAAGTTTCTCTGCTCTAGCCACAGCAGCCTCTCTACTGAAGGCCCAACACACTGAGCATGCTTCTCCTCTGCAGGGCCCGTTCACCTGCCGGTCTTGCCGCCAGGACTGAGTTTCTCCTCACCACACCCCTCAGCTCTGCAGTCTTGCTTCCTTACCCTATTCAGGTGTCTGTTCAAATGTTACCTTATCATTGGGATCTTCCCAGACTGAAGATATGTAGACATCTATCACTATAATATTTTTGCAGAACCCCTGCCCCCTTTACCTACTTATTTTCGTAAACACTTGTCACCACCTGCCATGATGTGTCTTTGTGTGTGTGTATTTAATGAGTATATCATGTGTATTTTACTCTTGGTAAAATAAGTCTCCGAAGGAGCACACAGTCTGTTTTGTTCCCTGACAGTCCAGGCGCCCAAAATAGTGCCTGACATTTGGGGGACACACAATAACTATCTAATCTTCAGCACAGAAAATCAGCTCCTACATCAATTTTGACTGTCCATACAGTTCTGTGTTTACTTTGTAGAAAATCATATTTTCCTTCAAAATGGCATCTCCTTTAGCTAGAGAAATCCCATCTTCATTTTGAGTACCTCCAACTCAACTAGAAGCCTCCTTGTGCTGTGGCCTGTGAGCCTGGCTCTTGATGCTGTGGCCCAGAGAAACAGGGAGAGGGCAGCTGGGTCTGGTTCCTGGGATGGCCAAACGTGTCTCTCAGGAATAAGCAGGCAGCACCCTTAAAGAGGAGGAAGATGGCCTGGTTGAGTCTACACACCTGTTTTTGGATCCTAGCTATACAAATGCAGTAGTTTTCTGGGGCTTCTGTAACAAAGTAGCACAAACTGAGTGCCTTACAACATAGAAATTTATATCTCACTCTGTCACTCTTCTGAAGGTCAGAAGTCCAAAACACAAGGTGTTGGCATAGCCACGCTCCCTCTGAAACCTGTAGTGCAAGGATTCTTCCTTGCCTCAGTGTAGCTTCTGAAGGTTTTTCAGTAATCTGTCTTTGCTTGGCTTGTAGATTCATAACTCCTGGAGATAGGTGTAAAATCCTGTATCTTTACATGTAGTTTTCTCCCACATCTGTCTTTACCTAGCTATCTTCCTACTAGAACATGAGTCGTATTGAATGAAAGGCCCATCCTACGCCAGGGTAACCTCATCTGAGTTAGCTAAGCACATCTGCAAAAACCTGATTTCCAATTAAGACCACATTCTTAGGTACCTGGAATTTGGATCCAGGTCTCTATTTCCCAGAAACTACCCTAACACCAACTATATATTTCCAACACCAATCAACTGTCTGAAACCAGCCATTTCATTCAATTTTTACACTATGCAGAACCAGTAAAGTTACAACAGGTTCAGTCCCTCCAGACTTCCCTCAATGCAGAAGGCAGCTGCCTATGTGGTAGCCAGCCTACCCACTTTGGCCAAACTACTCTACTTCCAAGTATAGAATTACAGTAAAGAATACAACTCAGAAACAACCAAAAGGAAGAGATGCATGAGGTGGTGGGAGCTTTCATGCCCCCCTCCCAGTACCAAAATATGTTCAACAACCTTGAAGCTCTCCAAATGCAGCTCAGGAGCTTCTAAAACTCATCTCTAGCCCCTTTCTCCTCCACAGAGGTTAGAGCTTGGCCAAAATTTTCTCTCTTCTCATGTTTGGTATTTCTGGCAATCCATTCTCATTATAAAGTGGTCTTGAGGTCCCATCCCAAACCAGTTCGTTAGCATAACTCAGGTGTGGTGGAGAAAGGGACTTGCTACATATAACAAAGTGTTAGGAACTTCGGACTAAAAATATATTTTATATAATGCTACTGACCTCATCGTGTCTTTTTGGAGAAAGACACAACTCAATACATGGCAGTAATCAGAGCAATAACTTGTATTTGTTCAGCCCATTTCTTATATCTTCCTGTACTGATGGAAAGAGAATTAGTAAGTGAAAATTAGTTAGACTGAAACTGGAATTTGCGTACATCTCAGGAGCATTCCTTAGCCAAACTAAAGGTTTTATTTCATCAATGCCTATTTACTGAACAGGACTTGTGAGGCTCATTGAGGCCTCCGCATTCTGGGAATCAAGGGGTTGAAAACACAAATCCAGGCCTTTCCTGAGAAATTTATGGTCTAGTGGTGGCAAAATCCTTGTCACATGACAAATAACTAAAAAATAAAAACAGTGCTTCGAATGTCTTTTTAGTGGTCCTGAGGATTAAACTCACAACTTTGTACATACTTGACAAGTGTTCTACCACAGAGCTACATCCCCAGCCCAAAGATGGTGTTTCTACAAAGCTAACATTTTGTAGGGACAAAAGATGGCAAAGAAAATTGTACTAGAAAATTGAACTTGAACTACAGCTGGATCCATAAGAATGAGGAGTTAAGAACAGTGCTACTGGGACCAAGGTACCTCTGCTAGAATTCCTGCATTTGTCTTTAATTACCTGAGGTCTGGACACAAATGGCTCTAACTCAGAGTACCTGTTTCCACATCCTGCGAGTAGTACTACCACCACCTTCCAAGGCTGCTTTGAGGATTATGTTATGTAACACACTGAAGTGCTTATACCAAGACCAACACAGAGCATCCGACAAATGTTAGTCATTGTTATCATTATCATTAATTATCTGGTAAAAACAAAGACGTGATTTAATTCTTTAATAAAATCTTTTCATGAAAAACTATTGTCAGCCAAGATCATCAATCTTAGTATTGCTGGTAACACCCAAATAAAGATGACCTTCTTGTAAAACATTGAAAGAAATAGTCTTTCTGGTAGATTATTCATAATGTTTAAAATGACTTGTGAACTATAAATATCTATAGTCCAGTAGGCTGTGAATAGCTATGGAATGGCTTGTAAATAATAAATATCTATTTGATGTTCAGATACATAAATTCTAGATCTTATAGAACTATTGTACATGGGATAGGAAGAATATAGTGTTTTTCTCTTTATTTGCCTTTCTTTTTAGGGGACTATGGGACCCCACTTCCTTGGTACTTCCTTCTACAAGAGTCTTATTGGCTTGGTGGTGAAGGTAAGTTGTTTAAAAATTACAATAACAAAAACAGACCTTGCTATTCATTTATTTATTTACTTACTTACTTGCTTACTTATTTTGAGACAGGGATTTGCTCTGTAGCCCAGGCTGATTCTGAACTCACTAGGTAACCCAGGCTAGCCTTGGACTCATGGCAATCCTCTTGCCTCAGCCTCCCGAGTGCTGGGATTACAGCATATGCCACCACACCCAGCATTATATGATGCTGGAGGATTGAATCCAGGGCCTTGCACTTGCAAGGCAAGTGTTTTAACCACTGTGCTATTACTCTACCCCAAGACCTTGATTTTTAAAACTAGCTCCTTGTGCTGTGTGCAGTATGTGTGTGGGTAGTCAAGTTGGCCCTTTGTGTCAAGTGCACCATTACATAATTCAGGTGCATTAGCTTTGCAACCAGCCAGGACAAGGCATCACAGCCTCTGGCAGCCCACCTTTTTGGCAGTAACTGGGCCAAAGGGAAAGGCTAAAAATTGACAAGTAGTTGGTCCCATTAGAGTAAATGTCCTACTAAGAGAAGGCTATACCACTCAAGTTTGAATCATTTTTCCACCTTTTTCAGTTTAAATTATATATCCAAGAAATCATAAAGAAGGCTTTACAGTCATTCTTCACAGTCTCACTCCTACTTTTTGATCCTTTTCTACATTCAAAATATAAACTAATTCCTTCTCCCAAGATGAAGACTCATCCATAAGCCGAGGCAGAGCTATTGATCTCTAAGGCAGATTCTTCCAAGGCTCATCTTTCTAGTTGAGGAAGAAGGCCTGAAGAACATTTGCCTACAATGTAACTTAAATAAAATTTACCTGCACAAAACAGAAGGCCTAGGAAAAGTTCTAGTATTGGGGAAAATCACAGAGTCTTTTGTGAGTTCTGAGAAGGTAGAAAAATTGTAGAGCTGTAAGCTAGAGTCTCTCCTACGTCTGGAAGGTTCTGGAAGCAAAGGAAATACATCCAAATTGTTTATTGCTCACTTATCTACACTTTACTTTGAATCATTGGACTGGAGGAGCCAGGATTTATCCTTTAAGACTAAGATAGATTGTTGTTTTCTCCAAAACATTAGTTTAAGGTCTTTGAAAGGCTTGGGAAGTTTTTCTGGTATTTTCTCTTCCACCCCACCCGCAACCCCCTTTTTTTCAGACTAACTAGAATGAGGCTTTATTCAAAAGAATTATTGCGATGGGGAGAAAGGGACCATTGCAACAGTGTTTGAGTCTGCATACAACACTACAGAGTCTCAGGCCTGAGCCAAACAGGATTCTTCTTTCAGGGGGAGGGATAAAAAGGAGCTGAGTGTGAGGAGGCAGCATGAGAGCATAAGAGGGTGTCTTGAAGGAAGAGTGCATGGAGGAGTTTTTACCAGAGGCCTCCCTGTTTTCAGGGAAGGTTCTCTTGACAAGGAGCGGCGTGATGGCTCAAGGTGGGCACAAGTTCAGGGGCATGGGAGAAGGACAGAAAGTGAACTAAAGTGATCGCAGGTAATTTGTTCCCATTAAACAGTGAGATGAACAGTTCAAGTAATTGATTATGAGACCAAGAATGAGAATTGGGCAGATCTGTGCCTGACTTCGTCATCATAAACAAGCAGGACATTATCTCAATCATATCCCACCCCCTTTTTGAGTGGTCCAAACAAACAGCATTTGACAGCCCAGTATTTTTCCATTGTGTTGTCTTGTGCATGTTCTCTGTCTAGAAATCTTCACATTTCCATTATAATAAATTTATAATCTCATTTTAAGGGAGAAATTTTAACATGGAAATATGTTCCTAAAATATTTTTTAATGTCAGTGAATGTCAGGACTTAAAGATAGTGTTTTATTTTGGTTTTCTTCAATCTCAAGAGATATTCTGTCTCTCAGGATGAACACCTTAAAACAAAGCTCCATCAAAAGTGAATCATATGTTTTTGGCAATAGAAGCCAAGTATTTTTCACTTGTTTCAATAGGTTAGACTGAATTCAATCTCCAACACTGTCTACATCAGAAAGCAGCTGTTTCTCAACCTCATCCCCTTCTTTCCAAGATATAGAAAAAGATATAGACAAAATCTGGAACTTGAATACATTCCCTGGAGAGGAACTCATTCCAAGGATGAGTATTTTTCCTTGCGATTTTATTATACAACATTAGCCAAGGAATTGTGAGGAATGAATTAAAAATTCCTTCAGGAAGCAGAGTTAGGCCTGAGGTGGCATTTCCCTGAGCAACAGGCAATTGCTGGCCACTCCACCACATCCTGCAAATCTACAGAGGGCAGTGCACACAGAGGCTCTGGCAGGGTGCTGCATTTAGAAAACCCCCACTGCTCACACATCTGTACTTGAGGCCAGAGTCTTGAGACGCTTGGCGGTGATGGCTTCCTCCTGGCTCTGCTTCCTCTCTGGCTCACTGTTCCTTCTGCTTCTCTTCCCTTGCCAGGACATCCTGATGTTCATTTAGACCAACGCCAAAATTACACACAAAAAAAATTTTCTGTGTATATGTACCACACTTCACAATTTGTGCAGCCTTCACCCTGGTGTCAATCTAAGGAAAGCTATTTCTAAAACTCTAATTTAAGCTGGCTGCCAATCAGATCACCTTGGATGGACTTTTATTCAACATTCACCATGACTTTGACACCTTTTGGATTGGAGTGAAAAGTACCAGTGGAAGGCTAAAAAAATTATCCCATTCTGAGTTCAGTCTGGAGTATTTGTTGCTGACATCTTGGTTTTCTTCTGTGAGATTAAGAAGATAATAATAGGGCTACAGATCTGGGATGGTGGAAGAGCCATTGCCTAGCCTGTGGGAAGCCCCAGGCTCCATCTCTAGTACCATAAAGACAAACAAACAATAACAACAAAATAAAAAGAGGATGGGGCGAAACTCTCTACTTCTGAAATTCCCATTACAAATTTCTTCTGAGCTTGGTGAATACTGCACAATTAGCCTTGAGAAGTACACAGCCCAGCAGTGGGTCAGAGGCTGGAGGATGTGCAGGGGTGCCTTCTGAGGGAATTGTCTTTCCCTGCTCTTTTCCTGCCTGACTGATCCTCAGCTCTTACTGAGAGTAACATTGGCTTCTGGTTGATACAGGGTGTTCAACCAGAGAAGAAAGGGAGCTGGAAAAGACTGAACCTATAACAGAGGAAATGGAGGACCCGGAACACCCAGGAGGAATGAATGGTAACCACCCACCCCACCCCCATCCCTCCAAAAAAAATAGCAGAGCACAGGGGGGAAAAAAAGGTTCTGAAAACTCTATGAAGGGTCAGAACAAAATACTTCATGACAGGTGAAATTAAGTGCAGAAAACTGACTCCCTCTGTTGACTACCATTAAACCTAGGGTCCGGCTGCAAATGTGAGGATTGAATGGTCCAGCCCAGACATTAACGCATACTTCCTGGAGAAAGCAAAGCCCTAGTATGTAGTGTGTTTGTGCCCTTGTTAGGCAAATCCCAAGTGAGTTGCACGAATATGCTGACTTCCGAGGATTTAGCGAGAACAATGACTTGGGTCACTGGGACTGAAAGCGGATATGAGCTATAAGGAAAGACGAAAATAAATGCTTCTGTGTGCAAGGGGAAGGAGAGTCTAGGGGAGCTGACTGCACTTCACTTTTGGGCACCAATCTAGAAGCCCATTCATTCAAACCATCAAAGCTTTTCCTGACAGTGGAAGTTACCTAACTATTCCTGGGCTGATGGACCAGGTTCACAAACTCTGTGTGCCCGGCTTTTTGACATCCCATCCTTCCCTTTTGAATCAGTTCTATATTATACTCGAGGGTTTTCATTCCTAAGCACAAGCACATTTCTCTATGAATGTTCAACTATGGGGCTAGAGAAAGATAAAGGCCTCTGACTTTGCCTGACTTTATGTGAGAGGGACCAATCTGGGTATAGTGGTTCATGCTGTGATCCCAGCACTCAGGAGGCTGAAGCAAGAGGATTGCCGTGAATTTGAAACCAGCCTGGCCTACATAATTAGTTCAGAACCAACTTGGACTATAGAGCAAGACTGTCTCAAAAACAAAAAATAAGCAAGAGGGTCTAGCCTTCATGCACCCTTCTAACCCAGACGCTATTTCAGACCTGCAGCTCCTCACAGAGTTGGACTGCAGGCAGCAGCACCTCTAGAAGACCCTCCTACCCAAGTGGTATGGCGAGGCTGGAACTGGGGAGCCGGGGAAGCTGATTCCTTCTGATACACAAGTGAACCAGAAGGCACAGACAGAAGCAGCAAGGAGGCTTTTAATCTCTTACTTGATTTTCACACAAGTAAAGTTTTGGAACCACAATATTCGAATAAGCTATGCTCTATAGTATGAACTGAAGGAAGAAGATGGGGCTAGAGAGAAATGGAGGACATGTTGAAGGTCTGAAGTGGGGAGAATAGGGAGAGGGGCTTGGGTGAGAGACGGTGAGGAGGAACAGTGAGCTCTCCCAGGGTTCTGGGGAGCAAGAAGTCAGATGTCACTAACTCAAAGATTGAGGTCCGGCTTGACTAGGAGAATGGTGGCTTCAAAAAGAGACATGGGACATGGGGGAGACTTAAGGGAAGTACTGTTTTGAAAAGATTATGAGGAGCTTTAGCTTCTACCAGAAATCCATGTAAAATCTTACAGACTGTTGGACAAGCAACGGGGCCAGCGATGGAGCTTAGAGCCAACTAGATGTGTGGACAGTGAGTACTCTATGATGAGCATGAGCTCTGGGTTTGAATCGCGACTCTGCAACTCCTGAGCCATGAGACTTCACTTGAACACTGGATCTCACTCTCTCTCTGTCTCTCTGTCTCTCTCTCTCTCTCTCTCTCTCTCTCTCTCTCTCTCTCTCTCTCTCTCTCTCTCTCTCTCTCTCTCTCTCTCTCTCTCTCTCTCTCTCTCTCTCTCTCTCTCTGTTTTCCTTGCCTGTTAAAATGAGCCCTCCAATCACATTTCATAGGGATACTGTGTGAAATGAGGTAGCTCATGAAAAGCACTTGAAACATTACCTGGCATACAGTAAGAGTTTACTAAATTCGCAGTATCGTTATTACCATTGTTGCCCTGGAATTCATTACAAAGGTCATAGCTGAAGATTGGTGGCAGATGAAAATGGAGGCAGAACACAGTGCTCTGAAAGAGGAGCGGGAGAAGCATTCAGGCATTACGTTTACATTGTGTTCATTTTTTTCCTTTGAGACTCCTTTTTTGAACGAGAGCTTCCCGGACTGGTTCCTGGAGTATGCGTGAAGAATCTAGTAAAGATTTTTGAGCGCAGTGGTCGGCCAGCTGTGGACTGTCTTAACATCACCTTCTATGAGAACCAGATTACTGCATTCCTCGGTCACAATGGAGCAGGGAAAACCACCACCTTGTAAGTCTTCTGGTAAAGAGGTTATGGACTGCCATGGCACCCTGTCATTCCCTAGCTTAGTTCCTTCCTTGTTGGTGACATTCTACTCATTCTGGGTGAATTTCAGTGACTAAACACACTGTGTTTGTATTCCCAAGGACTTGTCAAGCATACTAAGCTATTCAAATCTCACATATATTGTTTCATTTGATCTTCGCAAGAAGCAACAAGGAGGAGGTGAAGTAAGCTTACTGCCTTCTGTGTGTACTAGGGACATTCCAGGAGTTAGTGACTTTCCTTAAGCCACCAAGTTTGGGGTGAGCCAAGTCCTCCCACCATGAGGACCTCCCACCCTGTGTTCTCGCACCTTGAGTCCTTCCTGTACCCTTTCCCCCAGTCCCTTTAGCACTGTTGTTTGTGGTGGTGATGCAGTCATTGCCATCCCCATCCTCTGTCCCAGGGGCTGTTGAGTGCTTCTTATTTTTGAGAAACCTTCCCTTTCTTACCAGTCATCAGGCAGGATTCAATATCAGCATGAGATTTCGGATGAAAGTTGGTCCCAGTTCTGGGGAATGTACAAAGGACGCAGTCTCTAAAGGGGCCTATGTGATTGCAGCCTGGCGACTGAACATCAAGCTCAGGGAAGCTGCACAGTTCTGTGTGGGCTTTTCAGCTCCAGAGCTCACAGCACTTTTTCTCTAAGGGGCCTGAGAGCCATCTGCCAAGAAGAACACAGCCACAGATTTCCCATGCAGGCCTCTGTGGGGATGACTAGCCATGTGATAGCAGTCTTCAAGTCCTTGGCTTCTTTCAGAGCCCCAGGAAGGAACTGTGGTCTACACCCTTAGTTGGAATGTGTTCTTGGATGGTTCTGTGTGAATGGAATGCGTGGCTGGTGCCATTGTATTTGGTTCTGTTTCCCTCTAGTGGTTGGTCAACAGAAAGTTCAGCTTCTAAGTACAAGTTCAGATAGCTTAAGATTTTATCAAAACTTGGGACAGAACTGGGTGTGGTGGCACTAATCCATCCGATTCCCCTTCTTGTTAATTAATATGGTCAGAGAGCTGGAAGCTCCATCGAGGACCCCCAGAATTCTTAAAGACAAGCACATTACTTCATCAGCTGCAGAAATGTAACTTCCCTTGGGGGCTGAAACATTGTTTAGTAATAATGGTAATAATATATATGAATTTTACTTTCCATTGGTTGCTGTTTTCGGTGTATTACATGAGTTAACTCATTTAATTCTCATTATCGCCAAGGCATATGGGAGTCATTATTCCTCATCTAACCAAGAAAAAAAAGTACAACATTATAACATTGCCATTGGTATTTTTAATGTTTTTAACCCAAAGATAATACGATTGGTAATTCCTGCGTCTGCCTTTGGTCAATCAACAGATTCACAATGCACATGGATGTGTTTCACCATCATCAAGACCTGACTTAGGCTTGGTAATAGAGACACCAGCATTTCAGTATCCACGACGGCTCACCCAGCAGGCAAAGCAGGGAGCCATGCACTGACCACCACTGCAAAGCCCCGTGAGCCCCAGGGGCTATGACAGCTAAATAGGCAACTCCTGTAGCTACGTGTGAACATTCTGAGGCTGGGAACCCTGGAGGCCCGGTGGTGCTTCCCTGGAAATAAACAGAAGCAAACACTACATACATCTTCTTTCTTTGCATTAGGGCCTTGGTGTCCACAGTAGTGCTACGCCTTGTATAGGAAGCGTGGGCCTTATGTGTGGGAAATGGTGACATTCCAGCTCATCATAGACTAGGTTCCATTCAGAACCAGGGGCAAGAATGACTGTGCGAGTCCATTCACAAGTTCCATTCCTGATGTGGGGCTATCCTCCTAGTGCCAGCTTCCTAAAATAAAGACCATCTGTGCTGCCACTACACCTTGTCTTTGGCAGGTCCATCTTGACAGGCCTGTTGCCGCCGACATCAGGAACTGTGCTTATTGGGGGAAAGGACATTGAAACCAGTTTGGATGCAATCCGGCAGCACCTTGGCATGTGTCCACAGCACAATATCCTGTTCCACCAGTAAGTTAAAAAAAAAAAATCCCAAAACTTGAGATGTCCCCGCCCCGTCCTCACCCCTGCCCCAACACGTATGTTCTCTGGCACCCAGCTCAGGGATGCCTGAGTTGGGCGCAGGTGGAGATGCTCTTATCTGGCTTCCGCCATGTTCCAGGTCCTTGTTCTGTTTGTACTAAGAATGTTTCCCTCAGAAATGGAACTGTGCCTCTGGTTCTCCCAGTGACACAGTCTTGTTTCTAACAGAGTGACTAACCATTGGGTCCCTTGCTCGGTTCTGAAATACTTCCTGTCAGGGACTAAAGAGATCAGAATCATTGTACATTTTCCATTTTAAGTTTCTGCTCTCGGAACTGATTTCTCAGGGAGATTTCCGGTTTCTTTTATTCACGATTTAAAACTGTGTCTTACTTCTTACCTAAGAATCTATACATAGTCATTGTGGGAGGAAGGGAGGAACAAAGTAATGAAGGATTGCTAAATACAAAGAATAAAATAGAAATCACCTCTGCTAACACCTTGGTATAGGATTTTTAAGAACTTTCTCCTATACATGCATAGATATACATATATAATTTACATTTACAAAGGAGAATAAAACTATACATGCAATTTTATAACTTGACGTTTTTTTAAATGCGATTACTAGCTGGGCCCAGTGGTGCAGGCCTATAATCCCAGCACTCTGGGAGGCTGAGGTAAGAGGATCATGAGTTTGACCCCAAGACTTGGCCAACCTAGAAACTTAGAGAGACCTATCTCAAAATCAAAACACAAAAATGGGCTGGCAATGTAGCTTGGTGTGAAGGCTCTGAGTTCCATCTTCAGTTCTAAAAAAAAAAAAAAAAAGAAAGAAAGAAAGTAAAAGAAAAAGTGATTGCTTTTTTGAAATCTAAAATATTATGAATATCTTTTCATGTCATTACATATTCCTTTATAAAAGAATTTTCATGTTTTCATATGATCCTATCTTATGTATGAATAAACTATGTAAACTACCGTCTCATTAGATATTTTGGCAGGATTGGTTGCTTGTTTTGCTTTTGTATCACAAGGGACATCTTGATTGCTAAATCTCCATAATCGTCTTTAATTATTTCCTTGAGATAAATGGCTAGAAGTGGAATTGCTGAGCCCCTTGCTTCTCTCATTCTTCTGTCCCTGAAGCCTCACCGTGGCCGAGCACATCCTGTTCTATGCCCAGCTGAAAGGGAAGTCTTGGGAGGAGGCCCAGCTGGAGATGGAGGCCATGCTGGAGGACACAGGCCTCCACCACAAGAGGAATGAAGAAGCTCAGGATCTGTCAGGTACTTGGGACTGGACGTAGACAGGACCACAGCTGGCAGATCCACGGCTTCCCAGGGCACCTGCGAGGTAGGAGAGGGCCTAGGAGCTGGAACGCGTCCGTGAAGTTACTCTGAGAACCCAAGAACAGCGCCCCCTGGGTGATTCCCCACATGGAACACATTGTCTTGTAGAAGCCTGCGCTTTATTTGTCCTGATGTTTATGTGATTGAATAAGATCAATCATCAGACAGATGGTCAGGTCCTAAGAGGCTACGTTCCTCTTTTTTGCCCTTAAAGAGGCCTAAATGCCACTCAGGTTCTAAAACTATCTAAATATCTGGGAGGCAGAAGCACTTTGCAACCAGATTTAAAGTGCCCCTCATGCTAATAGCCTGGGGTCTTTCTCTTCCCTGTCCCACAGCCCTTGTGACTCCCATGTTCTTGTCTCCCCAGGTGGCATGCAGAGGAAGCTGTCAGTCGCCACTGCCTTTGTGGGAGACGCCAAGGTGGTTGTTCTGGATGAGCCCACCTCAGGGGTGGACCCGTACTCCAGACGCTCCATCTGGGACCTGCTCCTGAAATATCGCTCAGGTGATGGCCACTGCTCAGGGCTCTGCGCCCTCACTGAGGCTTTCCCTGTGGGCCCCACTCTCTCACACGTGGCATTTTGCAACTGAGAACACTAAGAGCCCTAGCCACACTCAGCGGGGCTTACCAATGAATCTAAGTTGGGATTAAACTTTGGTTTTTACATAAACACACAGAGAGTCACTGATGAGGCAGCCTACTTCTCAAAATAGTCCAGAGAGTTCTCTTAACCTGTAGCCCTTCTGTCTAGAAGAAATGCGTGCAGCTCTACGTGAAAATCCCTCTAAGTATGGAGACTCAGGTCCCTTGCAACTTCTCTGAAGCTTTCTCGCTGCCAGGTGACTGCTCAGGACCCGGCATGAGGCCAGAATGCTGGGTATTCGATGCAACAGTGGATGACACAGAAATAAATGTTTTGGGATGGACTCTTTCCCCGCCTCTATCCCAGCCCCTCCCGGAAGGCTCAGATCAGGCAGAGCTCAGAGAGCCCAGGAAAGTGACACAGCGTTTAATCCTGTGTGAATCAGAGATTTTTCCTCCCCCTTTCACTGGTGATTTGCTGTGACTGTTTTTTAGTTTTGTAACTGTTTTCTTCTAAGGATATCTTCAGTGAGCAAGAGCATATTTGTGTGTGTTCTTACAAAGATTATATACACGATACTTAACAATCCAGAGAATGTACTGGTGCTGCAGAGAGTGGCACAGATGTAGGAGGGAACCCAGCAGACACTGACTGAATCAATTGACCCTATGCCCCACAGAGTGATATCTTAAATGATAACGCTTTACAGTATGCAAGATGTTATGAAATGTTAGTTGACATCATTATTACCCTAGTATGCCAGAATTTGCTGCAGAACCAGCCCTTTGTTTTTATTCATTATGACCCAGTTTTTTGCAGCCTTCAACCTGGGAGGTTGAACCAATCCTCTGCTAACTGCATCCTACCCAGGGGCTGCCTGTCATTCTGCTGGCCTCTGTCTCCCACAGGCAGAACGATCATCATGTCCACCCACCACATGGACGAGGCAGACATCCTTGGGGACCGCATTGCCATCATCTCTCAGGGAAGGCTCCACTGCTCAGGCACCCCACTCTTCCTAAAGAACTGCTTTGGCACAGGCTTCTACTTGACCTTGGTGCGCAAGATGAAAAATATCCAGAGCCAGAGAGGCGCCTGTGAGGTACGTGTCTGTCCAGAGAAGTGGGCTGCCCATAGAAGGGACACAGTCTTCCACTCTGGACATTTCTACCCACTCAAACTCTTTTCATCAGAATCAACTTCTTTGTTTCTGAGACTATTTGCAAGAGATGTTGATAAACACATTCTGAACCCTCCTACAAAGATGCTTCAACCCAAAATAACTACTTCTAACCAACCTGAAATCATTACACACCTGTGTCCCACACTACACATGTGGCTTAGTATTACATCGGAGCAAGTGTTTCATGTTGTGCGGTTGGTTACTTTGAGAGTGGTTGTTTAAACTTCATTTATGTTTCATTCTTACATTCATGTTTGCTAACTAAATCTGAATTCCAGTGGTATAGGAGAGATAGTGAAAGGCCTCCTTGGAAACTAAGCTAAGAAGTGATGAAACCAAATAATACCAACTAGCAGCAATCACCCAGTGTGTCAGGATATCGACATTCATCTGGGCTATGAAATGTATAAACTGTGTCATTCTGGGTAACTAACTCTTTGAAGTTGTTTCCCACATGCAAAATGAAACTAATGACCTCTAATTTTGTCTGCTTGAGGGTGGTGGCGAGGAGAGGGTGGGGAATTGAACCCAGGGACCTCACACTGAGCTACACCCCTAATCCATTTTGTAGTTTTGACTTTGTGACAGGATCTAGCTAAAGTGCTAAGTTTCCCGGGCCGGCTGGGCTCAAACTTGGAATTCTCCTGCCTCAGCCTCTCAGAGTGCTGGGATTATAACCCACCAGGCCTGCCTCTGCTTCTGCTTCTTAGGGATAAGGTGAAGATAGGATATGAAATAAGGTGGGATGAATGTGCTCTGGGCTCCTGGAAGACAGGCATTGCTCACATTAGAACTGTCACAAGCACTGGACTTGGCATTATTTCTGCCTCAGATTAAGCACATTTTGGGAATAAATGTCTCACCGAATGTCTCACACAGGCAGAACCTACAGCTGTCACTTGATTAATGACAAGCCAAAAGGACCCTTTGAGGTTCTGCTTCTCCCTTCCCTGACTCACACACTAACCAGGATAAAATCAAGCAGCTACACCCTCAAAATGCTGAGATGAATTAGTGAATTAAACAGTCAATAAAAAACGTGCGGACCACATTTAGCAGTGAGAAACAAAGCAAGTGGTGACAGCAGTTGGCATCAGAGAGATGCTGTAATTGAAGCGATGTCTATCTTATCAGTCATTCCTGTCCATCTATTACAGGAGACCTGCAGCTGTGCACCTGAAGGTTTCTCTGTCAGGTGTCCAGCCCATGTTGATGAGATAATTCCAGAACAAGTCTTGGACGGTAAGGGCTGCGGCAGGCCATACCTTGGTTCTGGTCCAGTGATCCTCATCTGGTACTGCTGGGTGTGTCCCATTGTGATACACTTGAATGTGAAGCAAAGACAATACTCAGTATACTTCTCAGCATGCAATTGCTCGTCTTTTTCTCTGAGCTTTTTTCTCCTCTTCTTCCATCCTCCATTCCCAATGGTCTTACAAGTCATGTACCTAAGAGTCTTCTCCCTTTAATGAGAAATTAAGTCTTTGTTCACTCTGTACCCTCACCCCTATTAAGCCTCCTTTCTGGGGTCTGCTGCTCTGGCTGGAGGATATTCTTGCTGTTTGCAGAGAGCAGCTTCCAGAGGTGTCTTCAGCACCCTTAGTAGAACCACAGTAACTCACAGCTCATAATTAACTCAAGAATCAGAGATTTCGTGCGGGTGGCAAGTCTGTGTAACTATCACATAGCTCTCTCACACTCCTTCCCCTCCCCTTAGTTTCCCAATTTTCCAGTGGTCTCTCTTGGGAGAGGAGGCACTTAAGTCTCAGGGGCACCCTCCCATCCAAAGAGATGCAGCAAAGAGAAAAGCAGGTAAAAGCAATTCTTCAGAAAGGAAGCAGGAAGACAATACCACGGTAAACAATGCGCACAAATCACTCTGAGGTTACCAGCCAGGGTCCTCGGGTAATCAGAAATAGGGAGGGCAAAAGAGACACACAGGTATGAAAAGGCAACTCACAGGAATTCTCCACCCGGAGGAGAGAAATGAAGCTTTCTCCCAGCCCAGCACTACCCACAGCCCATCCTAAGGAACGCACTATTGCAGGAAGGAGCCCCTAGCTTACAGGAGGAAAAGGTTAGAGAAGAAACCAGATGAAAAAAGGAAAGCCCCAGACAGAGAGAGACAGAGACAGAGAGCAAGAGAATTACATGGAATCCTTGAGTTTCTGCTCCAAACTGGATACAAAAGGCATGGAGGCTGAAGACTATGCTACCTGGCTGGCTAACCAGAAAACCATAAGAAATCAGGATGGACAAGAAGTGCTGTAGCCACTGTGACCCGTGGGAGTGGAAAACCTATGAGCAGCATGCCCCTACAAGGACAGTAACAAGCCCGAAATACATGGAATCTTTACCTTCTGAATGGAAAGTATGAGGAATAGAATGACCCAGCATGAAGACAGAACTTCGGAAATAGAAGACAAGGTGGAAGTCACAGATCAAATTCTCAAGGACACTGTAATAATAGTACATAAACAAGTTGTATTCAACAGCTGTTAGATGACTCAAAGAAGCTTAACTTCAAAATTACAGAAATCAAAAACAAGAGAACCACCCTAAAGGCATAAAATGCATTCACTCAAATCATAACAGAAAACTTCTCACACGTTGCAAAAGAAGCAGACTTCCAGGGAGTGAAGCATACATAACACCAACAACATACAACCAAAACAGAAGCTCCCCAGTACATATCATAATAAAAATTACAAATATCCAGCACAATGAAAAAATTCTAAAAGCTGTCAGAGAAAATCAGCGAGTTATTTACAAGAGCAAATTTATCAGAACAGCAGATTTCTTCACAAAAAAAAAAAACTTTGAAGACCAGAAGAGCTTGGAAGACCAGCGAAGTCTTCCAAGTCCTAAAAGAAAACAATTGCCAGCCAAGATTTCTATGTCCTGAAAAATTATCCTTAAAAATTTATGGAGAAATAAAGATCTTCCACAGCAATGAAAACATTAAGAAATTCGGGATCACTAAAGCAATATTACAAAAATACTTCAGGGAACAGAACAGAGGCAAGGAAGATAAAGTAATGACCCCAGAAGTAATTATACATCCAATGAGGAAAATAACTACGCAAAAGGGAAAAACAGAAAGAAGCAGCAGCCAGAAATTAGGACAAAGACAGGATAAACAGGATTCAATAATTTCATGACAATAATAACTTTCAGTTGACATTGAAATTGTTGACACAATCTCAAGTCTCCAATCAAAAGACACAGACTGGATTATTAGATTAAAGGGGCACAGCGGGTAAAGCACTTGCCTAGCAAGCCCAAGGCCCTGGGTTCAATTCCCTATCACCATGTAAGGTAGGTATGGTTGCACACACCTGTAATCCCTGCACTTGGGAGGCTGACACAGGAGATTGCCATGAGTTCAAGGTCAAATTAGGCTCCATAGGGACTTCAGGACTGGCCTGAATAAAAATCCTACAACAGGGGACTTTAATACTTCACTGTCACAAACAGGTAAACCAGACAAAGAAACCAACAAAGATGTATCAGAACTGAACCACACCAGGGAACAGCCAGATGCCACTGATGTCTACAGAGTATTTTACCCAAGAACAACAGAACACATGTTCTTCTCAGCAGCACATGGAATGTTCTCCAAAACAAACCAGGTTCTAGGCCATGAAATATGTTTAAACAAATACAAAAGAACTGAAATACTCTTCTGCATACTATCAGACATAGTAGAATGGAATTAGAAATCAACGATGAATAAAACCACAGAAATTACACAAATAGTTGGAGAGTAAAACATACTATTAAACAAACAATGAGTCATAGAAGAAATTACTAAGAAGTGTTGAAATTTCTGGAGTCAAATGACGATGGAAGCACATCACACCAAAACCCACAAGACACAGTGAAAGCAGTTCCAAGAGGCAAATTCATTGCTATTGATGCACATGTAAGAACAGAGCAATCAAAAATGAACAATCTAATGATACATCTCAAGAACAGCAAAGACAATCCAATTCCCAAACTAGTCAAAGGAAACGAACTATAATTATCAGAACAGAAATTAATAAAAGTACAAAAGATCAATGAAACAAAAAGCTGATTTTTTTTGAAAAGATAAACAATAGATAAACCTCTAGCTAAGCCCTCCTTTAAAAAAAAAAAGATCTACATCAATGCAATTAAAAACAAAAAAAAAAAAGGCAAAATTACAACGGACAGCACCAGAATTCAAAGGACTGTAAGATACCACTTTGAAAATCTATATTCTAGTAAATTGAAAAACCTGGAAGAAATGGATAAATTTCTAGACACATATCAAGTACAAAAATTGAATTTGGAAGATACAAAACTTCTGCATAGAGCAATAGCCAGCAATAAAATAGAAGAAGTGATAAAAAATACTTCTAACCAAGAAGAGCCCAAGATTTGATGGATTCACTGGAGAATTCTACCAGAATTCCAGAACAGATTTAATGCCAATACACATCAACCTCTTCCTAGAAATCAAAAGGGAAGGGACATTGCCAAACTCATTTTTCAGAGTCAGCATAAACTTAATTCCAAACCCAGACAAAAACTAAAAAAAAAAAAGAAAGAAAGAAAGCTATGGGCCAATTTCTTTAATAATCATAGATGCAAAAATCCTCAGCAAGATATTCACCAATAGGATGTAACAATTTATTAAAGAAAAAGATCATACATCATGACTAAGTGGGCTTCATCCTGGAGATGCAGAAATGGCTCAACATATGCATATCAATAAATGTAATGCATCACATCAACAGAAGCAAAAATCAAACCCTATGAGCATCTCAATAGATGCAGAAAAAAACCTTCAAAAAAATCCAACATCAATTCATGATAGAAACACCTAAAGAAAACAGGAATAGAAGGACCTCACCTCAAACTAATATGAGTATTTACAACAATCCCTTTGCTGACATCACAGTAAATGAGGAAAAATTGAAAGCATTCCCCCTGCCGTGAGGAACAAAACAAGGGTGTTCGTTTGCTGTCACCACTTCTGTTAAGTGCAACACTCAAAACCTTGGCCAGAACAGTCAGGCAAGAGAAAGAAAAGGAATATGAATAGGTAGGAAAGAATTTAAACTATTTCTCTTTGCAGACGACAGGATCCTCTGCATTGAAGACTCAGAAAACTCCACTAGAAGTTTCTTAGAACTAATCTATAGATTCAGCAAAGTACTGGGTTATATAATCAGCACACATAAATCAATAGCACTCCTGTACACGAGCAGTGAACTCACTGAGAACAAAATCAAGAAAACAACCCCATTCACAATAGCTACACAAAAATTAAATACTTATGAATAAACCTTATCAAAGAAGTGAAATATCTCAGCAATGAAAACTACAGTACCCTGAAGAAAGATATTGAAATGATTTAGAAAATGGAAAAACATCCCATTTTCCTGGACAGGCAGAACCAATATTATCAAAATGTCCTTGCTTCCAAATTGTTACATAGATTAGCAATCAAAACCTATAGCGTTTTTCACAGAACTAGAAAAAAACAACCCAAAACATTATATGGGACCTGGGACTGGAGGAATGGCAATTAAAGTGCTTGCCTATCAAGTGCAAGGCCCTGAGCTCAATTCTCCAGCACCACATAAGCTGAGTATAGTAATGCAAGCCTATAATCCTAGCACCTGCGAGGCTGAGGCAGGGGAATTGCTGTGAATCTAAGGCCAGCCTGGACTGCAGAGTGAGACCATGTCTCAAAAAAGAAAAATTATATGAGACCAGAAGAGATACAGAACTGCTAACACAATCCTGAGCAACAAAAGCAAGTCAGGAGGCATCACAATCCCAGACTTCAAATTATATTACAAAGTGATAGCAATTTAAAATACATGGTACTAGCACAAAAACAGGAGAATTAATAGAACAGAATGAAGGATAGAGAGCCCTAAGTGCCTTCAGCCATCTGGTCTTTGGCAAAGGGGACAAAGCTATTTACCGGAGGAAAAAAGAGTCTCTTACACAAATGGTGCTGGGAAATCTGGTTATTCACATGCAGAAGAAAGAACCTAGAACCCTGTCTCTCACCTTGTACTAAAATCAAATGAAATGGATCAAAGAACTAGACATCAAAACAGAAACACTGAACCTGCTAGAACATAAAAATAGGTAAAACTCTGGAAGACATAGAGACAGGAAAGGCCTTCATGAACAGAACTCCAGTTGCACAAGAGATGCCACCAAAAGTCCACACCAAACTAAAGAGCTGGTTTAGTTAACACCAAACTAAAAAGCTTTTGCACAACAAAAGAAATAATGAACGGAGTGAAAACACAACCCAAAGAACCCGAAAGAATGTTGCCAGTTACTTCTGGGGTAGAGAAATAATAATTAGATATATAAAGAATTCAAAGTTAAATAAATAACCCCACCAAAAATGGGCAATTAAAGTGAATAGACACTTCTCAAAAGAAGTATAAGAGGCAGTAAGTACATAAAAATGTTTAACATCTTTGGCCATCACAGAAATACAAATCAAAAAAACTCCGAGATCTTGTCTTACTCCAACAAGAATGGCTGTCATCAATTCAGAAAGCAGCAAGCATTGGCAAAGAGGTGGGGAGAAGAGAACACTTTTTCACTGTAGGTGGGACTGTAAACTAGTACAACCAGTGTGGAAATTACTATGGAGATTCCTCAAAAAACTAAAAGTAGAAATCCATCCGACCTAGCTGAACTTCTGGGCGTCTTTTCGAAAGAGCTAGAGACATTATACTACAAGCACACATACATATCCATTGTCATAGCAGCACGACTCTTAATAGCTAAGTCATGGAAATACTTTATATGTTCACCAGTGGATGAGTGGATAAAGAACATGTGGTTTATATACTCAATGGAGTATTATGCTGCCACAAAGAAAGATACATTTGGAGTATATGTAAAAAAAAGGGTACCATGTGATCATAGTGCTTAGTGAAGTAAACCAGATGGAAAAGGTCAAGTATTGCATGCTCTCATCTGTATGAGAAATCTAAAATATAAATGACTGAAAGGACAAAACATTAAAGAGAAAACAGTAAATAGGAAGACCGACTCTCGGAGATGGAGAGGAAACTTGAGGGTAGAGGAAGGGGAACAGGGTAGAGAGAAAATGGGGAAAACCAAAGAGCAGTAGGTATGTGTACCAACTTCCCCAGCCATATGTAACCAATATGTAAGTGAATTTTTATCACAATATATATAAAATATTTGAGGAACAAAATAGAGTCACCTTTAAAGACAAAAACAGAACTTCCAAAATATCTTCCCACAACAGTAACAGACTCTGGCTCAATGCCCAGAACCTCAGCAAAAAATAAAAATAAAATAATAAACATTAAAAAAATAGAAGCGATACTTTGCCCTGTAGGATGAGCGCTCAGAGACGCAGAGAGCTCGACTCTTTCCTCCCTCCCGAAGCCGTCTCCTGTACCTCAGGTGAGGGCTGGATGTCTTTGCAAGAAGCGCCACACATTGTATATTTCTAAGTAGAAACAAACGTAGGTTTGTGAAAGGAAGAAAAGTACTTGCTTGTCAAAGAGAAAAATGGGCTTCTATTCAGCGCAATTTTTTTCTAAACTTAAATACATAGATGAAATCTGGTAAAGCAAAACAACCAAAAAAAAAAAAAACCCCAGACAATATTCACATACTTGCTTTAAACTTCAGGAGAAATATGTGGCATTTCATGGCCAATATTTACTCCTCGCTGTACTGAATGGCCCTGTGGTGAACAGAAAGCATCTATTTAGGACTGTGTTTCTGTGTTCTGTGCCTTGCCTGTCGTGCTACGGGCGTTCTGGGCTTTCTGAAGATTCCTCCTGGCAATCCTGGCTTAAGACACCGATTTTTAAAAATAATATCAATGTGTTTAATTACTATAGCTCACCCAAACCAAATGGAAACAGAGCTTATTTGGTGGGATGATTTTTTTTAAATATTACTTTATTGCTAAACAAAGATTTTCTTTGTATAGGACAGGAATGCTGTGACTTCTGGGAAATGTAGTAAGTAGTTATTTCCCAAATGAGGGAGAGAAGATCATCTTCTTCTTCTTGTTCTTTCTCTTTCTTTTTTTGAGACAGGGTCTCACTCTATAGCCCAGTCTAGTCCTTAACTCACTGGTGTAGCCCAGGCTAGCCTTAGACTCTGGACAATCCGCCTGCCTCAGTCTCCTAAGTGTTGAGATTACAGGCATGCACCACCACTCCCAGCTTTATGTGGTGCTAGGGAATTGAACTCAGGGCCTTGCTCTTGCAAGGCAAGCACTTAGACCACTGAGCCATTCCTCCAGCCCTATTTTAATCCTCATTTAATTCCTTGAAGGGCTGCTCACTCACACACAGCCCCACACCACCCCAACACACTCACAGACCTTCTTGCAAAGCTAAAAGCTCTGCTGGCCAGCAAGGCTGCTTCTGAAAGGTTGACACACATCTAAGACACAATTCCTGGGAATCTAGTGGCTTCCAGTTCCATTTCCTTCCTACGAGAACAATGAATTTGACCCCTACAGAGGTACTGGGGCAGAGCTTCCTTCTCACGTAAAGAACTGCCCAGCCTCTGTATGAAGTCATCCCAGAACTAAAGACAATTGAGAGCAATTTGCAGGTTTGACATGAAACAAGCCCTCTGATCCAGCTAAGCAGAGAAAGCAATGAAATCCCTCCACATGGGTCTTTTTAAAAGAAAGAAAAAAGGGTTCACGGATGACCTCCTGACTGTCTAAAGAAGTGCTTTTACAAGTCCTACTCTGAATTTCCAGAACCCCTTTCCCTTTAATCTGCCTCTCAAGATAATGTGCTGGAGAACCATCTCCTTAAGTGCACACTTTAAAGTTATTTAAATTAGATTTTCAAATTTTAAAGTAACATGTTTGTGCAGAAGATTAAATTCTGACTGTAGACGCCTACAAATACTGGACACCCATCCCTCACGCCGTACCCCGCATACCCCACCCCACCTCCAGCATCTCCCTGAGGCTTCTCAGCCCCATTCTGCTTTACCTAAGTGCAGATATTAACTTTCATTTTGCTTGAGAAGGCAGATGAAATCCCAAGGGAAATGGTGTTGCCCTCCCAGAGTTAGACCAGACTCAGGTGTCTGATTTAGGAAGGGGACTTGTCACTCTCCACTTGGTCACCTGTGCTAGGAATGCACACTGGGCCAGTCTCCTAGAGCTTGCTTCAGCTGAAATGAGAAAATGAAAACATACTTCCCCCTTTGCAGATGTGAAATCATGGTAGGACCTGTCCAATATGGCATGGCTTGATGTGACAAAACACCTCAGTGAACAGAGGTAGGAAGTGGCACAGGGACATTGTGTGGCTCCCTGAGGTTGCACAGCCAGCCAGTGGGGAGTGTTCTTGCTCGTCTGTTTTCACCTCTCAGGGGCCATCACAGAGCCAGCTGGCTAAAAACAGACATGGCAAGTGCCAGTTCTCTGAAAAGGCCACTGCTCAATGAAAATATACATCTTCCTGAAATGAGAGGTCGAATAGTGTAGGAGATCTGGGCCAACTCCGTCTTCTGGATTCTGGACAACAGAGCTGGTCTCAAGTGTTTTTTTGTTTTTGTTTTTGTTTTTACTTGTCCCAGGGGATGTGAATGAGCTGGTGGATGTGGTTCGCCACCATGTTCCAGAGGCAAAGCTGGTAGAATGCATTGGTCAAGAACTTATCTTCCTTCTTCCAAACAAGAATTTCAAGCAGAGAGCCTACGCCAGCCTTTTCAGAGAGCTGGAAGAGACGCTGGCAGATTTGGGGCTGAGCAGTTTTGGAATTTCTGACACACCCCTGGAAGAGGTAAAGCAGAGATTCCTACTGATTTCTATCTAGTGCCAGAAGAGGCAATTCTCTGTGGAAGTCTAACACTAGAGTGGATTTTTATAAAGGCAGAAAGCCATAATTCCCCACCCAAGCCAAGCGACTATCTTCATTTTTGGCTTACTTCCTCCTACCACATGCATACATATCTTATGCAGTTGTGGTCACTGTATGCTTACATTTCTGCATTTATAGAAGATTATGTTCTTAGATAAAGAACTCTAATATATTTTCTTCCCATGATGAAGCAATACCCCACAAAATAGAACCAGGGTTAGATTTCCCTGAGAGTAAAAATGCCTAAGCCAAATTTTCTCATTATTTATCAACAGATTTTTCTGAAGGTCACAGAAGATTCTAACTCGGGACTTCTGTTTGCTGGTATGGTACCAGATCGTGTCTCTTGCTTGTGCTACTACAAGGCCACCCCAGCCCTACCTTAAACGTTTTAGGGAAAAATCACAAAACAAAGCAGGAAAATTCTCCTCCACAGTGTCTGATCCCCCAAAATACCAAGCATTTTTCTTCCTTGGTGTCTTTGAAGGCAAAATAATGACAAGATGAATTAGGTCTGGCTAGAAGCAGCTGGATGAATTAGGATTCTCTTGAGGGTCAGATGGGCAGCTTTATCCTCAAACTTCACATCTCCAGTCTCTTTATTGACCACAGCAACATCTTCATCTCCTCTGCTCATCTCCATCAGGACTTTGATCCCTTCCTGTCTGCATGGGTGACACCTGGCAGAATCCTTAGAGATAATGGTGACAGTAAATACAACCCAGAGGCCAGTAAGAATCTCCTGACCCCTTAGAGATTTAGACAAAATTATTGTGAACCGTCATTTAGTGCCTTTGGCACCGTGGGGACCTACATTCTTGGGGGTTATGGGGGTCTGTTTCTACATGTGTCAGCCTGAACCCCTTCTATGACTTGTACCCACACCTGGCAGCCACCCAAGGTAGTATGAGTGTAGTGGACTCCATTGCAGAGGGGAAGATGGGGAGGTGGAAGTACAGGAGAGGAAATGTGGCTGCCACAGCACAGACCACTTCCGCCAGAGCAAGAATCACCCACTGACCCTGTTAAAATAGACACATGATGGGTCTTCTCTGCTGCTTTGGACTCCTGGTGCCACCTGTGCCACTGGTTACCTTTCCTATCCCTTGTGAGACATCGTGGTGTTTCTCCATGAAGAGTGTTTCCTCCCTGTGGGGATTCTGGTATCCATTAGTAGGTAGTATGTTTTCTTATCTTGCTTCTAAGGGATCCCAAATATTTATCAGCTGTGTTTAAGCTACCAATGGCCAAACATACCAGGCAACATGTGCTCCCATGTGTGTCCACTCAGGCAGGTCACGTCGTGAACATCTCGGCACTAGTGGGAGTTTCTCCGGAGGGAGGGCATCAGCTAAATAAAGAGGCCAGATTCTTTTTCAGCTTTGTGGACACAGAAATTGAATTAGCTCACGCAAAGGCAAAGACTTACATAACCAAGACCAAATGACTGTATCTTAATTTATATCAGCAGCTATGTTGGATTCAAGAGGTAGGCCTCTTATCTGTGGAGAACACTCCATTTTAATAATTAGGCAAAAAATAAATAAGACCTTAAAATTGTTTGGTCAGCATGGCATAGAATAGGATGTTTCAGACACAGCCAGTGTTGAGGTTAAGAGCATAGCCTGAGAGCCAGGCTGTCCAGGCATCAAGCCTGAGCTCCATACTTTGCTGATGGAGTGGCTTGTGGTAAATATTTGGACTATTTGTGCCTTAGTTTCCTCATCTGCAAAGTTGGGATAATATTATCATCTACCTTTTGGAGTCACTGAGATAATTAAACAAGATAATACATACCCAGTCTTAATGTAGTCTCTGATCAAGACTTAGCAACTCTCTCATCTCAACATTTACGGATTATGTCAAGCTTTTGTAGCCTCTTAAGCTTGACAAAGAAGCACCTAACATCCACTGTGCTATTTGGTTATCACCATAATCTCGTGAGGCAGGTAGTGCAGGGTTCTGCCCCATCATAGGGAAGCTGAGATCACAGAGCTTGTGTGACTTGCCTAAAGCCACCCAGTCTTTCCAATCTTACTCTCAAAGCTACTAACTTCACTCTCCCTACCTCCCACTTGTTAGATGGCTAAGTACATTTGTTTTGAATTAGCTCAGTTTTAGAGAACGATATTTTCTAATCTTGTCTCCCAAGTTTCAAGGAACCTGTAGGTATTCTCTGGGGTCACACATAACAGAGCACCAGGAGGATTGATGCCACTTCTGAAGAGATAGCTTGGGGCCCAGAGACTACTATAGAGCAGCATAAAGCCAGGGGCAGACTAGTGATGCTGTGCAGGCCTGGACCCCTGTGCTCTGGCCAGGACAGTGGCCTCCTATCTGGATGGAGCCGTCAGAGGACAGAGAAGAGTCAGCCAGCAATGGGGGGAGGCAGCAGGGATTCAACCATGGCAGACATCAAATCTGAGCCCAAGTCAGAAAAGGAGGACAGAGTGCTGAGAGTATGGCACCCAGCACTCCCTGAATCTGCAGAACTCCATACCTGTGAGTGCTGGGGCTGAGGCTGGAGCTACCTGTCACCCAGACCTCCCCATCCCAGGCCTGAGACAACATGAGTAGCTGTGGATGTTGGTTGAAAGGACCACTGAGCTGACCCAACTGCCTTTACAGCTGCCCTTTCCTGAAGGACTCAAAGCCACTGAAAATCAGCTGGGACAAAGCAATAACCCCTAGCCAACCCCTCTATATCCACAACAGATGTCTGAGAAAAGGAACATCGGTGATTGACCATGACCTACTTCTTCAACATAACTGACAACTTGAATAATTTATAAAACACAAAGTTTACTCTAATTTTTAACTTTTAAAGTACAAAAGCATTAGTGCATAATTTATTTAAGAATTGAAATAAGGGCTGAAGGAATGGCACAGTGACTAAAGAGCTTGTCTTGCAAGCTCAAGGCCCTGAGTTTGATTCCCCAGAAGCACACCAAGCTGGGTGTGGTGATGATTGCCTGTAATCCCAGCACTCAGGAGACTGAAGCAGGAGGATTGCCATTAGTCCAAGACCAGCCTGAGCTATACCAGTGAGTTCAGGACCAGCCTGGGCTACAGAGTGAGACCTTGTCTCAAAAAAAAAAAAAAAAAAAAAACCCTGAAATAATACCCAAAATGCTGAAGGTTCTCTCCCAGTACCCCCCACCTCCTCCCCATGCTAACGTAGTAGCACCTCCAGTGACAGCTGGTGGTATCCTTTCAGTGCTTTGCAGTTGCACATATGTGTCCTTAAGATGTTGTCATTTGTGTTTAGGCATGGCAAACTTTCTAACATAAATGTAAATTGATTACACAGATCATTTTACACTTTTGTTTGTTTTGTACCAAGTTGTTTCAGGCCTCTCTCTAGGTCAGTGCACTCAAGTATTCCTTTTAACACTAGCAAACAATTTTTAAGTGATTCCATGTGATTCTGTCTATAGAGAATTTACCCTGAAAAGTAGATTTTTAAAAGATTATTAACCTACCTGGCCTGGCATTTTGTTACTGCTCTAAATAAAAGAGAAACCAGTACAATAACAAGAAGAAGGAAAAAAAAAAAAAAAACAGCACACAGGATTCAGACCTATGTTCTTTTCCAAATTACTGACTTAGTCTCCCCAAACAGGTTGCACTCAGCAGGACAGGGAGCACGTCAGCCTCCGGCACCCCTGTCTGGGGCCTAGCGAGAAGGCCAGGCAGCCCTCCCCGGGCTCCAATGCCGGCTCGGCTGGACAGGCCACGCAGCCCGAGGGCCGGCCTCCGCAGGAGCCAAAGGGCACCAGCGCCCAGCTCAACACGGGGATGCGGCTGGTCCTGCAGCACGTGCAAGCGCTACTGATCAAGAGATTCCACCACGCTGTCCGCAGCCACAAGGACTTCCTGGCGCAGGTATTCCCGAGGCGGTGGCCGTGCTGGTCAGCTCTTCCCCTGCCCCTGGCTTCCCTCCTTCCTGAGTGTTCCTGTACGTATGAATTCAAACACAGTCCTAAGCATCCTCTTTTTTTTTTCTGATCATACTGGAGTTGAACCCAAGACCTTCTCACTGAGCTACATCCTCACCCATTTTTATTTTTTGTTTTTATTTTGAAACCAGTTCCGGCTGGATTACCCAGCCTGAGCTGGAACTTGCCATCCTCCTGCCTCAGCCTCCTAGAGTGCGAGAATTGGAGGTGCGCACCGGCACGCCCTGCTCCAAGCCTGCTCTTCAGATCGTTTGGGCTTCGCCTCCTCCTTGCCAAACCCCTATTCTGACTCTGGGCAACAAACTCTTTTTTGTAATTAATGGACTTCACTTAGCAGCAAAAATAGGATAGTAACGAATATGTTAATGTTGATTTAATTTCTACAGTGGAGGACAAGGTCCTTTTCAATTTATTTTTGCAGTGACCCTACATATCAGAGTCACAGTCTTTTTTTTTTTTTTTTCTCTTTACACTTTTCCTTCAAAAAAAGAAACCGATCCAAAGAGGGATGAAGAATGTGGCTTGTGTTTTGGATTGCCTTTAGTCTCTGGCTAAGCACTGTGTAGTCACTCACCTTCTACAGTGGTAACCGGAAGGTTGTTTTCTTCTCTATGGTGTGTGTGTGTGTGTGTGTGTGTGTGTGTGTGTGCTGCTGGGGATTGAACCCAGGACAGCACACATGCTGGTCCAGTGCTCTACCACTGAGCTATATCCCCAGCCCTCCTCTACATACCTTGCCTTTGCACACCGTGCCTAGCTTATTCTCCCAGTGGTCGGGCCCAGTGTATAAGCCTATAATCCCAGCATTCTGGGAGGCTGAGGCACGGGGATCACAAGTTCAAGCCCAGCCTGGGCAACTTAGCAAGAACCTGTCTTGAAACCAAAAACAAAATAAAAGCAGGCTGAGATGTAGCTCAGGGAGAAGGCCCTAGGCTTGATCCCTAGTGCCTCACACAGACACCCATGCACCATCTCCCAGAAGCCTGCCTTCTTTGCCAGTGTCTGATTATGAGAAGACAGGATGAATATTTGAAAGAACGAGTGAGCACGCATGTGTGAGTGCATGTTTATTGTGCTTAGTCCTCAGCCTCCGTTTCCATACTTGTTCTCCCAGATTGTGCTTCCAGCCACCTTTGTGTTTTTGGCCCTGATGCTTTCTATCATCGTGCCTCCTTTTGGTGAATTTCCAGCCTTGACCCTTCACCCCTGGATGTACGGGCAGCAGTACACCTTCTTCAGGTACACAGATCACTTACTGCTTGCAAGGGCCCTGACCTCCTCGCATCCCTGGGATCTTCATCAGTGTGGAAAGGGCCCTCGGGTGGCCCTCTGAAGGGATATTAATATACCTGCCACTGCCTAGAAAGATGGCCCCAACTAGAAGGGGCGCCAGGAAAAGGATTTGAAGCTTGAGAAGGTGAGCTGAAGTCCATGTTTTTAAAGTGTAGATGATCCACCATCTGACCACCGGGCATGTCCAGGAAACCTACCCCACTGCCAAGAGAACTACAGCCACTCCAAGGTGGTGTCAGTGCCTAACACATACGCCTGACACGTAATAGCCACTTAGGAAACATTTTGATTTACGTGTTGCCTGTCTTTGTCCATTTGACCACCAAGTAAACCCCTCTCACTCTCTCTAGCATGGACGAGCCTGGCGATGAGCACTTTGTAACACTGGCAGATGTCCTCCTAAACAAGCCGGGCTTTGGCAACCGCTGCCTGAAAGAGGAGTGGCTCCCGTAAGTCCTTATGCACCCCTATCCTAACACCAGCAGCTCCTCTAGGAAATCCCGATAGTGGGGTCCTGGTTGGAAGTGACCGCTCAATCTTTCAGTTCATTACACTGATCACTTCCGTATCTCCAGCCAGCACCTACCCAGCCTTTCCTTTAACACTTGCACACAAGGGTATGATCACCTCCTAAGAAGCTCCTGCATCATCACACAGCCCTGCATTTCTCAAATAAAAATTCTGTATTAAGTTAAGTTGAATACCCATTACTTATTTGAAAGGTTTCTGAACAAGGACAGGGGAGATGAGAGATATGGTTTTGTATAATTATACTATTGCATAATTTGAATGGCATTAATTGCCTCTATGGTCAGCTCACAATTACTGTTATAACCATAAAAGAGGAAGATGTGGAAGAGAGTTGAAATCCACCAGAAATCCTGTGGGTTCAATATAATTGTAACTTCTTTCACCCCATCTGTCTTAGTTACTTTCTCACTGCTGAGACACAATCCTCAACACCCATAACTTAAGAGAGGAAATATTTTTACTTCAGCTCATAGTTTCACGAGGCCTCAGTTTATTTGGGGGTGGAGGACCTCGCTGGAGAAAAGCTGCTCCCAGCATCACATCAGGAAGCAGGGAGAGCAAGGAAGGATAGAACTAGGGATTATGCTTCCAGGTCATGTCCCAGGGATCCGCCTCTTCCCGCCAGGCCCCACTTCTTAGCGCAGGAACTCAATGGATTAATCCCCATGATTGAATCACCTTCCAAAATTAAGGTTTTGGGGGGCACATTTAAGATCCAAGCCATAACATATTCTCTTTATGAATAAGGACCAAAAGAGGATCAAATGCTTCTTTGCTATTGCCTGCCTCAGCTGTTGCAGCTAGATGAAAGCAAATTCACAAACCAGATAGTTATTCCCTAGCTCCACATCTCGTCAATCAATACAACCCTAATTTTGAACAGTTCTTGGGCAGAAAAAAAACTTCCAATAGAATGATACAAAAATGCTAACGGAAAGAGAGAGGTAGCAAAGGAGGGGGTCGGATGCTATTTTTCCTTCTAGGATTTTTTAAATCAATTTTGAAACTGATTGTGAAAATTTTTCCTATTTTCCATAAGGGAGTACCCCTGCGGCAATTCAACCCCTTGGAAGACTCCCTCTGTGTCTCCAAACATCACCCACCTGCTCCAGAAGCAGAAATGGACACCAGACAACCCCTCACCCTCCTGCAGGTGCAGCACCAGAGAGAAGCTCACCATGCTACCTGAGTGTCCCGAAGGAGCTGGGGGTCTCCCACCTCCACAGGTACCTCTGCCTCTTATATGAAAACTGCCCCACCTGCAGGCAATGGCGGGCACGGGGGAATCTTTGTTCCCTCTGAGCTTGTAGCCTACTAACCTGCAAGCTGACAGGTGAGTGCAGGGCCCCACTAGGCTCCCTGGGCCCTTCCAAGGGGCTTGCCAGAGGGCCTTGTCACTGCCACAGGAGGAAGTTATTGACCAAAACTTCATTTTTTTACAAAAAACTTCCTATTCGATCTACTAAGAAAACGTTTATACGTTTACAAAAGTGTCCAGGTCACCCAGGCTCACTACAAAAAAAACTTAATAAACACTAAGAAGTCAGGGAAAAAAAATCAGGACTTACAGATAACCATAAAAATTATTTGATTTTGGTCCACCTAAGCAGGAGTATATTCAAAATACTGTGTCAAGGCCTTCTTATTTCACTTTGATAAAGCATGAACATACAACCATGTCAGTTAATCTACATCATTTTAAATCCCTGCACACTATTACGGTGTAAGGATTAAATAATTTAGCTAAACCCACATCTTTAGATACAAAAATTTTAGGATTGCTAATCATATTGTGATATGCATTCAAATGTTAATGCATTTACACACTTACTAACAGTTTTATAAGAGGCATACTATGTGCTGTATTTTCGACTATGTACAGACACTCAGGTGTGCATGGACAGCCAGCAGTGCATCTTTTGCAGAGGTATCATCAGTAGTGCTGTTCTACACTGCAGACCGCAGTGAGAGTGAAAAAGCCAGAGTCACCTCACTTTGTCTTCAGATGGTAATAGCTTCCTCGCCAGCCTGCACATAGCAGCCCCAGAGAAGCACTCATACTTTGCCAATGAATGACAGATTCCTAGAGAGATACACGGCGCCACAGACACAGTATGAGCATGGGGGTAAGAAAGGATTGGGTTGATTCCTTGCCCTCTCTGGTCCTTCAATTCCTCATTTTGAAAGTGAATTGCTATGACTTTTTAACATTTCTATGAGAATTTGGTAAAATAAGGTCAAAAATAATTATTTACAAATAGATTCCAGTCATGACAACTCACAATTAACAGTGAATAAAATCAGACATTGTTTCTCTTCCTTGTAAGCATGTACCAGGAGATGATGCTCCTCCGTGCTAAACAGGTCTCCACCTTGCAGGCCAAAATGGCAGAATCTACTCTCCAAGAAACAAGGTCATGGTGAAGAAAAAGAGAGATCAAAGTAGACAGATGTATGCGGGAAGATTTCCAAGAGCTACTACATGTCTCTTCTCCTAACATGTCCAAAACTTCGCATCGAGGGAGACTGGGAGCCATAGTCTTTATTCTGGGTGGTCCATCCCCAATGAAAAAGGTTATTCTAGTGGCATCAGGAAGAGCTGATATTGGGGGATGACTAAATTTTTACCATAGTATCTATCACAGCTTCTGGCTTATACAGAATTTTGTTAATCTTTCTCTTTTTTAATATTCTGAAGCACATACCTTTATTCCCAAGCAATATGTTCTCTCTTTGAATCACAACTCCATTACTAGAGCAGCATAGGAACACTAAAAGAAGATCCACGAAGCTTGTCTCAGTTCTCCGTACTCCCTTAGTGTTAGACACAGAGGGTAGTCAAGAGCTGACGGCCCCCGTGGCTAGAGCCACTCAGGTCTGTTGGCAGACCACCTGAGGCTTTGACGTTTCATGCTAAGCTCTTTTTGGCTGGAAAGGAGAAAAAAACACCAAGCCTAGCTACATGGTGATTCAGCTCCTAAATAAATCCTAACTTTGAAGCTGCCTGTCCAAGTGAGAGATTTATCTTCAGTAGTGTTGGTCCCTGTTCCCTGGGGAGACACATAACAAGCCACTGTAGCCAAAGCCTTAGAAAAAGCAAACTAGTTCCCATTATTTTCTTTCACTCCTACATTTCCTTTTTGGAGCAATATTGAATGTCACATATCTGCACAGGCATTGTTGCTCTATCGCTGTTTCTCTCTCTCTCTCCTCCCCCACCCCCTGTCACATGTCACACACACAAACACACACACACACACACACACACACACACACACACACCTCTTTATCCACACCCACTCAAGTATGCCCTCCTGTTCATCCTGGAATAAGAGCTTTGACATTCTCTCAGTAGTGGGTCCTGAAGAGGAAGTACTCTGTCCCTGACCTGTAGTACAAACAAAGAAAAAGTGGGAGGATGGGGGGTTGACATAATTTTTAGGAAATGACTTAATCATAAACTGCCCCAGCACCAGCAGTTGTTTCAAGTCGAACTGTACCATGGGAGGGTGTTAGGAGTTCCCAGGGTTGCAGCTGAAGCAGGTGGTAAAGCGGCAAAAGTAAGAGGCCACAGGTTCACACAGGTGATCCTAGACCTTTCTAGACTGTAGTTTCTGTGTCCATAAATTAGAGTAAGAATTTCTCATTCACAAAATTATCAGGATTACAAAAGACGATGTACATAGAGCATTTAACATGGTGCCTGGAACACAGCAAGAATCCAGTAGGTGTGAGTTCTAGCAGGGGGAGAAATGAGATCCCAGAAATAAACTGAAGAGAGATGGTCCCATGGGAAAAGGAGGAAGCATGGAAAGTGTGCAAACATGAAAAGGAAAGCATTCAGTGATGGTGTTTTAGCCACCAAAAGCCCTGCCTTTACCCTGGATGGCACCTGGTCATTGTGAATAATTTTGCCCAAAGTTCACGATTGGCTTATGAACTACCTAACAAAAGAAACTGGTAATACTATTTATTTCTACATATAGAGTCATACTGCCACCTGGTGGCCAAAATTATACACTTGAGTTCTCCAAAATCTTTTGATTGTGGCTTCCACTCCTAGATGTGTTTTGAAAGTGATTCATGAGTTGTAAAGCACTATTCAGATGCTCACAGTCATGTCACAGGTATGTTGTGTGGCATCTGTGTGCCAGGGATTATTTTGAGTACTGGGGGCACAAACAGCCAACGCGTCAGAGATTAAGTTCCTGCAGTCACAGAAACGACATCACAGGAGGGCCACAGGAACAGTGAATAGATCGATCAAATGGAAATCTCGAGTGGAGATGGCCACTATGAAAGTAACAGTACATGACAATAGCGAGGGTCTGGAAGTGGAAATTCCTCTCTGAAGAATCAAAGTTAGGCAGCGGGCTGACCATGTATAGTTCTACAGGAAGAGTTTCCAGGCAGGATGAACCCCCAAGTGCAAAGTCAGGCCAGGAATGAGAAGTTCCCATTAAGAAACTAGGGTATAAAGGAAGAGTGGCAGGTGAAGGGAGTGTGGATGAAGACAGAGAGGCAGTTGAGGTCAGAGAAGGAGGCATAGCCAGATTACAAGGGGCCACCATGCCTTGATAATGAGATCGGATTTGACACTAGAGTTAGTTGTGGGAGAGTGGTAAGAGAGGTCACCAAGAAGTATATTTTGTATCTTTAAATTACCATCTGGCTGCTGGGTAGAGAATGGAGCATGGAGAACCAAGGGTGGAGCCGGGGAGACAATATGGAAGTTTCTGTAGAGGCCTAGATGGGGCCTAGATGGAGTCAGGGCCTAGGGTGGCAAGATTGGAGCTACAGAAAGGCAGATAGGCTGAAAATTGACTTTGGAGTGAAGACATCCTACCTTGTCACTGGATTAGATTTTTTTGAAAAAGGAATCAAAGATGTTTCCCACATCACTGATGTGGGAACTAGGAAGACACCAGAGTTTTCTTTTGTATTTTCCCAGTAGCTGAGTCCATAAATAATTTTTGAAAATACCAGTTTCATAATCTGTAAGATCTTCAACTCCAAAATAACGTGTCTTGTTGTCTCAGCGAGTACAGAGCAGCTCCGAAGTCCTACAAGACCTCACCGACAGGAACATTTCTGACTACTTGGTCAAAACGTACCCTGCTCTTATCAGAAGCAGGTAAGAAAATGTCCTGATGCTCTTCAGCCCAGCACCGTAGTGACAATATTGACCAATGACAGAAAGTAATTTATTCTTATAGTTTATCTACAATCAGGGCAGTGGAAGGTTTTCTTTTTTTCTATTGAGAAGGCCTTGGCCAACAGAAAAAGCAACTGAGACATGTACAAGTAAAACACAATCTAAGATTAATTTTGTGCTTTTATGCTTACGACAAGCAAAATACAAACCATGTATTATTAAAAGTCTTACTCGCTGGCACATACCTGTAATCCCAGCACTCCGGAAGGCTGAGGCAGGAGGATCGATAGTTGGGCAAGTTTGCAGCTTAATGATATGTGACCTCAAAATTTAAAATAAAAATGACTGGGAATATGGCTCAGTGAGAAGGCCCTGGGTTTGAATCCCGCTGCAATAGAAACATTACCTTCAAATGTGTAGAATGTATTTAGTAATGCAGTCTTATACTTTACTTGGTTAAAAGGACAAAATTTAGGAAGGAGAGAGGAAAAAAAGAAAAACAAAAGAGAAGGAAGAAGAGAAGAATCAAAAAGGAGAAAGGAATAAATTATACCACGTAGGAGAGGGGGTGGGATGGTATCTGAGTGCATGCCCAGCTGAGAGGCTCATGGAGTTAACTGCAGTCTTTATACTCTCATCTGTTATCACTGCCCTTGAAACACCCACGCACTCTTCAATAAATGTTCAGATGTCTCAACTCCACAGCTGTTCTTATCCAGCCCCACCTCTGAGATGGAAAGCCCTTGGCAACTTCTAGCAGAACAAGCAGCTTGACAAGAGCTTAGTACTCAGAGATCTTAAGGAAACATGACCCAGTCCTCACAAGCCTGGGGGCTTTGAATACAGCCCTGCTTAATTGTAGTAGTGCTTTTAGCTTCCCCTGTCAAAGTCCTGAGCAAACAGACTTGAACGACCAGAACACATTGCACGTGGGGAGAAGAGTGGCTGGTAGGTTAGGGCTAAGCCAGCGTTAGCAAAATGAAGAACTCCACCCAAGTCCCAATGTGAAAGCAGTACTCAGTGATGTGACAAGCAGCAACCACTCTCACCTTTGTCGTCAACAGAAAAACTGAAATAAAAAACTTTGGATTTTTTTTTCTTGGCTCGATGGCCAATGACAATGAGAGTGCACAGGCTTGGGCCTCTGGGTCTAGAGTCGGTGTTTCTCATTTCCCATCTTGCCCATCACTTAACCTCTGGTTGCAGAATCTTTGGGCTGAGGAAGAATCTGGACATTTCCCAAGTAGGCAGGTGATTATTAAAGTCTTATTTATACAGGAAGGAAAAAAAAAAAGGAAGGCTGCATTCTTCACTCCACACTGGCATAGTTGTTGCCATATTTTTGGGTCCAGCTTGAGCACTCTGGTCTGTATATGACCTGATTAAACAGACAACCACAAAATCCCACATAGTGGATAGTAGTGGTGAAGGCCTGTAATCCCAGTACAAGGGAAGGCTCAGGCAAGAGGACTGCAAGCTTGAGCACTGCTTGGGCAACTTAGTGACTTAGCAAGAACCTATCCTAAAACAAAAAAAGAAAAGAGAATGGGCTGGTGATATAGATCAGTGCAAAGGCCCTAGATTCAATTCCTGCTATTAGGAAGAAGAAGAAGAAGGAGAGAGAGAGAGTGAGAGACAGAGACAGAGACAGAGACAGAGACAGAGACAGAGACAGAGACAGAGAGAGCAGCATGCAGAATGTGAGTGGGAAAGACAATCATGGAAAATACTCCTTTTACTTTGAGTATGCACTCAAGCTTGGCTCCAGGAAGGTGGCTTCTACATTACTTACACATTAGGAAATGCAAAAATACCCTTGAGACTTGGGACATACCCTTAATACTTGGGACTGTTTGGAAATAAAAGTTAATACTGCTGCCATATTTATGGTATTTTTATTTCATGATTTTATTTTGGTTTTCAGCCTAAAGAGCAAATTCTGGGTCAACGAGCAGAGGTAAGGAACTATTTTTATTTAAAAAAAAATAAATCCAGTTAGATTGTAAGCCTAGACTCTCCCAGGCCAATTCTTTTAAGCTTCAGGGGCCTGGTGCAACCTCAGAATTGTCCTCCTAACTGGGGCATTCTGGAGGCTTGAGTGGTTCCAGAGGTTTGGAGAATATTCAGGGTGTGATGTGGTAATGAGCTGTCTTCCAGATTCCTTTAAGAACTGAGCCTGTAAAAGGAATACAAGGCTAATGTTGACTGGCCTTCCTGGGTGGCTTCCAGACCACAGAAGTGAAACCCAGTTTTAGAAATGCCCACTAGAGGGAACTAGGGACCACTGGTGCAGAAAGAGGGTTACAAGGAAACCGGGTCCTGAGAAATAAAGATTTCCTCCTTGGCTTTGCTTTATCAGCAAATTACTTTTTTTCTGTTAAGTTTGGTTTTTATCATCCCTTGAAGAATTTTAAGCCACAGAGTGTCACACACAGCTATTTTCAAGCATGATTGCTTTAGACTTCAGAGCAGTGCAGAGAATGGATCCAAAGTCTAAGACCTCAGTTAAGAAGGCAGAGAAAAGTCAAGCCAGAAGACATGGGGATGTCCTAAGCCAGGAAGTGTATTGGGAGGCGCCGAGAGAGAGGACTTGCTCAGCGCTACTTGGATATCCGGTGGTGCCCAGTGTACTTCCAGTGAACAGAAGTGGTCCAGAAGAGGAGAGTAAGGAAAGTCAAAGAGACATAATACACTAAAGGTGAGTTGAAGCTGGTCAGATGGCCAAAAAGAAAAGAGCACTGCAAGGAAGCCAGCAACCCGGACCACTTGGAACTCCAGCAGTGATTCCCACGAGTAGCTCTGGGGATGAAATTGGAAGGCCTACGACCAGACCCAGAGGTGCCACATATGCCAAGATAAAGGTTCAGAGTTCATTCTAGAGAAGCAAAGGAGAAGAGTTTAAATTTGTCTTGTAGGTAGGCATGGTGGTACATACCTGTAGTTTCAACCCTTGGTACGCTGAGGCAGAAGGGCCTCTTGACCCCAGGAGTGTGAGACCAGCCTGGGTAACATAAAAAAAAAGTTGGTTTGTAAAGTGGAGCAATGTAGCCCACTGATTTCCATCCCACCCTGCCCCATGCCATGTGTACATTTCCCTGCCCAAATTATAAGCCCCTGGTAGGCATGAGGTTCACAGCACCAACCTGGAGATGTCTTGTCCTTGTAGGTATGGAGGAATTTCCATCGGAGGAAAGCTTCCAGTTATTCCCATCGCTGGGGAAGCACTTGTTGGGTTCTTAAGTGACCTTGGCCAGATGATGAATGTGAGCGGGGTATGTAAACTAGGTGGAGATTTGAGTAGGACTTTGATTTGTTTAATTATGATGAAGTATCAAGAGTGCTACAGGGGAAAATAATCCTTCCTATTTATTCTGGTTTTCTAGGGCCCTGTCACCAGAGAAGCAGCTAAAGAAATGTCTGATTTCCTCAAACATCTTGAAACTGAAGACAACATTAAGGTACTTGACCTCATAATGTGCTCTAGAGCTGAAAATTCATGAGCTGGTTATTTTATTCTTGTTCTCCAAGTTTAATTAGATTCCTACCATCCCCCTGTTGAAATCTAGTGGGGAATGTCTTCCAGCTGCCAAATCCATCCTCCTCTCACCCATTTTCCCTATTGAGATTTTTTTTCATTACATAGCTATTCTTAGTACCTGTCTCAGGTGTCAGGGTGTAGCACAGCCTGGCAAAGCCCATCTTTGTCCTCTAGGTGTGGTTTAACAACAAAGGCTGGCATGCCCTGGTCAGTTTTCTGAACGTGGCCCACAATGCCATCCTACGGGCCAACTTGCACAAAGACAGGCACCCCGAAGAGCATGGAATCACCGTCATCAGCCAGCCCTTGAACCTGACCAAGGAGCAGCTCTCAGAGATTACAGTGTAAGCCATCATGGGCCCCAGCCTCACATCGTTCCCTTCACCTTGTCTACTCACTGGCACCCAGGCAGAACTTTTCCTTCCATGAAGTGCTGAGTTGTTTAATCAGAAACATGAATCTAAGACTTCCAAATGCCTTGTGGACCAAACTACTTGACCGTTGTTTCTTTGCCGCATTTATCTGGAACATAAGCTTGGATCCCCTTTGGATTCTTGATGACAGGATGCTCCCAAAGTTTCTGCAAACATTCTTCTTGCCAGTACAAGAGAATGGTTGCCAAGCAGGAAGGTTCAGGCACAACTATGCTAGATTGTGATAACTTCCTTCGGGTGATCATGCTTTGGAGCTCCTGGCAGAACGTTGCCTTCTCCAAACCCAGACTTCTACAGCATAGCTTCAGATAGTAAAAACATTGATCTTGCACGTTCGCACTGTTCAGTCTGTTTGAGGCCTGTGTGGAGGAGGAGTTAAGAGCAGTGTCTTTATTAACACAAACTTCCAGAAGGCAGTGGGGATTTCATTTTACTATCCCAGTACACCCAGAGAGTTTCCACACCTGCCCAGTGGCATCTGCTATAACTTGGGCCTTAGCCTCTTGGAAGCTTTCCTGGACAGTCTGGCGTCCTCAACTATCCTATGCTAATTCTCAGCCCAAGTTTCAGTACCTTCTGCCCCCTTTTTTGAGTACAAAATTTGAAAGAACAGTTTCCTGTAATTACGAAATAGTGTATGTTCATTAAATAAAATTTATGTAATAGACTCCTAAGAACTTTTTATCTATGCCGCTACATGGCCTAGGCCATATTTTCTGCAAACATTGTGTGTTTCCTTCTAGTCAAGGCTCTGAGCTCACTGTGTGAGATGAGGCCATGTGAAGTTTCTCAAGGCACCCCACGGGGAATGGTAAAGGCACTCCTTTCTATAGGTGGGTTCTGCCTTAGACTAGGGTTGTACCTCAAGTTCAAGCTACATTTCAGCCCTTACATACTGCTGCAGGCACTTACTTTCTATTTGTTCCAGGAAAGGGTGAATACAGCCCAGCCCTGCATAGTTTGCCTGCTTTTTCACTTCAGTTTACATTAGGAACATTTCCCTATAATGTGATTTTAAAAGATAATTTAAGAAATCAATTTCGCAGAGCATATGATATCTACATACGAAACTGAAGAGAATCCATAGACAATTATTGAAGAAAAGCATCGTAGTATATGTGACAATCTATTTCTATACACCATAATGAATAAGTAGAACTCATAATAAAAAGAAGGATTATCTAAGATGGACATGGTGGAGCGTGCCCACAATCCCAGTACTCTGGGAGGATATGGCAGAAAGATTGTAAGTTTGAGCCCATCCTGGGCAAATAAATGAGAAAATGAGACCCTGTCTCAAAATAAAAAGTAGTTGGGAGTATAGCTCAGTGTGAAGGCCTTGGGTTCATTCTCTAGTACCATAAAAAAGAAAAAGAAAGAAAAGCTGTCTAGAAATATCAACATGAAATAGAAATGAACCCCACAAACATCCATATGCCACTGACACAGATTGATTGAAGTAGCTCAGTGGGGCAGTGGGCTTTTGGGTAGGTAGAAGGAGTCTGGAGGCTGTAACCCAGAGTTGGGTAAGGCCTGCCCGAGCCTGGCTTATTCCCACTCCTATTTCTGCCTCTCCTTCTTCACCTCTCTCTCTCTGTATCACTGGTCCTGCTGCAGGCTGACCACGTCAGTGGATGCTGTGGTTGCCATCTGTGTGATTTTCGCCATGTCCTTCGTCCCAGCCAGCTTTGTCCTTTACTTGATCCAGGAGAGAGTGACTAAAGCCAAGCATCTACAGTTTATCAGTGGAGTGAGTTCTGTCACCTACTGGCTAACCAACTTCTTCTGGGACATTGTGAGTGTCTGGTCATCCTCCACCTCCGTGTGTGTTCTGACAGAAGGGACAGGACAGAGATGAGTTTTCCATAGCCAGGGATACTGCAAGGTGCTGGGCCAATAGCCTTATATGTCTGCTGTCTTCTTGATATCTTCTTAGAAAGGCCTGAGGAGCTCAAGGGGCTGTGGGCACAGTTAGACACACGTTGACAAGTAAGGGCTCTGTATGTCCCACACCAAGGGGGCTTCTGAATAATGCTGCACTACAGGTGCGAGATTGCCCCTTCCAGGAATAATTTAGGTTGTAAAGGTAACACCACGGTGTGCTTCAGCCAACATCCCCTTCTTAACTCTACCCTAAAAGGAAGTGTAGAACTTCTTCTATAATAGGGTCTGTGAAAAAAAAAATGAGGATACCCAGTTAAATCTAAGTTTCAGGTAAAGAATTAATATTTTTAAACTAAAAATCAAGTTTAATTGAGCATTTTATATTTTTATTTGCCAGATCTGGAAGCTCTATACTCAGTAGCCTAACTTTGTTTTCCCAAAATAACCAGAATTCCACTTTACCGGATTAGCTACCACTTTAGAGAAAATGAAGGAAAAATTACCAAGTCAATAGTAAACTGCCATCTCTCTCACAACCAAGGTTGCTGGGAGTAGGGAGGAGCCAGAAGGGGGGACATCATGATAGGCCACAGGGACTAGTTATAATGTGGCAGGAGTCATCATGAGAAGTGGTATCTCTTTTGGGTGTAATGTAATAATACAATCCTTTGTTTTCTCTCATTATTCTGAGACCAGCATAAGTCTCCACATGATAAAATACATCAGCACAAATGACCCTCTCCATGTGTTTTTTAATCATGATGCTGAATATTAAGATTCCTGAAGATGTTACTTATTTTATACAACAGATAAATGTTATTTTATACTTATTAAGTATTCAACTTACAAGGAAGTTGTCACTTAATAGAAAACCAGAATTTTTCAGTAGCAACTAATCTTCCCTTTCTCTTTTGTCAGCATGGGTAAAAAAAAAAAAAACAAGTCCAAAGCGAGGTGTGAAGCTGCAGCCACTCTTCAGACAAGGATTCCAGGGCCCACTGATTTTGACATGAAAAGCACTAAGCTCATCTGCACTCAAAGCTACTTATTAAAGTACTAATATTTTACCCTAGCCTCTTTTTAAAGATGAGAAATAGAATTTACCCTTGGGATTGACCAGTGCGGGTCTGGCTACTCTGAGACTAAAGAGAGAACTGGCAAGAAGGATAAAGTGGGATATAAAGGAAGGTGGGACCAACAAGTGGACAGTGTGCGGTCCTAGACAGAGTCAGAAGATGGTGTGTGGGGGTGGCATTAGCAGGCTTCTTGATGTTGTAGAATTTTAAAGCTGTCCCAGAATCTGAACTCTAGAACTTGGGCTAGGACTACTCATCCTCATTGGCCAATGGCAAAAGATAGCACATACCTGTGGGCCATTGTCAAAAGAGCAGTTGCAGTTTATATCAACCACTTAGCACATCTGTGATGCTTTAAATTCTTCTTTTTACATGTATTATCTGTTTCTCTTTTAAATTTGAAACAATCATAGGCTTATGAAAAAGTGGCAATACAGAAGAAATTTTTTTCCTGAGCCATTTGAGTATTAGATTCTCTCTCTCTCCCCTCTCTGTCACACACACACACACACACACACACACACACACACACACACACACACACTACCACCACCCTCAGGTTTCACCAGTTATGCCAATAATGTCTTTTCTAGAAAAGGACCTAGCTCAGAATTATTTCTTGCATTCGGTTGTCCTGTCTTGTTAGTCTCCAGCCTGCAACAGTTCCTCAGTCTTTCCTTAACACATCACATCCTTGTCCCCTTTGAAGGTACCAGTTATTTTTTAGAATGTCCTTCAGGTTGGGTTTGCGTGGGGTTTCCTCATGATTAGATGGAAGATAAGTGCCTTGGCAACCAACAGCGTCACAAAACAGAAGTCTTTCTTCTTGCTTCCTATCCAGTTGCTTCTGATTTTAATTTGTCCTGTTACTGAAGATGTTCACCTTGTCACTTACAAAGGTGCCTGCTAGCTAGGACCAGAGTCACCTGCTTGTAATCCCAGTGCTCTGAGAAGCTGAGACAGGAGAATCACAAGTTAGAACCCAGACTGGGCAACTTAGTACTTAGCAAAACCCTGTCTTAAAATAAAAAAGGACTAGGAATGTAATTCAGTATGAAGGCCCTCAGCTCAATGTCTAGTACAGGAAAAAAAAAAAAAGTCTGCTAAGCTTCTTGGCAAAAAGTTACTCTTTTTCCTCTATAAAATAAATGAAAACTTTGAGAAGTATTCTGACAATATGGAAATGTCCTGTTTGTTACTTGCCTTTCTTGTGCTGGTTTACGTATCTGTGTCTGCATGCAGTAGTGGTTGCTGTGTCAGTGTATTACGATCTGAACCCATCATGACTTGGATTGCTTGGTTTGATATGCTTATGGCTATGGCCGGTGGGGCCCCCTTCCACACTCTCTTGCCTTGTGTCTGCATTCTCCACAAACTGCCTGCTCCTGGCACTGTCAGGCACTCCAGGATCTCCCTCCTCCTCCCCCAGGGAACCCCCCATCTCCAAGGAGCCCTAGTTCATTCTTGCAGGAAATGGCCCTTAAGACCAGATTTGTTCACTGTCACCTGAAAAATCACTGCTGCTGGGCCCTTTAAGTAGATAGAACCAGGGAAGATGTTTTTATATATACATACACACACGTCTATTGACAGCTTTATTTCTTAACCTCTATGTGCATTGAATACTGTGCCTATCAAATCTCTAGCCCCATTCTTAACACCAGAGAGCTCATTCTAGTTTTCTCTTTCTGTATTTGTAACTCCCTTCTCCAAGAGTGAGAGACTGACTTCTACCACCCGTCACTTACCTACCCAAGCTGTACACCTGTATGTAAAGCGTGCCCCATCGCTGCCACCACCCCCTTCTGAGCCCACCTCCCCCATGCTGTGTAAAGGTTCCCCTCATTCTATTCTGGATCTTAACTCTACACCAGATGAGCCTTACAATAACGCCAGCTTTGTCCCTCTGGGGCTTCAACACCCAAGTGCCCTCTGTGGAATTTCCTCATCACTCTTCTAGGGTTTTCATCCCCCTTCAGACCTAACCCTACTGTGGCTAGGTGCTTTACTGTATCCACCAAATGGCTGACCAAATAGAAAGAGTGAACTTCATAATTTAGTCTTTCCAAAGACATGTACTGAAAGTCTCTAAGTGTGGAGGTGATGGGGAAGTAAATGGGATATATTAGTCAGCTTTTTGTTGCTATGACAGAATACCTGAGAAAATCAACTTAGAGGAGGAAACATTTACTAATTTACTGTAGCTCAAAACTTCAGAGGTTTGAGTCCATGGTTGGCTGGCCTTGTTTTTTCTTGCCCTGTGGTCAGGCGACACATCATGGCAGAGGGCTTGGCAAAGCAAAGCTGCTCATGTCATGGGAGCCTTGAGCAGACACAAGAGAGAACCAGAGGAAGAGGTCAGGGACAAACTGTAACCCCCAAAGTCATTCCCTGAGTGGCATTAAGTTCTCCATCTATGCCTCACCTCTCTTTTTTTTAAATCACCTCTCAATAATGCCATCAGTTTTTAACTTATAAGTGGATTAATCCATTTGGTGAAGTTAGGACCCTCATGATATTTCATTATATCTATCTATCTATCTATCTATCTATCTATCTATCTATCTGTCTATGTATCTATCCCAAAAGCCATCAGCTTGCAATGTAGCTTTCAACTCAGAGCCATAGGGGAACATTTTGGGTTCCTATCATAACATGAGAGTACCAGAGCAGCTTAACATGTATTTACTAACCAAGAACTATTTAGACAAATGAAACCAGTCCCAGACCCAAATAGCAGGAGAAGCCAGGTTCCCTGCACATACGCACACCCTACGCCTGCCATTTTATAGGAGAGGAATCAGAAATCCTAAGATTTAATGACTTGCTGACTTCTTTCTTCAAGATGAATTATGCCGTGAGTGCAGGACTGGTGGTGGGCATCTTCATCGGATTTCAGAAGAAAGCCTACACTTCTCCACAAAATCTTCCTGCCCTTGTTGCACTGCTCATGCTGTATGGGTAAGTTGTTTGGGCCACTAGCTGATGCTACCAAAGAGAGGCCAGAGAAGGGGCACACAGCAAGCTGCAGTGCCATGGGGGTGGGCCCATCTAAGCCCTTTGAACTTCATACCCCACCACAGTTTACCCTGGTTGCTGGACATGAAACTAGGATTGAACCCTTGTCCTGCTTGGTTTAGACATTGTTTTGGTCTAATTACTTTCTATCCTCTTATTCCTGCCTTTTGGAGTGGGAATGGTTATCTTATGTCATTGTACATCGGAGGTCTTTTAACTTTTAAGAAGGACTCTGTTGTCTATTGTGGGGAGGAATTTATTGCACTTCCATTTGTACACAGTGCAGTTATGCTATGTTGGACATAATTACTAACTTGGCTTTTGTACTTAGGAATTAAGTATGGTTCAATGAGATATATGTCTGGTTGTCAAGTTGACAAGGAGTAGATTGTGACCGTTGGAGAGATTATGTCAACTTGAGGCAATTAGGAACCACACCTGGATTAGGGTTTAGGAACCACACCTACATTAGGCAATTCAGAACCAGCCTAGATTAGATTGTGAGGAATTTGTGGGTCAGCAAATGAGGGGAGACACATACCTGGATGTGGGAGACCCAACTGGGAACTCAAACTATATAAAAGAAAGGAAGAAGAAAGATTGTTATAGCTTTTTCCTCTGTGGAGAAACTGGACTTGATGGGACTTGGCTTCCTGTTTATGATGTCGTGAAGAGCTGCCTCCACCTCTGCCTCTGCCATGTACTTCCATTGCTGCCAGCCGCCCCTGAGTGGACTGTGACCTTCTGAAACTGAGCTAAAATAAACCTTTCCTCCCCTAAATTTGTGGATGTTGAATATTGAGTCACAGCAATGAAGAATAAGACACAGTGTTATCTTCTAATGCAAACTGTGGCCTTCCAGTGGTGGTAGATTGCACAAGTTTGGATTCCACCCCAGACCAGGGCTATGGCAGCTAATCAGAAATCTGTCCATCTTTAGTTTCTGACTAACAATGGAGGTATTTCTGAGGTCTGGTCCATTCAAGGACAATAAAAGGAATCTATATGATCTGAATCTTCTTCCACTCCAACTATGATCTTGACCAAATGTGAGAACTATAACTTCCTGGCTCCTAACCCACTCTGATTCTACCTCATCAGTGACCAATCTTCTGGTTCAACGTCTCCATCTGTACTGGCCATGAGTTATCTGCATATAATAGAAAACTCCAGCTAGCTTCTGGGTTAGGCTAGAGAATGACAAAGATAAGGTCCAGTTGAATTATAGAGCAACTTTATATCAGAGGCCTACCACTTGCTAAACTATGGACAAGCAATTCGCCCAGTTGGGTCTCAGTTTTCTCATCTGTAAAGTGGACATAATGATACCTGGCCCTTCCTGTGTGGGCCAGTAAAGTCTTACAGAGCAATGGTCTCTATTCAACTCTCTAAAGATGGAGAATTCAGAAGACAACATGGTTGTGAACTGTCCAGCGAACCATGAAGATGACCTTGTTGGAACTTTTAATTCTGCTTTGTTGAGTCAGGTCATACTGGGAAGGATTACAGAGTAGAAAACCCTCCTGTGTGTTGTATAAGTCTTTAAGATCAAAAGGTGCACACATAGCTACTGTCTCATTTGCTCCTCACAAAACCTGTCAAGTGGCCACAGTAAGCATTATTATTTCCTTTTAAAGATGAGACACAGTGCCCAAGGGATGGGATCTCTTATTCCCCTGGGACTCTGGTCAGTTCAAACCTGTTACTCACACATGAAGGAAATGTATTATATAAGAGGTATACAGTGGTATGGCTGATGGAATGGAAACTGACACTCTGTCCCACAGAGTTGTGTCATCTCACACAGATGGGCAGTCATTCCCATGATGTACCCAGCATCCTTCCTGTTTGACATCCCCAGCACAGCCTATGTGGCCTTGTCTTGTGCTAATCTGTTCATCGGCATCAACAGCAGTGCCATCACCTTCGTCTTGGAATTATTTGAGAATAACCAGGTAAGTGTAACTTTCTTGGCTTCTTGTCTCTTGGGTCACTGTGGGTATGTACTGATCAAGTAGAGCTCTGGGCAAGCACTGTGTATCTGGATGCTCAGTTTGTAGATGAACACTGCCTCTTGTCTCCCTCCCTCCTTCCCTCTCTCCCTAATTCCTGTCCTCAGTTTCTTCCCTTTTGCTAATTATGGGAGCCAAATGAAATGGTTTTCTAAGTCTATTTTGCAAGCTGTAAATAACCTCCCATGATCATAACTTTTTAGACTTCCTTACTCCTTCACTTTTAAATGTTTCCAAAATGTAAAGAAACAAAAAGGCATACAATGAGAAATCCCTGCCCGCCCAATTTCTGATACACCCAGTTAGTTCCCTCATTGAGAGAAAATCTTAGAGTTTATCATATATTCTAGACACATAAACAAATACATATTCTTTTTCCCATGTTGTATGAAAATTGCAACATATTAAAATATATATGAACCCTTTAATCCCAAGGAAAGTATTAGGAAATCATGACACTGAATTTGCCTTCTGTTGTCCTAGCAGGGCCCACTTCAGATACACTAGCCAGTGCCCACCTTTTGAATTGTGAAGAACCAGTGAGAAAGGGAAAGGTTAGTGAGGTGCCCTGGGACGCAGGCACACAGGCGAGCCTGCGTGTTCCAAGGACAAGGCAAGGCAGAACTCAGACACACAGCAGCTGGGAGAGTACAGACAGCTCAACTTTAGGGCTATGAAGCCCAGTTGTTGAATGCACACCTTCTCACATCTTCTTGTTCAGAAAGAGATGGCCAGACTGAGTTCTAAAAATAAAAATGTCAGTAGCAACAGACTATCTCTACTGGCCCCATGAATAACAGAAATGTGATATATCATAGTTATATCGTAGTCATATCCTAAAAGGGAGATAGATAAGAGTACAGACTCAGCTGACTGATGGAGCCTACTGGTGGAGAAAAATACTGTTTATCAGAGCTGTTTTGTCACCAGCTGTGTTAAGTCTTAAGAGGGTATAGGACTTCAGAATAATTAAGGGGCAAGTTGAAAGCAATACAGAAACCTACGGCCATACTCAGCCCCTTAATGAGCACCTTGGAAGTCTGCTTACTTGTGTACATTATCAGAAGCTATAGAATTTCTCGGTATCCCATGGTTTCCCATAGCTGCCCTGCCTGCTCAGTCAGGAAGATTTACTATCTGGTAAATATGCCAGGATAAACAAGTACAACCCACCAGTCCTGCCTCAGCAGGAAAAGGAGTGCCTTTCCTAGTCAGTAAATGATGCACACACCACGTTAGCAACAACAAAGCCTAAGTATATGATGTTGCATAAGGGAGTGTGCATAGGCCATCATGGGAGTAAGGTCACAGGTCAAAGTGGGCCAGAAAGCTGGGCTGCAGGAGTTAGGAGACTCTTGAACCTGGCCTGGAATGAACAGAATTGCATTATCCCATTTTATAAATAATGAAATGCCTACTGGTATTAATCATTATGCAAGAAAGATACAAAATAATTAGGACCCCATCCTTGCACTCCAGAGGATCAGTGACTAGTGGAGAGCTTAGGCAAGTTAAAATAGTAAATATATAATCGTGGAACTGTGTACGTTTATTAGAGAAATGGTGTTTTTCCATGGTAATGTGAGAAGCCATAAGAGAGAAGGAGCCATCTGAGCAAGTCCACTAAAGAAGTGCAGGAATCTGTTAGACAGCAGAAGGAACCAGAGCTTCCTTCCATGCTAAGATCAATAGATGCTCAAGTGCAGAGGCCTAGAGGCAAAAGAGTGCAGTGCATTTTGGAAAGAGGAGGGACAGATAGAGAAGGAGGAGGAACCTGAGCAGAGGTGGGCAGGCTGATAGGCAGAAGGTTGCAGGATAGGGTGGGCCAGTTGGAATGGACAGCAGTGGCTCAGCCAGGCTTTGCCAGCCTTGCCTCTTTGGTATACCTTCTACCCAACCCCTAGACAACGGCAGCGGTTACGTGCAGAGCTGAGAAACAGCTGGGAGGTGATGGCTCAGGGCCCACTCCCATTTGGTTCATGCTGGGTTAAGACAGAGCTACTGAAAAAGGCCTCATCCTGGAGTTCCCAGCTGTACCAAAGGAGAGAACCCAGCCACTCCCCCAACAGCCACTGCATGTCCTGATAACTGCCTTGGAGGTTCCATGTGATGGCAGGTGAGTCTGCAGGAAGGCTACCAAGGAGACCTCAGAAGGGCTCCTGCTTCTCCACAAACCATTCTTGCCCACACAGGAATCCAAGGTTAAGGAAAGCAATGTACAGGTTTTGCATAGTTAACCCCCATGTCCACAGAAGTGGGTATAGCAAAGGTTTAGAAAAAGCTGTCTGGTTCCATGATGGTGTAAGCCCCTGACCACCAAAAACATGCAGGGACCCCCCAGACATCAATTAGTCATTGATTGATTGCTTTTTGGTCCCACCGAGGCACTTCCTACTAGCACTTCAGGACTGCCATGTCAAATCCTCAATGTTTTGCTTGACAAATCCCCCCTACAGCCAGTCTGGGTACAGGGACGCCTTTTTTGACCTCCTCTGGTCTTTGCTGAGAGGTCCTCTGGGCCCACCTGCTCTGCAGCAGCAGCAGCTTCAGCCCCCACTTCTGATAGTTATGCTTCTTTGTTTCAGGCGCTGCTCAGGTTCAATGCCATGCTGAGGAAACTGCTCATTATTTTCCCCCACTTCTGCCTGGGTCGGGGCCTTATTGACCTGGCGCTGAGCCAAGCTGTGACAGACGTCTATGCCCGGTTTGGTGGGTGGCATGTTAGACCCAACAAGCATGGGTCCTACATGCATGGAGGCTGGGAGGTTTGCAGCAAGGGTTCTACATCAGACCTGTGTTCTGAGCTGGGGCTAGGAGGACACCTAAATTCTGGTGTTCACACAAAATCGCCTCAAAGAGAATAAGAGATAGTTTATTCTGGCTCCAAGTTTGAGTGACCGTGATTTGGGGAGACAGAGATTCAGGTGGTCCTCCAAGTTATGTTTCCAAGGCTTAACTGTTTCACAGAATTTTATAGCTATAGAATTAAAGAAAGGTTGTAAATGAAGGTATTAGAAGCAGGGAGACCCTTGCTTTAGGCCTCAGATGGTATCGGAGGACATTCTTAGCTTTTGGCTTGGTGAAAAGCTAGGAATTGTTCTGTATATCTCAAAAGTATTAATCACAGGATTGCTAGATCAGATGCAAAGAAGGGAGACACAAAAATGGCCATAAAAGGATTAAGGTCACCCATGATAATTTGGCTGTGAAACAAACACCATTCTAGCCTCTCCATCAATCACTGAGGATCTAACCAGTCAATTTACAGGATGTTGGATCTAAATGCAGCTTCTTCCCAGGAACTTTAGCTCACACTAGCATTGCCACACAGAAGAAATTAGGGTGACTCTGTTTCCACAGCCGGGGAGACACAGGAAGAACCAAAGGTAGACCTGCACCTTTCCACCCTCTGACTTGGGGAGCCAAGATGAGAGTCTTGTTTGGCTTTTTAAAAAATATTCTGTACAAGGCCCAGTCCAACTGAGCCCAGTGTCATAGGTGTTTAAGGGCAGACGGGGCAGCTGAGGCAGACCGGATGCCTGTTGATGTCAGATGGCCTCCATCCTCAGGTGAGGAACACACCACAAATCCGTTCCAGTGGGACCTGATTGGGAAGAACCTGGTTGCCATGGCAGCAGAAGGGGTGCTGTACTTCCTTCTGACCCTCCTCATCCAGCATCACTTCTTCCTCACCCGATGGTACGTTCTTATCACACCCTGGGGGGTCCAACCTACCGCTCAGAGTGTCCAGAACCAGAACCAGACTTCACACTTACATGGTCACATCCCTTCTCAGAAATAATTCTCCATGACGGTTTCTTGTACATTCTCATGGCCTGGTTTGTTCTGAATAACACAGGGTAGAGATGGGTTAAAAACAGACATGTTAGAATTTGAACCAAATCTCTAATTGGCATAGTGTTGCATGCCTATAATCCCAGCATTCTGGGAGTCTGTAGCTTAGTAACTTAGTAAGAAAAATGAGACAAGGGGGGTGGGAACAGCTCAATGCAACAGTGCAAAGGTCCTGAGTTCAATCCCTGGTAGTAGGGGGAAAAAGGAAAAGAGAAGAAAATTTGGATCAAGTCTCAACTTTAAAATATTTAAAATATGGTGCTATTTAGTTTTGATTCCCGTTTGTCTCACCTCCTCATTTAATTGCCACATACTCTTTTTAAGTATGTGGTAATTAAATGGCAATACTGCAAATAGCAATGGTTAAGGGATATCCAAACCTGTAGGAAATATGTATTCACAAGAAAAAAAGCAAAGTAGGCCCTTTTGCTGACTAGAGATTTGAGGGGACAGGACAGTAAAGAAACATAGTAATAAGGAGGCTGTGTACCATGTGAGGCAGCCAGGAGCTCGTGGAGGAGGCGGGGCAGTGATCCACCCTCTATCCCTGAAACCGGGGTTGATAGCCACCACCCCCAACTTTACCACTTTACCAGGACTTCTCAATGACAGCCAGCTGACCAGGTGTCCAGTCCAGCCTAGCTATTCTTCCCTAAGCTGTTCCTGTGCTTCCTGCTGGCCCAGTCACCTGGGACTCCATTTCAGGAGGGCAGCCCCTCTGTAATCCAGACCTTTACTGGCCTGACTACCAGGACTCTGAAGTGTTATCACTGGGCATTCCCTAATAAGCTTTTGTGACAGTGTTTTGTTTCCTGACTTTTCCCCTTCTCAGCCTGAGTCTGATCACATGTAAATAATGATTCTAATGACTAGTATTTTGTTTGGGGGGTTTTGAGCCATAGCAAGTTGACTTGTTGGAAATAAATCTAATTCCCTACTCATAGGTTGCCAGGATTGAATAAAATGGTAGATCAATACCAATCTGAATAACCAGAATGATCAGAAAATTGTTTTAGTTTTAGTTGTGAGAGACAATGTGATGAGCCATTGTTTCTGGGATCATCTGTCCTGCAGGCACCACTACAGCCGTGGTCGCATTTTATAGAAGCCTTGTATAGAGGGAAGAGGGAAAGGAGGGTTGACAACCAAAATCAACTCATTAGCTACAAACCCTGATACCAACACAATTGAATGTGTCCTGCCTACCATAGGCCCTACAGATGACCACAGAAGCAACCCCAGTCTCTGGCATCCAGAAATTTGCAGATGTGCCCATAGTGAGAACTAACCAGGCAGAGAAAGGGAAGGGGGAAGGAAGGAAGCATTTGGTAGAAGACGGGCTGCACAGAGGTACAGCATTCATAAGAAGTAAGGCTGCTGTATAGGAAGGAAGGAGGTCAGGATAGCTGTGAAAGGAGAAAGAGAAGGGGAACAGGAAGCAATTCTGGAGGGGCAGGCAGGCCTAGGTTATGAAGTGTCCTTCACCTTGATGATGTGGAACTCGAACTTTAGGATAACATGGAACCCCTAGATGTTTTAATTAAGGGAGTGGTATGATCCTACCAGGCTGCAAGCAGAGCAAATGCAAGGTTGGGTTGGGACCGAGGTAAGAGACAGGGGGAATCAGGATGGCAGCATCAGGAGATGAAGAAAAATAGCTTGACTGGATAGATATCTAATAGCAGAAAGTCTGTTAGACAAGGCTTGGAGGTGGCCAGTGAAGGGAGGAAGGGCAGACTGGAAGATGAGGCCGTCAGGCAGGGCTTGAGAGAAGAGGCAGTATCTTTAGGGATGGGAAGGATCCCTTTGGGACGAGAGGGGCAACAGATGTGTTCAGGCTGGGAAGTGGAATGGCCAGCAGTGACTGCTGGGGACCAGGGACAGGTGACAAGAGTTGTTTGGAAAATGAGTGTAATTGATCAGCAGTTAGAAAGGACAGGTGACCTGATTGCAAGACCCTGAGATTCCAGGTGAGAAGTTAAGGCTCTAAGCTAAAACTGATGGAGAACTATGGGAAGTTTAGGCTGTGAGATGAAAGGAAAGAGCAATACAGAGGTCAGGTTGGCACGGTGTGCTGCAGGAAGTCAGAAACTTGGTAGGTATTAATTAACCTTTTCTGAGTGCTTGTAACAGCTCCCACCAGGTCCTGCATTTTACTCTGTGCCAGGCAATGTGCTGAGTTCATCTTCACATGACCCTATGAGACTGGTATACTTCTCTCTGCCCCATTACATGGCTGAGACAAGGCTCAGAAAAGACCAGTGATGTGGCCAAGACCATAAGGACATGGGACTGGAACCCAGAGCTGACTCTGAATATAAGCATGTGATCTCTCGGCCAAGAGATTGGCACGCTTGTATTGGAAGCCCCTTTTGGAATTAAGCCTTAGGAAATAGGAGCTCAGGGGAATAGAAGAGAGGGGAAACTGCAGTGCCGAGGATGTGTACACCCAACCCAATTCTGTCCTTTTCCCCTAGGATTGCAGAGCCGACTAAGGAGCCCATTGTTGATGAGGATGACGATGTGGCTGAGGAAAGACAAAGAATTACCAGTGGGGCAAATAAAACTGATATCTTAACATTAAATGAACTAACCAAGGTAAGGGAGTAGGGGCAGGTGCTCGCTGGACTCAGAGGGCACACTATTGTCATATTCTTTCTATACAACAAGTGATCTGCTTATGCAAAGACTGTTTTCCTTATGTCATGTGGGGTTGTCATGTCTCTTCTGCAACTTGACTTCCAAGGGTGGCTCGTTCCTGTGCATCGTCCCCGCTGTCTGTCTTGGGAACTCACCCGGGGCCTCAGCGAGGGCTGCTCCAGTTGTGCATCACCAATCATTCTCCGTTCCATTCTGCAGTGTAGGTCAGCCTGCAGAATTCTCAGTGCTCACAGCTCCTCTCTGCACACCATGTCAACATGTAACCTAGTGTTGCTGGTTCTTCCAAACCATCCTTTGCTCTCCTTGCCCTCTTCCACTCTAGCCCTGCCTGAGTCCTCAGCCCGTTTACTCTGGGCTTATTACAGGTTTATTCGGGATCTTCCAGCCCAGCAGTAGACAGGCTGTGTGTCGGAGTCCGCCCTGGAGAGGTAGGTACCCACTAGATTAGCATGAGAGGGCTATTAAAATTAAAATTTTCTGGAAGCCACATGAAAATAGGAAAATTTAATTTTAGTAATTTTGTTTTAACCAATTGTCTAAAGCATTATTTCAACATGTAATTAATATAGTCCTAATGAGATATTTTGCATTCTTTTTTCATTCTAAGGCATCAAAATCCAGCATGTTCTATACTTAGGGCCCATGTCAATTAGAACTAGATGTGATTTATGTCAGTAGCCACAAATGAGTAGCCTCACTAGTGCCAACCCAGGTCTGAAATGCCTCCCCCAGTTCAAATACATTGGCTCTCAGTCCTGTAATTTTAGAACTGCTTGTTCTATAGGATGAATTCTGTATGTTCTCCTAGTGTTTTGGCCTCCTGGGAGTGAATGGTGCTGGCAAAACAACCACATTCAAGATGCTCACTGGCGACACCACAGTGACCTCAGGTGATGCCACTGTAGCAGGCAAGAGGTGAGTGTCCTGCCCTTTCTACCTCAGTGTATCTCACAAAGCCTGGGCATTGCCCTATACCAGCATAGGAGAGTTATCCTCAGACCACATCAGGATGACTCAGAGTCCCAGAAGATCTATGCAGAAGAGGGCACCTTCCAGAAAGCCTGGTCCAAAAAGGAAAATTAAGTTGAATGGTCATTGATGCAAGAGTTCTGGTAGCATAAAATCTTGGAAAATTCTGAGAAGCTTTAAGTTAGTGGCTCTTCATCTCTTTAGGGTTATAGACTCTTTTGAGCATGTGCTGAACCTATGCACCTTCTTACTATACAGAATATATCAGCGACTCCCTCTACACATTTTTTGCAAAAAAAATTCAAGGATATTACTGAGTTGTGAAGCACATTTGTGATCCTGCCAGAGTTTCTGAGTACCAGGATATGAACTCCTTTCTCCAGGCTGAGTTTGTAGATGGGAGCTTGTTCAAGGACTCTCATGGGCCCTTAATCTGCACTCCCACTCCCCACTCATGTGCTAATGCTTGGCTTTGTTAAAGCAAGGAGCATAAGTGAAGAACTGGTCTGTGCCCATAGCCTCTGGAGGGTGATTCTGCCCCGAAACTAGGCCTCTGCAAGACAGGCCAGACAGGATCATCCCCCATGCATTGCCTCTTCGCTGCACGTTCCTTGAACAGCAAAGCTTCCACAGTAAGGCTGCCCAGAGGAACTCCATTGGTTTGTAAGTGAAAACAGGCACTGCTGAGGTCACCTGGCCTCCTTCCTTCAGTTTCCTTTGGACCTATGACCAATGGAAAGGGGGGCTCCTAAGCACACTTCAAGGGCTCAGATGAGATGAATGTGATTTCTTAGCTCTCTGAAATCTGATGAGTCTCTTGCAAAGGGGCTGGAGGTATGGAGTTAGATCATGCCTGAGCCTATGTCATCTGCTGATCCATCTTGGTCTGCAACTAAGCAGGTGACTTCACAATGGTAAAAGTGTTGAGCTGGGGGGAAGGATACGACAGAAATTTACCAAGTGACCTCAAGTTTTGGTACAAGTGAGATACAGTTTGATGTCGAGAAGATAAAATTGAGATGAAAGCTAGAAAGAAACTGTAAACTAGTGTTCTCTGATAGATTAGTTCTGTGTACTTGTCACTCCTTGCTTCCTAGTGGTTATCATTACCCCAAGCCATAACTTAGTGGCTTTTGTTACAGTGAGGAACAATAATGACTTTTCTCTGTTCCATTCTATTTCAACCATTCTTTATTTAGTGGACAAGATTTGATCAAATAATCTACATACAGTTTATTTTTCATCAAGTTAATGCATTTTTCTAGTGGGGGAGAATAGATTAGTTAAAGGGAGTTAGTAGAACCCAACTCACTTTTTTTCTGCTCCTTTCTGGCCCCTTAGTCTGGTAGGTCTGTTACTGTTCCTCTTTCATTGACTGAATCTCTGCCAGTAACCACAGATGAACAATCTTACCTCCACTGGAAGGCATCTGTATTTTCTAGCTTCTTTTCAAATATCCGAAAGGGATCTAAAAACACTGATCATTTTCTTAAACTAATCTTTTTTGTTTTTAAACTAGTAAGTGAAAAGATCCAATCCAAACCCAAAGATGACTTATGGGTAACAAGTACTCAAATAATCTTAGACATTGAAAATTGGAAGGCTGTAATTAGATTCCAAGCTCAGAACTTTGAACTCTGAAGCTAATGCTTCTAACCAGAGGGTCCCTGTTTTGATTTCCAAATGTTACATTTCTATAGCAAGCTAGGAAAGAGATGAGGCAGATTTCTTATCCCATGGTAGAAGCTTCTCCAGTCCTAGCTCTCTGTTCACATACTCTATAAAGAAAACTCACTAATTATTGTTTCTTCTTACAGTATTTTAAGCAATATTTCTGAGGTGCATAAAAATATGGGCTACTGTCCTCAATTTGGTGCAATTGATGACCTGCTCACTGGCCGAGAACATCTTTATCTGTATGCCCGGCTTCGGGGAATACCAGCAAAGGAAATCGAAAGGGTAAAAAAGACTCATTGTAGTTGCTTAGGAGTTTAAGTAATCCAGAAGCCTGTTTCATGAAGTGTGTTTATGCAAATACAGAAAACCAGAGCGCGCTGTCCATTCATTCAGTTCAACAGATTTTCAACAGTGTCCACTGTGTGCCCCGGAAACTAGGAATATAGCAGTGACCAAGAAGCCCTGCCCTTGTATCTAATAAGATGATGTAGGGCATCTACCCTTTAACTCAGGAGTCACACTTTTGAGAATTTACATTGAATCTACACATCCCATAGTACAAAATGCATATGCACAAAGTCATTCAATGCATTTGTAATTGTGAAATACCAGGTAATACCTGAATGTTTAGGCATAGTAGATTGTTTGATATATCAATAATATATAAGAGGTATGACTGAAAACCGTGGTAGATGTTTAAAAATATTTTAATAAATTACACTAACAGAATCATTGCCATTAATCCCCCTAACAATAAATACTCTTCCTCACTTTGAACACATTTATCCCATCATCTTATCTTTCTTGACACTTTCTAAAGTGGTTTTGAAAGTCCTCTTTTGTGATATTTTCAGTTGTGCTGTGCAGCTTCCTCGGTGTCCTACATTAAATCAAACTGTTTACCTTTCATGGTTATTTTGACTTTGGAGAAGAGCCAGAAATTGTCCAGTGCCAGACCCAAGAAACAAGATGGATAGATGGATGAGGACACGATGTGATGCTCTTCCAAGCCTGCCTTTCCATTGGATGGCACTTGGCAGCAGCATTCAGCATATTTTTAAAATCACGTTTCAAAAACTTAAATAAGAAGCAATGAAAATGGGATAAAAGTGAAAACAAAAAGAAAACTTAACACTGAATATAAACCAAAACAAATAAACCCAGTTTTACATCAAATAAACATTGTAATCAAATAACAGATATCATAAAAGGTGATAAAACAGAGGACATTTATAAGCTTATATTATTAATTAAATAAATAGCATAGAAGAAAAGGATCTTATAGTCAACTGCTGGCAGCCAACTGGTTAGTTCTGGACTTGGAAAAACATTTTTCAATGACTGTATTAAAGATAGAATTGTACAAAAATTATCAATAGGTAAGAAATTTAGAGAAATTTTTGATAAGAAGCAGGGTATTTATATATATTTAAAAGATCATTTGCACAGATGGCCTATTGATTATGGGGGAAATAATTTTACAGTTAAAGATCAGACTGCTTATTAACTGAGTGGTCAAAAATAATGTCATTTATAAGAGGCCAGTGAACATCTCATGTCCTCAGATGTGATACCCTGGTAAGGACACAACTTCAACTTCTGTGGCTAAAATTGTGTAACCTGAATCTTATCTTGAGGAGGCAACATACAAATTCCAAAGAAGAAACATTCCCTTTTTAAAAAAGAATAAAAAGAGGCACAACAGTCTTCAAAAAATATCAAAGCAATAAAGATGAAAATAGGGCTGTGGAAATGCTTGTGGGCATCAGAAGCTAAAGAAACATGACTAAATAACAGATAGGAGACTGAGTCTTTTGCTGTGGGAAAATGATATGAAAGATATACTTATTGTGCCCTTTCCTAAAACTATGAATAGAAGATTGGATAAAATTATCATAACAATGTTAAGTTTCATTGTGAGAATTAATTGAAATGGGTTTATGTAGGAAAATATTATTACCCTTAGGAAATACATATTGAAATATTTAGAACTAACAAGCCATGACTTACCCTCAAACTCATCAGAAAAGACTTGTATGTGCATAGGTGAGGGTTATAGATGTTCTTAGTATTATTTTTATTCTTACACATTTTTGTAAGTTCGAAACTATTTCCAAATAAAAAATTTCAAATGGCCTATATTCCAGTGAGGACAGATAATAGACCAGTAAAATATCCACTACACTAAAGTGGAAAGTCCTGACTCACGATGGAGGTGACTTCTGAATGAAAACTTAAAAGGAGCAAGCAAGCCACGAAGATATCTAGGGGAAGAAGATTCCAGACTGAGAACACAACAAAAGCAAAAGGCAGAGCATGACTGACTATCTTCAGTGATTTGTTAGCTTTCTCCTGGGTATGACATGCATATCATGCAGACCCCACCTGATAGTCTTCATCATGGCTCCCTGTTGAGCTCCTTCAAAGCACTACGACAGTAGGCCATTCTCCAGCTTATTTCTAGTTTGTTACTGCCATTGGTCTGCACGGAGACAATGGCTATGTTTCCTGTTGTTTTCTGGTACCCAATACAGTTCTGGGTTCAGAGTAGATGCAGTCAATGCACAAGACTTTATGTGTGACCCTGTCAAGTGGTGGAACCAATGGCTCTTGGACCCTTCAGCTTTTCAAAGATACCCTACGACTCTTCCTCTTCCATTCCTAGCTGTAGTCCAGAGCATGGGGTAAGAAACGCTGTCTCAATCTTTGTAAGGATAAAGGCCACTTCCCAGAGGGCTACGCCTAATGGGTGCTGAGTTGACTAGGCCACAGTGGAGAAGAAAGAGGCCATGAAGCACATGCCAGAGGACACGAGCCAGCAAGTGATCCTGCTTCAGACTAGTGGGGTCTGGGATCCTAAAAGGGTGAGATCTGGGAACTCAGGGCTTTGAACTGTGACAGTCTTGAGTGTTCACTTCTTTTTCTTTCCCAAACTGGATTTCTTTCTCTTCCCTAGGTTGCAAACTGGAGTATTCAGAGCCTGGGCCTGTCTTTATATGCAGACCGCCTGGCTGGCACCTACAGTGGTGGCAACAAACGGAAGCTTTCCACAGCCATTGCGCTCATTGGCCACCCACCGCTGGTGCTACTGGTGAGGGCACTGCAACCTGCAGGGGTTAGGCAGCCCTAAAAGCTGGCACATGTTTGCATCTCTGGGGCTAGAGAAACTTGTTCTGGGTCAGGAGCTTTAGAAAATGCAGCAGTTTGCCTTGATTGGATTGGTCCTTGTGTGGCTTCTGTAGAGTAAGTCAGCCCAGTGTTTTTTTCACAGCTCTTGGGAAAAATGAGTCACAGCAGTCTCACTGTGAGTTCCTACAAAGTCTCTTTGGGGTCATAGAGTCACGCAAGGAAGTTTACCTCATTAGAAATATTGGTACTACTAATGAGCAGAGAGGACTAAGTGGGATTCAAAATGAACAGGAACATTGGACTAGATCGCAGGCTGCCATGATTCTAACTGGAGCCAGACCAGGGCCAGGTAGTCAACACTTCCATGAAGGCACATGTCATAAGATGTGGAGAGAACCAGAAAGATAGCTACTTGGGTTATCTCCTTGCCTCCTTACAAACATACACATGAGGGTTTTTTCTTCCCTTTGTTAAGGTTAACAGTTGCCTAAATTGTCCTTAAGGTATCTATAGGCTTAAATGAATCTAGAGATGTGAACTGTGGTTTTTTGGTTCTTCTCCTGCCCTCTGTCTCCCACACCAGCATACGCCATTTTGTCCAACTGGGAACAGCTAGGTACATAACTGTCAGCTCATTCTTGGAGAGCAGAGCTACTCAGAGGGAATAGGCTGAGGGAAGATGCAATGACCAAGAAAGGCCTTCTCCAAGTCTACCCTCCCACCCCACAGGACGAGCCCACCACAGGAATGGACCCCCAAGCGCGCCGCATGCTGTGGAACACCATTGTGAGCATCATTAGAGAAGGGAGAGCTGTGGTCCTCACTTCCCACAGGCAAGCGACCCCCAGGGTGAGGGACGACTGGTGGCACCCCCTCCCCCACTGCCTCACCTCCTCTCTCCTGCCCCACAGCATGGAAGAATGTGAAGCGCTGTGCACCCGGCTGGCCATCATGGTGAGGGGTGCCTTTCAGTGTCTGGGCACCATTCAACACCTCAAGTACAAGTAAGCCAACGGAGGGGACTGTGCTCTTTGCTACCTTCTCTGGGGTTCAGCCAGGCCCTGCGTTCTCTTTGGGTAGCTGGGAAGGTCCTACTGATCCTCATTTCACAGGCAGAGGCTGTTGGCTGGCCTCTCTTCTCCATAGGCATATCAAGAAAGTCATTGGGCTGATGAGAAGCCCCTGTATACTGGGCTGATTGTGGCTGAGAACTCATGCAGCTCTCTAGATGGGGGATTCTGACTGGGACATTTTTAGAGACTGGCTTGGGTGAGGGAGGGCCACTGCTACTAGCTCAGTACTGCCTCATTTATCCTGACAGATCCAGAACCCTTGCCTGTCACATGAGTTCACAGCCAATGTAGGGGTTAGGAAACCAAATGGCTTGAGAACCAAGGTTTTTTTTTTTTTTTCCACAATATTGTATGCTTTTGAGTTTGAAAACTAGTCATGTATTATATGACAAACAACACCAGTAATCTTGAGTAGGAGTTCTCAGTATCATAAACTAGAAATTGTTTTATTGAGTTTGCATGTCAAAGCTAACAATCTGTTAAAATAAAATGAACATAATATTGCCATGTTGCCTTACATTCTGACATGACTTATAACCTGAGAAGTGGATTTTTGTCTATCATTCATTAATTTAACACATGTATCAAGAGCCCAAAATAAAAATTAAAACAACTGATTAAAGGGACACCACAGAACCCATCTTATCTATTCAGAGATGCTTACCATTGATGGGTTCATGGCAGTATATTGAAGAGAAAACATCATCCTTCACTTGTGCCAGGGTAGATAAATGATCAGGAGAAAGGCCTAGCAGATCAGCTACATTTGGCAAACCGGTATATGACCCCAACTTCTTGAGCAAATACAGCGTGGAGATTACATAGATATCTATGGAGACATCAGCACACAATGTCACCAGATCTGTGCCAGAAACTTCCAGTGCCCAGCAGCTAGAAAATGTTTTCCCTAATCCTTTCCCTCTGACTCCTCAATATCCCATTGATAGAGGAGAGGCAGAGTGTGTTCCTATGTGAAGGGATGGTCAATTTTTTTTTTTTTTTGATTAAAAGGTAAAAGACATCTTACTATAAAGGAGAGCTCTAGATATAGCACAAAACCAGGATCTTGTGCAGGTGGAATCAGGCTATCCAAGGGGCTTACCACTGGGCTACATCCTCAATACCATGGAAAGAAGGAACTGTGAAGTAACTTATAACTGACACCAGACACCTTAACATAGCCATGTACACAGTATCCAGCCAAGCACATACTCTGGTGGACTATCCTCTATCCATGGGAGTGTAACCAGCAAACCTGCCTAAGGGAGGAGGGAAGCCTTAATAGCCTTGGACGTGGTAGCTACATTTGCTTCTGGAAGCTTCCTCAGGAAATTCCCGCCTTCCCAAGCCTGTGCTACCCCTGGCCATTCTCACGAAGCTGGGTCAGTTCTTGGCAGCACTCGGTCTGAACCAGCCACAGGTCTTTTTAGGTGGGCCTGGGTTCTTCACAAGAGGCTGGAACCTGACTTCACAAGTATCTGTCCCACTTTACTACACAGACACTTAGATCCCTAAGAACTGATACCAAACTATATTCTGCAATGACTGTCACATTTTTTCTCTCAGTTTTAATCACAGATAAACAGGCTCTAGTCAATGGTATGGACCTTTAATCCCCAGTATACCTGATCAGCCAAGTCATTATTTGAGATTGCCTTATACTTCCCACTAGCAGGCCTGTACCACACTCTGAATCCTTAGGTTTGGAGATGGCTATGTTGTCACAATGAAAATCAAGTCCCCGAAGGATGACTTGCTCCCCGACCTGAACCCTGTGGAGCAGTTCTTCCAGGGGAACTTCCCCGGCAGTGTGCAGCGGGAGAGGCACTACAACATGCTGCAGTTCCAGGTCTCCTCCTCTTCCCTGGCAAGGATCTTCCAGCTTCTCATCTCCCACAAGGACAGCCTGCTCATTGAGGAGTACTCAGTTACACAGACCACGCTGGACCAGGCAAGTCCCCAGTGGAGGACAAATGGTGCAGTGGCTGGGCCCAAACTCCCAGGAGGCCATGACTGACGTTCCTGATTTTTGACAATCTTTGGTCTTGTCCCTCTATCCACTAGGGTACACTTCGGTGCATCATCAGGAAACTTCATTGTCATATCATTTTTCCTTTGCATGTTATTTCATTCTCACTCCTTTGTGCCAGGGCAGATAAATGATCAGGAGTGCACTCCTGTTTGGTGATCCTTGCTTTTCTTTTCAAATCAGCTTTATTCATATTATGTAACTTATGTATTGTAAGTCACTCCAATTTTAACTATAGTTTGGTGAGTTTGGGCAAACCTGTGCTGCATGTGTATTTCCAGCCCCACTGTTCACTTCCACAACTCTTCTCATTTAGTGAGACTGAAACTCTGTGTCCACTACACAGGTACTTCTCATTTCCTCTCTACACTTACCCCATCCCCTAGCAGCCACCATTGTACTCTCTGTCTCTGTGAAAATGACTACTCATAGACGTGGAATCATATATTTGTTCTTTTGGTACTGGCTTGCTTCATTTAGCATGTTTGCAAGGTCCATCCATTGTGGGATCTTTGACTAGGACCAGGATAATTGAAGGTGGAAGGTGGCTCATACCCCAATAATCTCGTCTCTCGAGACCAGCAGGAGTGGAGCCCCTCCCTCTTATTACAGGCCCAGGAAGTCCCACAGCTCCAGTTTCATCCTACTCAAATTCTTAATTCTCCCCTACCCCAAGACCCTTACCAGAAATCATATGATCGGGTTTCGAGAGACCCACCACACAAATTAGGTGACTTTCAGACCCCAAATTTCCTCCAATTAGTAAATGACCCTTGCCCTACTACCCTGGCAGAACCACCTCCCTTCAACTGCTTATAAGCCTGGCCCTCACCTCCAACAAATGAGCTGTTGAAATGATTCAGCCTCCCGGATGTGATTCCTTCTTACTCACACTGCTCGAGACCCTGTTCTCCCAGACTCCACTGGTTCCTGATCACCAGTGGCCAATGGTGGCAGGGACCCACGGGACCCTGACAATCCATGTCATATCATGTGTCAGAATTTCCTTCCTATGAAGGATGAGTGATATTTCATTGTACATATATGCCACATTTTGTTTGCCCATCCATTCATTCATCAGTGAACATTTGGGGTATTTCCAAGGGAGCTTTCTTATATGTTCTTGTTTTTGTAATGAACATCATTAGAGACCAGTAACGCAGTGGAAACAGACTAGTCTCCCTTTGTTCCTTAAGGATATCCTCACCTGCAAACCTGCACATTCTGATCAAACTAAAGCAGGTGAAGGACCTCTTAGACAGGCTGTGACCACAGTGTACATGGAGAACAGAAAGAGATCAAATATCTTTTTCCCCCCTCATGGTTTCTTCTTTAGTAGATTGGGATGCTGCACACTGACAATCTTCCTTTTCTTCGTTAGTTACATCAATATCTTGTGCCCAAAGTCCTTTGAATCCTCTTGGTAGGAACTCTCTAGGCTTTGCTTAGGAAACTAAGAAGGAGAATCACTGTCCAGGATTCTGGGGTATAGACTTCTATGGGTATGCTGGCCGCCTCTGGGCAGGAGACAAATCGTTCCCACAGGACTTTACATTAACTAGAAAACAGAGTTAATTGAGTAGGTAGTAGGGTATTGGGTTTGGGATGTATCTACTTACTCTTGCTCTTTTGCCTCCAGGTATTTGTGAATTTTGCTAAACAGCAGACTGAAACCCATGACCTCCCTTTGCACCCTCGAGCTGCGGGAGCCAACAGACAAGCCAAGGTACTGCTAATACTCTTTCACCATCCGGTGCTAGAGATAGACCTCAGCTCTGGGGCTCAGCTGGCCCCTTGGGCTTGAGGGGCCTCTGGGTTCAGACGTGCTTCCTGCAAACAGCCCCACTTATATCACATCCCTCCCATGTCCTTAATCTTCACCACTACCCTCCAGATCCGTGCTGAAGGAATTTTTAGTCTGTAGCCATGTGGGTCCCTGTTGTAACCTGGAAAGTATGTGGATAGTATAGGAGGGAATTTTTTAAAAGAACTTTTTCACATGATTTGTTTATAACAAAAACCTGGTATTTTTAGAAATAAGAAGCAGAGAAGGAAGGTAGGAGAGAATATTAAAACATTTGGCTGTTGGGATACTTGGCACTTACATACAGTCATGTGTACATTTCAAAGGCAGGGACTTTACTGGCATTGTATTTCAATGGTGGACACATTTGATTAGAGCTACAGCTTGTATCTATTTTAGGAAAGGGGCTCTTTGCCCTTCTATTGAAATAACAAGATAATGGAGGAAGAAGCAACAGAAAGCCTAGATCTTGCCTTCAATATCTCTTAAGATGGGTGCTTTCAGGTGCCTGCCCTGGCACTGTGCCCATGTGAGGAAGACACCCACCCCTCCCCATTCTCCAGACTAGGACAGAGTTAGGGAATGTGCTACACAAGGTACCAAGCTCCCTGGGTCCTTGGTTTCAGTGTGGAAATTTTGAAGGAATGAATTAACACAGTTATTCTCTCCTGCCTTACCTACAGAATAACTCAAAATAAAGCAAATTATTTTTCCAAATAGCAAAGATATGCAAAACATTATTGCCCATAGAGTTCTCACTCTCCCGACCAATTTCTTGGCTGCAAGAAAACCAAAGAAAGTTGACAACTGAGACATTCCTCCTCACAGTGCTTGTGATGAATGTCTCCCCTTCTTCTTGACCAATAGAGACCTCAAGGCTATGAGGCAATGTTGACTTTGTCCCCTTCCTCTTTACTCTCTCAGGAGGCCTAGAAATGACAAGCAAAGCCACCTATCCAGTCAGCAAATATATGAAAAGATGTTCAACTTCTTTAGCCATTAAAGAAATGCAAATCAAAACATCACTAAGATATCGACTTACCCCAGCAAGAATGGCGGATATCAAGAAGTCAAACAGCAATTGATGCTGGTGTTGTTGCGGGGAAAAGGAACCTTTTTACGTTGTTGGTGGGACTGTAAACTGGTACAGTCACTATGGAGAGCAGTATGGAGATTCTACAAAAGGTTGAAAATAAATATTCCATTTGATCCAGTGATATCTCCTCTCGGTATCTTCCCCCAAAAGTTAAAAACAACATATAACAGAGATACATGTATGCCCACATTTATAGCAGCACAACTAACAATAACTAAATTATGGAAGATGCCAAAATATCCATCAACAGACCAATGAATACAAAAATGGTATATCTACACAATGGAGTACTACTCCTCCACAAAGACAAATAAATATGAGGCCTTCTCAAGCAAATGGATACAGCTTGAAACCATCAGGCTTAAAGAAGTCAGTCAAACTCAGAAGGTTAAATATTGCATGGTTTCTATAATATGAGAAACCCAGAATACAGTCAGTTTATAGAACCAGATGGTGTGATAATGGGAATCAGGGGAAGGAGAAGAATTGTAGTGTTGACAAAATATATATGTGAACAAAACACACAAATTCATTGTAACCAGTGTGTGTCTCCCTCTCTCTCTCTCTCTCTCTCCCTCACACACACACACACACACACACACACACACACACACGGAGAGATAAAAGACACCTGTCCAGTGAAATTGAGTTTTACTCATTTTCCAGCCACTGTTTCTCATTTATAGAACTTGTAGTTCCTGTTACAACCAGTCAAAAACTACTCCTTGAGAATCTCTTGTACTTATAAATTTTTTTTTCTAATACAGACTAGTCGGTCAGGTAGCAAAATTATTTCCTAGAACTACCAAACCTTGCTCCTCTGCTGCCTGGCATACTTCCTCCTAGAGGGCTAACAACAGGTCACTGTGGGCCAGATCTGGAATGATGATGGTCTGAGATTTATAGCAGTTCATTCTAAAACTTCCCTTCTCATGAGATAAGATTTTTCTATTGCATTTGTTATATTTTTGCTTACAAATATAAGAAACCTCACTGGAATACATTTGTTCAATTGGTATATCATTATGATAAAATTTCAGTTCAAAACGTAACTTTATTACATACTATCTTTTACAAAGATTTGCAAGCATCCTTTGTATCTATAGTGCTGTATGTAAAAATGTCTGTCATGAAATAGTAACTAATTATGGCTTACATTATTCTACTTAAAAATAAATTTCCTTAAATATTCTTTGAACAAGAAAAGAGTAACTTGGCTCAAGGGGTTCTAGAGAACAGTCACATCTTGCTTTTAAACAAACATGAAAGCTACTTCAGAAGTTCAGCAGACTGTTGGCTTTACAGCCTCAGGTTGTGAATAAGGACTATATAAATATTTCATTCCTAGAGATGTGTTTATGAAGAGCACTTTTAAGTTCCTCAAAGAACTCAGTCTTGGAAGGCATTTTGTGGTAACATTTCATGCAATCTCGTGGTCTTTTATGACGGATGATAGGTGAGGATCAAGGTTTTGGTAGACGAGTAGGTGACAGATGAGCAGCCAACATAGAAACATACGAAATGGGTTAATAAGGACATGACCACAACTGGTGCTTTCCAAAATCAGGAACAGCTCGACCCATTTCTGTTCCTTATTTTTATACACTGTTGCTCAAATTGCTTTTATCCTTATCAATTAGTTCCATGTTTTTGGAAGTATCTGCAACCTTTATCAAGATCCTTACCCCTCAAAGCATGTTTGAGCCCTAAATACTATACTAGTTATCCTTTTAAGAGGATTAATTTTAAACTGGATATCTGGAAAAACACATTTTGTGTAGACTGGGTAAGTATCCCTGCAACCCTCTGTTTCCCACTCTCCTGCCACCATAGCTGGGGTTGGCCCAGTAATTCAACCTATACTTTATAACTGGAAACAATGTCTTTCCAGTTAGAAAGTTCTTAAGGGGCATGGACTTACTGCCCAAGTTTGACCTGAAGCCTGCTATCCAGAACTTCAGCTAAATCTCTCCTATTTCACAAGATCCCCTAATCAAATGATCATGCGTCCTAGAAGCCACTTCTGTAGAAGTAGACAAAGTGAATTTAGGACTCAAGGCTGACCTAATTTATAACCTCTTGGCTTTTAAGACAGTATGTGCACTGTAACTTTCTAGAGCTAGAAAAAGAAGAGAATCACACCAAAAGATTTTGCAGCAGCCTTTGGAGACAGCCCTGAGGACTCAATGTCCCTCTAAAATGTGAGCATGGACATACATAGGACCTGAGTTTTCACAATAAACATCTATGTCTTAGAGCTATGAGCCATTACCTGAGAGATTATCTGGTCTGACCACTTCTCAGATAAAGAAACAACCTGGCCTATAACCTTGTGAACTGACAGAATCATCGTGCCTTCAGCTGTGTTCCCTCCAGACACTGATATCTATTTGACCTAAAATCTAAAAGCAGTCACTCTCATCTCTTCAGAAAACTGAGAAAACAAGAGTCCATATGATCTTCTTCTGCAGCTCTGACCTCCTTCCACACTGATCATTCCCTACAGCTGGAAAAAAAAAAAAACCAGTGGAATATAGGAGCCTTTTTCCAGAGAGTCATCTGAACTGCCTTCCACCATAAGCAGTCCCACCACAATGGAAAACAAACACATGAAGAGGATCCAGTGAGCTCAAGAGGAGGCTCTTTCAGAAGGAAACCCAAACTGACTGGCTCACCAGGACAACTTGATGGTGAAATTGACTCAGCCAGAAAAATGCAGCGACCATTGCATCCAGACCATGCAATTAGAACTCCCAGTCCAGCCCACTAGTCACTGTGGCCTCAGTACCACTCGTGTTTCAAGAGGCTTGTGTTTGGGGCAAAGGGAGGCAGGGGTTAAGGAGAAATAAAATGAAAATGCTCATCACAATCTATTATATTTACTGATCCCATTGTATAATTTTAGACGTTCTCTATGAGCATGTGCAGCTCCCATTCATTGCCATAAGCCTCCATGAGAGTCACTGCCACAGGAGTGCCTGCTGTGAGAAGCATGCACAGCACTGGGGTGCCAGTGAACGGGCTAGTCCTAAGGTTGTAAAGGTTGTATGCCAAGACTTTATGAGATTTGAAGAAAACACCCAACTGCTGATGCATGTAAATACTACCCACTGTCAGCAAGTATTAGCCGAGTCTGTATTTCACATAGGTTTGCCCAGCTTATTCAAATGCCTATTTCTCAAGTATGATTAGAACAAGAGACAAAGAGGAACAGGAAGGTAGAAGTGACTCCATTAGATATGAGAGTGAACATGTCTTTGTAAGCATATAGAGAAATCAAGGCCTTGTTCATACGGTCCTGTGCCACATCCACAGTACAGCGTGCATCCTCTGCAGTGTTTTAGAAGGGAATGGCTCACTGGTATGTAGTAGGTCACATAAACGTTCATTAAGAATCAGAAGATAATAATTTTAACCCAAAACTTGAGGTTAAGGAAAGCAAATAAATTTCTTACCAAGGTACTCTTTTTCGTGATCTACAGGGGGGCTTCCTAGAGCAAACCCTTTCTAGAGTAGTGCTGCTCAATCCACTTGACACTGTGGCTAGTCGTCAAAGCCCAGGAAGAAGGAAACAGGAAGAGAAGGGAAGAGAAAGATGCCTCGGCCCCGGAACTGCTACTCAGAAGACTTGGAAGAAGTGAAGAGCAAGATGGTGAAGTCTCTACTTCAGCTTCTCCTGATAGAAAAGACGATAGAGGGCAGAGAGTTGCACACCTTTATATCTGAATAACTACTGACTCACTACTTTGCCTCTTGTAGGTACTAAATTAGCAACTGTCAAAAGAAATTATAAACCTACTGTGGTAGCCCCATAGCTTAATATGGTTTTAATGTTTTAAAATTTTTAGTTACTTTCTCATTGCTGTGACAAGATACCTGACATCCTCAATTTAAGTGAGGAAATATTTATTTAGCTCACAGTTTCAGAAGGTCTCTCACACACACAGTCCAGTCATTAGGCAGCCGGCAATAGTGAAGGCTCATGACAGAAGCTGGAAAGCAGCTTACCCTATTGCAGAGAGATGCCAAGTGAAAAAGGAACAAACTGATCTTTGGAAAACCCAGACAAGGCTAGAGCTTTCCAGGAAGAAGCTGTAACAACGTTTTTTCTTCCTCCCCTTGATTATTTTAAGCTGCCAGTTGGGCCTTCCCACCCCATCCCCCATGCCCTTCCCTCACTTAGGGGCCAAATAACTCATACCTAAAAGCTCTGCCCTGGGCAACCCCCAATCTCAACAAGTTGACAGTCTTTTTTTATTCAACAAGTTGACACAATCTTTCCAGATAAAACCCCAAGCATCTGCCCCTTCTAGCAAGGCCCTACGTCCCAATAACCACAGTTCCAAAGTTATCCTGCTACATCCAAATATATGAGGCTTTTGGAGAACACTCCATTTCTGAACTGTATCAATGACTAATGTCATAAAACTATTTGAACCAGGTTGGAATAGAGGTTGAGAATATGCTAAAACTTACTGTTGCATCCTGGTTGGTTTTGCTTTTTCAAACTAGCAAGTACAATATATCAAGGAAGATGACTAAGCAAGGAGGGGAATGAGCAGTCATGGACAGCTTTAGGATTTCAGAAAGGCATTAGGAGCTGATGAGTTGAATACAGGCAAAATCTACCTCCCTGCCTTAAAAGGAAAGCTCAGTTTATCTTGTGTCTCCTCTATGTGAGCTTCCCAAGGGTAAGATCTATGTCTATTTGTTTTCTTCCAGCTCCTGAAATAGAGAAAATGCTCAATAAATTCTCGCAGATCCTAAAACATAGAAAATGCTCGACAAATACTTGCCAATCCAGAAACTTACAAACTATGAAAATCCAGTTTCAAAAGACTTAAAAATAAGACTTATCCAGGTAAAGAAGCAATGCTTAGAAAATTAGCCCCTGGAAAGCAGCGATGGTTGAGCAACAGGAATATTGAGCTTTATAACATTCCAGTTATATTAAAAAAAAAAAAACCGTCCTGGAGAGTCCGGCATGATGGTGCACACCTGTAATTCTAGCACTCTGGAAGGCTGAGGTGGGAGGATCAAGAGTTTAAGACCAGCCTGGGCAATTTAGAGACTAAGCAGGATCCTGTTTCAAAATAGAAAATTGAAAATGGGCTGCAGATGTGACTCATTGTGAAAGTCCTGGGTTCAATCTCTAGTAATGGGAAAAAAAAAAAAAAAAATCCCAGTAGAAGATGACATGGCCACAGTGCTTGGATTTGAACAGTAATACAGCTGGAAGCTTAGCCCAGATATTCTGAAAATGTGGTAATCTACTGAAAGATTCTCCACTCTGGGTTAATAAAGAAGATTTATTTTTTAAAATGGGAGGGAGATGAAGAGTCCGTTCAGAAAGTAAGACCATTAGAAAATGTTCCAGGCATATGACTTGTTATCAGATTTCTAAAGCTTCTGGTTCTTTCAGGAGTTCAAGATTCTGGAATAGCTGGGATCAAAACATTATCAAAGAAAAACCTAAATAAATCATTTAGCTTTGCTTGCTTTTGGTTGACTTAAAAATCACTAATTTTGGAGGCTGCACAACTGTCTAGCACATTATTAGTCTCTCACTAGCTTTGCTGTAGGTAATACCTCTGCCTACTGGGCTAGGACAAGGACAGTTGCCTAGGTTACTTTTCAGGGTCATAAAGGCCATTCAGAAAATAAACAAACAAACAAACAAAAAAATAGAACACACTTGGTTCTGCAAATATCCAATGGATAACAGGAACAAGATGAAAAGGCTTAGTTAGCACTTCTGTCTTCATATTGTGTCTATCATTTGTGGCCTTAACTTTTGGGTCAAATTCTACTTGGCTCTGCCTGTAGACATCTGGATCATGTAAGAAATGTTTTGTCCAGAACTGTCCAGATGTTTTGTTCAGAGTTAACCTGACCTAGGCTTGACTCGTCTCTCTCTCCCACGTCAAGGCTACATATACCTACTAGCCTCCATGACAGGAAACATCGGAACATAACCGCAGCAAAAAGAGGTGCCACCATAATTCCTGGAAGACCTCCACCCACCGTCAGAAAATACATAAATACTCCTCCCTTTTACTAACTTATCCTTCTTCCTCGTAATTCCAATCTTTTAGCTGTAATCCCTCAACACCCTTGGATCAAAGGAGCCATCCCGACGGCCGCACCAAAAAGATGATTTATGAACTTCCTGCTTCTCCATTCTTTGGCCACTGAGTGAAGCTCTTTTTTCTCCCATCACTCTAATTGTTGAGTCATTGGTCTTTTCAAATGGCAAGTGAGCTAGACCTTTTCTCAGCTATAAAAAGAGAAATCTTTCACTGTGAGGGAAAAAAACAAAAAAATCTTACAGAGAACTTTATTTGCATCTGCTACTATGGCTCATTTGAAGAGACAGGTGGAAACAGAGACTGGGAAAAGTGAAGCTAAAAAGTTCTGGGCTTGGAAGGGAAAAATCTCTTTGACAGATCTCCTTGTGGCCTGTCAGGAGGCAAGGCAGCTCTGGCAGATCTGTGGGACTATTAAAAAAAAAAAAAGGAGAAACATTTTGCCTAGGAACAGAGGGGCATTTGCCTTGAAGAACACTTGTTTTAGGCACCAAAAGGACTCAGGCCTTGGGCCAAATTACTGGGAGCTTGGCTTCCTTTATGTGATGATTCATTGTTCAGCAACTCCCCTGAGATTAACTAATCAGGACTCCTGATATTTTCAGGGTACAAAAATGTTTACCACATTTTGTCCAAGGTGCTTGGCAAGTTCAGAAAAGTTTATCTATGCTTCAGAAGCTTCAAATCCATGAAACCATGGGCTTGCAGTGCTAGAAAATATATGTGTTCAACGACAAATCTCTGTATGATTGTGTTAAATTTTTTTCTGGCCATCCATACTTTCATGCAGGCCCCAATCTGGTCCTCCTCTGGTTATTTCGTCCACAGGGCAAAGAGTTCATAGGTCCCAGGAAATATGACTTGTGAACTCTTGTTGTGGTTAGGATCTGGAGTGTTCCCCAAAAGTCTCATGTATTTTAATGGAACCATGTGATGTTGGTGGATTGGGGTCTGGTCTGGAGGGGTGGATTGCAGTTAAATTAGGATTAATTGTGTGTAGTGGCCACACCTGGATGCAGGAGGGACTGGTTACTGGGCGGAGACCTGAAAGGGTACATAAGCTGCACCTGCCTTCCTCGAGGATTCTGGGACTAGTCTCAACTAGCTTCAGCTTGTCTTCCTGTTTGTCCGGGGAAGCTGCCTTCACCTCTCTCTGCCATGTACTTCGATTGTTGCCGGCCACCCCTGAATGGACTGTGACCTTCGAGACTGTGAGATAAAATAAACCTTTCCTTTCCTAAGTTTGTGGGTGCCGGGTATTGAGTCACAGCAACAAAAAAGTAACTAAGACAACTCTTTACCAGAACTTTGAAATATCCTGTCCAAATGGTCTACAGCCTGTTTTCAGGGCCTTTGTAGGCCTTTCTCTCAGTAAGAGCATTCCTTGAAAATGCTGCTAGCATCTACACACAGTACCTGCAGCCCCTGGGAACAACAGAGGAGAAAAGAAAAGGGGAGTGAGACGGGAGCATCTGAGCTCTGCACTACCATGGGCCAATGAGAAACTCCAAAGAAACCAAGAAAGTGAAATTTCAATCTAGGTCATTGCAACGTTCATTATTTAGCAGTTTGTTCACCTGATTTACTATGACACATATGGTACAAGGACCCCCAAAGGTGCTCTCCTTGGAGTCATTTCCATAGCCACGCCCAGATTCCTGAGGAGTTGCCGGATATCAAGGCTCTGACGTGAGTGTTCCAAGGTAAGCCTTCCCAGACTAGAGACTCCATTTTGTACTTTAGCAGCTTTCATAAAGGTCCGCAGCTGACTGCTGCCAAACCCCATAATCTTGAGTCATGGTGAACTTCAGGGCACACTTCATTCCACAGAGCTCTGCGCAGACAGCATCTGCAGAGCTACTCCATGGCCTCTTTGGTCTTCAGTGATACTGACCCCCAAGATGGTCTTCTTGTAGCTAAGGGAAAAGCAGAGAGAGAAAAGAGAGGAGAGAGGAAATGGAGGCCAGAAGAGGGCAAAAGGAATTCAGTGCTCGATATTCTTGGAATAAGGCAGTGAATAAGACACCAGCTTATCTTTGTGGTGGCAACATTCTAATGCACAGTAATCAGACTTTTCTGGAAAGAGCCAGACCTAACTTTGACAAATGAGGCTATTACACAATATGTATATGATCTCATTTGTTCTTCTCTAACAGAAGCCCTACATCATTTGGTTCAGACTTTAAATTTCCTGGTTGACAGAGGATACTGAATCTCATAGCTAAGGACTCTCCCAATCCTCAGATACTTCTACTCCAAATAGAAACTGGATATGATTCCAAGTATCTGCTCAAAAACACCCTAACTCTTCAGTGAGATAAATAATGTGGATGGTAGCACTATAAATGTATGTGAGGCCTACTTTTATTATAAAATTCTAGGAATTGCTAGCTGAATCTGTCATTCCCAAGTCAAACCTTGTAAGAGAAGCTTCCCAGAGATTTCTAACATCCTGAAAAAGCCAGCCACTGGAAAACCTGAAACACCTGTCGAGGCACACGTCGGTGCTCTCTGCCCCACCTCCCACCAGAGGGCCGCAGGAACCCTAAGGACTTGCTTAGCCCACATGGACCTGGGTGCTCTCATGCTCAGGGCTCATTGTTAAGATGTCCCTAGTACTTCTCTTCAGCCCATCCATGCATTTTTCACCTAACAGGATAATCTGATTCTTCCTGCATAGAGGCAATCAAGCCCCAACTAGTGCCACAGGTGGAGCCAATGATGCACATGCCTCGCAGTTTCTGCTGAGAACCCCTAGACTGCCCCCATGGAGCTCCATGAATGCCTGTAGAGCAACGTCCTATGTCAATCAGAAGCAGCCAGTGTGGTCATCACCCCGCTCTCCTAACAACAGCTAGGGTTTCCTACTGCGAAGAGGTAGAGGAAGGAGGTAGCAGGCGTATAGGGACTTAGGGTCATTGGGCCTGGGAAACTACTTTAATTTTTTTTTTGAAAATTATCAGAAGAAAAGGTAAGATACTATTTTTAACATGTTAAGATAAGAAATGTTTTCTTAATACTTTGGTTGCTAATGCTGAGCAATAACTATGCGGCCAGGGATTGTTTTAAGCACTATATATTTAATCATGTATGATAATCCTTATGCCATCTAATAAGCAGAAACTATAATTACCTCAATTTTACAGCTGAGTGAACTGAGGCCTATCGAGATTAACTAAACTGAATTGCAGCATAATCGATGTGGCTGGGATTTAAACCCATATGGTACGGCTCCAGAGTCATAAACACTACTCCATACAGCATCTTCAAAGACAGATACACACACTCTCTCTCTCTCTCTCTCTCTCTCTCTCTCTCTCTCTCTCTCTCTCTCTCTCTCTCTCTTAGTCACTTTGCTTCCCTCTGATGTAATACTCTCATTCACAACTTAAATGAGAAGGGGTATTGGCCCACAGTTTTCAGTGGGCTCAGTCCAAAGTTGGCTGACTCCAAGCAGAAACACATGGTAGACCTTGAGGAGGACAGCGACTCATCCTGAGCTCAGTCAGGAAGCAGAAAAGGGAGAAACTAGAGACAAGAATATGACCCTCCAGCTCAGGCCTCCAGTGGCCCCACCTCCTAACAGCACATTCAGGTATCAAACTCATGATCCAATCATCTTCCAAACACGTGAGACTTTTAGGGTACATTTTAGAGTTAAATCATAACACACACACACACACACACACACACACACACCACACCTTACCATTACCACCAATATCCTAGTCTTTTCCCATGCAGAAAAGACAGATAAATTTTAATGCATTTAAGTGAAAAACTTTCATAAAACAAGACTACAAAAAAAGTAAAAACAGACCAAAGATGCTCAAAAAGTAAAGACAGACCACACACAGGGTGTATTGATTAGAGTTCTCGAGGGTTAGGGTATTGGAGAGGGTTAATAGAATTTATGGAGATAAAGAGAATTTATTTGGAGGGCTTACATGTTTGAAGAGTGAGGTGAGATAGTCCGAATTGGCCATGTACATGTGGGAGAGCTGGAGGGTTCCAGTAGCCACTCAGGCTCATGCCAGAAGGACACTAGTCTGAGACTGCAGGACAGCTGGTGTGAGCCTGCCACAGATTGTGGTCCAAGAAAACAGGCTAAGACTGGAGGCTGATGCTGTTCTGAGATCTGAGAAGCGGTGACTGAGCAAGTCAGGAGCAAACCGAAGTCTACCTTTCCTGGCTTAAGGTGGGGCCAGAGCCTTTTAAGGAAGGAGTTGCAACAACAATGTATATTCCTCCCTTCTTCTCTCAGTTAAGCTGCTAAAAGCTTCATAATCCTAGGGACCTATGGGTGCTGTTTTTGGGAGGTGTGGCCTGGCTGACAGTGTCAGATACTGAAGGCTTGACCTGGAGGGGCATGTGCTGGTTCTGTGCTTCCTCCTGTCTCTCTCTGTTCCTAGATGCTGTGAGGATCTCTGTCTCTCATGCAACTATACCTCTAGCTGTGGCCCCACCATGTGACTCCACCATTTTCCAGCCACCCACCCATGAATGGACTGAGACCTTCTGAAACTGTAAGCTGCAATAAACCCTTCCTCCCTGAGTAGTGGATGTCAGGTAGTGAGTGAGTCACAGCAATTAAAAAGTAACCAACACACAGGGAAAGTATATTTTGATGTACAAAATGAACCAAAAAAATAGTATCCAGACATAAAATCCTCTATGACTCAATAAAGCAACCCAAAAGAAAATGTACAAAATAGTAAGTAGGCACTTCCCAAAGGCAAAACTGAAACATTTGAAAAGATGCACACCCTCTCTAGTAACCATGAAACGGAAAATCTGAATTAGCATGTCCCAAAATTCCAGCTGTCTGAAGGAATGCAAGGGTTCAGCATGAATCACATTATTTGCTTCCTTCTTCCACTCTGTCCTCTTAGATTTATGGTAGGCCTGTTCAATCATGGAAACAACCTCAAGGATTCAGTATGCCAGTGCCTGGATTGGAAGGAATTTGTCCCTCAATGCAGGGGCGAGAGGAAAGATGCCCCCAAAAAGGCTCAAATTAGTAAGGATACCCTATAATTAACAGCTTAACTTGATTGACTTAAGCAATGTGATGGAAGTATTGTTTCTGACTCACTCAACAGCCAAACATGACTTTTCAGAGTAAGCCGATGCTGTAACAAGCTCACAGATCTTGTAGTAATGGTCTCCAGGTTGGCCTCACAGAAAGAACCTGGCTGGGAGGGGAAGTACACTATGCTCAGGTGAGACCCACCCATAAGCTCCTGCCAAAGAAACTCAAGTAGTCAGGTAAGTTGAAATTACATTAATTAAGTTGGACCTAAAGTAGCTTCCACAGGTAACAAGCTGTAACATAACTTAATATATAAACTGCAAATTAATTTGAGAATAGATTCCTGTAACAGGAACTGCATCTTAGCCAATCATACCACATGAGCTTTCAACTAATCACAGACTGTTCACTTGAGGAAAACATTGAATTGAAACTAATCTAGTTCCAGCTCTAGCTGCGGACCAACCATGTGACTCCACCATTTTCCAGCCACCCACCCATAAAGGGACTGAGACCTTTTAAAACTGTAAGCTACAATAAATCTTTCCTCCCTAAATTGTGGATGTCGGGTATTGAGTCACAGCAACAAGAAAGTAACTAAGACACCTAGGCTACAAACCTGTTTTCAAGGAAACACAAGGTAGAGCATGATCTGACTGTTGGACAGATTTCCCTCTTACCCAAGATATTAAAAATTGTTAAGTTTCCCTGGTTTACAACCAAAAAACAATTGAGTGGCTTTTTTGACATACAGTATACTGTGGATTCTGGATCCTGACTTTTCCTTAATGGTCTCGTCATTGTATGAGTTGACTTGAAATGTAGTGCCAGAGCTTCTACTCCAGGTAGACAATTGTGAACAGGCTTTTAACAGAATAAAATTTGGCTTACACCAAACCCAGTTTAGGGCTTCCAAATTATGCTAAGCATTTTACCTTGTTTATTCACAGACATAACAATCAAGTATTAGGAATTCTTTGCCCAATAACAGGGAGGGAAACAGGCCCATCACATGTTGTAGCCTGCAATTAGTAGCTGTCATGTCTTCATCATTTAAAAGCAACAGTAGCAACAGCAGCTGCCAGATTGGTAGAGATTTCATCTGAAGTAATTTTAGAAATGAAATTTATTTGCAAGTCTTCACATTCTGCTGAAAGTTTATTAAATTCCAAACTCATCCTTTTTCTTCCCCAGCAAATACACTTAACAACTCATGGAGCTCTTTTCCTGTTTTATTCTAATCTCCATCTAAAACTTTACAACTTAACCCTGTCTTGATACTACCTCTGCCTGGTGATGACTAGAATTGAGTGAATATAGTATCAGAAACTGTGGTTGCTCATGTTGATTTATGAGATATTCCATTAGGTAATCCTGCATTAATACTTTTTTGTTGACAGGTCTTACTCCAAAAATAGAAATATCAGACAAGGCAACATTACAACCCTAAGTGAGTTAATAGAGCTTAGAGTTAGCAGAGCTTTTTGTTCTCATTACAGCTTAGATAAGGACAAATCCATAAATATTTACACGGATAGTAAACATGATCTTGAAGTCATCCACAATCTCAGTGTATTATGGAAACAAAGAAGGTTTCTCAATTCCATTAGAAACCCCACCCACCAAAGACAGACTCTAAGAACTTCTTTCTACTATCCTGCACAATTGCACATTGTCGTTATTAAGACTGAAGATCAAACTTGGTAAACTGAACCTGAATATTGTAGAAAGGTCTAATAGATATTTGTGCAAAATCAGCTAGTGCTTAAACTATTAGGATATGCCATTTGAATAAACCCATAAGAATGATTCAAGTCAACATAATGCATGACTATACTTCTATAATCAGAGGCCAAGACTGCCAATAATCAAAATTAGTATCAGCCTTGAAATAGTTCATCTAAAGTTAGTTTCCCAGGGCTGGAGGAATAGCACAGTGGTTAAAATGCTTGCCTAGCAAGCAAGAACAAAGCCCTGAGTTTGATTCCCCAGCACAACATAAACCAGGTGTAGTGGCACACACTTGTAATCCCAGCACTCAGGGGGCTGAGGCAAGAGGATTGCTATGAGTCCAAGGCTAGCCTAAACTACAGAGTAAGACCCTGTCTCAAAAATAAATAAATAAAATACAGTTAGTTTCCCTTACAGAGGAAAGGTTTCATTGAAGCTCCTGAGGCCTCACTCTTGGTGGTAGTGGGACACTGCTTGTACATAATTTAAAGCTTTGGAGAAATCTTGGATTTTGTATCCAGTCAGGAGTTCAGAAAGACAGAAGCTACTTTTTGAAAGGGAGATGGAAACATTCTTGTTTAACAAAAACCCTTAATAGACCACCATACAACTTTAGATCTGGCTCCTCTTTGCCCATATTGGGGACTTGTGTGTGAAGCAGAACAAAACTGAATGTTCCGCTTATTTTCCCCCGATTTCACTGTTACAGAAAGTTTAATTTAAAAGGTGGCTGATTCTGCTGTTTCTGTAGATACCGCCATTAAATACCTTAAGAAAATTTCTCAAAAGAAAGGAAGACATCATGCATTTATGAGAGGAACTAACAGTTGGTTGGCAGGCATCTGGAATGATGAGATGATAAGCCTGGCTATTCCCAAGTTCCTAAATCTTTACATTTACTTTATTGGACCTCCAGATTATTGTAAATTGTGTTACCAGGGTAACTATAAAAATAGATCCTCTTTAAATTAGGCCACTTTACAGTGAATGGTGGTTTTTAACTGCCGGCATGACCCAAGCAAACACTATGACAAATAGGTCAATTAATATGGTCAATAAGACTCACTAATCTTTATTACCTGAACTTTGAATTTTTCAGTTTGGTTCATTTGGTGCCTGCAGGTTTCTGTTAAGAACCGTGCTTCCTTAATAGTTAAGAAATACATAGTCTTAGTATTGTCCTGCTGGTAGCCATTTTAATAATTTTCCTGATGTATTATATCCCTTGACAGTCCCAAATATTTTTATATGGTCATCCTTTGTTCATCAAATGGTCTCCTTATGGCTCGTATAACATGATCATGAAAAAAACATAAAGAATCATGCAGCTAATTTGGCATTGGGAACTGTGTACTCCACACGAAGGTCAAATAAGTCCAGTAAGACAGTGACAGAAAAGTGGTGTCAGCGCCCAAGTTTTGATGAATCTCTCAAGATTCATAGGCTAACCAAAAGGGGGGAAATATTAAATTAATAATTTAAATATGGCCTAAAGCTGCCTTCAAATGTAGCAAACTATACTCTAACAATGTACAAATAAACTACAACCGAATTTGAGAGTATATTCTTATAAGAAATAGCTAATTCTCAGCCAATTATAGTAGCCAAACTTCCAGCCAATCAGATATAGCAAACTGAAAAACATGTCCAAATAAGGTAAACATCAAACTATAACTAATCAAGCTGCTTCTGTATGTCATTCCCATTTTCTCGTTGTAAATTTTCCTGACCACTTTGTGGAGCAAAGCTCTCTGAACCACATTTGTTCCTGAGTGCTGCCTGAATCATGGTTTTTCTCAATTCAGCTCTTACTCAATTTATCTAAGGTATTTTCTATTTAACAAGCTGTCTAGGATATTGAAGGTCCTTAACAGAACAAGTCTGGAACCCACTACATTGAAGATGTCTTACCATACAAATATTCTTAAGAGAATTCAGAGCCCTTCCTGTAAGCTTAGGATGCACCTTTCAGTAACATAGTTGTGGATCTGAGCTCTTCTTCCAGGCTTGGGCACATGGGTCCAGTCACAAATTGAAAGAAAGCATAGAGAGTGGCCAGGAGCAAATTCTTGCTATATTCTTTTTGTGCCTTTGCTTCTGTCTTAAGTGCTTCTCTTCCCTCTAAACAGTTATGTTGCTCAGTGTCATTATTAAAAAGTTTCACACAACAATGGTCAAGTGCCACCCAATTAGAAAGCAATGATATTATGCATTATATCAATTACAGTAGGTAACCAGGAAGACCCTTACAAGGTAGTCAAGAAGTGCCAAGTTAGCTTCTGGGCCAGAACTGTCATGGCAGACAGACAGCAGAAACAAGTCTTTATCAAGAACTGCCCAGAACAGTTCAGATAAAGCAGCTGGTACATGCACAGTCATGATTACCCTCTTCTCAGGCTGTTCAAACACTGTTTCATTTTAGACAGCATGTTCTTTCCTTACAACAGTAAGAACCTTTTCTGTGGGAGGAACAGTAAGCAAGATCACCAGACCTAAAAAACAGCTGGATTATAAGGATGTATCAGGGGATAAGGCTATTTACTAAGCAGATTGAAACTCCATAGAGCCCTCTATTTTCCACAAAGGCTGTGAACAATTCCCAAAGCATTTAGGCCCCTAATCCAACAAACTACCCACTGGACGACATCCAAGGATCAAGGATCAAATGTTTCAAAAGTTGTGTAAAACAGCATATGACCCAAAGCAATAATCCTCACTCCCTCTCTCTCTCTCTCTGTCTGTTTCTCTGTCTGTCTGTCTGTCTGTCTGTCTCTCTCTCTCTCTCTCTGTCTCTCTCTCTACCTCCCTATCTCTGTCTCTCTCTCTCTCTCTCTCTCTCTCTCTCTCTCTTTCTCTCTGTCTGGCAACAGACCTTGGCTTGCATAATCACATTTTACTTAGATTTACTGTGGATTTCTCTAACAGCTACAACAAGTGAATGTCCATGCCTGGTACTTCTATTTTTCCATTTTAGAAAAATTAGCCAGCTACTTGAAGGTACTCAAGCAGAGGGGAACTGGGATACCTAACCTTGGAGTTTGCAAAAGCACAAAGGGACAGCAATGACTTTGAAATTTGCCCAAAAATACAGCTGCACAACTGAGAAGATATTTTCCATGTGTAGTATTTTCAACAACATGCTATCAAGAAACAGCCCGAGCTACTCATCAGAGCCAGTAAAGAAGGAATGTTTTAGGAAGCAGCCCAGGGTCAGAGGGAAACTCAGTGCCAAGGCCAGGAGGAGCAGGCTCAAATCTTAACCACCCAGACCTTTCCTCAGCCCACATTCACAGCTTCCTCCCTTTAAATGAAAGAGATCAGCAGAGAAGCAGGCAAGAATGGAACAAAGGCCAAGGCTGCATGTGTACACTTGCCAGGCTCTCTTCTCAAAAGCACAATGTTTCTACAGTTACAGCCAGAGAGCTGGAAGAAAGAATGAGATGTATTGTAGTAGTTACAGCACTGGTGAGAAACAATCCTTGGGATGGGAATAGCAGGCTACGGATAACAAGGCTGAAACAATGTTAACACCAAGTGCAGGGGTGGCCGTTCAGTCCCACCCCCAGGGAGGCAGGCGCACATACACATGACACTAAGCACGGAGTCCCAGGGCCAGGACAGAGGCTTACAGGGGCAGGAAAACTTGCCTTCACCATATTTCCCAATTGGCATGGTTCAGTGGGAAATCCAATGGACAAACACTGTTTTTGTTTAACCTTTGGTGAGCGTACAAAGAGTAGCAGATATAGACTAAGCTGAAAAAATAAGGCAAGAGGACTTAAGAAAGCTAAGTAGTTATGAGCTAAAAGACATTTGAATTAAACCCTCTGGTGCTGACCTTTTCTGGGCCTTTGGGAACAGACTGACTTAACGCAAAAGTTTTGTATGAGCTTCTTGACCAGCTAGGGCTGAAAGATTTGTGAAAGGGAAGTAGAAGGTGGATTTTAAGGGAAAGATATTAGGGTCATTTTCTGTCACAGGCGTTTGCCAAAAAAAAAAAAAAAACTGATAACTTCAGGATTGCTAATCGTTTTAAACATGCAAACACACAGGCTCACCATTTCATTATTTGACTTCATCATGAGAGAGCAAAAAGATAGGGAATTTACTGTTTATTATTGGCAAGAACAGAAAGAAGGGTGGTAATTTATTTTAAACCACAAAATATCTTGGTCAATACTAGAATGAAAGAGAGGAGGCTGGTAGGAATTTTATCAAGGGGGTTCTGACTACTCTGCTCAGATATTCACACTAAAGGATGTGGCATATCTTGCCATGAACACTCCCCATCCACATCATACTAGGCCAAAACAAGGCCTGCATTATAAAACTTCATCGTAGAGGCTGCCAAGTTGGCTCAAGAGCTCCCTGGACAACCGTGCCAGCCCCACCTTTCCAAATTCCTTACCATTCTCAGCACTGGTTTTTTTTTTTTTTTTTTTTTTTTGGTCTGGCTCCTGACCCTCCTCATTAATGGTGGTGTTCATGAGCACAACTCCAACTGCTGCCTTTAAGACTTGGTGCAGTTACTTGACCTTAGGGGTACTGACCACTGGAGTGCCCAGCAGTGCTAACTCTGGCCTCTGCATCCTCCCTCCTTGAAAATTCTGGAGTGAGAAAACTTGCTTAGTTTCAGGCCCCACTCCTATCTTGTAGCCCACATATCAAATATCCCCATGAGTCCAACCCCCGCCTTGAGTGTGCATTTGCATTTAGAACAGGGATTCATCGTACCTCATTATACCTCTACTTATAATTTGCTCCATATATCATACCTAACCTAATCTCCAGTAAAGTGTACATGGTTAACTTCATTGCCTGGGTTTATTGTGTTTTTGTTTTTGGTTTTGTTTTTTGTTTTTTTTTTTTTTATCTCTTGTCCTTTAGAGACCAGAATTTAAAACCACTACTCCTTAGTGTTAAAAAGACATGTTCAACCAAATTAGACTCAAAGCTCCAGTGTCTCTAACTTAAAATCTTCATTTCATTTATTTCCAGCTGTTTGTGAACCCCTACAAAGGGCCAAGTAGCATAGTACACACTGAGGAGCCATATACAGTATGTGGTTCCCATTCTGTGAGGCTTATAGTCCAATGGGAGAATGACAATATGCAAACGATTATAATTCAATGTGCATAACACTAAGTTGTAAGTAAAAGAAGCATGCCTAATCCAAAGGAGATGATGACTAAGCTATTTTTTAGGGAAAAAAAATATCAAGGGGAGGGAAAAAAGGGAGAATTATAGACAGGATGCTCTAACCAATGGGAGCAACATGGGAGTGAGGGAGTGTGGCAAGTTCTGTGAAGTGTATCAGTTCAGCTAGAAGATAGGAGATGTGGGTTAGATAGGTGCATCCAGGGAAGATAACAAGATGGTAACAGAGAGAGCCGTATTCTTGTGGGTATTATACTGCATGGGCAGCAGCTTGTGCTGGATCCTATGGTATACTTTGCTGCTTAGACTTCAGAAAGCATAAGAATCTCTGGGGAAACTGGTTTTAAGTGTAGGTTCCTGAACCCTGAACCCTGCATGCAGAAATTCAGATTCAATAAGTCAAGGGCTAGACCCAGGAATGTGTTTTGATAATCCTCCCTTCTCAGATTGAATTTGATGAAGAGGATAGTTAGGGAAAACTTTTTCAAACTCAACTATAGGAGACATGAAGCCATAGAGGGTGGCATGATCAGATCTGTTTCAGAAAAGTCACTCTGGCAGAAAGTACCCCCAAATGCTCACTCAGCAAAGCCCCCTAATCCTTTGGTAATTCTCCTGTAACCTTCTGTTGTCCAAGGGCTACAAAGCTCAGAGTTGGCTCTGAAAGTGAGTCTGTTAATAAAAGAGGCCACTGGGAAAGCTACGTCTGAGTGGTCCTGCACTGATTTGCTTTAGATGCTTTACAGCCCAAAACCAGGGGTCAGTGAGAGGTGTTAGTAGTGAAATTGTGAAAGCTGTGAGGCTCTGGATCCCTTATGGGCTTCCAGATTCTGGAAGACACCAGCTTTGCTGGAAAATGGAGCTTAGAACGGGTCCCTATCTAGTCTAGTCCTGATGCAGGAGCTCCTTACAGGACAGAACCTGTGCTCATTTGGTCAGTACAGGCTTAGGGGGATTTGGTTCAAAGGCATGTAGCTATTTGTCACTGAAATGCTGGTCATATTGAGAGCTGAACCTGTTCATTAAGGTAGCCTAGTTTTTTGGAGCCAATGGTGATAAACCCAGTGATTTTAGTTTTTCTTTTCTCAGAGTGAAAAAGTCTCACTCTGTAGTCCAGGCTGATCCTGAACTCCCTAAGGAGATTAGCTTGGCCTCAAACTTATGGCAATCCTCCTGCCTCATCCACCACTCCACCTCCACCCCAGTGCTGGGGTTATAGGCATTCACCACCCTCTTCAGATTTACAATGATTAATATTTTATGTTGTCTACAATAATAACAGTCTGACCAAGAACCTGCCTAATCTGTTGAGCTTCATCTTTGTAGAAATTGCCTCCTAGAGTTTTTTGTTGTAGTTTTGCTTATACTAGGTGGAAGTTCTTTACTATAAGACTGAGAAACAGCCATGTCTTCTAAGCAAGGCAGAAAACTCAGGTACCATAGGTATGATGTACTGGAAAAAAAAAGTGTGATAGAAAGAATGTGGGTGCTGGAGGTAGGGAATCTTGACTCTGTTCTTTCCCAGATATACGAACTTGAATCTCTTTGAGACTCAGTTTAATCCTCTTAAAGTTTGGATAGAGCTATCTAGAATTGACACAAAACTCATTGTCTTAGTCCATTTTGTTTTGCTATAACAAAATTTCACCAATTGGGTAATATACAAAGAAAGAAAGGAAATTTTGGGTTGGACAAATAGCACAACAGTTAGAGTGTTTGCTAGCAAGCTCAAGGGCCTGAGCTTGATTCGCCAACACCACATAAAATGGGTGTGGTGGCACATGCCTGTAATCCCAGCACTTGAGAGGGTGAGGAAGGAGGATTGCTGTGAGGTCAGGATCAAACTGGACTACATGGTGTGTTCAGGACAGTGTGGACCCAGTCTCAAAATAAATATATAAAAATAAAAGAGAAAAGAAGCTTATTTTTTAACATTTCTGAAGACTGGAAAGGTCAAATCAAGGTGCCAACTTCTAGTGAGGACTTCTTGCTGAGTCATCCCACAGCAGAAGGATGAACGGACAAAAGAGAACTTATTATGGATATTAAACTTGTCACCTTGAGCTCTCTTATAATTGTCATTAAAACATTTATGAGGACTCCACCCCATGACCTAAGCATTTTCATTAGCTCTCCCAACACTGTTGCATTGGGGATTAAATTTCCAATCTTCCCTTTTGAGGGAACACATTCAAAGCATACCAAACTCCAAATTTCCACTATAAGATTACAATACAGACAGCACAATATGGTGGGTACAATGCCTAACTCTCCTGCATCCTCTGTACTCGTCTTGGGGAGTTTCTTTTTCTGTTAAATTAGAACTTGAATAAAGTAAAAGACTAAGTGTTTTCCAATGTCAGCCCCAGTTCTATAGCTTTCCAGATACTAGTTGTGTCTGTTCATCTTTTGTTTGTTTTTGCAGTTCTGGGGATGCCCAGATCAGCAAGGGCTTTCTTTACTGAGCTACATCCTCGGCCTCAGATGTTAGTTCTAGTATGTATATCAAGAAGATTTTAACACAGTCACAGGAGGAAAATACGCTCATACATATTCATGAGTTTCAGTGTTTCTTTGAAGCTTTTTCTACTGAAACAAATGAGTACAGTGTCTCGATAATTCATGGGTTAGTGTGGCCACTCTCACTCTATAGAGTTGGCCTTGCAGACTCTTATCTTTCCCTCTTTCTTTCTTTTTTCTTTCTTTTTTTCCTCTCTCCCTCTTTTGTGTGTGTGTACATGTGTGGTCCTGAGGATTGAATTCAGAGCCTCCACAGGAACTTTGCACAGAGCTATATGCCCAATCCTCTCTACTTATTTATTTTAAATGTTGAGACTGGTTCTCAGTAAGTCATAACATTGCTCAGGTCAGGCTCTAACTTGTCATCTTCCTCAGCTTCCCAGAGTGCTGGGGTCATCAATGTGTCATCATGTCTGGCTCACTGGCCATTTCTAACAAGACTTCTTCTACATTTGTTGCTATAGATTGAAAGCTTAGCTTCCAAAACTATTCCTATGACAACATCCTATCCCCACTGTGATGGTACTAATAAATGGGGCTTTGGTAGGTGTTAGGTTATAGGTGCTAACCTGGGATTTGTGCCTTTACAGAAGAGTTTCGAAGAGCTCCCTCTCTCCTTCTGCCATGGGAGGACTTAGCAAGAAGACAGCTGTCTATGAACCAGGAAGTAGGTCCTCACCAGACACTGAATCTCACAGCACTTTGATCTAGACTTTCTAGCCTTCAGAACCATAAGAAATAAACTGTTATCTATAAATCACCCAGTTTATGGAGTCCTGCTGTTATAGCCTAAACAGACTAGTACACTCAATGTTTGATTTGCCCTCTGATCCTCCAGCAAAGGACTGGACTGCAACATCATGTTAATATGCTAGATTTTTTTTGAAATCATATTTTCACTTTAATAGGCCTTAAATAATTTTTCAAGATGATCCAGAACTAGTTCTGGTATTTTCCTACCACAATAGAACTGGGCTCATTAGGTTAGAAAGGATGAATTAAGTAAATTCATTTCAACTATATGCTTTATTTGTTATTGTGCGTTCCACGTACTTTCTTTGCATGATCCTACTCTGTACCAAATATGGAACTTAAATTGTTATACTCACCTAAACATATTTAAAATTGTACCACCTTTACTACTCCTCCCATTGTACTCCTAACCTCCTCACTCTAATCTCTTTTTCCATAGCACTTATCACCTTCTATTTAAATTATATCATATAATTTATTAGGTTGGTTTGTTTGAGAAGGGGTTCCCCTAATTTTCCCAGGCTGTCCTTAAACTCCTGGGCTCAAGTGGTCCTTTACTTCAGTCTGCTGAAAGCCTGTGACTGCAAAGGTGTGTCACTATGTCTATTTTTAGTAGACACTATCTCCCACTAGAATGTAAATTCCACAGAACAGGTACTTTATTGTTTGTGAGTATATCTTTATGGACACACACACACACACACACACACACACACACACGGATATATTTTTGATATTTGTTCCAGTTCCTGGGGCAGAACTCCTAAAATTCACTGTTCACAGGTATTCTCACCCTGTCCTCACATGCAGGTAGGTGCAGCCTTTCACAAGTCCCTCCAAACTACCAAAGTCTGAACTAAATGGCAAAGAAAAGGATTTTGTTTTGTTTTTCAGTACTGGCGATTGAACTCAGAGACTATATACTAAACGACATTCCCAGTCCTTTTTTTTTTTTTTTTTTTTTTTTTTGGTCGGGGGGACAGATTTCTCAGTATATTGCTAAATAGCCTGAGCCAGAACTTGTCATTCTTCTGGTTCGGCCTCCCAGAGTGCTGGGATTACAGGCAAGCATCCCTACACCTGGTTAAAAACACCAGATTTGAGAACCATTCTCAGTAGGAAGCAGCCTGGCCTCCAGCTAGCCAAGAATACATTCAGGAATTTTCCGCTGAGCTCCCCTCAGCCTCCTGCTGGGATTTCCACAAGTCAACTGAGCCCATCTCTTTGGATTTTAGCTTCCACATCCAACTATATGCATTTCTTTTACATTTCATTTACCAGATTACAGTCACAAAAACAAATTCCAGATGGGTAAAAGTTTAACTTAAATATAAAACTCCTATATTATAGAAAAGAATTGTGTTATAGTCATGGGATGTAAGAGTCCTCTCTAAGCAAAACACAGAACCATGGAGATCATTACAAAAACAGGTAGATTTGACTAAATTTTGAAACTTTCTAGAATAAAATACTGTTGTGTGAGATGGTATATTGTGAGCCAAGGTCACAGCCAGTAAAATAATTTACCTAGGAGGTAAAAGTAAGCTTAAGAGTTTATTTAGGTCAGGGGACAGTGGGTGAATCTCAAGAGAGACACCACTTGCCAGACTGGCAGAATGAAGCATTTCATAGAGATTTGGGAACATGAGAACAGAGGAAAATGGAGTTATCCAAGGACTGGCCTGTGTAGCCCCGTGATCTCCTGGTAAACCTGCACTTTGCCCATGAATTCCCTATCTACAGTTGCCATCTGAAGAATCATTCCTTTCAACTTCAGAAGGCTTCTTACTGTAGTTCAGGAGGTTGATGCTTATCAGATAGGAAAGGATGAATGACGGAGCAATTCTCAGGGGGGTATGAATGAGTCTGTTTCAAAGTTCAGTATTTCCTTATTGTCTTAGACCTCTTTGATATGAGCTGGGCAGGAGGGACTTTAACAGATTTATACTATTTAGGAGTCTTGACCCCATTATTGCCAATAGGCAGTCAGTGCAGATATCACTAACAATGTTAACAAATAAACAAACACAAATATATTTGATGTAAAGAAATAAAATGTCAATGGCCATAATTCATAAGAAACTTCTACAAATCAAATTCTGAAGATAATGGATGCGACAGAGAAGACTTACAAACAGTACCCTACTTAGCAACAGTACAACTCCCCCCACACACCACTATTTTTATTAATATACATTTGCAATACATAATGTTTACAATGAACTTGAGTATTTTGTGCACATAGATATCACATCAACTTTACAATCCTTTCCCATTTTTGACCCTCCCACACTCTCACCCTCCCAACCCCCCAACTCCAGCTATCACATCATGTGGTTCTATAGAATGCCTGTATTCTGGGTTTCCCAAGTCAGAGAGACTATACAGTACTTAACATATTTAATCTTCCACAACAGTACAACTTTTGATCTCTCAACTTTGTGTGTGAAAATGATGCACACTCTGTAGAAACCATACTTGATTTTTGATCTTCACCCAGGCTGGGGCCACATAGTTATATCCTCTGAGTTGATGTTCCATAGCATCAAGGGGGCACAGCTCCCAGGTGGCCACTCAGTCACCTGGAACAACTGATAGTCTGTGTTCTGTGTTGGTGAAATATGACATTTAGCAGGATAACTGTATTAAGTGTGTGTGTGTGTGTGTGTGTGATCCTGGAGATAAAACCCAGAGCCTCTGCAGTATGATCCATCCCCAGCCCATTTTTCAGTTTTGATTTTGAGACAAGGTCTTGCTAAGTTGCTAAGTTGCCCACGCTGAGCTTGAACTTATGATCCTATCTCAGCCTTTCAGAGTACAGGGATTACAGACATGTACCAAGAGGCCTGGTTTAAATGCATTTACAACTTGCAACATTTTCAATGTATGATGTGTTTATAGAATATAACTTCACTCTGAGTTGAGCACCACCTTGCTTGTGAGGGTGGGGAAGGCAAAGAAAAGAAAGAACAGAGAAAGAAGACTATCTTCTCTTGCTCTTGATCCAAAGACTGACTGTGCAGCCACCTACAAGGGACATTAACAGTGGGAGCTGATGAGCCTACTCAGAAGGGACCTCCTGAGACTCAGAATATAAACATAGCCATTTGTAAGACCCAGGTGACAAAGGTTCCTTGCACACAATGAGCAAATGGCTGGCTCTCTTTCCACCTCTCCCTAGAACCTAGGACCTCAACTCTGTCAAAGATTAGAGAAAAGAAGTTATCTGGAGACAACTCATAGGCATGTTTTGGAGGGAAGAAGATTGAGATTATGAAGGGGCAAGAAATTCTAGTTTCTATTGTATATGCTTCTGTGTTGATTTTTTATTAGTTTCATAATACTTATATAATAAGAAGATAATCCCAGGGCTTGAGAAATAGCATTGTGGTTAAAGCACTTGCCTAGCAAATATGCAAGGCTCTGAGTTTGATTCCCCAGCACTATATACACTGGGTGTAGTGGTACATGCCTGGAATCCCAGCACCTGGGAGGCTGAAGCAGAAGGATTGCTGTGAGTTAGGATTCATAGTGAGTTCAGGACCAGCCATGACCCTGTTGCTCACACACACACACACACACACACACACAGTCCTATTTAGAAAAACAAAAAGCTACACAAGAAATAACATCAGCTTTGAAGACTTAAGCAGAATGGCTGGTGACAACAAGCCAAGATTGTGCCACCTAGTGCATGTTGAGACCTGTAGCAGGGAGTAAAGCACGGAGTAGCATGATGCCTGGGAGCTTCCCTAGCTTAAGTTTCATAAACTGAATCATGCCCAAGTCCTATTCAGTTGTTTCCAGCTGCTGTGTTGTTCCCAGAAGAGTCCTCCCTGAACACCCCCTGGTTTATCTACCATCAGATCTACTCCTAGAACACCCTTCGTCATCAGGAGCATCTCTCAAATGGCTGCCTGCTTACATTTTTATGGCGCTCACCTTCCAGTTGGCTCCTCTTGTTGACAAAGGCTGAGGATTTACCACAGTTGCCTCCAGTTCTGGGCAAAGGGCTCAACAAACATTTGCTGAATGGATAACCCACTGGCCTGCCCTTCCCTTTCAGGCATCCTTGTTGGGTCAGGCACGGAGCATCTGCAGGTTACACTCTCATTGCTCGCCTGTAAGTACCACATAGCTCTGGGGGAGGAAACATGGTGGCAAAACTCTAACAGACATCCACAACTATAAAAATGTCTCTTCATAAATGAACTAAAATGTTGAGGAGAAACTTCAACATAGTAAGAGTTAAATGCCAACAAAGGTCACTAAGGCTAAGACTTGCAGACCCCTTCACCCAAGTTCTCAATATATTGATTTACCAGAACATATAGGGGTTAAGAGGCCAGGCAAGGCAGAAGAAACAAACTGGAGTTCTAGTTCTGGCCCTGTGCCAACCTGTGGCTTAGATAAATCCTGCCACCTCATACAACTGAATGTCCCCAGAGTCTATAAAGTAAAAGGCTGGGTTGGGTTCTGGCTAAGGTTCTGGAAAGGGAGGTAGAAGAAAAGCTAACCAATTGGGAAGGGACATAGTCTAGGTCACACCCAACCTTGACCTTAGCACTGGATACAACCCAATGCAGACACTCCTGCCCCAACAAACTTCCTTTACATAGTACATTCACGTTCTGGGTCATACGGCGAAAATCTCACAAAGGCCATTATAGTTAGTGCTTTATACAAACAGGCAAACCTAGCATGGGCAGGTACTTTTCCTTTAATAGAAAGGACACAGGCTTCCCCATGCCTTATTTGCCACAGTATAGGTCTTGCTTACATCTTATTTCTACCAAGACCAAGCAATAACTAGCCCTATGGTGAGGCAGAATAGGACAAAAGATAGATAAAAAGGAAACAAGAAATATCATAATTTAGAAAATTGTATTTTTCATAAAGACTGCAGCTTCAGGACACAGGCCCGATTTGAAAAAACAAATTCCTAAGGGCCTTAGAGACAATAAGACTGTATCTGGACTCTGGGCCTGTGCTTTTTACCTGTAAATTGTGCTTCCTCCTACCAATCCCCATGGTCAGGAAGCTGCACTGTTAACAGAGAAAAACATATCTCAGCTTCAAACACATTTAAATGGTATGCATTATAATACAGTGCATTGAATGGGCAGACTGCATCCATTTTAGATCAAGATAACCCATCTTAGGGACACTTCCATCTCTTTCTGCCCTCATCACCTGTGGTAGCTGTCACCCATGAATTGGCCATCATCCTTCCCCTCCCCGCAAAGGACTATGGCCTTTCTCTTGCAAAATGGATCTCTGGTTTCCATGGATTCACAAATTCCACAAATGTCCACTCCCAGCCCCATAAATACACCTACCTCTGGCTACAGGGCGTGCCTCTTCCATCTCATGAGGACCCACACTCTGCTTGAGTGCTGTACTTTTGAATTTTTGCCTAATAAATCTTTCCACAGCCTCTTTTGGACTAGTACTGAAAACTCTTTTCCTGTGACAGGAGTCAGGAAATTTATTCTGTGAACAAGGTAGTTCTCAGTTCCCATGTCTTATCCAGTAGCAATGATACTGGGCCATGTCACCAGCTTCGAGCCTGCCTCTGGAGGCAAATCTATGCCACTTCCTTAAAAGGCTGGAGTTAGCAGGTTGCTATTAGGAAGAAGGGAACATGTCTCTTCCCAATGATTTCAAAGAACAAAGGGAAAATGAAACAGTATGTTGATATTCCTCTTCTACTGTATCAAACGCATAGGCTTTGCCATCAGTCCAGCCTCAGTTCAAGTTTCACCTCTACTCATTTGTTGCTACTTGATTTTGGGCTACTTACTAACCTCTGTACATCTCAGTTCCAAATCTACACAGTGGAGACATGCTGTCTAACTTAAATGGTTCTTGTGAGGAATAACTCTGGGCCAGCCTACTGCACAGTAAGTGCTTAGCAAACATTAGCAATTCTTAACAGCATGGAAATGGCTGGCCCAGAGCAACAGAACTGTTTTTAAAAGAATGTCCCCATACATCATTGTCGTGGGGCTTACATCAAAGCCAAATCCTGATCTCAAAGCCCAGAATTAGGTCTTTTCATGTCAGTCCTCTTAACACCCTCATCGCTCCAGCTGCTTTGATTGAAAAATAAAGAGTGCAATTGTGAAAATAAAATTCCTTCTGTAAAGAGTGGCCTGTGCCTGACCATAGTGGCAGATACAAAGCCCAAGAATCCTCACAGTAAGATCTGTTTCTTTCCACACTGGCTGCTCAAGCTCAAAGATCAGGCAGACCAATGCTAATTATTGATTTTGAGCTTACAATATCTCTGCCTCAGCAAGCTTTTGCTTATTCACAGTGGAGCTTTTGAGGTACTTTTTAATCCCATGTAAAATCCCTGAAGCCTTTTGAGAAGTGGGGGAGGTAAGTCTCAGAAAACTGGGATCACCATCAGGACATATGATAACAGACAGCACCTGGAAGGAAGAGGCAGGTCCTCACTGTGTCGGCCAGGTTTGGGCCAATAAACTCTATTGTTCTGTTTGGCTTGGCTTTAGTTTCTTGAACTGAAAAAAATGAACAACAACAACAACAAAAAAAAAAACAATAAAACAAAAATCCTAAAGAATCAAGATGAACTGGGTGAATAAAAACCGAATGCTCCAAATGGAAGATGGTGTCCCCAGCCAACCTTTACTTGGCTTGGTTAATAAATAAACCAAATTAAACTGCTCCAGCACATTCCATTCTGTAACCCAGAAGAGTTCCTCCCTATTACTGAGGGACACACATAGTACGTTAGGAACTTCAGGTCCTGCCCAACTTCATTGTGACTGTGTCTGTTGTATGGGGTGCATAAAAAGGCCACCTCCTCCTGTGTCACTACAGGCGCACTACCAGGACCCAGAGGCCAAAGGTGGTTTCTGGGACACTGTTATACGGACCTGGCCTAAGTGTAGATACATTTCATGTAATCCTCAGAGTATTATAGCACTTTACAACAGGAACTATCTTTGTCCCTTTTTAAATATAGAAAATTGATGACTCAGAGCAGTTATATGGCATGGCCAAGAAATGACTACAACGGGTCATTGGCCTCACAACTTGCTGTCAGAGGGTATCATATCATTTTTCTTTGACTACTATAGTACAATTTACAAATGCATCACTTGTTTTGTTTTGTTTTGAGACAGGGTCTTACTCTTCAGTCCCAGCTAGTCCAGAACTCACTATGGATCCCAGGTTGGCCTCGAACTCACAGCAATCCTCCTGCCTCAGTCTCCCAAGTTCTGGAATTACAGATGTGTGCCACCATGCCCAGGTTCAAACACAACATTACTAAAAACTGAACAAGCAGTGGGGTTACTTGGGAAATCTCCACAATAAAGGGAGAAAGATTTGGAGGGATCCAGGAGCTAGAAAAGGCAGGAAACTTTTGGACACGGAAGAAATCTGGTGTGTTCCAGGAAGCAGGGCAAGGTCAGTCCAGACTGTGACAGCAAAATGTCTCTGACACTCTTGCTGTTATGTACCTGATCTGTAAATTCAAGCCTATCTGTGTATGTGTGAGTGAGTGTTGCTCAAGTGTTGCTTGGAGCAGCCCTACACAAGCCTGGTCACCTACATTAGGAAAAGCCATCATAGGGCATAAGAGGCCCCTTGTGTGGCTTCTCTCAGATACCCCCTCATCACCTGGGGCGTGACAAATGGGGATGGCTCTTAGTAGTTCTTCTGCACAGGCTCTCTATACTCAAAATCTTTTGAAAAAGAAGCTGCTTTTTCCCTGAGGTTCAGAAATTCCACTGTTCAGATGGCAGTGCAAGTTTAATTTCTTTACTCTTTGGCATGGAGAGAAAAAAAAATTGTTTTTAATAGGCTTCCTTTACAAAGAAAATTTATAATATTTCTCTCAAAATTGAAGTCATTTGTGTAACTAGTTGATGATTCAGAACAAGATCTGTTCCAGGTTGTCCTGACACAACCAGACTGTCCCCCTATGTTGTCAGCTCCTTGCGGGAAAATGCTAAGGCCCCAGCATTCAGCTGCAGCTTCCGGAAAGCAGGACTCCCTTGGTACTCTCAGCTGTTCATCGTTAGATGTACCCGCATTTCTCTTAAAATCTCTGCCCCTGACCTCACGTTATAGTTTTCTGTGACCAGGCTATGTTGCACAAAGTTCCTGAAATGCGGATTCTACTTTATCTACCCTTCTAATAAGTATGCATAAGCATCTGCTCAGTGCCAAGCAAATCACCAGATTGCAACTGTAAGTAAGAGTCTTGGTATTAGAAAGGCATCATGTTTGAGCATATAGATATTAGGTCTAGACTACCTGGATCATGATTCCAGCTGTGCTGCTTGCTTGATATATGACCCAGAGCGAGTCACCGGAGTATAAGTCCGTATAATGGTGGTGGTAAGTACACGGTGAAAGGATCACATGAATTCATACATCAAATTGCACCTATGGTTGGTACTCCATAAGCCTAGGTAGGAGTTAGTGTGACTGAAACATAAGTTAGCAATAATGAGCCACTAACCAATACAATAAAGTATAAGTATTCCCTATAGGCAAGGGTAAGTATAAGATATTTTAGAAATATACCAAAAGAGGGATGTATAACCCAGGCTGAGAGAATTTCTGAAAAAGATTTACACCCTGTACAGGGTCTTTAGAAATCAGTTAACTGTGGGTAGGGAACGTGCTGAGTGGGAGGAGAACATTGTTCATGAAGAGATCAGCATTTACAAAGGTATGGAGGCAAAAGCTTATTCTTGCTTTGGTGAGTTTGCTTCATTTAAAAAAATAAAACCAAGAGCACGTCATTAAGTAAGTTGTTACAGAATCTGGCTTCTATTCACTAAGCCCTTGTATAAAAAACACAAAGAATTCAGATTGAGTTCAAACTGCAGGTTTGAACGTGATTCACTTCTGGAAAGGTAAAAGTGACTCACAAGTTTTAATCTCAACACTCAACATTTATAAACCTCCATATTTTAGACTAATTTAATTGTTTCTTAGAAGACTCGTGATGCCCATCCCCTAAGAGAAAGCATTCTAGTCCTGTACGCTGCACATAGTTGGTACCCAATAATTTTTTTTGTTTAATACTCAAATGTATTAAATTTTAGTTTGCATCCTAATTCTTTCATTAAATGAGTTTTTTTTAAAATAGTGAATGTTCAAATGACTTCTGCCAATACCCAATGCTTTTCTTTCCACTACACTAACGAAAGGCAAGTTTAGGCCTGAGTCCAACCTCTTATTAAAGCAGCCAGCTAATCTCCAAGATGATGTCACTGCAGAGCTGTGCTTTATGAGCAGGTAGCAAATCTCAGCATGAAGTCAGAGCAAAGGCTAGGAAGACAATACAAATACAAACTGGACTGTACATGTCAAGAGATCTCAAGAGAGTCAGACAAACCTATGATTAAATTACAATTTTAAGGAAATTAAAGGGGAATTTTTTCCCCAGTAGGTCATAATTCCTTTCAGAAGACCAGCAAAGCTTATTTCTTATTAACAAATGAAGAACTGTGTTTTCTGAGGTAATTGGAAGAACATAATTTTATAATTCATTTAAGCCAGTGATTTTTCAAACAGATTTTGAATGAGGAATACTTTGTTCAAACTAAATATTACCAAAATGTGTTGGTAAACAAAACACACCAAGAAAAAAAATTGCTGTAGTTAATGGCAGAGCCAGGTCCCATTCCATGTGTTGCCCTTCAAACTCTTAAGTATGTCGAGATTCCTAAATTTAATAAGAGTTTTTTAAAAACTGGGAGCACAGCTTGGTAGTTACAGTTCTTACCTAGCACTGTCAAGGCTCCAGGTTCAATTCCTCAACACCACATTTAAATTAGCCAGGCATGGTGGTGCATGTTTATCATATCACTCAGGAGGCAAAAGCAGAGGGACTGCCATGAGTTGGAGCCCAGCCTAGGCTACACATTGAGTTCAGGACCAGCTTGGACTACAGAGCAAGACCTTATCTCAAAAAAGGAAAAAAAAAAGAATATAAGAAAATATGTGACAAATTATTTTCAGACTAAGAAATAATTATTTCAAACTGACACCAAGTGACTATTTCAACCTTTTTTTTAGTATATGTGCTGCCGAAGCGAGCACGACTATTTTAACCTTAAAAATGACACTCAGCTTCAAGATATATTACCCCTCTATATTGTCCATGCAGCACTCTGTCACATAGTTTTCAACATGTTACATACTTCAGACCCAAACACTGATTCTTTAAATATCTATTATACTTATCACTATACTCATTTTAGTCAACTTCTTCAACCCTTTAACAGACGAGAAGAAATAAGAATTATATCATTTTTATGTCAGACAATAATACAGCCAAACAGATGCACATATAGTAGCCAACTGTAACTTCATGTGATCCTACTAGAAATAATGGATTTGTATGATGAATGCTATAATTTTTATTATACTTGAATACATGGGCATTTCAGAAAATGCTTATGCTCATTCCCAACCCTGGCATTATTCAGTGGGGACATTCTCATTGGCCTCTGACATTTGGAAAAATAAACTATTTTCTATTTTCTTGGTCTGAGTAAGTCTTATTACTTTCCTAAGCCCATCAAGGCAATGTTATTCTCTCCTTCCTGTTAATTAAGGCAAAATGAAGAACAAGTTAATGCCTGCTGTGCATTCAAGTTATCAATTTACTAACCTGGTGAGGACTGGATTGTGAGGGGCAAGTGTAGAGACATTAGTAATAGGATTTCTCACTTACTGTGCATATACTAAACTCTGGTTTAGTGTGTGTTCACAGCCTTTGTTCACAATGGTACTCATTAACCTTGGTCTAGATGACTACCAGTCTTCTTTCTAGACTCCCAGCATGAAGTCATTCCTCATTACGATTTCATACACCCCTTGCCAATTTAATATATTTGCACCCTTCATAGTAACAACTACACCCTAATTTGACATTTATTTGTAATTAGGTGATTAGAATCTGCCTTGGTTACTAGACTGGAAATTACAAAACAACAGGGACAAAGTGTTTGCTCACTGTGAGTCTGCAGTTTCTAGGCATGTGCCACTATGGCAGCTGGGAAAATGGCATTTAAAGAAAAACAAGAACAATGGCATCAAATCTTTTAATTGTACTCTATTTGCATAATATCTGAAAAAAGACTAAAGCACCTAAAAACAAAATGCATACTATTCCCCAAACTGAAAGTGTTATATTTTTCCCTTTCCTAAACAAAAGGGACTCACTCAAAATGACCATATAATAAAGTTCTTCTGATTTGTATGCTTTGGTTTTGTCCCCAGAATAAATTAAAAGATTCAAGTTTCCTTCCCCTGAAGCTGCAGTGTTATGAAAAGCTCATCATTAAGTATAATATGGAGTAAATTGAAGTTGTACAGGCATTACAAGCAATATATTAGGCACAGAGACATTCAAGAACTTAAACTATATAGTATGGAAGAATGAGGAGTGGGGAGCACGTTCTGGTTGAAATCTAAAATGTTCTCCTCAAATCTTGTGTGTTTGGAAGGTGGTTTGATCTCAGGGGTGATTCGCACATCAGTGGATCATCCATTCAGGAGTTCAGCAGCTGGATGTTCTATTAGAAGATGGAGTTGGAAGTGGGTTACTGGGCATGACAAAAAGGGGTGTAGCCTAGTCTGCGCCTCCTCCCTTCTCTCTCTAATTTCTGACTGCCATGTACTGACCAGCTTTCCTCTGGCACGCTCTTCTACCCAGGCATTTCTACCTTGGAGCCAGCCAACTTTGGGCTGAGCCCACTGGAAACTGTGAGCCAAACTCTTCTCCTTTAAGTTGTGTATGTCAGGCACTGTGTCCCCGTGATGGGAAAGTGCCTCATACAAAGCTGAAGGATCTGGGTTTTGACTGGGGTCCCAATATTTATTAGCTTGGGAAGACTTTGAACCACAGTAGTTATTTGAGTTTCTGTGAAGTGCAAAATAACTTTACATATATGTAGAAGTTAAAACAAGTTAATGCCTGCTATGCATTCAAGTTACCACTTTACTAACCTGGTAAGGACTAGATTGTGAGGAGAAAGTGTAGAGACATTAGTAATAGGACTTCTCACTTACTGCGCATATAATAAGAGCCAAGTAATGAACTAAGGGCCCTCTCTACCTCTCTCATTCCTCACACCAGCTGAAGGTGGAAATGCAATAGTTTTAAGTGGAGTCATGGGGCATTCCATATCTGAAGAGTAAAAATATTTATCAGCAATTTCATCATAGTTCAAACTATATTCTTACCAATTGGAGTAAATGAAACTCAGAGACTTAGTTAAGATTATACAGGCAGTAAGCCATACAAGTACATATCATCACCAACATAGGTGATCAATATGTTCTTATAAATTCAGCAAGAGTCAGCTCTAATAGTTTAGTAGATGCAACCTTTAAGTTTTAATGACTAAGACAATCACATTTAATGTTCATGTAACATGGATTACATATTTGAAGTCCGGAAATGATACCACAGAAAATTCACTCTAGGAATCAAAGCATACATTCATTAAAATAGTCATGTTTTTTCTTGCTTCTGGAATTATCCTTCTCTTCAAGGAGCTATTACTATAATTCATTCAACCAATATTTATTCAACATCAGGTTCAATTTCAGAAGAATTTCTAGAAGAATCTTCTTTTCCATCCTTTCCCACTTATCAAATTACCAACTTAAATGCATGTGCCTTTTCAGATTTGTCACCCTCACCCTTAAAAAAAAAACTCATTTTGCCATTTCATATATCTGAATCCTGCTAACAAAAATGAAGGTTTCTTGAGGAAAGTGCAATAAATGTTCTCTTTGATCTCTAAGACCAAGTCTATCACCTGTGAAGTTCACTAAGAATAAAGAATTACAACCACCTCCCAGGTGAGTGGTAAAGCTTTCTTTGCCCTCACACTCTGAACACATCTGGAAACCAATTGGCCTCTGATAATCATTTATCGTACTCATTATGTTTCAACTGCTTAGGTTATTTTCTGACTTCACAGGTGCCAGCAAATAGTGTACCCCGACAGAGGTTTTTATTAACGGACGTGAAGATAACTTAGCAGTTTAGGGAAAGGTTCTTGAGGGTCGCAAAGCAAAAGAGGCTTTGCAAGTACTAAAACACCCGTCATTTCCCAGCCACGCCTGTTCCCGCTGTCTTTTTAAGAAGGCGTGTGAGGAAACCGCCCGCGCGACGGCCATTGGCTGAGGAGCGCGCGGCGGACGCCAGGCCGCACGCGGGAGGCTGCGTCGGGGGCACGCCGCGCTCCGGCCGGCAGGGGGAGCCTCGCGCCGTCCGCCCGCGCGCGCGCGCGCCTGCCCTCGCGCCGACCTGCGCTCCCGGCGGCCCGCGTCCTCCGCCACGCCCGCGCGGGCCGAGAGCCAGTCCCCACGGGCCGGCGCCCCGCAAGCCGCCGCGCCCCGCCCCTGCCCCGCCGCGGGACGGGTAACGGTTACGAAGCACTTTCTTGGCCGCGATTTCTGCTTAGTCATTGTCTTCCAGGAAACAGCGCCTTCAGTTTAGAGTCGGCTCCCGGAGGCGACCGCCGCGCCGCCCGGCCTCCGCGGGCCCGAGCGCTCCCCGGACTCCGGCCGCGCGGGTCGCCGGGCTCGCGCCCGCCTCCGGGGCCTCAGACGCCGTGACCTCCGGGGCCGCCCCGTTCCCGCCCGCCCGCCCGTCCACCTGCGGCCCCGTCGCCGCCTGGCCCCGCGGCGGCCGCTGCCATGGGCACCGACAGCCGCGCGGCGGGCGCGCTCCTCGCGCGAGCCAGCACCCTGCACCTGCAGACCGGGAACCTGCTGAACTGGGGCCGCCTGCGGAAGAAGTGCCCGTCCACGCACAGCGAGGAGGTGAGCGCGCCGCCCGGCGTCCGCGGAGGCCGAATCCGGGCGGCCGCGGCCGGGGCAGGTGCGGGAGGGCGCGCCTGGGCTCCCTGCCCGGGAGGCGGCGGACGGTGTCGCCGCGACCTGGAATTCAGACCCGCTGGTCCGGGACAGCTGAGCAGGTGCAGCTGCGCCGCGGGGGACGCCTCTGCCGGGCTCCAGGGATGGAGTTCTCAGGTCCCTGTCCCGGGCAGGAGGTCGGGAAGGGCCTGTGCATTGCTCGGTTCCTCTCCCCATCTCCCGCTCGCTAGCCTCCTCCTCGTCCTGGTGAAGGAATATTTGAGATTGCTCTTTGGCAAATGAAATAACACTGAAGTATGTTTAATTTTAGAAGGTTGACATTCGTTTATTACCATTAAACATTCAGGTTTAGCTTTGAGATAGGCATATATTTTTTCCTCACTGGAGATTAATCTGATTTTATTTGCTTGAAGACCAATCACTGGTTGAAAGTGGCAGGAATGAATCTGAAATTACCCTGGCCATGTCTGAGCCAGTCATCGACCACTGACTGCACAGCTAATATCTGAGAAATACTAATAGTCTGTGGAGTAGTTTTAATATTTAAATTTGCAGTAAATATATACAATTATTATACGTCAGATAATAATAAAACAAGTTTTTAAATTTAGGAACTATCTGGGAAAATGCCTTTTCGGATTTTGTTTACATAGCTGTAAAGTTGCATAAAGTTGTGAGAAGGGATAATACTTGAAAACACTTAACTTGAGGGTATCTGTCTCCCCATCGTCGGGTTCCATCAGAAAGGTAAATCTTGGTTAATAGAAGAAAATTCCCAAATGATGCCATAATATGGTGTAATTGGCAGTGTTCTAAGGTGCTTTCAGCTCTTTTATGTGAGATGCTGGTGAACAGACTAACACGGCAGATCTTGTGGCTCTCTTAAGCCTATAGGGGAGCCAATACCCTTCAGGAGATCAGAATTCATTCTTGGTTGAGTACAGTAAGAACCAAATCCCTCCCCTCTTCTGTGTTCTGACTTAAGCTTGGTTTGTGTGCTTTGTTGAAACCATCCCACTCTATTTCCCCAAAGATAAAAATATTTCTCTGTTTGATCCTCATTTCTTCCAGTCCTGATGTTGATTCAGTATAGCATTTTGTCTGTATGTTGATACAGTTGGATGAAATGTTCTCTTATCTCACTAAAACACACTCTAGAGTCATGGCTTTCAAAGTTTTTGATGATAAACAGTAAGAAATGCATTTTGCCTATTCAGTTCTTAGTTGTATAACTTAAATGTTTATGTACATCCAAAACAGGTCTCACAAAACGATGCCAACTATTACATACTGTGCATAGTGATTTGTTTCTCTTATATTTTAACTTTTAAGAAGTGTGGGGCTTTTTTCATATTTTAATTTTAAACTCTGGGTTTTTGAGTTCAGGACCAGCCTGGGCCACAGAGCAAGACTTTCAAAACAGACAAAAAAAAAAAAGTGTGGTTTTTGTGATCAAACGAAGGGCTTCACAAGGCTAGGCCCATGCTGTTTTGCTAAGCTACTCCCCAGCTCCTTAAAAATTGATTTCCTAATACTCCAATATATACAGTTTTTAAAACAATGTTCAAAGCACAAGTTCAAAACTAAAGAAACTGAAACAATGGAGAAGAACTTGAAAGAATGACAGCGAAGAAACTATGACAGCTTAGAATAGGATAGACATGTTTTGTTTTTATGTAATGAACTTTTGTAACAATCTTTGAGATATACTACTTGAAATAGCTTAACTGCATTCATATTAAAGAAACTGAAAAAAGAAACCACCCACTGAAAAGATATACACATTGGGTAGAGAATTTAATTAAATTTTTTTGAAAGGGCTCTTCTAGTATGTTTTTTAACCATGTCTTCTGCCTAAATTTTTGTATTTCACCAGAATTTTGTGGTTTTATGAACTCAATTATTTTTCTTTTCTCTTTTTTTGGAGTCAGGGTCTTTGCAGGTAGGCCAGACTGGCCTTGAATATGGTGTACGGTAGCCCAAGCTAGCAGCCTTGAAGTGGTGATTCTCCTGCCTCAGCTTCCAGAGTGCTGAGCATACGATGTGTGCTGTCATACCTCACTCTAAAGTTGAATATTTTTAAATTAATGTTTAATTATATTTTGGCTGCACTAAAGATTCAGCCTAGGGCCAAATACTGTTTCTAGTGGGTCATTGTAGGACTTCATCCCATTTAAGATTATATGAACAGTTGCATTAAAATTTTTTTTAAACCTTATACAACTCCAGATTTAATAGGTTAAACTGTGATAGTACTGAGCTTTAGTGATTGTATGTATGGTAAGAGTGAAGAGAGCAGGCTCGAGGAATGGAGCAGTGGTTAGAGTGCTTGCCTAGGAAGTGCAAGGCCTTGAGTTCAGTTCCCCAGCACCTCCTAATTCAGTAATAGTGGCACATGCCTATAATCGCAGCCCTCAGGAAACTGAGGCAGGAGGATTGTCGTGAGTTCAGGACTATCCTAGAACTAGAGAAAGACCTTAGCTCTAAAACAAAACAGAAAAAAGTTAAGAAAACAAGAAGCAAACAAAAAAATGGTTAATGAGCAGGCAATATAGGTAACTTGTAACTTGCAAGATTATAATCACTTCATTTGTGTTATAGTCAGTGAGTTCATGTAGTTATAACTTTGGACTCTTCTATAATTTGTCTTGAGTTTTGCAGAATTAAAGACATGATTTCAGAATAAGTATATTTCTGAAAATATACTTGTTTTCCTGAATTAATGAATTTATCAGGAAAACCTTAGGCAAGAGAATGCTCTTTTTCCAAAGGAAAGTATCTTAGAATGCCCCATGATTTAAACTAAAATCTCCTGATGGAGTATTAGTCTTCATTAATAACATTCACTGAATTTTAAAGAATATTGACTTATAATTCTGTATGGAAGATTTTTCAACCAGTTTTTAATCTACTGATTTTAATTTGGTTATAAATATACTTTGCACAAACATTGACCTTGTAAGTTGATTTCAAGTCACTTGAATTTTTTGTGGATAGCACATTAATTATTGTGGATTATAAATATTAACATTAATGGCTTTGTGCCCTTAAGTTGATAAACCAATTTTCTCTTGCCATAATCCATACTGAGATGGAAGTTGCAAAATATTTGTATCAATTTTTATCACAAGCAATCATAGTTTAGTGAGTTCATAAGTTTAGTCTCTTATTGCTATTGGGAATGTGCTTTCAGTTAGGGGCCTGCTGCTAGTTACTCATTTCTTTTTTCATTGATTGCATGAAGAATGTGAAGCACTATGACTTTGATTATCTTCAAGGCAATGACTTCAAACTGTTTATGTTGGCCAGTTAATGTTCATAAATCATCTTAGTGCATCATGCAATGATACATTTCTTTTTCTTCTAATCCAATAGAAGCCACTGTCTTACTTTGGATCATTACCAAGTAAGTTTGAAATACGTTGATGTAAAAGATGTAAGCACACTAGTGAACTTAATGTTAGTATAAACAACATAATGCCGTAATGTTAGTATAAGCAATTATTTGTTTATCCAAGAAAACACTGGCAACAGGTTAGAGGTATAGGTGAATGTTAGGAAATGGCTTATGGACTGTCATCTGCAGGCTGATCTCCACTCTCAGTGGCTCTCAGACTTTTGAATATGTGGCAGTTACCTGGGGTGCCTGCTGAAATGAAAATGCTGTGCTCTTGGAAATTATTTAGCAGGCCTGGGACTGAGCTCAGTAGTTTGAATCTTTAATAAACACAAGTGAATCAAATGTAGGAGTACTTCTGACCACACTTACTCTCAGTCACTTGTCTTTGAGAAATGTAGCTTAGTAGCTAATATGAATCTATCTAGGCAGTCTGGGCTAAAGTCCAATTTCGTCTGTTTATAACCTTACTCTTGAAATAATTTTGGTTTCCTTATGAATAATTATTTATGTCTCATAAAAAGATTCAGTTTGGGGAAAACACTAAAAATAGACTACTACTTTAGGTCAAAAATGGTTGAGAATTAAGAGTAGAGTTTAAAACAAATCTGAATTTATGTTAAAGGAAACAAAAACTTACACAATTAAACTTGGAGTTTGTGTGATATTTTTTGTTGATTTCTTTTCTCTGCTCAACTTATCAAGCTAAGGCATTCTTATTGTAGAAGTATGGCTATTACGTAAAGTTTATTTAACAGTTTCAAAATGCTTTGCTTTTACAGCTTCGAGATTGTATCCAGAAGACCTTGAATGAGTGGAGTTCCCAAATCAGCCCAGATTTGGTCAGGGTAAGTGGAATGTAAATGCAGAAATCATGCCAGTCAAAAGGGAAGTGAAGCAAGCAGAAAGTTAATTTCCTCAGTTTGAGGAGTGAAGTTAAAACAGCTAGCCATAAAATGTCTGTGGCTTATTTGTTGAACTGATAGTCTGATATAGTAGAATTAAGTGTAAAGGAGAAAATCTAGACTCTTTAGCTAGTCAAGATGCTAGAACTCTCAAGTTTAATTCCCACCACAGTTTTCCCATGCTTAGCATTTATTATAGTTGGTATTTGGTCTAGTGTAAGAATGATTATCAGCCAATTTTGTTTAACACACTGCTTTGGCAGAGTATCACCGCAGTACCATTAATACCCCTAGAAATGATGTATTATACATAGTAAGTTTCTGATGGAATATAAAGAACTGTATTTTACCAAATGTCTCTATAGATGTTATAAATGTTAATATGCAAAATAACTGACAACTATGAATTCCAGCTTCACCAAAGGCTCCTCTCAAATTATGTAAGCTACCTTAAAGGTAGAGAAGACATGCTGGAAATACGTGTTTTGTTGACTATACTATAAGTTTATCATTTTGTAGCTGGCATGAAGACATTGATCATCATGTCTTAGGTCAACCCTTGTCAATCTATAATGACCATTCTATTCAAGACTTAAACACTTACTGAACTGATGTGTGTTAGGTATTTCTGTTTCTCCACAAATCATGAGAAAAGTCTCATTGTTGGATTTTTAAAAGTCACTGTTTAATAGGAAAGGCTATGTGTGGTGCAAGCAGGAGATAAATGAGAAATCCCTACCTTCTGCTTAATATTTCTGTGAGCCTAAAACTTCTCTAAAAAGATAAAATCTAAAAATCTATCTCCCCTTGCAGATTAAAGTTCAATGACAGTAAAACTTAAAGGCGTGAAAAAAGTTTTACTTGTGATTAATGTAGAACGTTTTAAAATGTCATCATTCAGAATGTATATTATTTTTTACTGTGTTCTTTTTAAGTAAAGTTACTGCTCTAGTGTTTCTAACTCATGTGCCTCTGTTTTGCTTACTTTTGTCGTTGTTTTTTCCTGCATCCTTCTAAATACCTGATCAAAATGAGACACTGTTTCCCAAAAAATGGACATAAACACACGTGTGTGCAGCATTGTATCTTTGTATCAGACCTTAACAAAACTTCTGTGAAGCTGTTAGACCTCAAGTAAAGAATCCTGTTGACTAAGGGTTTTCTGCTTCCAAAGGACATTATAGATAGTAGGACATGTTACAATTAATCAGAAACCTTATTTCTGTTGTAAATATCATGTGTTTATTATAGGAGTTTCCAGATGTCTTGGAGTGCACTGTGTCTCATGCAGTAGAAAAGATAAACCCTGATGAAAGAGAAGAAATGAAAGTTTCGGGTAAAGTCTGACATACACAGTTTATTTTGTCATATGGTGAATAGTAGCGAAGTCTTGTCAGGCATGAGAACAGCCTTTCTTCACTTCTGATAATGAATGACTTAGTCATTTAATATTAAGTCAGTTGTCTTGCTGGGACAAAACACTGGGCACACACAATTTGAAGGAGAGGTTTTTGTTGATTCGTGGTTTTAGAGTGTTTGTTTCATTTATTATTGGCTAGCTCCAAGGCAGAAATGGCAGGATGAAAGGACATGGAGAGGAAAGCCCATCGCTTGGTAGCCAGGAAGCAGAGACAGAAGAAGGGAAGGAGCCATAGGCAAGAACACATCTTTCTGGGTCATGTCCCCAGCGACCTACTACTCCCTTAATCAGGCCCATCTCCTAACAGCACATGAGCTCATCAGTGGGAATAGAGCACTCCGTGATCCAATCCCCTTGTTGAAAGCCCCACTTTTTGAATACATGAGAATTCTGGGGGACAGTTCAGTTATAAATCATAAGAGTCGCCATGTGTAGTAAATACGAAGATTCTTTTTTAATTTTAATGTCAACTCTTCAGAGGGAGTTACACAAAGTTGATGCTAGCTACTTCTGTGGAGTTGGAATAGAACTTCAACTGCAGTTCTTCATGACATTATTAAATCATGTCATGTAATTTAGGTATGTTTAGAGTAATAGTAAAGGAAGAAGTGAAAAGAATGAAAGAAAAACTTAAGGGTCAGTGTCTAAAGTAAACATAAGCTCTCTCTCTTCCTGAGGCATACAGTAACCAGTGACTGAGATTGCCCAGAAGTGTAGAACAGTCTCAGCAACAAGTTGCATGAACATACGTACTGATTCCTGAATTCCAGAAACGACAATGAAAAGCTGTGCTACTCATGCCTTGAGCCTTCTAAGCAACATGGTTTTAAATAGTTTAAACAACATAATCATTTAAGGTTGAGTTTAAGCCAGCCATTGTGCTGTATGCCTATAATCCCAGCTCTTGGGAGGCTGAAGTAGGGAGATTGCAAATTTGAGTTCTGCTTGGGCAACCTAGCAAAACGCAGTTTCGGAATAAAAAGGGCTGAGGATATAGTTCAGTACAAAAGCTCTGGGTTCAATCCCTAGTAGCACAAAAAAGGGAAAAATTTGAGCTTGCTGAGGTTGAAATTCCTGGATGTACAGAGTATTGGCTGGTATAATTTGTGCTAACAAAAGTATTTCAGCTCTATGAGCTTCAGTTTCTTCAATATTTCACCTCTCTGAGCCTCAGTTTACTCAATTTTTAAGGGATTATTTATAAGTTAGCTAAAGTGCAAGAAAACAGCACAGTAAGTGCTAAGCTATTGTTTATTATCTTGTTTATTATTGCTGCGGTCATTGTTATCGTTTTCATTATTACTGAGATGGACATGTAAGATGAGGTAGGGTACTTAATGATTTCAAAAATAGTAACTATATCTGAAAATGAAAATGATTACCTTGTGAATGTAGGATTGTAATTATTTTTCTGTTCTCATTACTTTTTAGTCTGTGTAGATCTTAATTGGAGAAAGTATGTAATAGGCTCCATTAATGTTAATCATAAAAATATACATTTCACCAAATTTAAACTTTTATTTATCTGACCTGCTTTCTAGTAAATGGAAAATTGATTTTTGCTTTTGGTTTTGACAGATACTTGTTAGCAGATAGCATATAATAAAAATAACTATACTGGAAATATGCTTTTATCTCAATTTTTGTTTTATGGGTTGCTTTTTATTTTAAGACAAGGTCTTACTATGGGATTTAAACTCTTAAATCCTCATGCCACAGCCTTCCAGGTGCTGGGATTATAGGTGTGTGCAACCACAGCCAGCTTTCTTTTGTGTCTTGAAGTGAAAACTATCTATAAAATTATGTTATTAAGAAAGAAAAAATAATTGATTCAGGATTATTTGACATGTTCATACCACATAATAAGATGTATACCTGAATGTAGTAATCAGTTTTTGTGTTACCTAGCAAAACTGTTCATTGTGGGATCAAATTCTTCATCATCGACTAGAAATGCAGTTGACATGGGTAAGCAAAAATTTTAACTTTGTTTTTTCAGTAGTGTACCTTAAATTACTATAGGTGTTTCAGTTTCAATTTGTGTTCAGATCTAGGTAAAAAAAAATTCTAATTTTACCTTTTAAAGTTCTAGCCTAATTTCTTAAGGTTTTTATAGAATCATATTGATCTGTGACAGTTGTAATTTGATATGCAAGGGAAATGTAAAACATGTAACAAATGTTAACTGTTTGGGAATAGAAGTCCCCTTAGTTATATCTTAGCCCTTTTAGTACTGAAAATGAAGTAATCAAAAGCAGAGACAGCAGGCATGAAAATAAGTGTTTTCAGCTCTTGGTTAGATTATCATGGTATTAATTATTAAATCCTTTCTCTTCTACAACATCTTTTAAAATCTATGTATGTTGAAAACTTAAAAATTTGACCTTTAACTGTTAAATTAAAAAAAATCAAACTAAGCTTTTGAATTCTTTCTATGCAAATAAAGAATTACCTACCTCTGTAAATATAAACAAAGACCATAAATTCAGTTTTCACAATCTCAGGCTTATTCTTTGCTATGACCATCAGCTACAGAATATCAGATCAAAATTCTTTCAGCCATCCATTTACTATAGTAGTAGGCATTCAAACTAGAGAAGAAATTGTACAAAGTTAAGGAAGGTACTACATGTTTTTAAAAGACAACTGTTCAAAATGAAAGGTAAGTTATAAACATTCTGTTGTATAGAAAACTAGTGAATAGATATGGACAGAATTCATTAGGATACTTTGAAGACATTAGAAATTTTTGGTTTTGTTGGGTAATACCTGCTTCGTGTTTTTCTTCCCATCAGCCTGTTCAGTCCTCGGAGTTACACAATTGGATTCGGTGATCATTGCTTCACCTCCTATTGAGGATGGAGTTAATCTTTCCTTGGAGCATTTACAGCCTTACTGGGAAGAATTAGAAAACTTAGTTCAAAACAAAAAAATTGTTGCTATCGGTACCTCTGATCTAGATAAAACGCAGTTGGAGCAGCTGTATCAGTGGGCACAGGTAAAGGATGGTCCAGTCCTGAGTACTTCACCTGAGCACCTTTTTTTAGTTTTGCTTCATAACAATTGTGCATCATGCACATAGGGCACATTCACAATAGGATGACTATTCCAAATAGGGGAGTTTGGAGGCAGGTTTTCCTAAGGCATTTAAAGGTTGTTGTTGTTTTTTTTTTAAATACATGTCTGATCTCATTAAGATGAATGACAAAAACACTAAAAAATACATCACATTTTTTCCTTGTTTTACGTGTGTAATAAAAATGCTACATGTTTCTTTAGATATAAAGAGACTATGACCCTAATTTCCTAAGAATATTATATATGGAAAATAATTTGCTGACTGTTATTTAAAGATATGTAAGACTCAGTTTATACAGCTTAATATGGAGTGGTTGTTAAATTAATCACCTCTATTATCTAGTCTAATAATGTACAACATTCCCAGAGACGTCCCTGATATTTTACGTTTACTCTGTATTTTTCTCTGTTCCTTTTACTTCGTCTTCAGCCTTCTATTCAGAGCTTTCAGTTTTTCAGCAAGCATATTTTCTCTTCCCCCTTTGACATGGTAGCCAGGTGTGGCCTAGAAACTCTTAGAAAGGCTTAGGTGATCCTTAATCTATATAAAAGCTAACCAGTACAGCTATTGGAAACTATCCAGTTCTTCCCTTTTGAAATATATTTGACTAGTAGCTATATTTTATATTTTGGACATTAAATATACTTAACCTGTATTTAATCATCTACCGTTGAGACATACTTGCTGTTACTGAAATCATCATGTTTAGAATCATATTTATTTCTAAGGCAGATGTATTAGATTGTCAAGTGGTTTTAGCAGGAGACTTTTTACCAGCACTGTATTATACTGATCTTTTCTTCCTTCTAAAGCTCTTTCCTTTTCCCATAACACTAACATGAATTAGGAAAGCATGTATTAAAAGATCTTATAAAAGTATTTTTTAAACTTTAATCATAATAGAATCTTTCTTTCTTTCTTTCTTTCTTTCTTTCTTTCTTTCTTTCTTTCTTTCTTCTTTTGAGATGGGGTCTTGCTCTGTAGTCCAGGCTAGTCCTAAACTCATACTCACTGTCTCACAGAATGTCCTTGAAGTTATGGCAATCTTCTTACATCTGTCTCCCGAGTACAGAGATTACAGGCATGTGCCGCTACACCAAACATTTTTATGTAGTGCTGGTCACTCAAATCCAGGGCCTGAGCCACAATTACTATTTTTTCATGTTTTAAAATTGAGCCCTTTTATTGCTTATTGCTTTCTATTTTTTGTATACCTAATTTAGTTATGATTTTATTTTTACTTCAAGGTAAAACCAAATAGTAACCAAGTTAATCTTGCCTCCTGCTGTGTGATGCCACCTGATTTGACTGCATTCGCTAAGCAGTTTGATATACAGCTTTTGACTCATAATGATCCAAAAGGTAAGAGTGGTATTTTCATTTATAGAGGTTGATACTTGGTGATGTGGTAGAGCTCTTGCCTAGCATGCTAGAGGTCTAGGTTCAGTCTTTAACATATTACTGAAAAATGAGAAAGAAAGATAACACGCATGCCACTTGTTGAAATTTAAAGTGTATGCAGTGATAAATGTAGTGGTGGTATCTAGAGCTATTTCTTCATTGTTAGTTCAAAACATGTATTCCTTTGTTCTTATGTTTGTACCAATGGGGAAAAAAGTAAAGATAATTTGCTGAGCATTTATTCTGCTTAGGTTTTCAAATATTACACTACACAAAAAAATTTCAAAGCATTTAAAAAATATATAAAAAATGTGTTGTCTGGAACAGCAAAGATTGGACCAATATAAATAATTAGTATAAATATTTTGAAAAAGCAGATAAAATTTAGTTCAAAAATTAAATGTAGATAATCAGATATTTTATTAATCATTATTAAGATGTGTGTTTAGTGTTAATCGGAAACATTATTTGAAGAATGAGAATGGCTTGTCTGCCTTCTGAAAAAATTTTTTTAATCAGTATTTGACAAGATAACTAACAGGGCTGGGGCTAGAGGAATAGTGCAGTGGTGAGAGAGCGTGAAAGGCCCTGAATTCATTACCTTAGCACCACATAAGATGATGCCAACATAACTGGAATCGCAGCACTCAGGAGGCTGAGGCAGGAGTATTGCTGAGTTCGTTACCAGCCTGGACTACATAGTTCAAAACCAGCCTGGACTGCAAAGTGAAACATTTCAAGGAGGAAAAAGAAAAACACAATCACCTAGAAAGGTCAGGAAGAAAATGTTCAACATAAATGTTTCATAGAAGATGTATATGTGTGAGAAATTTTTGGTTATAAGTGAGAAATATGTCTTGTGAAAGTTCTGAATTTGACATTTTTAGAGATTCAAGTTCAAGAAAAGAGAGAATAGGGGTATAGCTCAGTGATAGACTTAGCATTGTATTTATTTTGCTTAGCTAATGTGTGTATATATATATATATATATATATATATATATATATATATATATATATATATGAAAGAAATTGTATTTCACTGGTGAAAGAGTGTGCTAGGAGGAGGCAGCAGCTGGCTGAGAGATCCCAAGTGAGTGTGCGTGAAGTTTTCAGGACACAGCAGGGAGACCAGTATGTTCAGGAAAGAGTAATAAGAAAGGAATTAGAACAAGCTGGCATCAAAAGAGTAATCAAGAGTTTAGATAAAATTTTGAGATTACAAAATAACGAGATAAATAACCTAAAAGATAACCTTTGGTGAAGATTTTTTTCAATGATTGCTAGTTCTCATGAAGAATATGATAAGATTATCATATACCAGCTGCTGGTAGAAGTGTAAAGTACCGCCTTTCTGGAAAGCATTTGGCAGTATATTATGCAAGAACCTTAAGAGTGTACTTGTACTTTGCCCTTCATTCCATTCCCAGGTGTGCCACTTAAAGATACCCCTTATAGCATTATTCTCATTAGCAAAGTATTCGGAAAAAAACTAAGTTTTATTGGCTGATAAGGAAATTATAATTTATGATATCTGCATAAAACAGTATTTGGAAGTCAAACGGTGGTATTTCAAATCACACCAATTATGGCCTAATTTCCGTTTTTTTCCATTGACCGTTTCCCATGCGATTAGAATCTTTTAAGTAATTAAAATATATATATAAACACAAATATACTTTATGATTCACAGATTTAGTTATATATATATTTATACACAGACAGAGAAGGCGGAGAGAGAAAACCAGTGGGCCCAGAAAACAGTTGTAAGGGAATACATTGTAATGGAAATCGTGTGTCATTTCCAGCTATTGAAGTTATGAGTGACTCCCCTGACTCCATTTACTTTCCTATATTTTTCTCTGGCTGTTGATTAGAATCCCCTTTCATAAATTAAATAGGCTGAGGTATAGGAACATATATTTTTAAAGGACTGCCAGGCTGTTCCTAATATCTTGGTTCAGATTCATGGCACACATGGAAGGATAAACATTTTATCTTTAGTTTCAGTGTGTTTCCTTTTTTGCTTTTGAATTTAATACTTCAGGATTTTGTTTGTTGTTTTAGAACTGCTTTCTGAAGCAAGTTTCCAAGAAGCTCTTCAGGAAAGCATCCCTGACATTAAAGCTCATGAGTGGGTTCCACTGTGGCTGCTGAGATACTCCGTCATTGTGAAAAGCAGAGGAATCATCAAGTCGAAAGGCTACATTTTGCAAGCCAAAAGAAAGGGTTCTTAACTACAACTTGACATCGTAACCTGTTGACCTGTATTTTCCTTAAATATAAAGATAAAATTGAGATATGTAAAAATGTAGCTATGATCTATAAATCGTGTCATTGTGGCACATATTCTTTAGTTATGTTTGACAGTATGTTGTCTGTCAAATTTCAAATAATTGCCTTCATATCAGTCCACTCATATAAAACCACTGTATTGTTTTTATTAAACACTTATTTTCTAATTGAAATTGTCTATAAAGAAAATAGTTGCAATATATTTTTTTCTTTATTTTTGTGAGTAATAGAAATCAAGAAAATCTGTTATATATATTTTGGCCTATACATCAGGGTAATGTATATACATATTTTTTATTTCTAAAAAATTCATTAATTGCTTCTTGTCTATAGTAGTAGCTAAGCAATTTAGTTATACTTGTTAAAACTGAAATACTGGAAGATATTTTTTTCTGACATTAATAAAATTAGATCTCAGAGTAAGTGGAGTAGCTGGGACCTACTAGTAGTGTAAGTAAAACTCATTCTGCAATACATTCATAGAAATTTAAGGGTTTTTTTTTTTTAATGTGTTTTTGCTTTAGTTCAGCTGTAATGACTTGGCCATGTATTCTTGTGCCATATTTTCTTCTTCTTTACAGAAACAAACCAAAGTATATCTAAAAAGGCTAGAAATTTCTGTGTTATTGTTTGAGGGATTTATAAATGAAACTACTACCATCTCCAGACTGTTTTAAATCTTAATCTATCATTGATATATTGCCAGAGATTCTGGATTATTCGTTAAATATGGTACACTTAGATGTGCTGTATTATTGGGCTCTAATGAGAAAAGGGGAAACAAATCTAGGGATTAACATCAGTTATTTGCCATTTTCCCCCCAAGAGTAACTAGGAGGGACCAAAGCCAGAAAAACATGAAAAACTTTATGTCAGGGCCAGCATTGTCTATTTAAACAACTTCGCTTGAGGTGCAGCCTCGTACTGTTTGTCTTGTCTTGGTGCCAGGGATTGAACCTGGCAAATCTGATGAAAGCACACCCCACCAGTGAACTTCACCCAGCCCAGCCTCAGCTATTTTCAAGCAGAACAACACAATTAAAACTTAAAAGCTATAAGAGACTGTAGCCCACTCAGTTTAAATCATTAGTTTAAGAACCAGGAAACTGCAAATAGATAAGCTGTGACCTTTGATACACAGTGAAGGTCTCCTTAGTTCTATAAATTTGTAACTCAGTTTTTTAATTACTTAAAAATTTCTTATATCTCAGTGTCTTTAAACCCTGGATCTATGTAAGTCTTACTTTGCTCTGGTTTTTTGAACGTGGGGAACTATGGTTCCATAATCAAAATAAATACATTGTGCCCTTTTTCTAAGTAAGGTTCTATGGTTGGCTAATTTGATTGTTAGAATTACAATGTGGAGTCAACTGATTTATGTGCTAAAACTTGTTTAGACTTTGAGCTTCTCAAAGCCTTCTGGTCTTTACAGTGACTTCAGTAGATATTGTTGGTTTGGAAACGTACATTTTATTAAAAAATTTTAAATGCTCAATTTCGTCTTAAATCTGCAATGAACTAGCTGAAGTATTTTGAAGGGGAACTTATATATATATATATTGTTTTACAAAACCCAGGACTTAAAAATAGTTGAGTGGCTGGAAGAATAGCACAGCAGTTAGAGCACTTGCTTAGCAAGTGCAAGGACCTGAGTTTGATTCCCTAGCACCACATAAACTGGGCAGAGGGGCACATGCTAGTAATCCCGGCACTAGGCAGGCCAAGGCAAGATGATTGCCATGAGTTTGAGGCCAGCCTGGACTACATAGTGCATTCAGGACCAGACTGGACTACAAAATAAGACTGATCTCAAAAAAAAAAAAAAAAAAGTGCTTTGAGGGATTACTTTGGCGGAAAAAGAAAAAAACATATTGTTAATGTTTCCAGACCCAATAGAAGCTTTTTTTTGTTATCTCTTGCACTATGCTTAATGACGCCTTTGTTTTATTTTGTGAAAAGTCTCATGTATAGAGTTTATTTCACTCTGTACCTGAATTTTTGTTATTGAATAACCTTTAAAAATGAGTTTTTAAAGGCATTAGTTTCCAAGTGGGGATAGGCGTGTAACTCAGTGATTGGAGTGCTTACCTAGGAAGCTAAGGGCTGCAGGCCAATTCGCTAGCACAATTTAATAGCTGGGCATGATGGTACACATCTGTAATCCCAGAACTGGGGAGCCTGAAGCAGGAGACTGCATAGTGAGTTCAGGAGCAGTCTGCACTACAGAGTGAGACCTTGTCTCAAAATAAAAAATAATACAATCTGTCACTCACAACTTCTTTTTCTGCGAACTGCCATAATACGGTGAATACTTTACAAATGTTTAAGTATTTAATGTTGTTAAAGCCATAAAATTAAGATTGGTAAGAATAGTAATACCAAATAATTCCTTTAAACTTTTTTTAAGTTTTCAATAGCATATATAACCTATATGTTTTCGAGAGAAATGTGAATCCAGTACCCACAGCACAAAGTTTATTTCATAATGTATAATTTTTCCTAGTAAATACTAAAGAAGCTGTAGCATGTTACTACATTTCAGGAGCGCACTAGAGCCTTACTTTAGCACAATGTACTATAGGAATTTGTCCTGTGAGTCCCACCCATCCTAGAAATCTATACTCACCAGGAGTAACAAGCTGTCTTATAAACTATAGTGATATAGTATAAATTAATTCTGAAGACCACATTGTGCCAGTACATTATTAGAGTGATGGCCAGTGCTAGAATTTAGATCATAAATAATAGCTAATAATTTTTAAGTTATCTGAAAAGGATCATTTGGTCAGCTATGTGTAAAATGGAAAATAAATTTTTTTCTATTTATTTTGAATGAATGACTGGTTTGGACTTTTCTTTTTCAGACCCAAGTAGTAACTAAAATTGCAATCAATTTTCAGTAACAAAAGTCCAGTATTCATTTAATTATGTCATTTTCTGTAAGATTTTCTTTCTAGGTTTTTTCACTGTTTTTGATCTATAGGAATGTAAGCAGTTGATTTATTTTATGTAGCTGACAGTTCATCTTTCTGCCAAATGTACGTTTACAGTAATGTAAAGCTATCTAAAAGAAAATTCAAGATAATTTATGTCATTTTGTGTTTTCATACTCAAATATACCAGCTTATGATTCTGAGTGTATTTTTCCATGCTTAATTTCCTAAAGTAACAAAACTTGTACTTTCCCTGCAAAGATGGTGATGGGAATTATCATCTTAATTTTTGAAATATATGTTAACATGGCTTTCATTAATATTTTTATAATTTTCAGAATTAGAGATACATTTAGGAAGGGAAATTTTTAGATAACTCTTACATGTCTATACTGGTATAAAAGTAAAATATAAAACATTATTGCTTAAATATTTACAGTTTTTACTTTTGCCTATATTGTGAATTTAAAATGTGAGTTGTATATTTTTTAATTGAGTTGTTTCAATAGATGGGAGCATCCTAGAATATTACATTGATTTTAAACTATTTGAACTTAAAACTATGATTTGAAAATAAATTATGAATAATTTTTAAATATCCCATAAATCTATTCATGTTTCATTCTTTCAGCAGCTAGCACTGTGCAGCGTTAAAGATGGGCACAGAAGAGAAACACCACCTATCCTCAAGGAGCGTACAGTTCATTTTCAGAGAAGAGGCAAATCTTCCTATGACAACTAATAAGAGGGCGCCATCAGTTAATAATAGAAGTAGAGAAAAAGTCATGTGGCAGAAAATGAGGATGGAATGCAATATAGATAATAAAGGCTTTCCTAAACATCTTTAGGATCAAATGATGATGTATCATGGGCACTGTGAGCAGGAGCCTTTTCCTGATTTGTAAATGTATGTTCATTACATGATGCAGTTTATATGTAAACTTACACATTCAAAGAGATATTTTCAGAAGCTCATTCTAAGCTAAGGGTGATTGTGCATAGCTGTAAGCTACTCAGAAGGCTGAGGCAAGAAGAATACAAGTTCCATGCCAGCCTGGACAACTTAGCAGAACGCTGTCTCAAAAATTTAAAAGGGCTGGAGTATATACATCAACAGTGCCTTCAAAATAAAAGAAAGAACCCCCCACACCCAAAAAACAAAAGTTGTTATTACCGCGAGGGAATGCCTTTGGTTGAGATAAGTGTAGGTGAGGTTAGAAAAGTCAAGTATAAAAGAGAATAAGACTTGCCCAATTGCCCTAAATACAGGCTTCCAGAATTCGCCACCACACACAGGAAAAAGTAGCAGACTTTATTTTATATTGTTAATATTTATATACTACAACTTTTGAGACCCCGAATATATCAGGATATTGGCATGTAGTAAGTACCATTGTCAGAGATAGCAAAACATTGAAATGGATTTTCTCAGCAATGATTATATATGGATTTGGTATGTATCTGTTGGCCCATTATTTTAAGAAAGTTTGTTTTACAGTAAGTATTACTTATTTCATTTCAGGGATCTTTTCCCTGTTTTTGTTGTTGTTGTTGATTCTTGCATTCTGTATCAGTCAGCTTTCTCATCACAGAAACATTAATACCCAATATCTGCAACTGGAAGTTTATTTTGGTTCAGGGTTTTCAGAGGATTCAGCCTATGAATAGTTAACTCGAGGGAAGAAATACCACGATGGAGGGAAGCTGCTCCCTTCATGGCAGCCAGGAAGCACAGCAGGAAGGGGAGGGTGAAGAAGGAGAGACACCCTTCAAGGGCACAGCCAGTGACACATGCAGCCAGGCCCCGCCTGCAGGTGGCTCACGGAGCTGTAACCTCATCGGTGGGTCACCATCCCAAAGCTCCACTTCTGAATACATCGGACGTTGGGGAGACATTCCAGATCTGCACTACGTACACTGTATGCTAGGCTTGTCCAACACATTGGCCGCTTGTGGCACAGGATGGCTTTGAATGTGGCCCAACCCAATTTTGTAAATTTTCTGAAAACATTGAGTTTTTCTGACTTTTTAGTCACTTAATACATTAACCCTATGAGACATTTTGTGTGGCCCAAGACATTTCCTCTTCAATCAGTGGGGCCCAAGCAAGCTAAAATTTAGATACCTCTTCACTTTCTTCTTATGTAAGTATACCCTTTCTAATTCCTTTGCCAAAGGTCTCTGGGAAAGTGCTATAGTTTGGATTTTAAATGTCTCCCAAAGGCTCATGTGCTTTTGGGAGGTGGTAGAACAGTTAGGAGGTGGGACCTAGTGGGAGGAAATTAGGTCGTTGGGGCATGCTTTTAGAAGGGACATTGCAGCCAGACCTGGTGATGCAGGCCAAAATCCTAATAGTTTGGAAGGCTGAGACAGGAAGATTTCAAGTTTGAGCTCAGCTTGGGTAATATACTGAGACTTCCTCAAAAAGGAAAGGGCCAGGAGCATATCTTTGTTTGAAGGCTTAGTCACAATCCCCTGTACAGCAATTAAAAAATTAAAAATAAGGGTACTGGGACCCTGTCCCCTTCCTCTCTTTGCTTCTCAGCCACCATCAAATGAGCAGCTTTGCATTTACCATCCATACCTTGCCATGATGTTTTTGTTGAGCCCAAGACATTTCCTCTGATGGGGCCAAGTGGCCATGGAGTGAAACTATGAAACAAAATCCTCCTTTTTGTTTATCTCAGATATTTCATCCCAGTGATAGACTAACGGTCAGTACAGTTGCTGAGAAATCTGCACTCAGTCTGAAATGTCATCATTTAACGTTATAGAGTTCAAAATTCCCACATACTTTGCTTCAGCATCTTGATAGTTTCTATCAACTTCCAGTGACAGCTGCTGTAAATCTAGATTTCCTTCTTAAAAGTTACCTGGGTTTTTTCCCTCTAGTCATTTTTGTTTTAATTGTAAAGTTTAATTGATTTTGATGGGTATAGAATTATAATAAAGCAAGAAAGCTTGGCTGCAAGATCATGTTTTGTTTGAGACAGTTTCTTACTGTATAGCTGAGCCTGGCCTTTAACGCTGTGTAACCCAGGCTGATCTCAGTGCAGTGATCCTCCTGCTGTAGCCTCCTCAGTACTGAGATTACAGGTTTGTGCCACCATGCCTGGCTCTTGAAAAGCTTTATAATGACACAAAAACATTAACCATAAAAGAAAACATCATTAAATATAGACGTAAAATCTGCATTTTTGAAAGATTTAGGAAATGAAAATGTAAGTCATAGACTTGGAAATATTTGTATGTATATTTGAAAGAAAAATTACACATCAGTATTTTTTAATTCTGTTTCAAAAGATATTGTGTAAATCATCTGATAGGATCTAATATAAAGAGATCTTAACGTAAGACAATCCAATAAAAATCAGAAAGATTAGTCTTTTGAGTGGGCAATAACACTAAAAATACTGAATGTCATTCATCATTAGAAAATGCAAAATGAAATCTCTGACATTACTACAATAATTATAAAGTTTAGAAAAAATACTAAGTGTTGGTGAGAATGTGGAACAAGCAGAACTCAGCAATATAGCTGGTGGGAAGATAAAATTGCACAGCCAATATGGAAGTTAACTTGGCATTTCTTACAAAGTTAAATATGCACTTCATATTTAACAATTCAGCATTTTTTCCAGAGAAAAGAGACATGAATATTTATAGCTGCTTTATTCATAACAATGGAAACAATCCAAATATCAACAGTTTGATGAATAAAGGAATTTTAGTATAGTCATACAATGACATACCATTCAGTTAACTTAAAAATAATGAACTAGTATAACAAATTTCATACATGCTGAGTGAAAACAGCTAGACACAGTATATTACTATATTATTTCCTTACACGAAACTTTAAAACAAAGTTGATATCTTTATTCTGTTGCTGTATTTGGATCTCTTAAATGTTGGCAGTATCAGTCAGGATTGCAATTTCATCTGAGGACTTAAGGGGTTATTCTGCTTCCAAGATCACTTGTTTGGTTGTTGGCTGGACTTAACTCTCACAGATTGTCAAATGAAAGGTCTCAGTTTTTCACTGGCTGTAGACCAAAAGCCTCCCTCCGTTTCTCTTTTTTTTACTATAACTCACTAGGTCCAGCCCACCTTCAGGACTTTGAAGGCCAAGAGGTGGGAACACTGAGGACCAATTTATAGGTGAAATTTAATATATGTAGAACAGAAGATGGTGCTCACCAGCTTTTTACCATGCCTAAAAACAAGGCATGATCTCAGATCACAGCAGACCTTACTCCCTCATATAAGGAATAGAAGGGTACGCAGTAGCCAGCTTTCCCATTGCTGTACACAATGCCTAATGTCCACAACTTAGAAGAGGTTTATTTTGGCTATGTTTCAAGGAGAGTCAGTTCATGGTCAGCTGGCTCCCAAAGCAGCCAGAAAGGAGAACCGGGGAACAGTGCCAAAGAGGAGAGAGGCAGGAGCCATATATAGCAGCAGACCCCACCTTTGTGGAGGATCCGGTGGCTGCTAAGACAGATGGAATCTGCTGAATAAGGAGATCAAGAATGCATCACCAGTCCTAGTTTGAAAGCCTGGAAGCTTCACTGTAGAACTGCTAGTGTATTAGAGATCAATGTCCAGAGGTGATAGTGAACACTGGAGTGTCTTCGGAAAAAGAAGACACTTCCCTTTTATTTTACCCATGCTATAAGTGTATTGGTTGGTGCCACCCACATTCAAGATGAGTTGTCTTCACTGTTTGATGGCCACATGTCAGCCATCCATAGACATACCAAAAACTGCCTTATTAAGTAGGAGGCATTTAATGAATTCGAGTGAGCATGATTAATGATCACAGTGTATTTGCTCTATTTTTTAAAATTTAGTTCTCAGTTGGAATTAAGTTTAAGTACAAACAAAAGTCCCAAATGATGACATTATAAAGATGTTTCTAATTGAAAGACATCTAGTAGACTACTGAGGTCTGGTTAGGCCATCTCTAAAGCATAGGCTGACACAAAATTGTTTCCTGAAAGCCAATACACTCTTGACAAAGAAAAATTTTGGAAAGCAGAGTGGATCTCCTCCTGTAAAATTCTATCTAGGGCTGGAAGCATAGCTCAGTGGTTAAAGTGCTTGACTAACAAATCTACAAGCCAGCACTATGCAAGCTGGACTTGGTGGTGCAAGTCTGTAATCCCAGCATTTTGATGCAGTGAGTTCAGGACCAGCCTGCACTACGGAGTAAGACCCTATCTCCAAAAAATAAAACTCTGTATCTAAAGAACTGTGCATGTATTTTATATTAGCCAGAACTTGATCATTTAGCACATCCAGCTTCAAAGAAAATTGAAAGGAGCTATTTAACAGTGCATCCAAATAAATAAAAAATAAATAAATAAATAAATAAATGTGAACTCTGTGACTAAATAAAATACTGAGTTTCTACTAGAAATACTGGCATTTTCCCAAGCCCTCTAGCAATAATTTGGAGTTACCTACTTAATCACTTTGCATTTTTGCAAACATTCTAGTTCCTCACTGTCTTATAATGAAGCAAAAAATAATAATTTGTCTTAGTTTTGGTCATTTTGTTTTCACTGCAAAAATATTTTATCCTTCTCTATTTTTTTCATATATCTGTTCAACTTATTCCCAATCCCAAAACACAATCTCACACAGATTTTATAGCTTCCTTGATTCCACATTCCTGGGGGCTTTTAACAAACTTCCCTTCATTGTGAACAAGTCTAGGTATCAACAATTTTAATTTTACACGTAACACACACGTACATTTATTTTATTAAATGTATAAAAAATACCTAGCACCACATAAACCAGGCATGTTGGTGCACGCCTGTAATCCCAATACTCGGGAGGCTGAGGCAGGAGGATTTTCTTGAGTCCAAGGCCAGCCTGGGCTTTATAGTGAGTGCAGGACCAGCCTAGGCTACAGAGCGAGACCCCGTATCAAAAATATAAGTAAATACGAGATTCTCCCTTTGTCCACCCGCATGGCTAGACCAAAATATAATTAACAATTGATGATGAATTAAAAGTTGGGTAAATGATGCGACTTTCCACTTTGTTCGTGCAAAAGCGCTCCGTCACTGTGGGCGTTGATGGCCGCACTAACGGAGTCACCTAGCAAAAGGCTGGTCTTTCCTGTATAAGGCTGAAGCGAACGATAAAACTCCTAGCATGAGACTTCTACCTTTATCCAAACTAACTAGACGGCAGAAGCTGAACGCTAACCTAAGTCAGATACAATTTTCTCGCGAGTCTTGCGAACAGCTTGTTTTCCAAGGAGGCGCCTCTCTGACGTATTTCCGGGGCGTCAGGCCAGAGGTGAGAGGTGGTGCCTGCCGGGAAGTAGGAAGCCGCGAACATGGTGGTCACTAGGTCTGCCCGGACCCAGGACAAGGTTCACGTCACATCGGATGGGAGCTTCCCGCAGAAGGTAGGAGATGCCAAGTCGACACGTTTCTCCCCGCCGCGTCTTAGCGCAGCTCGTGAGGCGGCTCAGATGGTCGGGCGGAGAAGGACGGGTGGGAAGCCCCGGGCCTGCCGCGTGCCACAGCGTAGTAGCCCTTGCGACTGTCCGGTCGTGGAGGCTGTTTAGTCCTCACTGGTTTTTAAAAATAGGTTTAGAATGAAAGAGAGGCAAGATAGCCTGTTTTGGGTTGTTCGGCTCCTTAATGCAGGTGCCCAGCTCGGTCTTTTTTAAATCTTTAGTGTTAATGTTAACACTTTGCCGGAGAAGATTGTGACCAACCTACCAGCCTCTTTTAGTGGAACTGGACAAGAGGCATCTTTTTCACGTGGGAAGACTTGGCGGTGGGCCAGTACTAGCTGCTTTTGGCTTTGGGTGCACTGACGTGACGCCGCCTGGTGGCTCACAGTGGTGCTTGTCGTTCGCCTTCACAGTTTCCTTATTCTGCCTGATTACGATTCTCTCATTGTAAAGTGAAGACCAGTGACTCCATTCCATTGGTGTGTTCCGAAATACGTCGTTTGCTCAGAATTAATACTTTCCTTTTCTCCTTGTCCTATAGGTCTGAATGTTGTGGGGGGTTTTGTGTTTCGTTTTGTTTGTAACGTAAGAGTTTTGCTCTGTACTCCAAGCTGGTCCCGAACTCGGTATGAAGCACAGGCTGGCCCCAAACACAAGCAATCCTGCCCCAGCCTCCCGAGTGCTGGGACTAACAGGCATGTGCCACCACGCCCGGCTTATATGATGCTGGGAAATCAAACCCAGGGCTTTGCACTTGCCAGGCAGGTATTCTTAAGAGCTGAGCTGTGTCCCCAACCCATGATTTTTTAGTTTTGCTAAGAAAATTCTCTTTGGCAGTTCTGCTATCTGCAAGCAGATCCAGAACTAGGCTGAAGTTACTAAAAACACAGAGTCAGTTCAGCATTTAGATTTTTTTTAAACTACAAGTTTGATTTTTTTTTTTACATAATGTTGCTTACAGGATTTTTTTTATTTTTGTTGTGTTTTTTTTTTTTTTTTTTTTTTTTTTTTTTTTTTTTTTTTTTTTTTTTTTTTTTTTTTTTTTTTTTTTTTTTTTTTTTTTTTTTTTTTTTTTTTTTTTTTTTTTTTTTTTTTTTTTTTTTAGTGCCCTGTAAGCTTTTGCTGCCGCAAGAGTGTTACATTTGCTTGTCTGTTTTCTAGGCCGACCAATATTATAGTGTGTTTTCTTTGGCTTACAGAGTTCTGTTGCTGAAGGGATTCAAGAACATCCAGTAAGCAAGAAGAAATCTGGATCTGATGACCAAAGTACAGCTGAGTCACAGTCTTCTGAGAAACAGAATACGAGCTCTAGAACACCTAAATTCAGAAAGAGGAAGAATAGAGGTAAAGGCTCACTGGCAGAGATAACTGAGCCATCTACTGATGGAGAGACCTCTGAAGCAGAATCAAATTGTTCTTCTATATCTGAGACCCAGGAGCCCATTCTAAGAATAACTAGAAGAAGGCAAATCATAATTGCACCCACTCCAGCGCCCACTGTTAGAAAAAGGCAGAAAATGACTCCAATAATTGAGTCTGTTACTGAAGTTGTCTCTGAAGCAGAATCTCATGTTTCAGGAATTTCTAGAATTGTGTCTTCCCCAGAAGTAACAAGAACAAAAAATAAAGCTAGATCTCAAAGAGGTCTAAGCCAAGAATCATCTGCAGAAACTGTATCTGATGCCGAATCATCATGCTCAGACATTTCATTCTCTGGAATTATACATAAGAGAACAACTAGGATTTTGCCCAGGAAATCACAGGCACAAACTGGAAATAAAGGTACTGAGATTGTATCAGAAGATGAAGAGAGGTTGGTGGATATGTCGGTGAATTCAGAGGAGCCAAACAGTAGACAGACCTATATAGGAGAGGAACAAGAAGCCAATGTTGCATCTCTTAAAGAAGCAAGGAAGCAGAATTGTAAAAGTTTGGATGAAGAGGACGACAAAATAGTAGATGAGAGAAAAGAAAATGATAAAAGTTGTAAGTTGAAAAGTCTTCCTAAACTTCAGGACACTAGTCTTCAGCATTTAGTTTCTCAAAAACTTTCAACCCCCCAAAATAACAAAACTGCATCTGAGCCATCAGATCTTAACCGTGAGGCTGTACTGAAATCATTAGCACAAACATTTGCAGTTGTGGAAGTGGACAGATGTAATGGAGGGAGAAAGAGTGCCATAAAAACAAGTGACTTGACAAAGGTCAGTGATCTTGGGGGTAGTGATTGGGGTGAAGAGGCCGCAAAAAAAGTCAATGAAGACATGAACAGTGAAAAGAGTATAGCCCTTGAACATGATGCCAGGTCCGAGCTCAACACATGTCAGGATGTGGATGATGTTTTACTAGTTCTCAGCAGTGATGAAAGCCAGCAGTCTGAAAACAGTGAGAGTGAAGAGGACATTGTATGTTTTGTTGAAAATGGTGGTCAGAAGGAGTCAGTAAGTGGAAATGCAGGAAATACATCGTGCGATAATGCATTGTTTGTAATTGACACAACTCCTGGATTGAGTGCTGATAAAAATTTTTACCTGGAAGACAAGGCAAGCGAGATTGCCACTGAAGAAGAAAAAGAAAGGGAAGAAGATGAAAACAGTGAAGAGTCGTCAGACAGTGACAAAAATAAAGATGAGTTTAGTGATGAAGAAGACTTGCTAAGTAACACAAAGTCTAAACTGTGAGTTTTACCTTTTTTTTTTTTTTTAATTGAGGGGACTGGAGGAATGGCACAGCAGTTAAAGCACAAGGCCCTGAGTTTGATTGACCACCCCCACATAATGCGGAGCATGGTGGTGCACACCTGTAATCGCAACACTTGGGAGGCTGAGGCAGGAGGATTCAAGGCCAGCCATGGCTTCATAGTGAGTTCAGGACCAGCCTGGCTACAGAACAAGACCTTATCTCAATTTTTTTTTTTAAAAAAAAGATAATTTGGGGGGAAAGAAGTTAAGCTATAGCCTTGACATACTGTGCACACATTCTACCATTGAGTTATACCCCCAGCTCCAAAAGTAAATTTTTCATGCATATGTCAAGTGGTTAACATAGAAATGTGAAATAATAGAAAACATGAAATTGAAAAAATAACTGCCGGGGTTCATTATGGATGATGAGCTCTTTAGCTTTTCCCTATTCCTTGTACCGTTAATGGTTTACCATCAGTGACACCTAAGTGTTCATTTTGCTAATTATTGGAAGTCACATGTTAAGATTTTCCTGTGTGATAAATACAGAGGAAGGGAAAGTGGCCTTTGTTTTTTCTACATGTTATTGTAGAAAAATTTTAAATACAGAAAAGTAACCATAATCTCAGCCATCATATGGTAAAAAGTTCTGTTTGGGGCCATTTCTTTGGTTTCTCTTTTCTTGTTTTAAATTTGTTTTTCCTAATCATAACCCTGGTGGCAGTGTTATCCACTGAAATTACAGGAAGCCCTGGAGGGCGCTGTATATTAGCAGGTGCCCAGGCTTTGTTCTAAACCAGCATGCCCAACCTGTGGCCTGTTTTTCTGTTTTGGTTTGGTTGGAGTTTATTTTTCAATGAAGAACAACTGTCCTGGGCTACATGCAAAATATACATGTAATATTATATTATGGTTAATGTATATAAGTTCTAAAATTTGTAAAAAAAAAATTTATTATAACATTTTTTTTAAAAAATCAGCCAGAAAATGTTGCACTGTATGTTAGACACACCTGCTGTTAATCGTTGACATTGGTCAGGCTCGAAGGCTGGGCTGAAGCATTTTTAAAAGCCCTGCTTCTTGCATTAGTTCTAATGTTTATTAAGGGCTAAGAATTAACAACCAAGGCACTGAAGTGGAATGATTTTACTTCACAAAAGAATGGGATTATGTTTTCAGCAACTACATGGTTTATATGAATAATCAGGGAAGAATGTGATGTTCAAGTTCAACTTATATTTGCTTTTGAATAGGTCTGTAGCTATTACGTAAACCCAAAGAGCCCACGTTAGGTGCAGAAGATTCAGATTTGGTAGGACTGAGATGTCTTTTTTTTTTTTTTCTGTACTGAACCTTGGGCCTCACATACACTAGGCTCTTCTGCTGAGTTATATCCTCAGCCTTTTTGTTTATTTTTTTAATTTTGAGACAACATCTTGTTAAGTTGCCATTGGCTGGACTAAGACTTCCTCTTGCCTGGACCCTCCAAGTCTAATGACATTGGTGTTTTTACACATTGCCTGTGGAATAGATGCTCCTACAGTTTAAGACTCACTAGTTTAGAGATACTACCAAATATTCTTGATCACCCAGGAAAGAATTTTAAGTTTGGAAAACTTGGAAGTTGAGAATAAAAGACCTTTCTTTCCCATTGGCATTGGTTTAGAAAATCTGGCAAGTTTGGACATGTTCGCAAAAAAAAATTTGGGGGTTAATTCATTTATTAATACTTGAGCTTCTTCTAAATGAATGTACTAGATTTAAGGTATGTATTTTAGCTAGACCTAGTTTCACAATCCTGTATTTCCAGCACTCTAGCTGAAGCAGGAGAATTGCAAGTTCAAAGTCCAGCCTGAACAACCAGTGACTTAGTGAGACCCTAGCTCAAACTAAAAAATGTGCTGGAGATGTAGCTTAGCATAAAGGCCCTAGGTTGGGTCCCCAGTATTAACCCCCGCCCCCAATTTTTATGTGTTGTATGCACTTTTTTATTTAAAAAATATTTTTATTAAGTATAGGAAAAGAGAAGAATAAGTGATTTTTAAATGCAGTCTTGTTCATTTTAAGTAATCTTTAAGTGATCATAGTGACTGTTTCTTTTCAGCCTGAAGTTAACAAGTAGCAGCATAGACCCTGGTCTGAGTATCAAGGAGTTGGGTGGTTTGTATATTAATTTCAATGCTGAAAAACTTCAGCCTAACAAGAGAATCCTGACACAGATTAAGGAGAAAAAGAAAAATGAGGTAAGTTAAATGAAGTGCACTGTAATTTTCTGGAAGTATCACTTCTAGAAATGCTTATTCCTTAAAAAAAAAAAAAGTAATTTTCTTGTGGTAAACCCACATTGGACTAATGTGCTCATTTTTCTACCTTACTAGAACAGTCATTTCTTAATAAAGTCCCATCTATAAAAAATGATGTTTGGAAATTAAATTAGATGAATATCTGCCTTCTTGCACCCACCAGTTATGATCCTGGGGTTTCTGTTTTCTTACTGTACTTGTGGTTGTTTACTCTTCTGGATCCTGTTGAGAATCTGAAAGCTGTGAATGCCTGCATGTCTCGCATGGAAAAATCAGTGTACATATAGACAAGATTGTATATATAATTTGGAAAGAGTTGCTGTTGGAATAATTTTTTCTAAACTTTTAGCTTTAACTGACACCATGTGTTGCTTTTCTCAGATCTGTTTTCCAAACTTCATGGCTTTTAACTTCAGACATTTGAATCCACATGTCTGTTCATTCAGATGTGCCCTTCTGCTTATTATTTGAGCCACAGTCACTTGCTAGTACAGAACGTTATTTCCCACGTGGGCTACTGCAGTAACCTTAATGGTTCTTTAAGCTATCTTTCCATATGTCTTGATTTCTTTTTTTAAAAACACAAATCTGGCATAGTATTTCCTATGGTTTGGATCTGAAATATCTCCCAAAAGCCTCATGTATTTGAATAAAGTGGGATAACTGTGGAACTTTGTGTTGTTGGGAGATAAGGTCTACCTAGAAGGGGGAGTTTAACCTGGAAAGATTGTGTCAACTTGAGACTGGGGGTTTGCCTAGGGCAGAGCTTGCAGGTGTTTGTTACTGACTTGTGGACCAGAAAAGTGGTGAGGGACACTTACCCTGGTAGTGGGCCGTTGCTGGCTGCCTGTGAGCACATGGTGAGACCTTCTGGAACTGAATAAACTTCCTCCTTGAAATTGTGGGTGTTGGGTGTTTTGTCACAGCCACGACTAAGTAGTAAAACCAGTAAGTATTCTTTTTGCTTAAGTCCTTCAGTGGATTCCTCAAAGCTTTCAAAGTGCTTCTGTACTACTAAACTAGCTTGATTGTCTGCCTCCTTTGTCTCCCTGAGTATACACTGCTCTTTTCTAGACTGCAAACCATATGTTGCTGCATTGAGTAACATTCTGACCCCCAGTTTTTCCTCCCACATCTCTGTTTCTGTAACAGCCCAATATAGGTCTTATTCATTATCAACATGATTTTTCAATCTTAGCACTGATGTTTTGGGCAACATAATGCTCTGTTGTGGAAATATGTTCTAAGCACTGTAGAATGTTTAGCAGCATAATGGTATTTACCCACTAGAAACCAGTAGCATTTTCTCCTTTTACTACAATGAAAAAATATACCTAGACATTACTAGTTGCTCCCAGTAACAAGGTCCTAATCACTTGTTATGTAAATATTGTACTCTTTGTGAATGGTAAGAAAACTTGCTCTGCTGCTGTACCACCAAAAAAACATGAGATTTGAATCTGACTTGGGTGAGTTAATTTCTGAATCCAGTAAATTCAAAGGCATTTCCAAAATACTGCTTGAGCTGTATTCTCTGAACAATTTTGAGGACAGTCTTAATTGGTTCTTACACTGGGTTGCTATGGTTTGGATCTTGAGTGTCACTCCAGAGCCTCGTATTTGGAACTGTGTGTTCATGGGAGATAGAGCCGGGCTGACAGGAGTAGATGCTTGGAGTTTGACTTGGAAAGATTGTATCATCTTGTTGAGACTGGGGATTGTCTAGGGTAGAGTTTCAGGTTTGTGTTGTTGACTGGGAGGGACACCCAGCACCGTCAGGGAGGAGAGCTGCAACTACCTGCTTGAAGTAATTTAAAGGAAGAATAAGCAGTTGTTACAGCTTCTTCCTGGAAAGGCTGTACCCTTGAGTCTCCAGACTCATTTGGCTCCTGCTTTCTTGGTTTCTATTTGCAATGGGGTGAGCAGCTGTCCAGCCTGTGCTTCCACTGTTGCCCTCTGCCCCATGAATGGACTTTGTGAGACTTTCTCAAACCATGAGCTAAATAAATCTTTCCTCTTTTAAATTATGGGTGTTGGGTATTCTGTTGCAGTAGTGAATAAGTAACTGACAAACTGGGGTAAGTAGTAACTACCATGAAGTTTGTTTTTGTTTTATTGGTCTTTTATAACCTCTTTATGTAGGTCAGACTTTTTTTTAATATGAATGAACTACAGATTTAATAATAGGTTAATTACATACAACTTCGGAAATCTGTGCCCATATAAATAACTTTTGGCCACTTTTTTCCTCTCCTCCCCCACTCCCCTGTTTAGTGTTTCTTCCCTTAACATTGCATCACTCTTCTTCCTACCTTCTCTTTTATGCTAAAATCTTCTATACATATATTTATGGCAATCTGATAGGAGAGACACCAACCAATACCCAGTCTCTCTCAAGTCTGATCCATTTCACTGAACATTTTTAACTCCAGTGGATCCCGTGTTCTTACAAATGCTTCATATCTGTCATGTGGCTGCATAATACTCCATTGTGTATATATATCATATATATATTTTTTTATCTGTTCCTCTGTTGATGAGCAGGTAGGTTATTAAGTCCAGAATTTAGCTAATTATGAATTAATGCTACTACAGACATGAATATACATATATCTTTATGATATGATCACTTTAGATTTGTTTGGAATATGCCCAGGAGAGCTGTAGCTGGGTCAAATGGAATCTCTATTTGCAGTTTTCTAGGGAATCTCCAAACCATTTTTCATAGGGCTGAGCCAGATTAAAATCCCACCAACAGTGGAGAAACATTTCTTTTTCCCCACAGCTTCGCCAATAATTGAGTTCTTTATATAAGCCCTTTTCACTGGAGTGAGATGGAATCTCAGTGTTTTTTTGATTTGCATCTGATGGCCAGAGATGTTGAACATTTTTTTATCTGCTTGTTGGCTTTATACTTCCTCTTCTCAGATGTTTTGTTTATTTTGCCTATTTTGTAATGGGGCCACTTTTTGAGGGCAAGGTTTTTTTGTTGAGTTCTTTATATATTCTAGATAATAATCCTCTCTGTCTGAGGCATCACTGGCAGTAACTTTGTCCCATCCTGTAGTCTTTCTCTTCACCTTGTTGATAACCATCTTGCTGTGCAAAAACCTCTTTAGTTTAGTGTAGTCCCAGTTTATTAATTCTTTTTTTTTTTTTTTTTTGAGACAGAGTCTCACTCTGTAGTCCATGCTGGTGCTGAACTCATGTAGCCCAGGCTAGCCTTGGATTCATGGCAGTCCTTCTGCCTCAACCTCCCAAGTGTGATGATTCTAGGCGTGTGCCGCCACGCCCAATTTATGTGATACTGGGGAATCAACTCAGGACCTTGCATTTGGAAGGCAAGTGTTTTAACTACTGTGCCATTCCTCCAGCCCCAATTTGTTGTTTCTTGCTGCTGTTTATTTCTTGTGCAGCTGCCGTTCTGTTCATGAAATTCTTTCCTGTCTCTGTCTTCCAGCATTTTACCTATTTTGTTTTCCAGCGGATTTGTTGTTTTTGTTTTGACAGCTAGCTCTTTGATCCATTTTAATTGATTCTAGTATATTGTGAAAAAATACAAGTATAGTTCCATTCTCCTACATGTGGTGACAGTTTTCCCAATACCATTTGTTGAAGATGCTGTATTTACTCCAGGGGATGGTTTTGGTCCCTTTGTCAAAATTCAGGTGGCTGAAGGTGCTCAGGTTTGTCTTTGTATCCTTTGTTTTCTTCCACTGGTCTTCTTGTCTTTGTGGCAGTCTCATTTAAACCTAATCGCTGTTGGTTTGCAGTGTACTTTGAAGACTGGAATTTTGATTCCTGTAGCTTTGTCCTTGTTAATTAGGAGTGCTTTAGAAATTCTGGGTCTTTTCTGATTTCATATAAAGTTTAGAGTTTTTTCTAGTTCTATGGAGAATGCTGTTGGTATTTTGATTGGTATTACATTGAATCTGTTTAACAATTTTGGGCATTTTGACAGTATTAGTTCTTCCTGTCTGGGAACATGGGATATCTTTCTATTTTGTAAAGACCTCTTCCATCTCTTCAGGATTCTGTAGTTTTTATCTGTATAGATCCTTCACTTCTTCAGTAAAGTTTATTCCTGAGTTTGTTTTGTTGCTATTGTGAATAGAGTTGATTTCTTGATTTCCTTTATTATTGGTGTATAGGGCTGCTATTGAATTATGTTGGTTGTATAACCTGCTACTTTGCTGAATTTAATTATTAGTTCTAAGAGACTTCTGATGGAGGGATCTAGAGTATTCCCCAAAAGCCTCATGTGTTTGGAACCATACGCTGTTGGAAAGTGGGGCTTAGCTAGGAAGGGCAGATGTTTGGACTTTTCTTGAAAAGATTGTGTCAACTTACTGAGATTGGGAGTTGCCCAGGGCAACACTGCTATTGAATTGTGGGTCAGGAAGTGAGAGGGACCCACCCAGGTTGCAGCTTAAACTAAAGGAAGGCAGAAGAAACATACTACAGCTTCTTCCTGGGAAAGCTCTGGCCTTGTCTGAGTATCGAGACACCCACTTTCTCCTGCTTCACTGGCTTTCTGTCCACAATGCTGTGAGCACCTGTCCGCTCTCTGCCATTTGCTTCCACCCTTGCCGGCTGACCATGAATGGACTGTTTGAGACCTTAAGAAACAGAGCTAAATAAATCTTTCCTACCTTAAATTATGGGTGTCAGTATTTTGTCCCAGCAACGAAAAAAAAATAGAACTGATAGAATTTTGGGGGTCTTCAATAAGGAGTATTATGTCAGTTGCAAATAGGGCTGTCTTAACTTCTTCCCTTCCAGCTCATATTCTTTTCATTTCTTTCTCTAGGCTAACTGCTCTGTCCAAAATTACGATGTTGAGTAAGAGTGGCAACAATAGACATCCTTGTCTTTTTCCCAGTTTTAGAGTAAACGCTTTCAGTCTTTCCCTTTTAGGATGATGCTGGCAAAGGGATTGTCATAGCTATCAGATTAAGATATGGTCCTTGTCATCCCTATTTTCATCAGTTTTTATTATAAATGGATGTTGAGTTTTGTCAAAGGCCTTTTCAATATTGAGATGATCTTATGATTTTTGTCTTTGTATCTGTTAATGTGGTATATTACATTTATTGATTTATGTATGTTGAGCCATACCTGCATCCCAGGGCTACAGCCTACTTGGTCAAGATGTGTGATCTTTTTTGATTAGTTTTATTCTGTGTGTAAGCATATAGTTGAGCATTTTTTCATCTGTTTTCATTAGAGAAATTAGCCTGTAGTTTTCTTGGGTTTTGTCTGGTTTTGGTATTAAAGTTTCGGTGGCTTGGAGGAATGACTTTTGCAACTTAGCTTCTTTTTCAGTTTCTTAGAAAGGTTTAATGAGTATTGGCATTAAATCTTCCCTGAATTTCTGGTAGAATTCTGTCATGAGCCCATTATTTTCTTAGTTTTGTAGCTGAGTATCAATCACTTAGGTATTTTATTTCCTCTTGCTTCAGTTTTGGAGATTGGTATGCATTTAGGTAATCATTTCTACTAGGTTTTTAAATTTACTGGAGTATAGATTTTAGCTTGTAATCTTTTATATTTCAGTGCTCTCTGTTGCAGTTTCACCTTTTTCTTTTCTAATTACATCAATATAGGTTTTCTCTCCTTTTTGTGAGTTTAGCCAGGGGTTTATCAAACTTGCTTATGCTTTTGAAGAACCAGGCGGGTTTTTTTTTTTGCATTAGTTTGCCAGTTTTTCTCTGATTTTTATTGATATATTTATTCAATACATAGTGTTTACATTGACCTTGAGTATTTTGTACACATACGTATTGTGCCAGCATTAGAATCCTTCCCTTCTTTTTTTGGCCCTTGTGCTCCCTCTCTCATCCCATCTGATTCACACTGTCACACCCATTTTATTCTGAAAAATGCCTGTATTCTGGGTTTCTCATATTAGAGAAACCATGTGATATTTAATACCCAGTGGGTTCATTGAAGAATTCACATGGTCATAATCAGGTGAACACAGAGATGAGGCACACAAACAGCCCAGCGCCTGTGCACAGCTGGGAATCTCCAACACATTTAGCTTCAGGCACATGAAAAAGTCTCTGCTCACTGCAGGATGGAAGCCAATGTCAAGAAATTAGGCAGTGGTGGGAAAGAACTTTACCAGCAGTTGTGGATATTTTCTTGTTGCTGCAAGAAATTAAATCCACAATTTAAAGGAGGAAAGATTTATTTTAGCTTACAGTTGAAGGTCAGTGTCCACACATGGGTGGCTGGCAATGGTAAAAGTGCCTAAGAGGAGGAAGTGTGGGAGACAGGCTGTTCGTGGCATGGTGGACACAAAGCAAAGACGAGGGGAGGAAGGGAGCTGCCTTCCAGGTTTACTCCACTGTTATGCCATACCTTTCAGCAGCACATGGTTACTTTACAACATCTAGATACATGAGGCTTTTGGAGAACACTCCAGATCCAAACCATAATATTCCACCTCTGGCCCCCAAAAGCCTTAGGTCTGCCTCCTTTGGCAAAATGCATGTAGTCTTTCTCTAAGAGTTGCTTAAGTCTTAACGGTTTCAGCACTGCTAAAAGAGTCCAAGTCAGAAGTCTCCTGACTGAGAAGGAAGGCAAGTTTATTTTTGAGCCCCTGTGAAAATCAAAAGTTAAACACTTCCAACATACAGTGGCATAGGGTGGGGTCTTGTTGATACCTGCCCCTCTTTCAAGGCATCTTTTTGATATTCTTCTAAGCACTTGGCTTCTTTTTAATGCCAATCTCTTTAACAGCGATGTGTTATTCTGCCACTTTCTTTCACTTCTCAGTGTAGAGCTGACTAAAAGCTGTAAAAGCACTCACGTAACAGTGAAAACTCTGGGTTGCCTTGAGATTTCCTCTACCAGATTACTTAGTCCACTGCCCTTAATCTTAGTTTCAAATTGCTGACAGATTTTTGAGGGGGTTTTTTTGAGGTTTTTTTTTTTTTCATTTCATTTGGTACACACACACACACACACACACACACACACCATGCACATGTGCGATCATAATGTTTACATTAAACTTGAGTATTTTGTACACGTATATATTGTATCAAAACTACAATCTCTTCCTCTCCCCCTTTTCAACCCACTGCTTCCCCCTTGCTCCATCTCATATATGACCCCCATTTGGTTTGGTTTGGTTTTTTTACATATCACCTCCCTTTCTCCTTCCCACCCTTAATTCCCCCTTTCCCTGTCTACAAAGTCCATCTTCTTACTCTTCTGTGTCTCTTACTTTTTTTATGGTTTGGTTTTCTCATATTGGAGAAACCATATGATAAAATTTAACTTTCAGGGTCTGATTTATTTTGCTGAGTATAGTGGTCTCAAGGTGCATCCATTTTCCTAAAAATGACTCAAATTTGTCATTCTTAACAGTAGAGTAGTATTTCATTGTGTACATATACCGTATCTTCTTTATCTAGTCCTCTGTACATGGGCATATTGACTTCTTCCAAGATTTGGCTGGTATCAGTTGTGCTGTTATAGAGAAGTCATTCAGGTTATCATTACATTAGTCAGTTTTCTTAGGCTAAACATATCAAAGACTGAATAAATGAATCGCTACATTAAATGAGCTTAAGTTTGTTTCACAAAAGTATTATTACTTATAAAGCAATAGATAGAATGGCATACTTAGTTATTTCAGAGTTTTTTAAGAGTTCTTTCCCAAAGAGGAGCAGGAAGAAACAAGATAATTATTACAGTTTTAGTTACAGAGCATGAAATTGAAAAGCAAAATTTAAGAATCACAGGTTGAACTGATAGCTGCCTGAGTTCTTAGCCATTGGACTAAGGCTATGTGATCTTTTATCTTTGCCACTCAAAGACAGCTTCAAGGACTTATTAAATAGATTAAATAATCTATATACATCATACACATCCAAAAGTTTTTCACAGATTAAGACTTTATACCAATTCTCCATGTTGAATATTATGTTTTGCAAATTAATGTGCTAATAAAAATAATAATTATAGGTGGAAGTTTCACAGATTTTAGGAGAAAGCTGATGCTGTTTTAGTAGGATACCAGTCAAATGATTGATGTCTATTTTTTGTTATACTTTCTTTTTAGATGTTTCTTTTCCTACATATTCTTTGATGCTGCTTGTCTCTGTCTCTCAAAGATTCCTTCAAGTATTTTCTCTAGTGCTGGGCTAGTGGTTACAAATTTCTGTAGCGATTCTTGGTCATGAAAATCTTTTACTTCCCCTTTAATTTTCAGGGATAATTTTGCTGGATACAACAACCTGTGCTAACACTTGCTGTCTTGCTCTCCTGGCTTTTAAAGTTTACATTAACAAATCTGTAGTAGTTCAGATAGGTTTGCCTTAGTAAAAAAATTTTTGCTTTTCTCTTGCTACTTTTTATATCTTTTTTTATGTTATGTTTCTTAGGTTTTTATTATATACCGTGGGAAGTCTCATTGCTGGTTGAGGTTATTTGGTGTTCAATAAGTTTCTTGTACCAGAAAATTAGGTTTTTTCCCCCTAGATTTGGAAAATTTTCTTGCATGATTTCAATGAATAAATTCTTTATACCTCTGGTTCTGTCTTCTGCTCTTTCTTTCACACCCATAAATCTGAGTTTGGTTCTGTTTGAATCATCCATCACCTCTTGTATCCAGCTGCTTTGCTCATTTCTGATTTTGGAGTCCTGGCTAATTCTAGCATTTGATTGGCCAGCCTTGTCTTCAAGGTCTGAAATTCTGTCTTCACAGTGTTCTTGTCAACTTTCCCTACTTTCAGATGTATTTTTCATATCATGAATTTCAGCTACATTTCTTTTCAGAATTTCCACTTCACTATCAGAATGTTCCTTCATATCTTGCATTTCCTCATTTGCCACAACTTTTATGTGTGGTTTCTGTATGCTCAGTAAGCTTTGTATCCACGAGGACCACCATTTGTTCAGTAAGTACCTCTTTGAGCCTGATGATCATTGCTTACATTTCTTGAGTATCGTATTTGAGCTGGATGTTTGACTCTTTTATTTGCTTTTTGACTTCCTTCCCTGTGTGTTCCACTACTTCAGGGCCCATAACATTAGTCTCTGGGGTCTCAGGCATTTCTGTGCATGTCCTGTTGTATTGTCTTCTTCCGATGTTTTTGTTGTTGAGGGACTTTACTTTAAAGGCCTAGCTGAGAGGGTTTTGTTTTTGTTTTTGTTTTTTTTTTTTTGACTGGGTATGAGGATGTGGTGGGGGAACCAAAATTCCTCTGACTTCTGTGCTGGGAGTAGGCAGTGAGGGAAGATGTAACAGTCTGTTGGCCTCTGAGGTGTCTTGATTACATTTAGCCCCCTCAGCAAAGCTCTTCCACCTGGCATCCTTCCCCCAAGGATGGGCCTCTCCACCCTCAGAGTGCTCCCTCTAACACCCAAGCCATTCAAAGGTCAGCAGCCTTTCTCTCCTCTCTGCAACCATCTCTTGTGCCACTTTCTTTCTAGGTAGTATTTAAGAGGGACCCCCAAAAACCCTGGTGTGCTCTTCTGAGCCTCTTTTAAACAGTTCATGGTAAGGCTCTTTAAAAAAAAAAAAGTCTTCTGCTTACGTCACTGCCTGTTATGTCTGCTGAGTGCTGTTTCTGATGTAGGCTCTGGGAGGCCTTTCCTAGGGGAAGCTCACCTTGCATCTGCAGTAGACACTATCCACAGGCTCATTTTTGGAAGCTGGGGCTACCAGCTGCTGTCAATTCCTACTCCTGGATTCACACTTACCTTAGTCTGAGGTTCTAGCCTCCGGGTTTTCCTCCATCTGCTGATGCTGGCAGGTCAGGGCTGCTCTCAGTCAACCTGGGGCAGCTTCTTGGGCTGCTCTCAGTCAACCTGGGGCAGCTTATTGGGCTGCTCTTTTCCTCAACTTCTAATGTGTCTTTGGGATTTCTGACCTTTTCGTGGTCTCCTTTTAATTGTTGGGGCCTCTTTCCTCTCTTAGCTAAGTTGAACAGGCAGTTTTTAATTATAATCTCAACTTTTTAAGTGAGTACATGAGGAGACATTGCATATCTCTGTTATTTGGCTATCTTGCCTGAAGTATTTTTGCCAGCATATAGCAAGCATGGTTTTTAGACCAATTACCAATTACTCCCTGTCCCATCTGAAACTTCTTGAGCCCTACCTTTACAATCTGTATTTCCATTAGCATTCTGGCCTTCTGAACTTTAACCAGAATCTCTTAATAAACTCAGCTCACAGCATTCTAAAGCCTCTCCAACCAACATCTTCAAACCTTTCCAAACTCTTCCTGCAAACCAGTCCCAAAGGCTTCTAAACCACAGTATTGACCCCATTTCTGGGACCAGTTTCTGTCTTAGTTACTCTCTAGTTGCTGAGACAGAATACCCTACATCCCACAGCTTAAGGGAAGATTTTCGCTAATTGTTTCAGCAGGTCACAGTCCATTCATGGACACCTGACAATGGTGGAGGTACATGGAAGAGGCAGGCACAGCCAGAGGAAGAACTCCTCATAGCATAGCAGACAAAGAGTCAAGTGAAGGAGTAAGGACAGAGCTACCCTTCCAGGTCCTGTTCTAGTAACCTGCCACTTGTGGGTCAAGAGTGGCCTCTCTAACCAGGCCCCTCCTCCCATCAGCACATTAGTATTTTACAGCATCCAGATACATGATGCTTTTGAGGGATGTTTTTGGTCCAAACTATCACACCAGGTGATGGAAGATGCAGGACCATCACATCCCAAGGGCCTTCTTTCTGAAGCTCGTTTTGAATCAGATAGTTTTATAAGAATATTTAATTATCTTGGGCAGTTAACAAAAATACAGAGGTTATTTAGATTAGCAGATTTGAATACACAAAGCTTTTAACTACAAATGCTTCAAATCTGTCTATATGGAAGAGTAGTATTCCATTGTGTAAATATACTGCATTTTTATCTGTTGGTCTGTTGATGGATATTTTGACATCTTCCACAATTTAGCTGTTGTTAGTTGTACTGCTATAAATGTGGGTAGACATGCACCTCTGTTACTATGTTGCTTTTCACCCTTTTGGAAAAATACCCAGAAGAGGTATCAATGAATCAAGTGGAATATGTATTTTCAGTCTTTCAAGGAACCTCCATATTGCTTTCCATAGCGATTGTACCATAAGTTTACAGTCCCCCCAGGAATGTTCCTTTATCCTCACAGCCTTGCCAGCATTGATTGCTGTTTGAGTTCTTGATACACACCATTCTCACTGGGGTGAGATGATAGCTTAGTGATGTTTTGACTTGCATTTCTGTAGTGGCTAAGGATATTGACATCTTTTCATGTATTTGCTGGCCATTTGAACTTTATCTGACAACTGCCTGTTCATTGAATGCCTATTTTTTAATTGGGTCTAATTTTTTTTTCAGTTTCTTGTGTATTATGGTTATTAGTCTCCTGTGTGGGATGCAGGTGGTAAAAATTTTTTTACCATTCTGTCAGTTCTCTTTCACTCTGTTGATAATTTCCTTTGTTGTGTAGCTACTTTCTAATGTGATATGATCCTATTTGTTGACTGTAGGGGATTTTGCTTTTGTTTCTGGTGTCCTATTAAGAAAATCCCTGTCCATGCCTACATTTTCTGCCTAATAACATTTCTGCCTATTTTGCCCTCCAAAAATTTCAGTATATCTGTTTTAATATCTAGGTCTTTGATTTACTTTGACCTTGGTACCCAATGATGTATCTAGATTCATTCTTCTGCGTATAAATACACAAAACTTTAAAACATGTTTAAAATGTTATAATTATATAAAATAAGTTTCATATTTTTATAGCTTCTGCAAAAGACTGTCATTACCCCTGATTTTGAAAAAAAATACTGTGTCCCACCATATAATGAAACAAAGCATCAACTTCAGAAAAAACGCAGGGTAAGTACAGTCACACTTTTATTAGTGAGAATGCATTTAGGTGTTGGACTTTGTACTTTCGGATTGTACAACATAGTTATACAATTGACCTCAGTGCTTGTGTGTGTATGTTGTGTTTTATGTTTATAGGGTTTCAGACAAAATTAGACACATTTAGGCTATAATATATGGTTCTATTAACATATTTAATACGTATTTTCACATCTTTGCAGCCAAAATGGTGCACAGAAATAAAGCTTTATAAAAATACATCTTTAAAACAAATAAATTACTTTCTAGGACTTTTCAAATATTAGCTTTTAGATTTGTTTTATTTTAGAAATACTACAAATTTCTGGACTAGGTCAGAGTGAACTAGTTCAGACTAGTTATGGCTTTTTGAGACATCTAGGTAACTGTGAAGTAACTGACTAATGTTGTTTACATATAAGTTCCAGAAGTGAAATGCTTTTGTTAACTGCTTATATGGGCCATTTTAAACAATAAGAACTGAAGTGATCAATTATTTATATTTGCTGACAGAAAATAGACTTTAAGGAGTCTGCATGTATGAAACTGATAATGTGTGCTTTAACTTACCAGAAAAAAGTTTTTTTGTGTGATTTTTTTAATAGAGATTATCCTGGAGAGTAGTAATTTCTATAAAATAATTATTTAATTCCCCCCAAATTACATATATATGTATGTAAAATTTTGGGGGAAGTGAGTTATAGTTATTGAGGTTTTTGTTTTCAAAATCTGAACTTTAGAAAGAGCGACAGAAAACTGCTGGTGATGGTTGGTTTGGTATGAAAGCTCCAGAATTGACAGATGAACTGAAAAATGATCTCAAAGCACTGAAGATGAGAGCAAGCATGGATCCGAAAAGATTTTACAAGAAAAATGATAGAGACGGCTTTCCTAAGTATTTCCAGGTATGAAGCAAATAGCATAGTTGTTATGTTCTGTAGTTTTATTTTGGAAGTAGTATAGTGATCTTTCTGTTTATCCTTAAAATAGATGAATACGTAAAGTATGCTTACCTAACACTCAGACCATGTCTACTGAGGCTGTATAATGATGACTGGAACACATTCCAGCCAGCCATCAGCTTTCAGCGTGTTCTCACATAAAGAGACAATTGGGCTGGCAGTGTGTAGCTCAGTTGTTAAAGTACTTGCCTAGCAAGTGAAAGGCCCTAGGTTCGATTCTTCATCCCTTCATGAGCTGGGCATGGTGGCACACACCTGTAGTTCCAGTATTCAGGCGGCTGAGGGAGGCAGACTGCTGTGAGATTAAAGCCAGCCTCGGCCGTAGTGTGCTCAGGAGCAGCTTGGACAGCAGAGTGAGACACTGTCTTTAAAACAAAAAAAAACAACTGAATTTCCTGGTCAGATCTCTAAGTTACTGAAAAACGTAATACAAGCCAGAACAAGAGTCTGTATAGGGTATCAGGGAAAAGGAGGAGTCATTTGTACCAGCTCTTTTCTCTTTTCAAGATAGAAAGGTATTGCCTGGCAAATTCTGAAAATCATTAAAAGGTTATTTTTCAGACTGTTTTGATGTAAAAATCTAGTTGATTCATCCTCTTCAAGTTTTCATTATTCTAGACTACCTTTTTTGTCACTCATTTGAATTAGAATAGTCTTCGGTCTGCAAGTTTGCTGTCCTTATATCAGTCCATCCTCCCTGTTATAGTCACATCTTCCATATTATAGTCATATTCCTTAGAAACAAAAATCTGATATGCTTATCTGAGAAACTTTATCATTTTGTTCAGCATGTTATACTTTATCAGTTTCCTGTTTATATCTTCTTAAGACTGTCCCAACATCTTAGCAGAGTGCCTTGTACATGGAAGGCCTTCTGTAAATTTTAGTTGGTTGAATGATCAGAGTGACAAAGAGTAGTTACAAAACAGTCCTCTTTGTAAATACACTTTGGTAGAGATACAATGAGATTTTGAAACAACTTGGCATTCAAGTTTAGATAACTTATTTCAGTCAACTGTTTTTAAGTTGGCAATATTTATAACCTAAGAGATCAAATATGTATATAGTAGAATTTATGTGCATTTCATTGAATTGGGAAACTAAGGAAGTTTACATTACCTCCTTTTCTCCTTTAGTTTCATTTTTCATCATAAAATTTAAGTCATGAGCACCAAATTATGAAAAAGAAATTTTGGATCTGTTATAAACTGTAATGAAGTGCCATTAGTAGCACCAGTGTTATAATAGGTGATATATTTTTCCCTTAAGAATTTGCAGGAGTTAATTGTAATACTGGTATAACATACACCATCCCTTGCCATACTTTATTAGAACCACATGGATATATGGAAGCAACCTGGCATTTAGGCATTGCATAACTTATTTTAATCAATTACTCATAGATTGGAACCATTGTTGACAATCCAGCTGATTTCTACCATTCACGAATTCCTAAGAAGGAAAGGAAAAGGACTATTGTGGAAGAATTGTTGGCTGATTCTGAGTTCAGAAGGTAATGGAATTTATGTTTATTTTATAATGTATATGCTTTCATTTAAGGTACATATAAACATAAAATTTCAGAAGGTTAAAATAACAAAAATAGTGCATATCTTTTTAATGTCTGGTGTGACTAAAAACAGTTAAGAATCTCGCATCTTGCTCTGCAGATGCCACATATCATGTAGCCTCTGGGAAACTCCACAGTACACTCAGGAGACAGTGAGGGTAAAAAGAGCAACTACTCTCTAGGCATTCTTGTGAAAATAGTTTTTACATAAGCGAACTCTTGAAAAGGTCTTGTCCATACATGTTGCAAACCATTATCTGTGTTTTCTAAGGTTTTAAGTACTGAAGTATACACTTTTTGTTTTGCTTTGTCCTTTTTATATTTTCATCCTTCATTTATTTTCCCCCGTTTTTATTAATACATATACATGATACATGTTTACAGTGAAATTGAGTATTTTGTGCACATATATATCACATCAACTTTACAATCCTTTCCCATTTTTGGCCCTCCCACACCCTTCCCAACTCCCTCAACTCCCACCATCACACCCATTTGGTTCTGTTGAATGCCTGTATTCTGGGTTTCCCAAATCAGAGGAACCATGCAGCATTTAACATATTTAAACTTCTGCATCTGACTCACTTCACCACTCAAATCACCACTCTTTAGCTCAGCTTCCTACCACTAGGATGGGCTGTAGTGGCCATATCTTGATGCCTCTTCTCTAGGTTCAGCAGGGTCCTTTATTGGGACAGTTCACCGAAAGTTCTTTTTTGTGTGTGTCTTAGTATATCTTTGTTGAAATTCTTTAACATGGCCTCACCCACCAGTCCGCAAAAGAAGAGAATTTTAACAATGAAATTCAGAAAGCTAGAAAATGTCAGAAAGACAAAGAGAGAAGTTAAATTTCAAATTCCTTAAACGGAGGGGCTGGAGGAATGGCTCAGTGGTCAAAGTGCTAGGCAAGGGCTAAGTACTCAAGTTTGATTCCCCAGCACCACATAAGCCAGGCATGTTGGCACACACTATAATCTCAGATAGGAGGGTTGCCGTAAGTCCAAGGCCAGCCTAGTGAGTTCAGGACCAGTCTGGGCTACAGAGTGAGACCCTGTCTCAAAAAAAAAAAAAAAAAAAAAAAAATCTTATCAAATTCCTCAGTTGTGTACGGAAAGGTAAATGTTTGTACATTCAAAAGGCATGCAGGTCATTATTACATCAATCAGTTTTCTTAGGATAAACTTACATCAAAGACTGAATAAGGGAATTGCTACGTTTAATGAACTCACATCTATATCACTAGAGTAAATTAAACATAAGCAATAGATATAGTGGCATACCTGGTTATTTCAGAATTTTACTAACATTTTGCCAGATTTGGGTTATTTTATCTACCTGTCCATTCATAAATTCACACATACGTATTTTTAAAGACTTTATACCAGTTTCCCATGTTGAATATAATTATGATTTGCAAATATGCTATTAATAATAATTATGGGGGAAATTTCACAGATTTTACGAGAAAACTGGTACTGTTTTAGTAGGTTACCAGTCAAATGATTCAAATTCCAATTTATTTTGTTATGTATATTGTTAAAACTTTTTCTTTAGATGTTTCCTCTCTTCCGTGTTTGTTGCTTCTTGTCTCTGTCTTAAAGATTCCTTTAGGTGTTTTCTGCAGTGCCGGGCTCAATGACTGCAAATTTCTTTAGGGATTCTTGGTCATGAAAAATTTTTACTTCTTCAATTTTCAGGGATAATTTTGCTGGATACAAAACCTGCCTTGACACTTGCTGTCATTTAAAGCTTGAAAGATCTTTTTCTAAAGGCTCCCTTGGCCTTTAAAGTTTGCATTGAGAAATCCATAGTAATTTTAATGGGTTTGCATTGCTAGAGCAATGTCTGTTTTTCTCTTGCTGCTTTTAATATTCTCTCCTTATGTTGTATTTGTGAGGTTTTGATTATGAAATGCCATGGGAAGTCTCATTGCTGGTTGAGGATATTTGGTGTTTTATAAGCTCCTTGTACTAGAAAATTATTTTCCTAGATTTGGGAAGATTTTCATATATTTTAGTAGATTCTTTATACCTTCAGTGCTGTCTTCTGTTTTTTCTTCCACACCCATAATTCTGAGATTGGTTCTCTTTGAATCATCCATCATCTGTTGTGTCCAGCTACTTTGCTCATTTCTGATTTTGGAGTCCTGCCTAATTATAGCATTTGATTGCCCAGTCTTGCCTCTGAGATCTGAAATTCTGTCCTCACAGTGTTCATGTTGACTTCCCTGCTTTCAAACGTATTTTTATTTCAGCTAAATTTCAGAATTTCCACTTCTCTATCAAAATGTTCCTTCAAATCTTGGATTTCCTCATTTATCTCAGCCAATTTTTTGTGTCTTCTACATGCTTACTGAGTTTTTTGTATTCATGAGGACCACTATTTGTTTAGTAAGGTTCTCTTTAAACCTGCTAATCATTGCTTGCGTTTCTTTGAGGGTTATCTTGTTTGAAGTGGATGTTTGACTCATTTATTTGCTTTTTGACTTTCTTTCCTGTGAGTTCTGCTATTTCAGGGCTCATGACATTAATTTCTGGGGTCTCAGGCATTTCTGCGTGTTTCCTCTTGCCTTGTCTTCTTACCATGTTTGTTTTGAGAGACTTTAAAGGCCTACCTGAGAGGTTTCTATGAATGGCTATGGGGTGTGGGGAGGGAGTCGAAATCCCTGAGTTTTGTCCGGGGAGTAGGCAGGGAGGACCAAACAGTCTAGTCTCCTCCGAGGTATTGTTCACCCCCACCCTCTCAGCCAAGCTGTCCAGCCTATCTGGGCTTCCCTCCCCTGACGGTGGGGCCCTCTACTCTCTGAAGGTACTCCCACTACACAGGAGCCATTCAGGTCATCAGTCTTTTTCTCCTTTCCCCAATTGTCACTTGTGTCAGTTTCTTCCTAGGCACTGATTAAGAGTGACCTCAAAAACTCTGGTGTGCTCTTCTGAGCTTTCTTTAATCAGTTTAGTCTCCGGTTCTTTTAAAAATGGCTCCTGCTTAAGTCACTGCCTATTATGGCTGGTGGGCACTGCTTCTGATCTAGGCTCCAGGAGGCCGTTTGTAGGGGAAGCTTACATTGCTTTTGCAGTATGCACTACCTGCATGCTTGTTTTTGGAGGCTGGGCCTATCAGCTGCTGTGAATTCCCACTTCTCCCAGATCCTTGCTTATCTCTGTCAGAGGTTGCAGGTAGGCTTTCCTTCATCTGAAGGTGCTGGTGGTAGCCATTTGCATTTGGCCTGGGCCTGCTTCCTGGGCTGCTGTTTACCTTGGCTTCTGATGTGTGTTCATGGTTTCTGGCCTTCCTGTGGCCTCCTTTCAATTATTGGGGTTCTCCTTCCTGTCCTAGTTACATTGAACAGGTGGTTTTGACTATATTCTCAACGTTTTAAGTGGGTCCAGGAGGAGACATTGTGCAGCTCCATTACTCGGCCACCATCTGACTGGAGGTCTGTCCTACACTTAGATTCCATACCTAACATTGCCTAATAGAGGGTATAATACATGAGTCTTTCCATTGCAGCTCAGTGTCTCATGTGTTACACATTAGACCAGGGGCAGGGAACTGGACTACTTGGATATTTATGGTATCTTTCACAGGTCATATAAAATTATCAGCTTAAAAATTAGCCTGCTATATTTGGTTAAAAAATTATCATATAATTTACTCACCCTTAATATGACAGTTGATTTGGCTGACCCTAACCAAATGATTTCATGGGTGGTATATGGCCTGCAGGCCAGACATTTCGCACCCTTGCTTTAGCCTATGAGGTTTTGGTTTTTATTTTACAGATATAACCGAAGGAAATATTCAGAGATCATGGCTGAAAAAGCAGCAAATGCAGCAGGAAAAAAGTTCCGAAAGAAGAAGAAATTTCGCAATTAAGAATCACCAAGAAAGCCACAATATATTAATTTTCCCTTTTATTTATTTGTAAATGATATTTTGACTAACACCATCAGTCAATTTAATGTCGACTGCTTTTGTTTCTAGAAGGCTTTTTGTTTGGAAATAAAGCTTACTGACAGAAAATCCCAGATTCCTTGGAATAAAAATAGGTATGGGTCTACAAAAGACCCATTCTGGCTTAGACAGTTAAGGGCCAAAGAACTTCAACCATTTAAAGATAATTAAAATTTTTATGAATTTTTCAGTGCTTGGTTATTTAAATAAAATTTAATTAAAATATACTTAGAAGTATAAAGTTTGCTAATGTGTAGAGAACTTTTAAAAGTGACCAGAGATATATAAACTATCAAAATTATACTGGGTGGTCCAGAATTTATATGTATGTTGGGGAAACTGTAGACAAATAATGCCCCTTTGTTAGCTACAAAATCAGATCCAGGATGTTGATAAATTTGAGTTACAAAGATGTGGCTTGTTTCCAAGATATAAATCATAGCTGAAAACAGTAGGTGTTTTTGGACCAAATAAATATTAGCATACAACCAAAGAACTAAATATACAGAGGACTTCAACAATAAAGCCTTCCAAGAAAGTTTGTAACAAAGGTGGAAGATGAACAAGAGCTGTTTCCTTCCTTAGCAGTGGAAACGGGGAATAACTGATTAACCAGATTCATTGTTTTGTTCCAAGCAAAACAGGATTAAATAATAGAATTTTAATTTGCCAGAAGGTTTAGTGGCTGAGTTTATCTCCGCTCCAATTTACTTCACAAGAATGAATCTTGGCTGAGCCTCTTCCTGCCATCCAAGGAGTCCTGATCATTTAATGCTTCTTGGTGAGTCTAGCGTCCTTTATGTCATTATTTACTTTTATTTTTAAACCTAAACTACTTTAGGTTTCAGTAAATGTAAAATGTCATGTTTTACCTTTACTGTTTGGGGACTCAAGCAGCCTAGTAAATAATAAAGCTAATAAAAACAGTTATTAGAGTTAGGGAAGCATCTATATCTGTTTTCTCTCCTTTTATTAAAAGTTTTTACTTCAAAAATTTTGCCTTCTGTGTAATATAAGGATCTCACGTGAGAAAAGTAAATATCAAACCAGAAAAAATTGAGTTAATTTTTTTTGTAAGCTGCTTGTTACAGTTTTGATCATATCCTCAAAGTATGTACTAAAGTAGTGGAGCTAATAGGAGGTGGGGTCTGTGGAAGGTAGTGAGATCAGTGGGGGTAAGCCCTTGAAAGAGAAGTGGATGCGCCCAGCCCCTCCTTTTTCTTTACATCCTGGCCACTATGAGGTAAACATCTTTGGTTCATGCCCTCCCCACCATGATATTCTGCCTCTTGATAGACCCCGTGTGACAAGGTCATGAACTAAAACCCTGAGCCAAAACAGGCTGTCCTTTAAGCTGAGTATTTTGTCAGAGTGATGGGAAGCTGACCCCCATGCCATTTAACAGAACAAAGTAGACAGGCTTCAAGAGGTGCAAAATATTTACCTTTTTCAGTGATATAAACAGAAATCATTCAACTAAAAATCATCTAAAGGCATCTGTTAACATTGTAATTAAAACTGGTCATAGGTAGAGCTCTTTTATGTCACATGTGTGGCTTCACAAACTTAATCTTCGGTGAAGAGTAGTATTTAAAAGTCTAATAGGGGACTGGAGGAATGGTTCAGTGGTTAAAGCTCTTGCCTAGCAAGAGCTAAGTCAAGCGCTAAGTACCCTAGTTCGACACCCCAGCACTACATAAACTGGGCGTAATGGCACACACCTGTATTCCCAGCACTTGGGAGGCTGAGAGAGAAGGATTGTGTGAGTCCAAGGCCAGCCTAGGCTTCATAATAAGTTCAGGACCAGTCTGGGCTGCAGAGTGAGACCCTGTCTCAAAAATAAATTAATAAAAAATAAAGTATAATTTAAGTAAAGGTCAGAAGTAGAAAACTTCTGCCTTTTAGACTTAAGTGATCCTGGCCTCTTACAATTATCTATGTCTTGATAAACCCTTGATGTCTTGATAAACTGATGATGTTTTAAGTTGAAGATGCATTTCATATGCCAAACATACCTTAGTCTACCTTACCTTAAATGTACTCAGCACACTTAAATTAGCCTACACTTGGGCAAGCTCATCTTATGTAGACTGTATTTAGTGTTGAGTAGTTCATGGAATTTATTGAGTACCTGTATACAAAAGTTGGTAGCAGTATAACACACTAATCTTACTGGTTGTTACACTCAGGATCACATGGCTCCTAAAGCTTATTTTTTTAACATGTGGGCTTCCATTTGGCTCATTTATCACTGATACAGGTATCAGAATGTAAGGAGCAATATTTTTTTTCAAGTTTGGAATACTAATAGATAAGCATCTACCTACCTGGAAGTGAGCTAGGAACAGGAACAATACTTTTTTCCCTTCCTCATCAGCGTTAGAATTACTTCTGTATTTTTAAAAAATTCACTTTTCTATTACAAAGAAGGGAAAGTCTTGCAAATGAGGGCCCATCATGAATAAATGAAAACATCAAACATTATAAGTGTATAGTAAAAAAGAAGACCCCTTTCTTTCATACACTGTTGTCCCCTCCTGAATAAGCACAGCTGTGAGGTAAATAGTCTTAACTTTTATATCCTCCAGAAATCTTTGCAGTCACAAAGTTGTTTATTACTAGTGTTATTATAAGCACTGTATGACATAAATGTCCTGCAATCCTAGATTCTGGGAGGCTGAAGCAGGAAGATCACAAATGTGAGCTCACTGTGGACAATTCAGTGACTTAAACCCTGTCTGAAAATAAAAATTTAAAAAATGGGCTGAAGATATAAACTTAGTGTACAGGCCCTGGGCTGACTACCCAAGACCATAAAAAAGGATCTTATTAGGACATTCACTTGTGCATCAGATTATTCATATAATTTGGGATGTTTTTCCATAGCAGTATAGTTATTTTTTTGAGATCTACGTTGTATTCAGTTATGTGCCTCTACTATACTTTCTGAAAAACAATCCTGCTTGATACACTGCCAGATCATTCCGATTTGGGAACCATCACAATACTGCGTCTGATACTCTTTTTATAGTAGCTATGTGCCAAATATACAAAAATTGCAAGATATTAGAATATTATGTAAAAATATATAATAGCTAACTGGGATTCATTTCAGGAATTAGGAGTTGAATATGAAAAAATCTTGTTAGATATTATATAATAGAGGAAAAACCTCCATAGATTAACAAATTGATAAAATACATGTATCTATGTGTAAGAATGCACACTTACAACAATCTCAAAAGCTAGCATGATGCTTGTTAGGAAATTGTTCAATGACCAAAGACAAGGAAGTCTACTATTAACCTTACAATGAATATGTGTTTAACATTTTCTGGATGTAGTAGCTGATACTTTTACAAGAGAAACAATAGAAGGCATAAAACTTAGGAGAAAATTAAAACCATTAAAATTTGTAGGTAATACATGTTCAAAAAACACAAATTAGTTTACTGGAAAACTTTTTATACCCTTACAGTTGAGATGTAACTCACAACAAAATTTATGGCTTTACGAAGATATATGGTAGAACTCACCTCTTAGCCCAGTGACCCCAAAGACTGAGGCAGGAAGACTCAATACCCTGTCTCAAAAGTTAAAATTTAAATAACAGTGGATACAGATTATTGGGAAGGCCCTAGATTCACACCAGTACAAAAACAAGAAAATTTAACAGGTTTTTGTATATTCAGCGTTGTACAATTATCACTATTTCCAGAACACTTCCATGACTCTACAAAGAAACTGCACATGCTGGCCCCAGTGGCACAGGCCTGTAATCTCATAATTCCAGCATTCTGGGAGGCAGAGGCAGGAGGATCAGCATGGACAATTTAGCCACTTAGGAAGACCCTGTCTCAAAACCAAAACTAAAAAATGGACTGGGATGCAGCTCACTTTGAATGTCCTGGGCTCAATCCTCAGTACAACAGAACAAAAAACAGTCACTTTACATTCCCCCAACTCTTTACAACCACTAATCTACTTTTTATCTCCATGATTTGCCTAATTTGGAAATTTCATATGAATAGAATAATATAATATGTAGTCACATTTGTAACTGATTTTTCTGGCTTAGCATAATGTTTTCAATGTTTCCACATAACTGCCAGGTCTGGTAGCACAGGCCAGTAATCCCAGCACTCAGGAAGGTGGAGGCAGGCAGACTACAAATTTGAGCCCTGCCTGGGCTGGGCTACTTAGCAATTTAGCAAGGCCCTGTCTCTCAAAATATAGAATGAAAAAGGGCTGAAGATGTAGCTTAGTGAGAAAAAGCCCAAACCCTGGATTCAATCCCGTTTCTCTCTCTCTCTCTCTCTCTCTCTCTCTCTCTCTCTCTCTCTCTCTGACACACACACACACACACACACACACACACACAAAAGGTTCATACATGTTGTAAAATGAACAGTACTTCATTACTTTGCTAGTCCATCAAACAGACATACATCATGTTTATTCATCAGCTGATGGGACATCTGGGTTGTTTCTGCTGTTGGCTGTAAGAAATAATACTGCTATAGACAGTCCTGTACACAGTTTTTTAAGAACAGATGCTTATAATTCTTTTGTTTATAAACTCAGAAGTAAACTAGCAGTTATATAATAACTAATTACTAATTTTGTGATGAATTGGAGTTAGAATCATAGCTCAGTGGTTACAGAGCTTGCCTAGCCTGCACAAGATTATGGGGCTTGATTCACCAGCCCCACACAGATTACCTGGGTGTGGTGGTGCACAGCTGTAATCCCAGCACCTGCTTGGTAGACCAGTGCAAGAGGACTGCCCTGAATTTAAGGCCAGACTGGACTGTGTAGGAAGTAGTACAAGACCAGCCTGGACTTGAGTGAGACCCTGCCAAAAAATGAAACAAAAAGCAAACTTCGTGAGGCATTCCTAAACTGTTTTCCAAAGAGGCTGCACTATTTTATATACTCACAGGCAACATGAGGTTTTCAATCCTTACCAATGTTTGTATTATCTTTCTAATAGTCATGACTGTAAAGTATTATGTCTTGGTTTTGAATTGAAAAATACTTTAGATAATCCAAGATGAGTAGATATAAAATATTTTTAAAATATCAAATGCCTTTTTTATATAAACTGTTAAAGAATATAATGGAAGATCCCAACAGAAAAGGTATCCAAGAATAAAATTAATTAAACTGTCAGGATCTATATTAAAAGTTAATACTAACGAAGTACACAGGGGTGCTGAAAAAAGGGCTGCTTGTAAGTATAAAGATTCATCATCCTAATTAGTTTAATTCCCTCTGTATCATTAGTCTATAAATACAACAGGAGTCTTAAGACTTAAGTCCTAAGATTAGAGCCAGACTAGCTGTAATTAAAGCTCATGTGAAAAGACAATATAGAATTGTGTATTTACTCACAGACTTAGTCCTCCTGGGTTCTAATCTAGGATTGCTGCTTATTCAGTGTGTATCCTTGGATAAGTTACTTTAAGTTACCTTATTTTTCATTTTTCAGCATTGTAAGGTTTTTTTTTCCCCCCCTCATACTGGAGATGTAACTTAGTGCCTTACACATTAGGTGAGCATTCCTCCAATGAGCTACATCCTTAGTATTATTCATTCATTCATTCATTTCTGAGGCAGGGTCTCAATAAATTGTGCTGGCCTTGAATTTTCAATCTTTTTATCTCCTCTTCCCAAGCACCTGGTATTAAAGATACATACCACCACACCTGGCACAAGTATTCCTGGTAAGTCAAGAATAGGCAGACACAAATCTTTTAAAAAAAAAAAGTGAGGGAGAACCAACCCTACTAAATTATAAAACAGAAAATTCAAAAGTTCAGACAGGTCTGAACAGGAAATCCAGTAATCCAAACGCATATGGGAATTTAGGAAATGATAAAGGGGGCATTTCAAATTCGTGGAGAAAAAAAAAATAGGGCACACCAGTCTAAGATAAAACTCCCACTTATTACACAAAAACATATTTCAGATAAAGCCAAGACTTGAAACAGTCTTAAAAGGAAAGTGCTTTGTAATCTGAGTACAGTATGACCTTCAAACCAAAAACCCAGAAAAGACTGGCAAATCCAAATTTAGGAATTTTTGTAAGACAAACAACAAACAAAATAAAATCAGAAGACAGACTGGGAAAGAATAATTGTAACACATACCAAAAACAAAGGGCTGTTGTCTTTAATATGAGGTTTAACACTTACAAACTAGTAAAGAAATGCACTAAAACTGTAATTGACTATTTCTCACTTAATGAAGGTTGTGGGGAAACAGGCATTCTCACACACAACTGGTAAGTAAAATGGTGAGAATCTCTATGAGAGCAATTTGGTAATCTCACCAGTCTGGGGCAGCAGGATAGCAAATTCCAGTCCAGCCGGGCAGTGTAACAATTTGCCTAGATCCTGCAGGAGTGGAGGGGTGTGGAGCACGAAGAAACCTGTGAGCTGCAAGGATTATCCTTAAGACATACTTACACTTAGGTACAATTAAAAATAAGGATATTCACTGAGGCACTGTGTGTAACAGGAAAATACTGGACACCTAAATGTCTACGTATTTGGGACTGTTACATTGCTATGACACGTGTACAATGACGCACAAGGAAGCTCTGTAAGTGAAATTAGCTAGCATATGGCAATTGTTTTCAAAAGGACACAGGTCAATAACATTTACATGTGGGGAGAGAATATTATAGCTATAAAGTGCTGATGTGCATAAAACAGATCTGAAACTATTTCCAAGAAATCATTACCACTAACAGCTTATGGAGAGAACTGCAAGCCTGGGATATAGCAGTAAATAGAATGTTTACTTTCCTCTGTACTTTTTTTAACGAAAAAATACTAGACTTTGTATCTTGCAGAAAGTGATCGTTGCACCGTTACAATGAATTTTTAAATTCCACTTATTCACAGTGTTTTATTCACAGTTATCTTGTGCTGAACTAAAGTTGTTAGATAGGGTCCTGGAGGGGCATCAGGCAGAATGCGCCTCCGGCTTCTTTGCGCTGGAATCACGGAGAAAGGAAGCGTGCCATCTCATAGAAATCCCGGTTCTTGGGCCCCACTCGAGATCTACGGAACCTGAGTCCCGGAGAGACGCCCAGGGAAATCTGCATTCTGGAGCGGACAGCAACCCGGATCCCGCCGCGAACTAATTTCGAAGCTCTCAGCCCCTGCCCTCCCGGGGGCGTGGGCAGTCCACTCGTGCTCGTCCCTCCCGCGGAACCCCGGTCACCGAGACCCGGCCGCCCCGAACGCTGCGTCAGGCCGAGGGACAAGGCCCTGTCCGCCCTCCGCAGCCACCCGGGCCGCCCGTCCCCGCCTGCCGCGGCGGCAGCGGCCCTGCCCTGTCCTGCCGAGGCCGGGGGCAGGGAGCGGGCGCGGGACGCCACGAGCTCCCGGAGGCGAAAGTGCCTCGAGGGCCGAATGCAGACAGCGACGCAGCAAGGCTAGTCCAGCTGTGGAGAAAAATGAAAGAAACGGTCACCGTGGGAAATAAATTTCAGAGGGGAAAAAAAGTCGACTCCGCCGGGACTCGAACCCGGAACCTTTGAATGCCTTCAGCCTCTAGAAGTCCAATGCGCTATCCATTGCGCCACGGAGCCACCTGTTGGAATCGGTGCGCATCTGCCACATTAAGCCAGAGGCTACGGCCCCGCGCCCCGCCCGACGCTTCCCAGCCGTTTCAGCCGCCGTGACCGGGACACCGCCAGCCTGAAACGGGCCGCGGACGCCGGCTGGCCGCCGCCTGTCCGGAAGCCGGCGCCGACCCGGGCCCGGTCGTGGGCGCGCGGAGCCGGCGCCCGCCCCGGCCCGCCCCGGCCCGCCCTTCCTCCCGGCCCGGCCCGCCCTTCCTCCCGGCCCGGCCCCGCGCGGGGCCCGCCTACCGCTCTGCCGGGCCGCAGTCGCCCGCCCGGCGGCCGTCGCGACGCTTCCGCGGGCCAGCGGCGCGGGCGACGCCGGCGGGGTGCGTGTGCGTGTTCATGTGCGTGGGCGGGGGCGGAACGCGAGACCCGGAGGCGCGTCGCCCCCCGCAGGCCCAGAGCCGGGTGTCCGAGGTCTCCGGCGGCCTGCGGGGGGCGAGGCGCCCCGCGCCGCCGCGTCGTCCTCCGGGGTCTCGTCGTGGCGCCGCGCGGGCGCCGGAGCTCGTGCGCCCGTGACGCGCGGCGGACCGTGGGCACGTGGGGGACGTGCGGGCGCGGGCGCGCGCGGGAGCGCCGCCAGGTCTCCCGGGGCCCGGGGGCGGCCTGACCGCGGCCTAGGAGGTCGCTATCGCCGGGGACCCGACGGCGAGGCGGGCGCGGGTCGTCAGGGCCCCGGATCCCCGTCCCCGCGACCCCGAGGCCGCTCGGAGGAGCGAGCCGAGTCGAAGCAGCGCGGTTGCTACGCAACTGTTCTCGGAGGCGCGCGGAGCTGCGGCCGGGCGCCCGGCGGGTTCGGCGTCCGAGCCGTCGCCGACTGTGGCGCCGAAAGCGGGAAAGGACTCCCCGCGACGAGTCTAGGGCGAGGGGCGTCTTTACGTTCTTAGGAGGCAGAGTCTGTCGTCCTCTTTAGGAGGAAGAGGAACTGCAGCTACCAGAGGTTGAATAACTGATGCCCGGACATCCTGCCGAGTGAGTATAAGCTGTAAAGAGCCAAGATTTCATCCGATTCGCACACTAACGTGTTAAGTTACACAGGTGCTGACACGACACAGTCGAATATCGGTTAAAAAAAAAAAAAAGACACGCTGATTCCCAGAGCTCCTGTTAAAACAGTAGCCGAGCATATGGGCCCCAGCCTGCGTGCGCACCGAATGGTTTGCATTATAGAAGAGGAATGCTGAGCTTGGGGTGCCCACCACGTTAGAGTGAGCAATAAACAAGCCTGTTCTTGGTACTACAGGGAGACATTACCTCATCCCCCAAGCCTGCTTGCTGCAAACACAGCCCTAAGAAATGGCCCAAGGAAGGAGTATCTGGTTTTGCATTTTTGGCCCAAGCAGCAAGGACGTGCAAGGACACTAATAATGGCGAGTTGACAGTGGCAGAACCCTGGTTTCATGCCACCCTAATGGAAACAAAAGTTCGTGACAACAAGCATTTTATGTAGGACACTATTATTTCCACTTAATAAAATAAAGTAAGATAACTGTCCTCACATTACATCCAGGAATAATTCTCACATGGACAAAATTAGCCCTTAAAATACAATATTATTTAAGTCCCTTCTTTAAACATTTTTTCATGGAACTCTGAAATGTTTCAGGCACGGATGACAGTGTCCAGACTGGTTTTTACAGCTCAAATGAGGGAAGAAATGATCAGCGCCTGCGTAGTAAAACCATACAGAAGAATTTTGCCTGTGGTATTGGAGCAAAATCTCAAATTTTGAGTCATTGACATGAGTAAGTAACAATTCAAATTCATATATACAAGGCCTGGGAAGGGGGAACTGGTAAGGAAACTGTATGCTAAGAAAATACTTGAATGTACTTAAATCCACATAACAAATCAAAGAACTTTAGGTATTTGGTTCCTTCTGCGAGTTGACTCCAAAAACCCTTTTCTGTGTCATGGAACATAATTCTGAAAAAGGTTGGTAGAGAATGTGGGAAAACCAGTCTTGTGCAAAACACCCTGTGAGCACTCAGCGTTGAACTTGTCATGCCTTACAAGCAGAAGACTGAAAAAGCCACAGCAAAACAACCATCAGGTTTATGGTGGTTTATGACAATAAGCAGTTTATGTGCGTCCATCTTTGTTTGCATATGTTACTGTCTATGAAGAAAGACCCCAGTAGGTTTTGTTTTCCCTATCTGTACACTAAGACCTGACTTTTCTCAGGCAGGTCATAAACATCCATTATAGAAATCTGACAAGAATTCCTGAAAGGGATGCATCCTGAGACTATTGTGCTCGGTGAAATAAATCAGAGCCAGAAAATTAAATATCATATGGTTTCTCTAATATAAGAAAAACAAACCATAAAAAATGTAAGCGATAAGGAAGAAAGTAAGAAGATGGACATTGTGGAGAGAGAAAGCAGAAGCAGAGGGGTGAAAGTGTGGGAAGGAGAAAGGGATGCGATATGTAAATAATAAATAGATAAATAAATCAGAATTCCAGACAGGAAAAAAGGAATCTTTTGTTCTGCCAGCAGAGGGAGCCAAAGCATGGGTTTGATCATTTTCCAGCGAGCCTATCTCCACCCTTCGTTTTGAGCTCCCAACACAGGAAAGGTTTTTTTAAAAAAACATATCTATACAGCAGGATTGTTAAGTTCATATTTTTTTGTATTTCCAGTGTTTACTTTTAGGGTTTTTTTTTGAAATTAGAAACGTACTATATCTTTAGCAATTTTCACTATCTTTGCTGTATTCTAGAGGTCAGAACTGGGAAAGTACTTATTTAATTCAGTTCAGTAAGTATTTAGAGTGATGCATTTAGGTATATGTGGGAAGAAGAGTGGACGTTTAAGGCATAATTCCTGCCTTCAAGGGCACTCCAGATTCCCTGTGAGAAATACGAGCTATGAGTATGAAGCAATATGCAGATAATCTAAGATAGCATAGGGAAAATCCCCAAAATAGGATTAGGCCTCTCTGCCAATAAAAATATTCTTGAGTTTGCACCCCTCAATAAGTACAAACTACTATAATAATTATAAAGTATACCTGAAAGAAATTTTTAAGGAATGATATTTTTTGGAAAACAAAATCACTGGTTATAGAGATTAAGGTAATAGCCAATGGAATTAGACTCCCTTTGTTGGACTTGTTCTTTATTTTCAGATTTAATCCGTGACCTCTTTGAGTCTTATTTTCCTGCCAAAAAATAACAAACCTTATGAAGTTGTTTGAAGGTCACAGAAATTAATCCTTGGGACAGTTTTTCTCAGTTCTTGTATTTAATAAGTGTGTAACAATTTGTTGATATTATTGGCAAGCATTTATGGGAAAGAAATTCCATATCTTATGAAAAAATCAAATTTCAGATACAGCATCATCTAAATTTGTTGCAGCCATAGTAACATTCTCCACCTGCCTACCCTACTCCTCCACAACTGTATTATCATGTTTGTTACCAAATAGAACTCTTAGCTTCTCAGCCTGAAAACATCCATCTCCAATTTCAAGGCTTCCTCACAGTTTTCCCTTTAAGAAATGTGAGTGAATATTTGTTTTCATTTGTCCAATCACATAGTTTCTCCAAACAAAAATACAAGCCAACCCTAATAGTCCTCCATTTCCCTGTCTTCAAACGTGTAATCTTCCTGCTTCTGCCTCTTAGGTGCTAGGATTATAGGTGTGCACCACTGCACCTAATGTAGTCCAAGCCTAAAGAATTTGTTTTATTTCTTGCCAAACAAAAGATGTACACATTTAAATGATGTTTTTTTTCATCCTAAAGTATGTTAGCCCTGAGTTTCAATTAGGCCAATAACCAGACTATACTAGATGGTAAGATGGGAACAGAGGAAAAAAAGGATCTTTTCCCAGGATGAAGAAATTTAGACATCAAGTCAGAAAAAAAAGAGGATCAAAATGTATCTTTACAGAAATTTGGGTTGGAGTAGAAAGGAGGAAGTGTCAGGAGGTAAGGTTGGGCTGGTTGTATTGCAGCAAGGTGGGACAGAGAAGGGGGGCATGCTTGATTCAGGTTGAGAAATGTGGATTTAGTCCAACGGATGATGAGAGCTGCTTTTGATAGGAGAAAGGATGTGATTAATATTGGAGACTATGTACAAGCTAAGTGGAATGGGGCCAGAGGGTCAGCAGAACTATTGCACTGCATTTAATTTGTACTTAGTGTTTTTCTATAATGTCTTCTGTTCAGCAAGCAGTGATTGAGAGTCTAGTGGACACAACAGTGACCTTAGGAACATACAAAGATGGAATGTGAGCTTGGCTTACAGCCTCATAGGAAGGATGACGGGCACTGCAGCAGTGATTCAAGATAAAAAGGTCTCTACCTGAAGTACAGGTATAGTAGTAATGTGGAACTTCAGAGGAAAGAGACATCCTGAGTAAAGAAATTAGGGAGGAAGCCTGCTTTGGGAATGGACTATGTAGCTTTGGGCAAAGGTGGATGCACGGAATACTGGATGAGGGTTTACTTCTAAGCAAACTCAAGGATGTGAGTGAGGAAGATCAAACAGAGGAGAAGGTGGGAAATGGTAGAGACTGGGCAATCCAGTGTGCGTTATTTGAAAGTGTACCACACCCTGTCCAGCAGCTGAAGCTCCGGCTCAGGTTACCCCTGCAGTCATGCCCCTTGCTCCCATCGCTACCACTTCTGCTCCCACCCATTTGATCCTAGGGCATTCCATGGACACCCGCAAGTACAAGTTCAACTATCTCTTAAAAGTTATCCTTATTGGAGAGTCTGGTGTCAGAGAGAGTAATCTTCTGTCTCAGTTTACCCAAAATGAGTTTAATCTGGAAAGCAAGAGTACCAGTGGAGTGGAGTTTGCAACCAGAAGCATCCAGGTTGAGGGAAAACAAAAAAAGACACAGGTATAGGACACAGAGGACAAGACCAATACTGAGCCATAACATCAGCATTGCTGTCTTGGAGCTAGAGGTGCCTTATTGGTTTATGACACAGTTAAACATCTCATGTATGAGAGAATGTGGAGCAGTGACTGAAAGGACTGAGAGCTCATGCTGACAATAACATTGTTATGATATATGAGGGTATAAAGGCAGAAAAATAGAGCTTGTGGGCAAGAAGAGTGATGTGTGTTATCTCAGGGCAGTTCCTACAGATGAATCAAGAGCATTTGCAGAAAAGAATGGTTTGTCCTTCATTGAGATATATCCTCTAGACTCTCCAAATGTAGAAGCTGCTTTTCAGACAGTTCTAACAGAGTTTCACTGCATTGTTGCTCAGAACCCAATGTCAGACAGATGTGAGAATGACGTCCTTAAGCAGCAACGTGGTTCCCATTTGTGTGCCACCAACCACTGAGAATAAGATGAGACTTTCTTGTCTCCTCTAGAAGACTGCATATGGTCCATTTCCCAGGCTTGAGATTTAAATATACTTGTAATTCTTGTGGTCGGCCAAAAAACAAACACACAATAAATAACGAATAACTATATACCACAGACTTTGCCTCGGTTGCAGCAAGTGTTGGTGGAGAAAGTCGCAAGTGTTCTGAGTGCTGGGGACAAAGTCGGGCATGGATTAGCTGCATGGGTCTGTACCATTAAGCTGGTCACAAGAAGATGAAACTCAAGGTGAGGATAAAAGAAACATTGATCCAGTCACCAAAGGGAGGGACTTTTGGAAGGCTGTAGTTCAAAGTTGAGGGTCTAGTCAGGGAAACTGAAGCAGGTGCAGATATATCATGTCTGAGGAAGGCAGCATCTCCAATTCTAGGTCTCAACTAGGTCAAGTGGGGCTTCTGACAAGGTTTCCAGGATATGGGACTATCTTATCAGTGTTAGTGGCTTGGTTAGGGTTCTAGGTGAGGCAGAATTGACAGAGATGGTAAAGAAGATGTCTCTGGAGAGCTTACAAATCCTATGAGAGGGACAGTTAACAATGGCAGCTTGCATATGCAAGAGCTGGGGGGCCCAGGGGCTTCTCAGACATGAGGTAGAAAGGAGAACACCCATCCCAGACAGCAGGACATGCGGTGCGAGTCTGCAGCAGGCCGTCATCATCCAAAGACAATGGCAAAGCCCAGAGACAGGAGCAGATCTGTAGTGGAGATGGGCGGCATATAGACAGAAGCAAGGCAGTGTCTGTAGACAGGAGCAAGTTGCTATCTGTAGACAATCCAAAGGCCAGAGCTTTGCTAGAAAAAGATGTAATTATCCTTCCTTTTCCTTCCTTTTTGTTTAGTTCAAGCTGCCAGTTTGGCCTCCCACATCCGGGGTGGGTATTGGCTGGTTCACAAGTCACTCACTTGCCCTGAATGTTTCTAGTTTCTTCAAGTTGACATAACCCTTTCATTGATCACACGTAGTTATCTATCTCTGCTGTTAAGATGATTACACAAAGGTCCAGGGCTGGGCAGGCTTTGTGTCTGCACAAATCTTTTTTTTAGGTTATTATTATTTTTCCCCGTTGTATTGATATGTATAAGTGCAAAACAAAGGTTACATTGATCTTGAGTATTTTATCTACATATATATCATGGCAGAGTTACAAGTCCTTCCTTCTCTCTTTTCGACCCTCCTCCCCTACCCTCCAGTTCCCGTTATTTCCCACATTAAGTTCTATGAAATAATTGTGATGTAGGTTTCTCATATCAGAGAAACCATTCGATATTTCACCTTCTGCTTCTGACTCACTTTACTAAGTATGATGGCCTCAGGTTGCCTCCATTTACCTACAAAGGCCTCCAACCTATCTGTCTTTATAGAGGAGTAGTGTTCTATTGTGTATAAATAGCACAATGTATGGATCCATTGGTCTGTTGATGCGTATTTGGGTGTCTTCCACATTTTAGCTATTGTTTGTTGTGCTGCTATGAACATGGGTATACATGTATCTCTGTTGTGTATTGTTTTTAACTCTTTTGAGAAAATTCCCAGAAGAGTTATCACTGGATCGAAAGGGCTATTTATTTCTAGTCTTTTGAGAGACTTCCATAGTGCCTTCCGTAGTGGTTGTACCAGTTTACATTCTCACCAGCAGTGCAGGAGGGTTCCTTTTTCCCCACAGCCTTGTCAGCACTGATTGCTGTTTGTGTACTTGATACATGCCAGTCTCTCTGAAATTAGATGGTATCTTAGTGATGTTTTGATTTGCATTTGTCTTATGGCTTAAGGACATTGAATATTTTTTTGTGCATTTATTGGCCATTTGAACTTCTTCATCTGGGAACTGCCTATTCATTTCTTTTGCCCATTTCTTCAATAAGGTCATTGATTTTGAGGGGCTTCCTTTTCTTCAGTTCCCTGTATGTTCTGGTGATTAGCCTCCTGTCTGAGGTATTGCTGGTGAATATTTCTTTCCAGTCTGTTAAGTTCTCTTTTTACACTGTTGATAATTTCCTTTGCCGTGCAGAAACTTTTAATTTGACATAATCCCATTTGTTAATATTGGGGGCTATTTCTTTTGCTTTTGGTGTCTTATTAAAATTTGCCTACGCCTGTGTCTTTTAGATGTTTCCCTAATTTGTCTTCCAGAGGTTCAGTGTTTCTGTTTTAATATCCAGGTCTTGGATCCACTTTGATTTGATTTTGGTACATGGTAACAAGTGTGTGTCTATATTTATTCTTGTGCGTGTGGATGTCCAATTTCCCAGCACCATTTGTTGAAAAGGCTGTCCTTTTCTCAGTGTATGCTTATGGCTCCTTTACCAAAGATTAGGTAGCTGAGAGTATTTGAGTTTGTCTCTGCATCCTCAATTCTGTTTCACTGGTCTACCTGTCTGTTTTTGTGCCAGTACCATATAGTTTTTACAACTATTGCTTTATAGTATAACTTGACGTCTAAAATTGTAATGCTTCTTGCGTTAGTCTTGTTATTTAAGATTGCTTTGTCGATTCTAGATCTCCTTTGTTTTTGTTTTGCTTGTTTTTTTGTTTGTTTGGTTTTGAGGTAGGGTCTCACTCTGTAGCTCTGGCTGGTCCTGAACTCACTGTAGAGCCCAGGCTGGCCTTGGACTTATGGCAATCCTCCTGATTCAGTCTCCCAAGTGGTGGGATTACAGGCATGTGCTGTCATGCCCAGCTTTATTTTTTTCCTTTTTTCTTTTCTTTCCTTTTTCCTTCTTTTTTTTCTCTCTGCACAAATCGAAGAACACACTTTTCCTTTTAAGCACTGAGACTAGCCAGGTTCTATGTTAGTCTTTGAGAACACTGTGGTGAACGACAGAAATGCACTTGCAGTCTTGAGCAAACTCAGAAGAGCACGGAGAGGCACAATTCCTCTGTGAGAGTAGGGCCAGAGCACTTCCAATGCAATCTCGGCAGCCCAGGACTCCTCAACTTCTTTAAGAACATTCTAGGAACTTCTTCAGGCTTTCTGATATGGAGGAGGGGTGGGGAAAGGAAGGGCTCCTCTTCTGTGTTCCAAAAGAACTTGAAGTACTTCCAAAGACAGTAAGCATCTTCCATGGCAGAAGGAAACGTGTCTTCCCTTTCTTATTCATTTTCATAAACCTCAGCCCCTGGCATTATGGTAGCTCTCAGCAGCCTTTTAAAAAAATATTCAGTGACTAAATAAGTCCTACAGGCAATATGGAAGCTGCTTATCAACAAAATAGTGACACCACACCAGGCAGTGCTCTGAGTTCTTCATGTGTTTGAGAGCTTGCTTCCTCCTCATAACAACCCTCTAAGGTAGGCAGAGGCCATGTTCCTGCCCCAGATGGGAAGGCAAACCACAAGAAGAGTGGCAGGAGTGAATCTAGACACCTGTCCTCACGTTTCCCTGCTAGGCAGCTGCTTCTCCCAGAAAAGAGATCAGAAGAGAACCAGCAGGCAATTGGGAACAGCCTCATTCACAGTGGTCCTCGAATTCTGCCACACCCAGGAATCTAAATGTTCAGAATGGACCCTGAGGCCAAATAAATCAGAATATCTGAGAATGAGACTCTGGTTTCTGTAATTTTTTAAACTCTCCAAGTGACTCTTAGATGCAGTCAAATTTGAAAGCCACCTTCTCTGCCTGGCCGCTGAAGTGCTGACAGTGGGCCAGGAGTATCAGTAGCATTTGGGAACTGGTTGGAGATGCAGGATCTCAGCCCCCATGCCTAAACCTGTAGGATTAAAACCTGTAGTTGAATAAGGGTGCCTCCCCATGATTCATTTGCATTAAAGTTTGAGAAATGCTCGTTTAGAGCTTAAGTGCTCAAACTCTCGTTATTCTAACAGGCTTCTGTTTTTAAGTCTTTAATAAGTAGCTTTCAAAACTCCAGTCAAAAAGCTCAGTATTAATCTGATTGACCCAGAAAATTACCTTAAAGAAAGAAAACTATGACCTTTTATTTTCTAATATATGAGGAGTTGGGGAGGAAAAACTATACTGCTGATGATGTCCAACAGAACCTAAGTTCAGTCCATCCCAGAAGAGACTGAAGAATTGCTCCAGCCTGCCTTCCTCCTCCTGAGCCAGAGTTAAGGACCCATCGTACGGCCTTAGCAAGATCAGGACCAAGTTTGGGCCACCACAGAGGTTAAGAAAATCCTCTAAGCCAGGCATAGTGGTATACACATGTAATCACAGCATTCTGGGAGGCTGAGGCAGGAAGAGAATAATTTCTAACCCAGCCTGGGAAAACTGGTGATTTAGTGAGACTCTGTCTCAAAATAAAAAAATAAAGAGGTCTGGAGATGTGACTGAGGGCAGAGACCCAGGGTTCAACCCGTAGCATTCCCCCCAAAACCACCTCCAATAAAAACGGCAAGCAGAAGCATTTGGTTTTTCACAGCTTTCTTCAGCTTTTTCTCTGTAGCATGTTTTTTGTCAAAAACCCACAAATGACAACAAAAATCCTTTTCTCCCAGTGGAGGTCTTGCTGTTGTCATCAACACTCTGAGCCTAACTAAAAACACTGCCCAGCTTTTTAGTTCTTTTGTTCATTTGCCATTGCTTAGGGGTGTAATTTGTTTTACTTTGTCTCTACCAATTTCTAGAAACTGCTTAGCAGGGTATATAAAAATGAATTTCTTACAGACAATACTAGTTTTCACAACCTCATCCATTCCCCACCCTGCAATCACATAATCTCATCATTAAACCTGAGAGCAACTGTCAGTCAGTTTAGCTTGTGAGGTCTGTGGGAAGAAAAGAGAATATCTCAGAGAGGCATGGTGGAGGGGGTGGGGCAGAATAGGTTATTGCATGACCCTGGGAAATTACTTAACCCCTCTGAATCAATTTTTGTACCTCTTGGAGAAAATTATTTCTCTTTTAAAGGGTTGTCAAGAGGATTAACTAAGCTGACATACACTAATATGACAGTAAATATCTGTAACATTAAAAATTTATTATATCATAGTTTCTATGGGTCATGAACCAGCTTAGCTGCATGAGTTTAGCTCAGGGTCTCACATGATGTTGTCTGGATCTGTAATTATCTAAAAGTTTCACTGGAGTTGGAGGATCTGCTTCTAAGGTGACTCATTTATGTGGCTGTTGGCAGAAGACCTTAGTTCCTTGGCACATGACCTCTTCATAGGTTTGCTTTTCCCAGAGGGAGTCATGAAATAGAGAGAGTCAGAATATTAATACCTTTTCAGACCTACCTTCAGAAGCCACATGCCACTACTTTTACCATGTTCTGTTGGTCACCCAAGCCACCCATGCTATAGCATGGAGGGTATGCCACGTAGAGTGCAAATACCAGGAGATGGAATTAGGGTCTGTCTCAGGGGCTGGCTTCCATAGCATTTGTAGTGCTGTATCTGCCCTCTTGCTTACAGTCTGCATCTCTCTGTTCTAACTAATAAATACTCTGAAAAGGAAAAGGAAGACACTTGAAGGATTCAGCTTCATTCTCTCCTTTTTTTTTAATGTGGCTGAATTGAAAGCTTCTATGCTTACGTCAGGTGTTCAGCAATGACTCAGAAATCTGGGACAAGGCCATGTGTGGTGGCCTATGGTTCTGTAAACACAGCATTCTGAAGACTAAGGTGAGAGAATCACAAGTTCAAGCCCAGCCTGGGCAACTTAGTGAGACCCTGCCTCAAAACATTAAAAAAAATGGCTAGAGAAATTAGAAATTAGAAGACCCTGGGTTCATTCCCACTGTTGAAAAAAAAATGGGCCCAGACCCTGAATGTACCTCAGTTCATCTGAAGAACATGGAAGCACACCGCGTTGCTCCTTGTTTTATTACTCTTTGGTACTCAGTCACTTTCTCCTTGAATTGATTAATTCTATGGATGTTATTCTTGAAGATGTCAGGTAGATAGTCACAACCAGTAGTACATATACTACCTGCAGTTGCCTTCCTTGTTCTGAACTATCTACCCTTACAGACAAGTTACTTACTTCTGGATCCCTGACAGTATGGTGGCATAACTGTGGATTTCCTTATCGAATGGTGGGATTACCATGACTTTTTACTCTAGGAACAGACTATAAAATGCCCAAAAAGAGAAAGCTAGGTAGTACCGAGTTCTCTAATGCGAACAATGAGTAGCATACAGAGAGAAAAGAGCCAGACTTTCCCCTTCTGTTTCTTGCTTGGTAGCCAAGGGTTTATCATTTTTAAGCCTGTGGCAAATAATGATAATAATAACAAAATAATAAATGAAAAGACCTCCAGGACATTGTTCTAAAAGATTCCATGCTAGAGCCTTGAGCCTGACTAATATAAGTGGTGAATGAATGAGTGGATGGTTGGATGGATTCATTAATTCTCTAGTTACCACACATGACCAGGGATGATACTCAGCTGGCAGGTGCCCATCTACAGTAAGGGCCAGTGTTGACTCCTATTGGTCAGGTCTCTGCTTGGCTGGCACCTACATTGTAACGGTCATTACCAGATGGCACTTAGTCTCTGAGAACATGGCTCCACTTTGCTAACTCGGTTACAAAGAAATATTTAGAACTCAGTCTTATACAGCTCATTCACAGGTCTGGTTAGAGGGAGAGGGGTTAGAGTCCTGTTGGGAAGGCAGATGGAAGGTGTGGGACCTGGCTGTCTCAGAGCTGCGGAAAAGATGGATCTTGAAGGAGGACTAAGACTTAGAAGTAGATCAAACTGAGACTAGATGAATATAGCTCTCTAATACATCCAGAGGCAAAACGTAGGATGAACAAGGGGATACAAAGGCTCACTGAAGTTGAGGACAATGGAGAAGAAGCAAGAGGAAAAATATATCAGTTCCATTCAGCTGAGAGAACTGGGCTTTATTCAATGATAGTTAACAAAATGCAGAAGTAAGCCATCCATCACTGGTATGGCTGGTGTGGTTCCAGTTCATCAGGGACCTAAATTTCTCTTGTTGCTCCTTTATTCTTAATGTGTGACCTCCACGTTATGGTCTAAAATAGCAACTAAGGCTTCAACCATCCTGTCCACCCTCCATTCAGCAGGAATGAAGGAGCAAGATGAACATACTCTGTGCTTTTAAAGCAGGTTTTCTCAACTTGAGTATCATTGACATTTTGGGCCTGGTAATTCATTTGGTGTTGTAAACTATAAGATATTTAGCAGCATCTCTGTCCTCTGCTCATCAGATGCTGCTGTAGCTCCCTAGTTCCCTGCGGTGACAGACGTATCTCCAGATACTGACAAATGTCTCTGTGGGGTGGGGGAAGCCTCCCCACATTGAGAACCACTGCTCTCAGTTAACCTCCCTGAAGCTGCCCTCAATCCCTCTGCTTAGGTACCATTAATCAGAACTTAATAACACAACTTAGCCACAGGGTCTGAGAACCATAATCGTTATTCTAGGCGTTTATGTGCGCAGCTAAAAATCAGGTGTTCTGGTACTAGAAAAGGTGAGAAGAGATGCTGGAGACAATGCAGGTATTTGGATTCAGATGAATTTTGGCCATTTTGTCTTGGGTCTCAGATCCTAGCTGCTTGGTAAGAATGGCAGGACCTTTGGTGGGAGGATGTGTGCTCCCAGCCACAGTGGCACCTGGGTTCTGTGAGTAGGAGATGAGTGTTCAGTTGAGAAAAATGAGCATTGCGTCTCATTTGTGCCTTATAAATGGCCTAAGCCTGTTTAAGAAAGTGTTATAAAGCGCAGGATGTCCTAGTCACTGTTGCTTTTGGAGATCTCTGTAGGCTGGGTTCCTGTGAGAAAGCACTAATATAGTTTCCTCCTTTCCTCCCTCCTTCCTTCTCATGCCTTCTCCTTCCCCTTTTTTCCTTCCCTTTTCCTCCATTCTTTCACCCCTCTCTATCCCTTCCCCCTCTCCCTTATTTACTTCTCCCTTCCCTTTAAATATGTTTATAAGAGCCTGACTCTAAAATCAGAAGACCTAGATATTTGGCCTGATCTTGTCACTAGAATAGGGTGAGTCATTTAACCTCTATTTATTTCAGGGCCCTGTTTTGTAAAGTGATGGAGCTTCCCAAGTGATTGCTAGTGTTCCCTCCAGCTCTAAAATGCCTCTGTCCTCTGAAGTTCACAAGACTGAGAAGTGGCAGAGAAATTCCTTCTTTGATAAGTTGCATTGAGACAGCTCCTGGCTGTTATCTGTCTGCCCAATTCCCCTGCTGTGTAAGGTCCCAGCCTGGCAGATGTCACTTAGATTCCTCTCACTGCCTCCAGAGAGGCCTTTTCTGGATAAATGGCATACTTGTCACACTAAATATGACCAATTCAAATCATGCCGTATGTGCCTCATTACCAACCTGTTCCTGTGCCAGCCAGATGGATGTGGTGTTTCCTGGGCTCCTGGCTAGGGGGTGACATGGCCCTGATGATGGTACAGCTGTCCCATAGGGGTGCTTTTGTTTCACTTGTCAGCTACCGAAGCCTATCTAAATTTTGTTCATCTAGCTAAAGTATTTCTATGTCTTTATTTGTTTAATAAATACTTCTCGGGTATTATGGTATGGGACTGGCATTCTGCACAGTTCCAGACATGCAAAAGCACATAAGTCACAGGCCCTTTCTTCATGGAGCTGGCACTGACCATGGCCTTCCAGTACCCACTATCTTTTCCTACCTAACTGTCATAGTTTTCTCATTACTGGAACCAAATGCTCAATATCTATAATTTAAGGGGGGAAAGATTTATTTTAGCTCATACTTGGAGAAGGTCTCATATAGTCCATTCATGGGCAGCTGGCAATGGTGGAAGCAGATGGCGAAGCTTAGTTGGAGAAAAGCTGTTCATGGCATGGAGACAGAAAACCAAGTGTGGAAGGAGGAGTGGAGCTAGCATATATCCTTCCAGGTCCTGTCCCAGTGATCTGCCCCTGTCGGGTCGCAATCCCAGTAATCCACCACACACCTGTAGTTCACCGCATTCCCATAAACTACCATCCAAATACATGAGGCTTTGGGGGACATTCCAGATCCAAACTGTAACACTAGCTTTCCAGACTTTTTCCCCTGCACTGGGGACAGTGATCTTCTTTAGTTCCTCCCAGCTGTCACACTGTTCCTGTCTCTGTGAAGGCTTTGCACATGCACATGATCAGTCTGAACAGGGACCACTGGACCTATGTAACACATGCATGTATACATATGTGTGCACACACATGTAAATACATATAAACACATGTACACACATACATGTATAAACCCCTACATTTCATCCTGGTCGTGGTTTCCTTATTCTGCAGAATTCAGCTTAAACATTCCTCCTTGAGGGAGAACCTGATTGCCTCCACTATAAGACACAATCTAAAGCACACCTCCATCATTTCTGCAGTGCCCTGGCTTTCCTTTTCCAAACACTCACTGTTTGATAACTCCCATTTTTAGTGTTCTAGCTCACTGAACTGCACACTGTCTGGTAGCATTGAGGATCCAGTTATTTGGTCACCACCGGGTCAAATCCTGGTGCCCTCCATGACCTTGATAAATGAAGAGTGAAGAAATACATCGATAAATGAAACTATGGCAGGGAGAAATGCATAGGCAAACACACCCCAGAAAGTTCTGTACCACAGTTGTGAGCAAAGGCTAGTGGGCAGCCTGAGAGAACTGGGTGCTGGTCACTGGAACAGGCAAGTGATGGGTGGCAGGAGCTCTCAGGAGAAAGTTGGGCCTGATCTTTAAGACAGAGTCAGAATTAGTAAAGTGAAGAAGAGAGGAAAGAGCAGCCCAGGCAGGAGAAGGAGCAAGAGTAAAGCAAGAGGCGTGAGTCCCTGGGCTCCAGGGCCTGGGAGAAGCTCCTACCCTTCGCTTTTGAAAAATAAATGGAGCCACACGCTAAAAATAATTCCACTTGTCTGGAACTGTTCACAAGGAAGAGGATGAGGGCTAGCATGTAGGCCACCAAGGGTGGAAAGGGGCTTTTATTGGATCCCATAGTTGGCACAGAAATAGAGGGCCAGGTTAGCAGAGCTCCCCGACAGAGACAAAACTTGACAAAGAACAGACGGCTGTTATGTCCTGTACAGGCCTGTGAGTGCTGCCATCCTCCTGCTCCCATGGTCTGGTCAGCAAGTGCCAGCCAGTGGTTGCAGATTCCAAGGCTTAGGCCTGGGAAGGAGGGTGGAAGGCGGAGCTCAAAGCAGAGAAAAAGTGGCCTGTAGAATCCCCATGGCAGGAGGCAGGCCGAGGATGCAGAATGATAGGAAGCAGGACCTTGTTTGCTTTCCAAGCAAAAGATAGGACTGCCTCTTAACTGGGTAACCCCTGGTTTTCTCTCTGAAGAGACCTTAAACTTACCCATATTCCCTCTTCTACCCCGGGATCAAACCCAGTGCCTCGTACATACTAGGCAAGTGCTGTACCCTGAGACCTTAACATACATACATACGTATGTATGTACGTAAATTTGTTTGTGGTATTGGGATTTTAGGACCTTCACATTGTGCTGCATCCCACCTATTTGAGGCAGGGCCTCAATTTGTAGTCCAGGCTCATCCTGAATTCACTCTGTGGCTTCAAATTCAGGTAATCCTCTTACCTCAGCCTCCCAAGTACTGGGATTACAGGTGTGCACTACCATACCTAGCTTATATGATGCTGGGGAATTGAATTCACGGCCTTGGATATGCCAAGTAGGCACTTTAACCACTGAGAGACATCTCCAGACCTCCAACCCCTATTTTAATGTTTTATTTTGAGAAAGGGTCTCACTAAATTGCTGAGTTTCCCAGGCTAAGCTTGGGTTTGTGATCTTCCTGCCTCAATAGTCTCCCAGAGTACTGCCAATACAGGTTATGCCACTATGCCCAGCAACCTGGAGCTTTAAAAGCCTTGATCACTATTTCTACTATGAAAGAGCTTAAATCTGCAAAACATATTAGCTCCTTGCAGGAAGGTGGGAGAATGAGCCAGGGGGGGATCCTGCTGTGTAACTCCTCCAAGCAAAGCAGGCATGGAGGTTGGATCCTGAAGGCCAGGCTGACTGCCCATGGGAGAGGGCCGCCACAGACTGATGTGGGTGTGAGGGCAGCTGCCAGCTAAGGTAAACACTCCAAGGTCACAGGCCTGGAAATGAGACTGGAGCCCTGAACTGGGGTAAGGGACATAGTTGTAGCACTCAAAATTTTCCTTGTGTACTGAGCAGAGTTTAATGTGTACTGACTGCCTCCCTAACTCTGCCTTGCTTATGGAGACAATGATGTCACTCTTATGTAACCTGGAGACTCCAGTTTCAGAGCTGACTACACCTCTGAGGAGTCTCAGTCCTTGTGAGTTTTGATGGATGCTGGAGAGCTGAGAAAGGGGGTGGTTTGGAACAAAATCCCTCAGCTAAGCCTATCAAAGCTCCCTCTTGAAGGACATCTTGTTCAGAATAGCTTGGTTCTCCCACAGACAGGGATCAACCATCAGCTACATGGACACACAGAACCTAGTGCCCAAGCATAATTTATTTAAATCTGGAGTGACTTTTTTTGATGAAACAAAGAAGAAATAATGAAGAGAAAGAGCCCTGGCAAGCAACTTTGTGCTTACAGAATGCGCAGAAAAAGAAAATGTCACTTGAGGAATGGGAAAAGGAAATGAAGAGGCTTGTGTAACAGGAAGTCTGGAAAGAACAAATGCAGAAAACTAAGTAGGCAGGAGAGAGGGCCAGGAAGAGAGGAAGGTGTGAGAGGACAAAGGGGAGGTAGGGAGTTGCTGCACGTGGAGTCGGGGCAGTGGGAGACATGTGGCCGCGCTCTGATGGGAGACTTCATTTTATACCCAGCACCTAGAGCAAGCCGGGTGTGAAATGGAGCAAATGGCTGGTCACCGTAAAGATGAGGTTGGCACAGCACAGAAAGTGTGATTACCCCCGCTTGACACATGAGGAAGCAGGCCCAAGTGATTAAGTAGATTGCTTGCTTGTAGCCAGGAAGTGGCAGGACTGGAATGTGGACTCAGTTCAGCCCTGGGGGCACACACAGTCACCACAGCGAATGCTAGATCAGGTGAATCGCCAAGGGATCCCAAGTGGCAGGCAGAAATTATGATGTTCAGCTCACAGGATGGAGCAAAAGCCCTGAGAGGGAGGTGGCAGGCCCTGGAGGTCGACATCAAATGGTGGTGATGATGATGCTTTTGTTCTTCCAGTGCTAGGTCTTGAACCTAGGGCTTTTCACATACTGGACAAGCTATTACTGGGCAAGCCCAGGTCTACTTTTTGATGTTTGGGCTTTAGTGTGAACCTAAGTGTGCTAATACTGCCTTGTCCTAAATAGAATAATACAGAACCCAATAAAAATTTCTGGACCCCTTTTTGTGTGCAAAGCATTGAGCTGGGTGTTAAGAGAAATATCATTAAGTATTTAAAAGAGATGCATGGTACTAACAAGGTTATAATCTAATTGTAGAAAACATTAACACATGAAAAATTAAATAGTAAAGACTGAGATATTAAAGGTGTCATAAAATAGCACATGGTTAGGGCCAAACAGGGGGCCAGAGATGCAGGAGCAGCTGCTGAGGCCTGGGTAGACTGGGGCGCTTTATGAGCATTCCCGAGCCTGGTATAGCTGAGAGGGATGGGAGGTTTAGGGATGGTGAGAAAACAGGAGAAGAAGCATGAATTCCTTGGGTGGAAAGTTCTGGGAGGAAAATTGCTGCCAAGGCCTAGACAGGAGCCTGGAGAGTAAGCAGAGGAGATCAGCGTAGAACCCTGTGAGGGCTTGAGAGTGGTGGAGGGTGGGCTGAGGGTTGAGGGTCGACTAGAAAAGGACTGTGAAAGCCAGGAGGATGAAGAATCTAACATGGGGTAGAAAGATACATGTCCATCTTGAACTGAGAAGCAGCCAGGACAGATGGGGACTGAAAACAGAAGGAAAGTAATATTGGGAATGCTGCCAGAGAAGATGTGGAGGACCCAGGGGGAAGGCTGGAGTGGCTTGTGGCTAAGAGCCCTATGACTGCAGAGCCAGGGTGACTTTAAATTCCATCTCTGCCAGTTTGGAGCCATGTGAAAGGCCGAGCTACTCAACCTTTCTGCTGCTCATTTCTCATTTGTAAAATGAGAGAGAGAGAGAAAAAAAAAACATTTCATGGAATGGCTATGAAGTTGATTTAATAAAGTGATAGCATATGTGACACACAATGTTTCAGGACATGGTGGCTTTCAGAAGTCATAGAAGAGACGTGCTGGGGAGGCTGAGAACCAGAAAGCAATGCCCGAGTATGGTGGCCATTCACATACAGGCTCGATCAACCACTGGCAGAAAAGGACAGGAAGCTGGAAGGGTAACATGAAGCAGCTGCAGGGATTCCTGTTGTGAGGATAGTGTTGGCTCAACAGGATATGTGGGGACCAGGGAAACAGATGACCAAGGAGTCAGTGTTGTGGAACAACCCAGGAAGGCATTGACTACTCCCAGACTTAGGGCAGACAAGCTAGTTCAATTATTGTAGGGTCCTCTCCCCACTGATTTCTGCATTTTGTTTGCCTCCCGACCCTGAAGGCAGTTTCAGGACTTCTTGCAAAATATAGGTTAGTGTCTATTTTTACAATTGTAGCTAAGACATTTGGGGACTTTATTTTGTTCCATACTCATTTTTTTTTTCTTGAATTCCTGAACATCTTGGTTCTGACAATGATGATTATTTTGACATTGTCAATCTAGAATCAGTGGCTGAAATGCATTCGATATTATAATCAATTGCTTGTTTAAACAGTTTTAATTTCTAAAGGCCTTTGGGAGCTACTTACCAATGCAAGCAAAGCTAGAAATCACAACATAATTTCAAAGCATGGCTTGCGAGATACCTTTGCAGAAAATGAACTATTCTGTCAATTCTTTCTACTTCAGTAGAACAAACTCGGTCATTGTGGGCTTCCACTGCAACTAATTTATATTAAGTGCCTACTATGTGCTATGTGGTGTATGATCATAAGCTCAGCAATGTAGCCCTTATTCTCATGGAATTTTATAACATACTTTGCAAATAGTCTGTGGGTACTGGGGCTACAGGTCACTAGTAGAGCACTTGCTTAACATGCGCAAGGCCCTGAGGGTGATCTGCGCTGTAAAATGAAACAACAAGGGCAAAAACAAATTAGCCGACAGCTTTGCAAAGCAGGATGACTTGATTTCATATCCATTTGTTCTTTGAGAAATAAAAATGTTACTTTTCTCTGAAGAACACTGAATGTTCATGTTCTCATTTTTGTAGATATGAGTATACAGAAAGCTGTGAATCCTATTATGATAAACACAACACAATGCTGATCAAAGGTATTTCATCAGCACTCTGAGCTAGTCATGTCAAACCACTTGGGAGACAAGTGGCTGCCAAATAATAAACAACTGGGCAATTGTAAAGCAGGGAAGAGACTTATCATCTCCATTCTACAGATGAGATTCTTCATTCATGCTCTGTATATGTCTGTTAGTGATTAGGGCATCTTTACACAAATGATACACGATCCATTCTCATGTTCATTTCATTTTCAGAAGAAGCCTAAGAGGCAGGTTGAGTCAGGTGATGGGATTTCAGCATAGATAAGAAGTGACTTTCCTCCAGTTGTAGGGTATTCTTCCCAGCCCGAGTCTCCACCCTGGGAAACTGACCTTCACAGCCTGATCTGCAGCACCAGCATCCAAGGTGAAGTACCCAGTGCAATTCCACATAAACTGCTCACTTATGTGTGAGACTTCTTCCTCAGAATATGCTCACAACCCAAAACACAAAGGCTCCACAGAAAATGGCCCAAGTTCACTACTGCACGTCTCTGTTCATAAGGTAAAGTTGAGTGAAAAAAGATAACTAGTTCATGCTCAGAAATGTTTTTTCTCGTTCTTGATCTACTTATTTCTCCTAATTTGCCTCTGAGCTTCTCCTTGGAGTCTACAAAATGCTTCTCTCTAGTGTCTTGGTAAAGAAGGAAACACATATGAAGTAATCATAAGGAGGCACCGAGCCCCCTGGGAGGAGTAAGTGTGGCTAGGAGGCATGGTGCAACAAGAAATGCCTGCCTCAGCAGGCACGGGGTCGCATTTGTAATGGAATTGCTGGTCTGTTCTGCTTGTTGCTGTCACTTAACTGTGCAAGCTCTGTGGGGCAAGTTGTGCCCCCTGCCTCTCCACCTAGCCCCAGTACAGTGTCTGGTGTACAGTTCATGCCCAATAGCTCTTTACTGAAGTAGGAAGGCAGGATCGTATATGTGGGCACCTAAGCTTCTGAGAAAGAACACGTAGGCAGGAACCTAAGTCTGGATAAGAGCAAAGTTTGTATTCCATCTGTGAAAACAGAGCTGTTGGCTTAGACTGGGGAAAAGCTCTATGGCCCAAACCTGTTAAAAGAACAGGATCAGCCAGGGTTTGGTGGACATTAAAGGGCACATGTGCATGCCCTGGCCACTGCACAGGGTCAGTGGGCAGGCCTGCAGGGGTGTTACCAGCCTGGGGGTTGCAACATAACTGTGAGATCACTGAAGTGAATGATCGTAGTGAAAGCAAGCTGCAGAGGGCAGAGCACCCGTCCCGTACAGAAAGAGAGCCAGGACAGATCGGAGAGCTTTGTTGAGGGAGTTGGGAGTGACCAAGATATGTTGGAGGTCATCTGACTGTTAGGTTCCACTTGCTGCCTACTCGTAGCACAGAACTCACTGGGCTTTCGGCTCCCCACACACATGGTCAGAGACTTTCAGAAAAATGTCTCAGCTGTGCCAGTAAAGTGAAGTCCCTCAACAATAGGATCACCGAATCCTAGGAAAACAAGGCAATAGAACATATGCAGAAATACTTGATTCCCCAGAAGCTAATGTCACATAGGCCCTGAAATAATGGAACTTATAGGAAAAGAAGTAAAAAACAAAGAGTAGACCAAGCAGTCAATCAGTTCAAAAAAGACATACTTAAACAAATGCAAGAATTTATTAGTAAGATTAAAGAGAAATTTAATAAACCAATAATGTTCTTAATGGATAAGAGACTTACAAGTTTATAGACTCAAATAAAAAGCTGACTGAGGTAAATAAGGCAACGTGACACACGAAGGAACATTTTGTCAGAGAAATGGAAAATCTGAAAAGAAATATAGCTGAAATTCAGAATATGAAAAACTCATTTGAAAGCAGGGAAAGCTGGCTGGAACATTATGAGAGCAGAATTTCAGACTTGGAAGGCAAGGTTGACAAATTAAATACTGTATTCAGGGATTAGTCCATAAGAAGTCATCCAGGTAGCTGGATACAACAAATGATGGATGACGCAAAGAGAACCAATCCCAGAATTACGGGTGCGAGGAGACCAGAAAATACAAAATATTTATTCACTGACATCGTGGCAGACAATTTCCCTAATCAAGGAAAATGAATTAATATTCAAGAAGCCTATAGAACACCAAATAGCCTTGACCAGGAAAGAAACTTACCATGTCACATCACAATCAAAACCTCAGAAATTCAGCACAAAGGAAGAATACTGAAAGCAGTAAGAGAAAAACAGACATTGTTCAAGGCAAACTCATCCAAATAACTGCATATTTCTCAATGAAAACCTGAAAGTCCAGAAGATCCTGGAACAAAAGTCTTTGCTTTAAAAGAAATGAAGTGTCAACCCAAGTTGTTGTATCCAGCAAATTTATTCCTAAAAAGTAAGAAGTAAAAGTTTTTCATGGCAAGAAAAAACTGTTAAGGAATTTGTGACCACTGGACTAGCATAGCAGAAAATACTTAAAGGAATCTTATATAGAAACAAAGAGAAGAGCAGTTCCAAAGAACTCAGAGAAAAGAGAAAGTGTAACAAAAAAGAAAGAAAGAAAAAAGCAGTGAAGCATCAGTGCCAGAAAAACAAGACAATGACAGAATTCGGCAAGAATCTTACAGTAATGACTCTCAGTGCTAATGGTCTGAACTTGCCAATCAAACACAGACTTGCAGACTGGATCAAAAAACAAAATCCATTCATTTGTAGTCTGCAAGAGACACACATCACCCACAGAGAAGCTCACTGACTGAAGGTGAAAGAGTGGAAACTAGTACTCCATACTACTAGACACCAAAAACCAGCAGGAGCAGCTACACTATTTTTAGACACAGAAGATTTCAAAACAATACAGATTAGAAGACACAAAGATGGGCACTATATACTGGTAAAAAGAAACAATCCCACAAGAAGAACTCACAGTTATAAACATTATGCACCCAGTGTTGTTGTACCCAGTTAGATAAAGCAGAAACAATTGGACATGAAAGGTCAAATAGACCCCGTTACATTCATACTAGAGGGCTTTAATATCCCACTTTCACAAAGACACAGGTCAACCAGACCCCCCCAAAAAAAAAATCAACAGACACATCAAAGTTAAATCACACCATAGAACAAAGAGACATAACAGATATCTACAGAATGTTATATCCAGTACCAACAGAACATGGCTTTTTCTCAGCAGCGCATGGGAAATTTTTTAAATAAACCATATCCTTGGCCATAAGACAAGCTTAAACAAATAACAGATGAAATAATTTCCTGCATACTTTCAGATTGTAGTGGAAACTGGAAATCAACAGCAAAAGAAATCACAGATACTATACAAATATATTGGGATTAAATAATACATTATTGAACAAGCAATGGATCACAGAAGAAATCAGGGAAGAAATGAAAAACTTCCTAAAGTGAAATGGCAGTGAAAGCACATCATACCAGAATCTATGGGACACAGTGCACGCAACTCTGGGGGAAATTTATAGCTGTGAATGCACATATTAAAATACAGCAACTTGAGGTAAATAGTTGAATGATGTAGCTCAGAGTCCTAGAGAAATAAGAACAAGCCAAATCAAAAACAGTAGAAGGAAAGAAGTTATGAATCAGAGCAGAGATTAATGGGATATAAACTAAATTTTAAAAAATCAAATAGTTTTTTTCTTCAGAAGGATAAATAAGGTTGATAAATCTCTAGTCAAACTCACCAAAAGAAGGAAAGAAAAAATTGACATCAAAGCAATTAGAAATGAAAAAGTGAAAACACAACAGACAGTGTTGAAATCCATAGCATTATAAGAAATATTTTTGAAAAGTTGTATTCCAAATAAATTCAAGATCACAGAAGAAACGAATAAATTCCTGAACACCAAAATTAAGACAAAAAGATGTAAAAACCTTAAATAAAGCAGTAACCAGGGATGGAATTGAGGCAATAATAGAGAATCTACCAACAAAGAAAAGCCCAAGACCTGATGGTTTCACTGCAGAATTTTATGACAACTTTAGGGAAGAGGCAGTGCCAATGTTTCTCATGCTTTTACAAGAAATTGAAAGAGAAAGAACACTGCCAAATTCCATCCTGGAAACTTGTATCACATTGATCTCAAAACCAGATAAAGACCTGACAATAAAAGTACAGTGTAATTTCCTTAATGAATATCCGTGACAAGATACTTGCATAGAGAATTCAACAAATTGTTAAGATCATACACCATGACCAAGTTGGCTTTATCTCAGGGATGCAGGGATAGTTCAGCATACATAAATAACAAATGTAACACAAAAAATCAAATATAAAAAATCACAAGATTATCCCCATAGATTCAAAAAAGCATTTAACAAAATGTAACATCCTTTCATTATTAAAACCTGATAAAAATAGGTATAAAAGAATCTTACCTCAGGCTGATAAAATCAACTTGTGAGAGTCCTACTGTCTATGTAATCCTAATGGGAAAACTGAAGCATTTCCCCTAAAGTCAGAAACAAGTCAAAGGTATTTATTCTCACCACTTCTGTTCAACATAGTACTCAAAACCTTAGACAGAGAAATTAAACAAGAGCATGGAATAAAGGGAATATGTATAGTGAAGGAAGAAGTCAAACTATCTTTATTTTCAGGTGACATGATCATTTACACAGAGGATCCCAAAAACTCTACCAGAAGACTCTTAGAATTAGTAAGCAAATTCAGCCAAGTTGTAGGATATAAAATAAATATGCAAAAAGAAATACCATTCCTCTATCAAAACAATGAAAACGTAGAGAAATCAGAAAAACAATCCCATTAACAGCAGCCTCAGGGTAAATTAAATACCTAGGAATCAACCTATGCAAGGAAGTGAAGGACTTTGCTATAGAAAACTAGTATTTGAAAGAATTTGAAGAGAATATTAGAAAATGGAAAAGCATTCTCTGTTCCAGGATCGGCAGAACCAATGTCGTCAAAGTTGCCATAGTACCAAAACTTACGTACAGATTCAGTGTAATCCCAATCAAAATAACAATAATATTTTTTCAGAGAACTAGAAAGAAAAAAGGTCCTAGAATCTATATGGAAACAGAAGAGACCCAGGATAGCCAAGGAGGCAACAAAACAAAAGCAATACTGGCCATCAAGTTATATTACAAAGCAACAGTGATAAAAACTACGTGGTATGTGCACAAAACCAGACAAGTGGATCAATGGAACAATCCTGATTGTGCAGAGACAACCCTGAGCACTTTCAGCCATCTGTTCTTTGATAAGGGGTCAAAAATATACACTGGAGTAAAGATAGGCTCTTTAACAAAGAAAAAAACTAGGAAAACTAGTTAACCTCATGCAGAAGAATGAAACTCAACCCACATCCTTTACCATGTACCAAAATCAAATAAAAATGGATCAAAGACCCCGATATTAAAATGAAAACACTGCACTTGGAAGATAAAATACCCCTGAATTTATAGGCATAGGCAAGGATCTTCTCAAAACACCCAGTGCACATGATGTAGCACTAAGAATCACAGGTGGGGTGATACCAAATTAAAAAGCTTTTGCACAGTAAAGGAAGTAATTAACAGAATGAAGAGAGAACTGATAGAATGGGAAAAAAAGTTTGCCCACTACTCCTTGGGCAGAGGGCTATTACCCAGAATATACAAAGAATTGAAAAAAATTAGACCCCCCCCCAAAATAAAAGACCCCATAATTAGGGCAACTGAAATGAATAGACAGTTCTCAGAAGAATAAATACATGAAAAATAAATAAAGGAAAATAAAGTACATAAAAATAAACACATGAAAAATGGTCAGCATCTTGAGCCATCAGAGAAATGCAAATTAAAACAACACTGAGGTTGAGGTTCTAACTCCAGTAGGAATAGCTGCTATCAAGAACTCAAAAAACAATAAATGCTGGAGAAATTGTGGAGAAAAAGGAACTCTTCTACTGGCAGAACTGTAAACTGGTACAACCATTATGAAAAGCTGTATGGAGATTCCTGAAAATAGATATCCTATTTGACCCAACTATACTTCTTCTGGGTATTTTCCCCAAATAGTTAAAGTCATCATACAAGAGTGGTATATCCACATTCAAGTTTATAGAAGCACAACTTATAATAGGTAAATCTTGAGGGCAGCTGATATTTTCATCAATAGATGAATGGATATAGAAGATGTAGCATGTTTTAACAACAGAGTACTACTCTGCCATACAGAAAGATAAATTTGAATCATTTATAGGAAAATGGATACACTTTGAGACCATTGAGCTTAGTGAAATGAATCAGGCCTAAAAAGTTAAATATCACATTGTTTTTCTTGTATGAGAAAAAATAAACCTTAAAAAAAAGTAATAAAAGAGCAAAGAGAGATGAACAAAGTAAGCAGATTGGCCTTGTAGAGAGGGAAAGGGGATGTAGGAGGATGAAGGGTGGGAATGAGAAAGAGAAGAATGATCTATATGTGATATGTAGAGCATATAGAGCTTATAGAGCAGATTGCTGTTATTATGTATCACCAATACATACTAATAAAAGAATTTTTTAAAAATTTATGTCAACCAAGGCACGGTGGCTGCAATGTTGGAAAGGGCCAACAGAGGGCAGCCATCACAAAGACTTCATTGATGGCCATTTCAGACATCAAAACTGACATTACCAGTACTGGGATGGACAGTAGCCAGGGCAGCAGTCACAGTAAGAAGCACTAACAGGGATACAACATCACCTCTGTGATTGTCCTGTCAGAAGAAAAGCTTACGTAATTAAAATTCTGAAACATGTGATAAACCAAATTCAAAGTCAGTCTACCAAACAATTGGCTTGACACACCTTCAAATATGTCAGGGCCCAAAAGTTAAAAGAAAGGCTGAATTACCATTCCGGGCTAAAGGAAATTGAAAAGATAGGATGAGTACATGCAATAAATGATTGATCTTTGGATTCTGGGCTGGCAATAAAGACATGTATGTGAAGGACATTGTTGGGACAATTGATATAACTTGAATTTGGATTATAGTTTAATAGTATATCAATATAAAATTGTCTGTAGCTAACAGTTGGACTGTGGTCACATGAGATAATGTCTTTGATCTTTGAAATATAGGAAAAGAGGTCCAGTATCTCCAATCAGTTTTTAAATAGTTAAGGAAAATAATGGAAAATGGAAAACTGTAAACAAAATGGAGTAAATTCTGAGTGAAATGTGAATCTAGGTAAAGGCTGCATGGGAATCTCCTTATAATTTTCAGTTTTTTTGTAATTTTGAAATTACATCCAACTGCAAACTTACAAAAAATTCAAAGGACAAAACAAAACAAAAAACACTGTCCTAGATCTCCAGGGTTTGGGCCTTGGGCTCTTCAAAGCAGGGATGTAAAATTTTTAGTTCTCACATCCCAGACCTGAATTAATCATCTCTTGGGTAGGTAGGTGGAAGAGGTAGCTCTCAAATGATCCTCACACACACTAGGTACTCTACACCATACACTGAGCTTTTTCTACTCTGTCTTTTTTAGTGGCTGCTCTTTACAACAGTCTGAAAGAGCAGAGGAAATTTTACATCCCTAATAAATCATCTGGTGCTGCTGACCTGGGTGAAACTGAGTTGCAGTGTTAAAAAGAGCCTAGCCTTTTGGTTTGCCTGGGTTGCACTGAATCAAGAGGAATTGTCTTGGGCCACACTTAAAATATCTAACACAGTTAATACAATCTAGTTATGAAAATCTCATAGTGTTTTAGGAAAGATTATGAATTTGTATTAGGCCATGTTCAAAGCTTTCCTGGGCCATGGGTTGGACAAGCTGAGAATACAGGACAATTGTGTGTTACCCTCTTCCCCCAAGATAAGTCATGGCTAGGAAGTACATGTGAGAACCACAACCAAATTATTTTAAGAGGACCAAGGATGACTGGGGTAACCACTGGCTAGGCAGTAAAGGGTTCAGGGATGAAGTGCCACTTAAACTGGTTTCAGAGGAGGAGGAGGAGGGGAAGGCCTTTCTATAGAAAAGGAACTACACATGAGCAAGAACATCTAGTCCAAGTTCATCATTTAAAGTGACGGGCAACAAGGTGACTGGAAGCCCTGAGTTCTAAGTCCGTTTGAACTGTATTTGGCAGCTTCTGATGAAGACGTGACCAGAGACAGGGCTTTCAAAAGACTGAGCTAGTAGAGATTTGAGGAGTAGAGAGGAAGCCAGAGACAGAAACTAGATAAGAGACTCCATAAAAAGAGATAAGAACCTGAGGAAAGGGGGTGGCAGAGAGTTAGAGAGAGGCAGGGGCAGGTTCAGCACTACAGCTAGGTGGCTTGGTTCTTGAGAGCCAATCTGAGCTGGTCATAGCACATTCCTGCATGAAGTCCAAGTGACTAGAATGGATGGAGCCTTGAGGCATTACATGGTAAGTCACGTTTTGGTGGTAGCCCGTGGACCCAGAAAGCCAGGGGCCTAATTGGAAGAATCCCCAGGGCTTGATAGCTTTAAGCCACAAGCACCCAGCAGCATGTAGTAGCAGCTCTTCCCAAAGAGTGGCAGTGGGAGATACGTGGGGTTTGTTTCAGGGCCCCAGAGCCACGTTAATCATTTCACATAGTGAAAGAGAAGCAGGAAGGAAAGGAAGTAGTCTTTGGCCAACAGGAAAAGATCTAGTGTTTGCAGGCATCTCTATCTTTGCTAACTCAGCAGCTTAACTGGGGCTCAGCCATTTTCCTTTAAAAATGAAGAGAAAGTTAATAATATCTCCTGCGCAATGCATGACCCAGAGGGCTTTCCAGCCATGTTGATTTTTCACGGTCTCCCTCCCTACTTCTCCTTTGATGTAGCACTCACCTATCCCCTGTTAGGTCTGTGCTGACACAGGCTGTAGCTGCCTGTGCTTCCATTTCTAAGGATTGTCTCAAATCCCTGGGGGTGAATCTTGGGAGCCATGTTTGCCCATCAGCTGTGGAGAGGGGTAAAATGAGACAAGCTACACAGCCCCCTGTGGGCTTTCCCCTGTATGCTAGGCCCTTACAAATGGCACTTCCTGCTTGTGGTTTCCAGTATTGTTCTGCTAAGTTTTCCTTTTGTTTAGAATTAGGATCTTGTCACCTGTACCACAGAGAATCTGAGACATCCTAATTGCGGCCTTTAAATTTCTAGTACTGACAAGAGACACTGAACTAGAAATCAGATTTAGGTTTCGACTGAGAGCAAGAGACTTCACCTCTCTGAGACTCAGTTTCTCTTGTAGAAAGTGAACAGATGAGCCTAGGTATGGTAGAACCTCAGCAGTCTGGGAGGCTGAGGCAGGAAGATTTAAATTTGAACCCAGCCTGTGTAACTTAGTGACTTAGACTTTGTGTCAAAGGGAAAAAAGGGCTCTGGGTTCAAATCTCAGAACAACAAAGGAGGCAGAAGGGGAAAAGGATGGGATGATGAACTAAACAACTGTAAAGGAACTCCGCTCTATTCTGTGTGTCTTTATCCTAATGTGGAATGTATTATACTAAATATCCATTCTGTGTCATTGGTTATGAATGCTTTGAATGATCTGACACCTTCACATTTGGGCAGTGCTGAGTAACACCCTCACCAGGCCTCTGAGGGGAGACCTCAACTAGCCTGGTATTTGTTTGGTGGTTATCTCCATATTTCTAAACAACATGCTTTTTGTTAATTTAGAAACTTTACTGATTTCTGTTGTATTCCTATTGTGATTAGAGAAGTCAGCCTAGGTCTATCTCACTCCTACCTCCCCCTGCTCCCACTCTCCTAAATATAATTAGCTCACTATTCCCAGATTCTCAGATCTTTCCCTGGCCTTTTCAACTTCAAAGAACACAGTTAAACCACATGTCCTATTCCATCAGCTACCGATATTATCTTTTCACACATTGTTTTGTAAGATAAGGATTTGACTGCATCTTTCCCTGCACGTCTTCTCTCTTCTACCTTCTGACCTCTATCATCTCTTCTATGTGTATATTTTTGTTTTGAAACCACTGTTGATTTTTCTAAGGTCATGATATGTTTTAGATTTCAAATGTACCTCAAAGACTTGTATATCACCAGTTTGGTTGCCAGACTATTGGATGTGTACAACCTTTAGGAGGTGATATTTAATGGGAGAAAGTCAGGTCATTGGGGCATGCCCTTGGTGAGCATATTGTATTGAGATCCTAGTCCTCTGTCTCTGTCTCTGTCTCTCTCTCTCTCTCTCTCTCTCTCTCTCTCTCTCTCTCTGTGTGTGTGTGTGTGTGTGTCTCTCTCCCCCCTACGTCCTAGACATTATGAGGTTAGCAACTTCTGCCACATGCTCCTGCACTAAGTTCTGAGCCACTACATTCCCAAAGCAACATGGCCTAGAGACCATGGTCTAAAGACATGAGCCAAAACAAATCATTCCTTCTTTTAAGTTGGGTTATATTTTCTGTCTCAGTGACAGCCAAAAATTGATGTCCAGAAAATTTCATTTTAGTTTGGCTGAAATCCAAGCACTGAGATTTGCATGTTTGAGCCTATCCTGAGCAATTTAGTGACCTTGGTGAGATCCTGTCTCAAAACCAAAAATAAAAAATATATTGGAGATGCAGCGCAATGTGAAGGCCCTGGGCTCTATCCCACTACCACACACAAATACACACACACATTCACACACTGCACACACAATCTGAGTGAAAAAAGCTATTCACAAAATTTTACAACTTAATGTGAAATCTAGACTAGGCAAAAAATAATGTGCTGTGACAGAGAGCAGATTAATGGTTGCCTAGGGCAACAAGAGGAGGCAAGAGATTTCTATAGGGTGATGTAATGTTCTTTGTCCTGCTGGAGGTACTGTTTGTAGGGAGATATATATATATGTGTATGTATATGCACATGTTTATGTATGTGTGTATATGTGTATTTATACACACACAGAGACATATATTTGTATGTAATAGGTATATTTTTATTTGGTGTTTTCCCCCATAGATAACTTAGCTTATAGGTCTATCTAAGGTAGTGTGAAGTTTTTATTGTTCCTTTATTAACCAAAGCAAATCAAATAAATAAATCATATATGTTGAAGATAGTTTTATTAAGTAAAATGTTAGATGTATTTAATAATTATCCTTACCATATTTGTATTGCTTTCATTATTAAAACTTATTTAATGTTGATAAATTGTCACTGCCAAAAAAGAAAAAAACAATCTTTTCAGAAAATATTATTATTATTACTTATTTTGTAATGATGGTGATGATGATGGTTATTGCAGTGCTGGGGATCAGAGAGGAGGTTCATTTTATTTTATCTATTTACTTATTTAGACAGGCTTTCATTCTGTAGTCCAGGATGATCCTGAACTCACTTTATAGCCCAGGCTGGCCTCAAACTCATAGCAATTCTCTTGCCTCAGCCTCTCTAGTGCTGGAATTACAAGCGTGTGCTATCAAGCCTGGCTTATGTGTACTGGGGAATTGAACTCAGAGCCCTGCACTTGCTGCACAGGTGCTCTAACTATTCACTGTGTTATTCCTCCAGCCCCAAAGAGGTTCATTTTAGGAAGTGACATTTCATTATAATTTTACAATCTTCTTTCCAACTTATCTGAATTCACCAGCACAATGACAAGTTTGTTGTTTATTCTTCTCAATTACTTAATAAATATACTGTTAGACATTTATATGCATAATTTTTGTGGAAATGGGATAATACATGTTCCTGCAACTTGCATGTAACCTTTTAAGGCTTTTGGCTGATGGAAAGAAACATTGCTGTCCCTAACCCTATTCTAGTGTAAGTTTTCACTCTGTCTGTCTTATAGGCCTGTTCCTTCCACCTCTCAGGCATAACGCTAGGCTACTGGCCCCAGCCCTAGCACATAAGGCCTCTGCTGGCTAACGAATGAAATATGTGAGTCTTCCCCTGACAAAGCCATGGGCTGCTTACATGTTAATCCACAAGCTATCTCCTTAAGGAATAAACCTCAAGAAGACGTCTAAATGGTTTAGATAGTACATAGGTGAGATATAGGTTTCAAAATTGTTACAAAATTATTATCTGAAAAACAGATGAAAAATACAGCTTTCCAGGCCTTGTTCTGGGACAGACGGATACAGGTGACAATGTGAGAATCCCACTTGGAGGACCCCGGGCTCAGATGTTAAGTAAAAATACCCAGTCTTTTACCCTTGGGACTGGTACAACACTTAGATATGGAAGGGCTCAGCACGTTCTCCAGCCTGCCTCCTAGTTTGAGATCTCTGGTCGTTCATTTCCCTTGTTATTTTTCTCAGTGGGTTCTGTCTCAGCATGGAAACCATAAAGAAAACATCTTTTCCTTTTAACATAATTTTTTTTTTTTTTTTTTTTTTTTTTTTTGCTTCTCTGCTTTAGAAGGTCCTGAATAGATCTTTACCCTTCCAGAGCATCTGTGGCTGAAATTCAGTTTTTGATACTGTTTTTGTTATCTATAGCCATATTTAAGAAAAACTCCAAATCTTAATGACAGATTTGGCATGACATTTATTTATTTTGCTTATAACCTTGCAGTTGAAGTAGGCCTGAGCTGGGATGGCTTGTCTTTGCTCTCCAGGGGCTCATCTGGGGACAGCTAGTGGGACCTGGAGTGTCCAGCCTCAAGATAGCTCACATTGCTGGCAAGGTGGAGCTGGCTGTGGTCCAGGAGCCTAGCTTGATGTGATGGCTGGATTCTTGGGTTCCTGTCAACATGGGCCTTGCCATGGACCAGAGGGGCTCCCTACTACTATGGAGGCTGGGTTACCACTGTATCTCCAGGAAGCAAAGCAAACGTGTGATACTTTTATAATCTACCTTCAGAGATCATATGTGCCATTTCTCTCATATGTATTATACTATTGCTTCGGGGAATTATAAATTCCCACTTATGCTCAAGGGGAGGAAAAGTGCCCTCATCACGTGGCAGAAGGAATGTCATGGTAACAACATAAAAATGGCACGTGAAATGAGAGGCATGATTGCAGTAATCTTTGGAAAATGCAATGTCACCAGATGACCTATTTTGTTTTATGTTTACAGGTTTTTGTAATATAGATTCACTAATGATTCTTGATTCTTTTCTGTCTTGTTTCATTCTCTTCATAATCTTGTGAGGTAGTTATACCCTTTTTTACATATCCAGACATGGCTTAAATACATTTGCTTTATTGTGTCCAACCCATGGCACATGCATGAGACTTGCCTGGCTGAGATTATATAGAAAACATAACAGTTAGTATATGCAAGTAATAAAATTTCCTTTATTTAAAAATATTTTTAGCAGGCACATTGCTTTATAAAGTTATGTGAATGTTTACGTATATGAATTTCTGGCTTCTGTTTACCTTCAGAAGATTGGATAAATCCCTCATGTCAGCAGTAGGGTTGGTGCTGAGTAATGGCGATCTGCTGTACCATCTATAACCGTTTTGTAAGTTAGATACTGAGGCTTTCACTTTTTTCTTGAAAAAATGTTTAATGTGTATGCATTTTGCAATACCACTTGTACTTCCCTTCCCCTTTCCCACCTGCTCGCTCCCCCATCACCTTCCCCTCTCCACAATACCCATTTCTCCATATTCTGCCGTCACTGTTTTATTTTGCTCTTTTGCTTAGTTATACTTTGGGTTTCTCATATTAGGGGAACCATGTAGCATTTAAGCTTCTGTGTGTAATTCATTTTGCTAAGCGTAATTGTCTCAAGGACCATCCATTTTCCTACAGATGTCTCAAATTTATTTTTCTTTATGGCAGAGTAGTACTCCATTTTTTTTGTGTGTGTGTGTGTGTGTGTGTGTGTGTGTGTGTGTGCACATGTGTGCATGCACATGCTTGCATATGTCATATTTTCTTTATGCATTCATCTGCTGGTGACCATATCATCCACTTCCAAAATTTAGCTTTTATGAGTTTGCCACTATAAACATGGGCATACATGTATCACTGTTATGTGTTCTCTTTAACTCTTTTGGAAATATACCCAGGAGAGATATAATAGAGTTAAATGGAATGTCTATTTTCAGTTTTTTGAGGAGTCTTTACACTGATTTCCATAATGGTTGTACCAGGTTACAGTCTCATCAAGAATGTAGAAGGGTTCTTTTATTTATTTATTTTTTGAGTTCTTGAGAACAGCCATTCTTCTTAACTGAGTAATATGGAACCTCAGTATTTGTTGTGGTTTGGATCTGGCATGTTTCCCCAAAGCCCCGTGTATTCAGAAGTTGACTGGACTGTGAGAGTTAGTTGGATGTTCTGGGTTATCTGTGAATTTCACATGCTGGTAGGAGGTGGGTCAGGTCATGAGGGGCAGATTAGTAAGAGCATGGCGGATCACTGAGGTTATGCCTGGAAGGGCGTATTTTTTGTCCCAGCTTCTCCCCTTCCTCTTGTGATGCTATGAGCAGCTATTCTCCACCAAACCTTTTTGCCATGTCACTACTGCCAGCTGATCAGGAATGGACTGAGAAATGTGAGCTGAAGTAAACCTTTCTTTCTTAAGCTGTAGGTATTGAGTATTGTGTCCCAGAAATGAGAAAGTGACTAAGACAGAAACTGGCACCAGAGAAGTGGAGTTGTTGCTGCTAACTTTACCTGACCATCTTGTTTAGGAGCCCTTAGAACTGGCTTGAGGGGAGAGTTGGAAAGATTTGGAGATGCCTTAGAATGTTGTAGGACTAGAATGATGGGAGATTCTGGTCAGAGTGCCAAAGACTGGAATGTTGTTAAAAGTATAGATTGGAAAGGTCAGGTTTCAGATGAGAAGGAAGACTCTATTGGCAATTGGTCTAAAAACATTGCATGTTACTCTTCATTAGGACAAAAAGTGCATGCTGTGTACAAGTTGATGTTTAAACAGCCTGTCCAGAGGGTGACCAGGAGCTTGAGTGTACTAACCGCCTTATCTGAAGCGTTCCGGGAAGTTCTTGATAGTAGCCTGACTCTGTGGTCTGCCATGACCATTCCAGCTGGTTAACGAATTCAGCCATCTTCTGACTAGCTTGTAAGGATATCCCAGGTATTGATGTAATGCATACTGTCATTGCTTTCTGTGGGTGTCACTGAGCCACTTTTGTATGATGTTTTTCAAAACAACTGCATCAAGGTGCATAATGGTGTAGAGGCAGAGAGAAAAGGCCTCAGTTTGCTTCCAGTGGCTTCCTGTGCTTTCTTTCAATTTATGACTGGGCCTGAGCACTCAAGCCTGGCAAAAGAACTCAGATCCTATGCTTGACATATTCAGCAGGATCAGATGAGTAGCCGTTCTGCCCCACGGACCCCGATCCTGACCCAGGCTGTATGTGGTCCTCCTCACAAACATGGTACCCTGTGGCAACAATCCTGCCGTGATGGTCAGCTCTAGAAGCTTGGGAACAGATAGACCCTACTCCAGAATCATTGCCCAAAGTATTGAAAGGGCTAGAATCAAATATTCCTGCCCCATACAGAGGCACGGTGGGGAAAATAACATGATTATTTCTCACTGTGCTTAGATAACAGTATGGTGAGGTTTTAACAGAATGGGCACAGGTACAAAGACTGTTGAAACTCCTGGAAGGACCAAAGGAGCAAATCTGCTTACTAGAGGAAATTGCTGAAATTCAAAACCACACACAGGCAGGAGAGATTGATGGTGGTAATGAAGAGAGAATCCTGGGTCATCTAGGGTTGCCACGTCTCCATTTGATTCCAGCATTGTAGGTAAACTTCCTGTGTTATCTTGGGTTGCCACACCTCCACTTCTCCAGGCAAGATCAATCATACAATGACAGATAGAACATGAATAATCTTTAAACCAAGGACAAATGGAAGGACTACCCCAGGTGAAACAACACACTATCTGTATTCAACACACCCCAGAAGGACTAAGATAACTTGCTAAACAGGAGTGAAAAAACACTTATAAGGTGATGGAACGGATTGTCTAGTGCAGAAATGCAACAATTAAGACCCATCACAACTCATCCTTCCTTGTGACAGTGCATACAAAATGTTATATGTGTTGTCACAGGAGACCAAAGGGATGCTTCCCTGGTTAATTGGCTCATGAGCCTAGCAAAGTTTATATGGAATGATATGGAGAAAATGCCAAAAAAAAAAGGTAACAAAATGGACTACGTATATGGAGTTAGTCCAAATTATAAAGGAAATGAACATGAGACAAATGATACATGAGGGTAATTATTTGGGCCTAGATGAAAGGGTCACTACCAGAATAAAAGACTTGAAAATAACTTTGGCACCCCCAGGCACATTTGGTACTTTAGTTGCCATTTTAGTGCCTTATGTAGATCAAACAAACTATCTATCATGTAAAAACAGCTGTGGCCAATTTGGGAGATGTAAAAGTGTGAAGTAGAAGACAAAAATGTGGGGCTGGAGGAATGGCTCAGCAGTTAAAGCACTTGAGCAAGCGCTAAGCCAAGCGCTAGGTACCCGAGTTCGATTCCCCAGTACCACATAAGCTGGGTGTGGTGGCGCACGCCTGTAATCCCAGCACTCGGGAGGCTGAGACAGGAGGATTGCCGTGAGTCCAAGGCCAGCCTGGGCTCTGAAGTGAATTCAGGACCAGCCTGGACCACAGAGCGAGACCTTGTCTCAAAAAAAAAAAAAAGACAAAAATGTTTGAATCATAAAGGTGATTTCCAACGGCAGTAATGGCGATTCTAAAGGTGGTGATGGTACTAATAAAGACAATAAGAAATGGATTAAAATACAAGGACTCATAAAATTCTCCTGACAGCAAATGTGAACTGACCTAATTGCTAGAGGTGTGGATCTGGATAAAATAAACTATGAGCCTAACAATGTGTTGCTGTCTTTGTGAGCTGCCAAAGGAAAAATGATTTACATAACACACATGATATCCTGTACCAACTAAAAAACTCTGCACAGCCTCTACAATTAAAGGATGCTAGGTTGGCCGATATGTCCAACACAGATGATTACCTTAAATGAAGAGGTGGCCAGGATGTCCGGTTAACAAGGAACTGAAAGATTTTTGAGGGCCTCATGGCGAACTTGCATTCCATTGGTACCCTACAATGTTCAACATGTTTTGGCCCTAGTTGACACTGGTACCAGATGTTCTTTGTTGTATGGGAATCCAGATATATTTGAAGACCCTATATGTTACATTGTTGATTATGGAGGGCATTCAGTGAGAGGATGACAAGTGACTTTAGTTTTGGACATAGAACGCCTTCTTCCTTAGCTCTGTACAGTTTACATTTGCTGAAACCATCCTAAGTATGTGTTACAAGATCTCACCTTATCCACTTCCCAAAAGCAATTCACAGGTATATACTGCAAATCCAGTGCTGAAAAGTCATCCCACTATGCTCTGGTGGAACTCCTATGGCCTGAATGGATAGGGACAATCAAACAGTATCATCTGCTGGAGGTTCTAACAAATCATTCTCCAACTAAAAAAAAACTGAATTTGTTTAACTGGCTCACAGCCAGTATAACTCACCAATATAGCCTGTGTGCAAGTCCAATGAGACATATAGAATGATTATGGACTACAGGGAGTTAAACAAAGTGACACCTCTGTCATATGCAGCAGTACCTTCTGTAGCAGATGTTTATGAACAGGCTCTCTGTGACTGGGAACTTACGACGACATGGCTGATTTGGCCAATACTCTCTTTTCTATCAGTTTAACAATTGATAGTCAAGATCAGTTTGCATTTACTTGGGAAGGTTGCCAGTGGTTATTTGTCATCTTTTCCCAAGGTTAAATACATGGTCTTACCATTTGGCATGAGCTGGTAGCCCAGGATCTGGCCACATGGCCGCATGATCCATTACATTATTTGTTTCATTATACTGATAATATAACACTAACCACTGACTCTCTGACATATCTGCAATGTGCTCTATGAGTCTGTGCCAAGCCTTGCACTCATGGGATTGGCCAGTGAACCTATTCAAGGTGTAAGGACCTGGATTTTCTGCCAGATTCTTGAAAGTTGTCAGGTAGGATAAGACAGAGTCATCTCTAAAGCTGTAATAGACAAAATTCACGTCTAGCTGAGACCTGCTACAGTCAAGCAGTTGCAAGCCTTTATAGGTTTATTGGCATATTAGAGAGGGTTTATATCACATTTAGTACAAATCTTAAAGTGTATACTTATTTGCAAAGCCAGCACACCCTGGGACTAAGGTAAAACACAAAAAGAGGTTTGCACTGTTGTAAAAAGACAGTAGTTCAGGTAGCAGGTCTTGCATGCCCCTTTAAATTGAATGTGGTTCCATAGTCATAGGTATAAATGGGGCTTATGGTACAAATGTGATTCTCAAAAAATGCCAGTAGGGTTCTAGTCTATGTAAGAGACTATGGAAACAACCATGGAAGGTACAAAAACCTGATATTTCTCAATTGAGCAGCAATATATATATATATATATATATATATATATATATATATATATATATATATGAAGTTAGTGAAGTTATGATAGGATCACAATCAGTCATTGTGAAAACTTGGCATTGACACCTAGCTGCACCCAGTAGCTAGGTGGGTGCACTCATAGGGAGAGGCCGTCAGAACAGGGGCAGCCCACACGCCCACCCTAACCAAGTGGGTGATAGTTTTGGAATAGGTAGTGCTAAGTGCCAGTCCCTTAGCTCAGCAATTGCATACATTGCTGGGGCCATGATCTGTACTGAGCTCCCAGAGGGTGATCCATTCCAGGACCCTTCAAATGTACAAAGTAGTCCATATTTGGAAGGTCAATCTCTAATACCAGATATGTGGTACATGGATGGTTCTAGTTGTGAGGACTCCCCATGATGAATTATTGTGGGAATAAAACTAGATTCTGGTGACATATGTTTTTAAAATGATATTGGCCAAAGCAGTCAATGGGCTTAACTATGTGCTGTCTGGATAATGAATTTAGTCCCCTAATTATATGTACTGACAGCAGCTGTGCTGTCTATAGAGGATTAACCTTATGGTTGTCTCCATAGACTCACCAAAATTGGATGACTGGTAAACATCCCTTATGGGGACACCATCTGTGGGAAGATCTTTGGACATAAGGTAAACAAAAATAGGTCACTGTGTACCATGTCTATGGACATAAGCCATTGTTAAGGCTGAGAAACAATGCAACAGATACTTCAGCAAAAGTGCATACTCTACATACTTTAGAGATTGAAAAACTACATAGTTACATATTTAGGGCCTAAATTAACATTAACATATAACATTCTACATGAACTGTAGCGCAAGGAAGTATACATGCTACAGTTCATGTATAATGTTATGTGAATGTTCTTGATAATTTTTTAAAAAGCATTACAAAAATTGATGGGGAAGTGCAAGCTATATAAAACATATCTCACTGTTACAGTGTATTCACCGATTTGGTCCTAAAATTTCCACTAAAAATGCCATCACATCTTGTAAGAATTGTGCAGGGTGTGCTCAGACAATACCATGGTGGACACCTGTGGCTAGACTCCAGGAAAGGTAAAATGAGGTGATAACCCCCGCCAAATTTGGCATGAGCCACTGTGCCTATGATTCTTCTGATGAACACATATTTTTAAGTTGTCTATACTTAAACACTTTTGGTTTGGGGTATTATCTAAGAAAGCTTGTCCTGCCTTGAGGCTCCTTCTGCTTCCCAAGACACACAGCCCACTGAAGGAGATCTTATCCCTTACAGTGGGTGAAACCTGGTGTTGCTCTTGTTGGTATCAGGTGTGGCTTCTGTTCTTAATTTCTACTGTGTTTCTTAGTGAGTGCTAGACCTCAGACTGATATCTGATGTGCTCTACTTTCTCAATTGGTGTTGACCTCTCAATACTTTCTACCCAGGACTGGACTCAGCCATTTGGACACTGGCCTCCAAATGAACTGACCTCTCTGGCCCCACTCAGTATCAGTGGTGCTCAAGGTGTCCCCTTGATACTTGACTTGTTAGGATTGAGCCCCATTTTTGACATTATTTGAAAGTTTTATCTGCAGCCATCTGGGACTTTCTTCTTGAAGGCTGAGGTCAAGAGAAAGATGGAGCTAAAGATACCAAATCGTGATTTCCAGGAGTATCGTTGCCCACAGGAGGGAAGGCTCAAGAGGAGTTTATTTGTTCTGTGTGTTTTCAGGCCAGGTATACCTGTTCCAGGTCCCTCAAAGCCAACCACCACTAAAGGATACTATGGAACTCTGCTCCATCCAGGACTCAACACTTCTTCCTCTCCCCTTCATTCCACCTCTGCCCATGTCTTGATTTTGACCTGTCCTCGTTATGGATCCTCTGCCCTCTCTTTACACTTCATATCCATCTGGGATACTCTGGCGTTGACACTTGGCATTTTGTAAGGGTCTAAGCAAAACTCGCTTTTTGATCCTATCCGTATCAAGAAAGGAACTTCATCTTGCTCAAGTCACTATGACCCAATGATTTGGATAAAGTTCAGAGAATGAGTATGTGGGTCAGGGAGAAGATAAATCTTAAAACAAGGAACAAGAGAAGATGAAAGTAAAAGTTAAAACAACCAAACAACAGGAGAGACCAGAGTATAATAGAGTGAAAGGATTTGAGATCCAGAAAAGTATGTGCACAGTGCACAGCCAGCATGGGGGCAATATAATTGTTGAAAGTCCAGCTTTGAAGACAGGTGAAGATCTCCTAACCTTGCTGGTTGTGCAGCTTGAGAAAGAGATTGTCCTCTTAGAGCCTTGTTTTTTGTTTGCTCGTTTGTTTTTTTGTTTGTTTGTTTTGTTTTGCATTTTTGTTTTGTTTTGTTTTGAGACAGTGTCTCTGTAGCCCAAGCTGGCCTTGAACTCACAGCAATCCTCCTGCCTCAACCTCCCAAGTGCTGAGATTACAGGCATGTGCCACCATGTTTCGCTTATGTGGTGCTGGGGAAATCAAACTTGGGTACTTAGTACTTGACAGAGCACTTGCTAGGCAAGTGCTTTAACCACTGAGCAATTTCTCCAGCCCCAGAACCCTGTTTTCATCATCTGTAAAGTGAAGCTCATAGAATAACGTACAAAACTGTATGAAGATTAAATAATAATAGTCAAAGAATTTTTATAGTATTTTACATAGAGAAGTATCCAAGCGGCAGTTATATTGTCAGTTTTAACTCAGGAACAGAATGCCTCGCGTCTATTCCTTTATGAGTGTGTCACACCAACCAGTGCGTGGTGACACATGACCTGTATGTCAAGTCCAGTTCTCTGGGTGTATGGCCTGTGAATTAAGAATCCTTTTTGCCTTTGGAAGTGGATAAACAAATTGAGAAGACAAGTAATATTTCATCATGTGTGAAAATGATGTGAAATTCAAATTTCACTCTCCATAAATAAAGTTTTTCTAGAATATAACTGTGCTTCTTTCTTCTGTAGTGTGTTGGTTTCTGCCCTTTAAAAGAGTTTTCTGTCTGTTGACATAGGCCTTAGGATCCTAAGAAGCAAAAGTTTTAGTCAGCTGAACATGAAGAACTGAGAACCCTCCTCCAGCGGCCCTCTGCATGGTGTCTGCCATTCTCTTCCTGGTGGCCCTCCCCTGAGGCTCGCTTGACCGTATACACTGATGCTTAGATTTCCCAGCAATGAACCTGCACCATTGCGGAATCATACAGGAACTAGGACCAGACTGTGTTAAGACTGAAGTGAAAGGAAACGTGTGAAAGTGCTTTGTAAGTGCAAGGGGTGTTATTACTTGGCAAGTCATGGTCAAATGCTGTTCAGTAAGGTTTGGATGTATTCTTTGTATGTTTACACATATGTGGTGTGGTTATTTTAAAGATCAAAACAGTTTACTAACCTGACCAAACCCCAGTGGAATCACCCAAAAAGTATGTGAAATCCACCCTGAGATGGAGGTGTGAGCTTCCTAGCCTATCTTAGAGAAAATTCTGGCTTATCTGCCTATTTTGTCCTTTTATTTGCTCTCGGTTTACTCTCTCCTTTGTCTTGTCTCTCTTTTTTTTTTTTCCCCAAAGCCCCCTGTTCAAGGTCTGGGTGGCGGGCATAATGATCAGAAGAAGGTCAATGTGCTAGAAGACAGTGAGAAACTCTGAGCCAGCATTCCATAAGAGAATTATGGACGTGGACATCCCCTGATGCAGTAGTAAAAATTTAAGTAGAGGGAACATGAAGGGCTGACTCTTCTGTAACTGTTACAAGAGACTGGAGTGGAGACATTGATGAGGAAAGAAAGGATCAATAGAACCAGAATCAAAAGGCCATTTTACACATGAGGGGATAAGCAAAGTGTGAGGAGCGAGGACAAGGCCAAACTCCTCTGAGTTTTATCAGAATTTGGGAACATGAGAAATTCTGGAGGGAGTGGCACAGGAATGTGATGGAGGAATGCTCGTGGAGGATAAAAGGGCAAGTTCTGGAGTACTGTTTGCCTTTCACAGGGCCCCATAAGACATTCTGGGGAAAGGTAGGAGGAAGTTCCAGGAGCAAGGGGGATGAGGTCAGCAGGAAGGACTTTGAAAACAATGTAGGTTTGAGAGTGAGGAGACGCCTCCTAAGGGGTTTACATTTCAGGTAGAGGCTGAGGGCACTGGAAACCTGCAGAGGCCTTGATAGCTAGCCCCAATTCTTAAAGGAACACTTTGATGTAAGTGAGGTTCTTTCATTCTGGGGTCGAGGGAAGGGGAGAGGTGGGTGTGGGAAGCCTAATGATACATCAAGTGTTGGTGGTGGTTATTGCCGTGGCACTAGTCATTTTCTTCACTTAAATGTTGCAGCAAATGCCCGCCACCCATCAGTGCATACATCCTGAACAACTCACGCATGGAACAGTTACAAGTGCTTGGACAAGAGGCTCAGATTTCTAAAGAGTTTCTGTCGATATGACTCATGCTACCCTGAAAAACCCTCACTTAGGTATTTGTGTGGCTCACTTTCCTCTTCAGCCAGGTCTCTCCCAAAGAGGGGCCTTCTCTGTGACCCTCTGCCTCTGTAGTCCTCACCTTTTGCTCTCCTTCCCCCGTTTTATTTTTCTTCTGTCACTCTGTCTCTACCATGTATTCTACTGTTTCACCTAGAGAATAGTTATAGACAATTAGTTATAAACAAATAATTGAATGAATGAGTGAGGACTGGTGAGCGTGGAGAATGTACCTTCCAGCCATGACACACAGGGATTTCATCTCAGTTAAAAGCTGTTACCCTAGAGCTTCTGTTAACTCAGTGCCTCCCATGCAAAAGTGAATAGCCTAAAATGTAACACCCACATTTCTCTGTGAAAATATTATACAATTGAATCTGGCAGCTAGAAACTTAGCTTCTTGCCTTCATGCTCTCCCTCCATCTCACCCTTCATCCATACATGTCATCTTTGATGTTGACTAAGGTAGTAGACCCAGAGTTCCGAATCAGAAAATTGAGCCCATACCAGGACCCATACCAAGGCTTGTGGACAACTGATCTCTAAGCATATCATTAAAGGATAGTCTGATAAGTACATCAGGAGAGCTGCTATCTTCAGAAACGTTTCTTCCCCTGAGGAATGATGCCTGAGTAGAAGTGGGAGGGTGAGTAGAATTTAGTTGAGCCAGGAAGGGTCAGGGGAAAGTGAACAGCAGAAAAATCCCTGAGGCTAGAAGTAGAGCCTGTTAGAGGAAGAGTTGAGTCAGGTACCCAGAAATCCAGTGGGAGGCGAGAATAGAGGCCCAGAGCAGGCAAATCCAGCTTCTGTATTCACTAGCTGTGTGCCCCAAACAGTCCCTTAGGAGGATGTTTTTCCTTACCGTGGATGAGGAGGACAGTTGATCTAGAGAGCTGTGAAGGTGGGCAGTGAGAATGAAATGCTCAGCAAAATGCCTGGCATAGAGCAAATAGTAAATGCTATCTGTCCGTGCCATGCCCTTGTGCTAAGGACTTCAGTGCTTAATACCTAGTGGGGGTTCAATAGCAATGGAAACTGCAGGTTTCAGAAAGTCTCTCCCAGGCCACTCAGCTCTTCCTCACCAGAAACTCACCCTCCTTGTTAGAGGCTAAATGTTCAGACCTTTTAGGGTCTTAAATTCCACAGAGGCTGTTTCATACAGGCAGGCTGAATTTTTCCTTATGACAGGTTGTCTGTCTTCCTACTTTAAGAAAGCACCAGAAACCTTGGGGTAGCTATATTTTAGGTACTTGTTCATTTCTGTCACAGAATACCTGCTGTCCACAATTTAAGGGAGGAAAGTTTTATTTAGCTCATGGTTTCAGAAGATCTCACACAGCCCAGTCATGGGGCAAGCATCAACAGTGACAGCTCATGGCAGGGACAGAGGCTGGAGAGCTGCTTACCCCATTGCAGAGAGAGCCAAGTGAGGCAGGAGTTGAGTGGATGTCTAGAGAGTCACACAAGGCTAGTGTTTTCCCAGAAAGATATTGCAACAATACTTCTTCCTTCCTTTACTTAATTCAAACTGCCAGTTGGGAGTCCCATTACCCCAGGGTGGGTGTCCTTCCCTCACTATCTGGCCCACAAGTCAGCAACACATACCTGAAAGCTCTGCCCTGGGTACCCCTCCCCCGAGTGTCAACAAATTGGCACATTCTTTCCAGGTCAAAACCCCAAGCATCTGCCCCTTCCGCCAGGCTCTACCTCCTAATAATACACAGTTCCAAATACATGAGCCTTTTGGGGAATACCCAAGATCCAAACGATAGCAAGCTACAAGAGTAAAAGGCAAGGTCACTTTTGACCACACTAAGTAGGCAGAGGTCTATACCTGGATGTGGAATAATAAAGGTGTTTGGGGATCTCATTCCCAGAAGTGAGAGCTGCCCCAGAACCTGTTGATCTGAGCTCTCTTTGCTCTTCTGGCGACACCAGTGTTTTGTAAACAGATTTAATTCAGGCAGAGATGAACTCATGATAATGAGTGTAGTAATTTATAGGCCCTATGGTAACAGTGCTATAACTTTTCCCCTGAACTCCTGAACACACACACACACACACACACACACACACACACACACACACACACATGACAAATTGGGGGCTGGAGGTGTATCTCATGGTAGGGTGCTTACCTAACATGGATAAGGACCTGAGTGTAATCCCAGCAAAGATCAATAACCCCTCAAATATAGCTAAGCCTAGTGCTGAATCCTAGCCCTTTGGGAGGTTGAGGCACAGGGAAAGCAATTTCAAGCCCAGTATGGACAGTGTAGTGGCTTAATGAACCCCTGTCTCACTTAAAAAGAAGTAAAAACAAAAAAGGACTGGAGTTGCTTCTCAGTGTGAATGTCCTAGGTTGAATTTGGAGTGCCCGTCCCTAACAAAAAATTCAAATTTATAAAGAAGTCAAAATTTTTCTGTAAGTTCATACTATAATATGCATGTCTAATGTTTCACCTAGATTCGTTGCTTGTTAATGTTTTACCACATTTTCTCTCTTTTTAATTTGTTTGGTTGGCAGTAAGCTGCAGACATGATGACATTTCACCCTAAAGTCTTCAGCACATGCTCCCCAAAAATGAAGACTTTCTGTGACATAGCCTCAGTCCTAAGATCACACATAATAGTGTCATCTGATTGCCTTTCCACTCAGGACAGCACAAGGGCACCAGGGGCTGTTCCACCTTAGGCTCGTGGACATGTCAGCTGCCACTGCATTGACATGGGGCAGTGGCTATCTCAGCAGCTGTTTCTTGCCTCACAGCAGCTCTGTAGGTCCTCAGACTCCTAGCCCAGAGGAAAGAATTTCCACAGCTGAGGACCCAAAGAATGTAAAGTAATTCATTTGCATTCTGAATAACAGTGCTGCATTTAAATTCATCGTGGACATCTGGAGCCAGCAAAATGAAATGCTAGACTCGTTTGTATTCCTAGGATTAGAAGAAAATAGTTGTAAAAAGTAATATAATGTAATATTCAATTCATATTTAAAGGTTTCCACTTGTCCTTGAAACATCTTTTATATCCTATTTTACCCCCAAATCTAATTGAATTACATTTGCGTTCAGTTATGACTTTTTAGTCAAACATAACATAGTCCCTTACTTTGCTTTTTCATTGACAATGATTTTTTTCAGTCTTGTAAACTGTCTCATATTTAAGATTTATCTGATTGTGTTCTCTTATGTAGGTTCATTCTAGTCAACGATTAATTTTTTAAAACTTATTTATTTGTTTCATTAAAATGATAGTAAGATTTGCTAACATGTTTTGGACTTTAGAAAGATGTAAAATGTAAAGTGAAATTCTCCATTTCCTTCGGTAGACTTTACTGTAAATACTATTTGCAACCTGCTTCATTACTTTTCACCCAACTGTATATAATTTACAGACCTTTTCTATAGCAGCAATTACAGGTCCTCTTCTTTTTTATTTCACTTTATATAAATATCATAATTGGCAAGGGTCTTTTTTCCTAATTATTTTGATTTACAGATGATCTTGTAATGCACCTTCTGAAACACTCATAGAAGAAAAAAATTTTTTAATTCTCATTTCCTAAGAAAACTTCTTTCTTTTTCCAAGTCAGGGCAGACAGAGCTTGGTGGTAGGAGCCGTTGGACAGTCTTGCTACTGACTGCAGCACCTAGTGAGTTTCCAGCAGCGAGTGCTGCATAGGTGGAGACCAGAGATCTGGAGATTACCAGGTGACTGCAGGCGCCGCTCTGGTCAGGGAGGCTGACAGAATCCATCAGTCCTCTATTGTATGATTCCCTAGCCCGGGAGAGGATAAAGTGTCAGAATGAGACGTTCACCTGCCCACTGTAAGTTTGCTGATGTTGAAAAGAAATATGCTTGGGCTGAGGGATGTTAAACTCAGATTGACCTGGGCGTAGTGATTGCTCAGTTTAGTGGTATGTGTAAAGTGCAGTCTCTAAAATGCTAACATGGATCGGTTGTCTGGTGGCTCAGTCTCTTGAAAGAAGGTAATCATAGTAAGCTTTTGTTCCAGTTGTTGTTTAATGTGGTTCTGGAAGTCCTCCATGTCGGCAAGGCTTTCCTTTCCTGCTGTGTGGAACTTCCTGTGGGACAAGTCTTGCCAGATTTTGGCATTTCCTGGCAAGGAAGAGAGGCAGTTTGAGTAGGGGAATCCAAGTACATTTTTACTTCAACAAAGGGTTTTAAGTGTCATTGAAAATGTACAAGAAACCAGATAGAAAGCTATTGAAATGTTCTTTTAAAAAGTATTTTACTAGCTGGTTGTGGTGACACAAACCTGTAATCTCAGCACTCAGGAAGGTTGAGGCACTAAGATTAAAAGTACTAGACTGGCCCAGGAAACTTAGTGGTTTAGTAAGAACCTATCTCAAAAAAAAAATGAAAGACAAAAGAAAGGAAGAAGGGTTCAAAGAAAGAAAGAAAAATCTGGGGATGTAGCTCACTGTGGAGGCCATGAGTTTAGTCCTTCCATCCTTACTACTGGGGAGAAAGTACTCTTATTGATGACTTCACTGAAATTCTTCCAGCCAGTCTCCTGAGTAAAATTGCTTCAGGCCACTGCTTTATGGGGAGAGTATGCATGACTATAGAGAAAGATTTGGGGCAAGAACAAGTGTCTCAGTGTGGAATTTGATGGCACTTTCTTCCCAGCTTGGACAGTAAGTGTCAGGAGTTGGAGCAAAATGCACACAATTTGATTTGTTTCTCTTCCATTAAAGAATGTTTATGTGCTATCGTGTGCAATGCAGATAAGTATTATATAGTCCCTCCCTAAAGAGTGTAGTTTGGAGTCATTCTTACTGCTTCTCTTTCCTTCTATGAAATTCAGATAATAAAGAGTCATTCGAAGATATACACTTTTTTTGAAGGAGCCAAAGAAGGTTGCTAATCTGACATTTCTAATGTTTTGATTGTGGCTTTTGGCTTAAGAATAGATAGGAACTACTGAGAAAACATTAGTAGAATGAGGTGCCAGGCTGTGGGACAAGGGAGATCAACAGAGAGACAAGATGAGCGATTAGTAAACATTAGCTAGTGTTATAGTTCTGGGTAAGGACAGGGCGTAGGGGGAATGAGAACTGACTTCTCATTCCAGGGCTAAAGGTACAGTGCACTGATCTTCAGATTTTTTCTGTGTAGTCTCAGCAATTTCTCACAGCTTCTACTGAGAGGCTGATTTATGGTAAGCGAGAAGAGGTCATACTTGGCCTAGAACTAAACAGGGGTGTGTGCACCTAAATGGTGCTCTTGTGCTGCTGTCTGTGGTCCTGAAACACAATTTGTCAATAGGATCTGGACCAATTTCTAATTCCCTCAGAAATTGGAGATAGGGTGATGGTTGTACCCCATACCTCTATGTCCTTACTCCCTCCTCTGTAACTTTATCCTAACGGCCAGTTCTTTCACTATTTGAAAACCTCAGCAAATTGTTGCTTTTGAATCAGTAGTTTTCTCACCTCTAAAGATGAGTAACTCCCATCCCCTTATGTGTTCACAGGGATGCTACCGTCTTAAATCATACCCTATATGTGTAACACTTCCTCAGCTTATGCGTACATGAGGAACATAGAAAGGGACAAGAAAGTCACAAGATATATTTTGACTCTGTGTTCCCTCCCAGTAGAATCTCTGAACCCCAAGGCTGCTGGAGGCACAGCCTGGCTTCTAACTGACAAGAGTCCCAGGGGCCTTGTACAGGATTTTTTCCCCAACCATTTGAATTTTTCTGAGGCCAGAATCACAACCACTCTCTAATCTGTCTCCTGACAGCCTGTCACCCACCACCACCTCTGTCCTTGCTAATGCTCCACTTACTTTCTGGTGATTTCCACAAATGGAAGAGAGGCAGCCCCACCAACTCCCTTGATCAAGGACACACTCTTCTATTAGTTACCCTAAAGAGCTCTCTTGCTGTTTCAATTTAGAAGTTTATTGCTCAAGGACTTGGATAGATTCCCGGCAGAGTCTTGGGCAAGGGACAGTTGAGCCACCTTTCTCTCTACTAGGATCTCTTTCTAAAGCCTTTCTCCTTTCTTTTTCATAAGCCTACACAGTACAATTCGTCACTGTCCCAGAACAAAGTCCAGCCTCTACCAGGGCCTCCCCAGGGAAAATATGGGGGCATGCTGCCTTTGTCCTCTTTTGGTGTAAGAGTTTTATCTGACATCCTGCAGCTTGGCTACATTTCTGACGCCATCATCAAAAACTTTTCTGGTGGCACATAAGGTGGGCAGAACTCCTCAGGGCAGCATGCCAGCTAGGCTCCCTCTGCAACCTCCAGTTCGAGTTATGAACATGCTTCAGGCTTCTTGCAGCAGGGCAATTCTCCACATTTGATAAAATGTTATTCAAAGGATAAAATTAAAAGTATTTATTTTCTTAGTTTCACTAAGCAGAAAAAATCTTGTCATGTTTATTTGGCTCATTCTTCTGCTTTTAAGCTGGGTTAAATTCAAGTAATAATGGTTAAATTTAGAAAGAAAGAGAAGAAAACACGCCCCAGAGATTGAAATGCTAAACCACCCCCATCAGAGAGTTTTCTAATGGCCACGCTGATTCTCTAGGGTTGCAATTTTAGCCCTTTGTTGTCCCTACTCTGGCTGTTTTCATCACAGGACCTGTCTGCCTGAGTTTCTAGTCTGTCTCCATCACACACACACACACACACACACACACACACACACACACACACACACACACACACACACACGTAGTTCTACACTGTAATCACCTGTGTCTAACTCAGCCCTAGGAAGTGTAGAAGGAGGCCTAGGTTTACAAAACCATAAACGTTTTCCCCATGAGATGCTTATGCAGCAATCCAGACATTCTCCTTGCTCTGCCTTTTAATTAGTTCTGGGATTTGCAGCCTGACAGTGTGGGTGTGCTTGCCAGCTGTGCTTTTCGGGAAGTTATATGGTTGGCACTCCTTCTGTCTCCTCCCCGGGGGTAGGAAATTACAGAGCTCTCCCTTGTCTTGGAAGTGTGACCAATGACCTGACCCTGGAGTGCATAGGATACTATAGTGTCTGTTCCAGGCAGTGCTCAAAGGCCCTGAGAGGCCAGTGTGGCAACTCAGATCTCAGATCTTGCATCCTGCTTGCTGTCCCTGAGCATGGTGGGAGCTATGGCTTTTGAGCCGAAAGAGATCGCTTTCTTTGGTAAAGGTTGAGTTTTCTTGGCTGACCTGTTGCAGAATCTGTCTGCTGGAAATCTGAGGAAAGACTCTGTGGCTTGAGGGGTACCTGTGTCTCCCTTGTGCAGTGGCCTGTTTGTTCAGAGGCTTCCAGACATTTTATCCCCAGGGAACAAGAGGCCCTGAGGAGCCCTTCCAGCCTTCCTTTCTGAGAGCCTGCCCTCTCTCTGCTTCCCCATGGGGACTCCAAGGTTGCATGGCTGAAATCAAATCTCTCATCGCTGTTGTCTCTTTAACTATTCTCGTCTTCACAGTTCCCTCTTGTTTTACTTATTCATCCTCCCTCTAGGTGACCACATCAACACTTGCAGCTCTGATTTTAACCTCCCTGCATTACCATGGTTCAGCAAATGCCCTTCTCTAAAACAAGTGGATAAGAGTATTTTTCTGGCCTTCTCCAAAAGACACTTCTATCGGTCATATTTACACAGCCAGTGCCTCTCCAGTTCACCCACATGGGTTGTGTGGCTTTCTCCTTGACACTTTGGGTTCAGATTCATCAGGGCCAATTTTCTTTCTACATGTATCTCGCACTTCGGCATGAATTCTATTAATGTTATTTTTTTCCTCCATTTTGAATGCCTGCTTTCATGCCTGCAGTGCACACATGCCCCTCACCCCTCGCTTGGCCTTTGAGTCTCCTTTTTTGGCCCTTGGCTTTGCCAGTGGAGCTTCTCTTAGCAGATAGTCAGTGGTCGTTGACTGACTGTTGGCTCTAATTCTACAGCCTTGCAAGTAGGCAAAGGCTCTAGTCCCAGCATGTTACACTGCTTTTCATGGAATGTTAGTCAGCAAACCCTAGAGGGCTCCCACAGCACAATGTCCTGTCTCTCTCAAGGCTGCTAATAAGCAGAGTATGACCCAAAAGGCCCAGAGTTCTTTGGAGAATTGTATTTTCCACAGTTAGAAAGACACGCTTTTGTAACATTTCTCTAGTTTTGTAAGGTCTGTCTACATGAAATACTGTATTAGATATTCTGTTTATTTTTAAGATAGCAGAGAGAAGACAACTTTATATGAATTTTTCACTAATTTTTTAAAAGCATGAAATGGTTTAAAATCTAAAACACAAAAATTTTTACAAAAAGAAAATTCATTTTCTCATCCTGTTCCCCTTTAGCCCAGGTCTCACCCTGCCTGGATAGCCACTGTTCTTAGTTTCTCATATCTAAGAAGAATCTTGAGGGGCTGGAGGAATGATACAGTGGTTAAAGCACTTGCCTTGCAAGCACAGGGCTCTGAGTTCAATTCCCCAGAAGTACATATGATGGTGCACGCCTGTAATCCCAGCACTTTGGAGGCTCAAAGAGACAGATTGTTCTGAGTCCAAGCCCAGCCTGAGCTACACCAGTGAGTTCAGGACCAGCCTGGGCTACAGAGTGAGAGAGCTTGTCTCAAAAAAAAAAAAAAAAAAAAAGATGAATCTTGAATCTTGGTAGTCATGTATTAGATTCAAAATTGGTGACAGTTTCAAAAACAATGACATGCTGACTAGTTAAATAGAAAAGGGGGTTTCTTTCAATCAACCCTGTATTTGCCATTTAGGACTTTGCTCACCCCACCTCCTGGCTATATAAATTCTATTTAAAACCTTTTTTTTTTCCGACAGTCTGTACAACATAGCCTTTGTTGTACTATGAGTTTGTATCTCAGCCCGCTTTGTGTAAGTGTCTTTGTTTCAATGTCTTGAAGCTTAAAGCAGATTCCATTACTTTGAGAGCTTAGAAAATTGGTTTCGGTTAAACAGATAAGCATTATGTGAATTCCCTAGAAATCTCTAGCAGATAGAGGTAAAAAGATCCTGCACAATCGGTTTATCATGACAAGATTAGAGCTGGTGCTCTCAACATGGTGGAGACCCTGCAGTTATCTGACGAAGTTGAAGAGGGATCCGAGAAATAGAAGAAGAGGGGAGTTGTGTGAGGACAGGCAGACAGGCTCAGTATCAGGCGGGGTGTACCCTGCAGCCTGCCCTGACTCTGGAGAAGCCAGTAGAGCAGGCAACCAGACAGCCCCACATTCCTGGGGTTAGAAGGAAAATCTGCAGGCAGATGAGCCTTTGGAGAGTCCGGGCACATGCTCATTTCTTGCTCTGAGGAAGGACAAGGCAGCCTGGTCACACTCAGCCTCACTTCTGAGGCTGCCCAAGGAAGTCCCCTTCAATCTTATGCCTTCCCACACATAAGCTTAGTGTCATTTAGTACATTTGTCCTAAATCTTCATTTCTCTAATGTGCTTACAATTCCCTGGCTCGTGTGTTTCTGAATTAGTCAGAGGAGGTCACCACACTGGTTGATAGCTCAAATGTAAAGACAGAATCCCCCTGTAGTACACTGTATTTGCTGTAGTGGTTCTAATAACTGTTGTCATTCTGCCCTCACATCTCTATTAACTGACACTACATTTAAATATGCAAAATAGTCAAACTCATAACAGTGAGTAGAATGGTGGTTGGCAGTGGCTTGGAGGAGGGGAAGTAGTGAGCGAATGGCTCAAGGGGACAAACTTTTGGTTATGCAAAATGAGTTGAAAGTAAATTAAAGAGGGATCCAAGACAGAAGAAGTAGGGAGTTGAGTGTGTACGGGTAGTACGTAAGTTCTGGAGACTTACAGGAGAGTGTTTGTGGCTGGCAATACTTAATTGTATATTTAAAATCTTCTAAGTGGTCTATGGCAAAGATATATAAAATTATAATAAATCAAGTGGAAGGAATGTTGGAAGGTGATGAATATATTTATGGCTTTGGTGGATGGTAGTGCTGGTTTAATGTGTAATATTTTCAAATTCATCTAGTTGTATATGTTAAATATGTACAGCTTTCCACCCCTTAATCGTATATCAATAGAATGGTTTAAAAAGAAAAAAATGCTGAATTGTGATGATAGAGATGGCTCCCAGGCACCATGGATTCAGAGTCACCAAGACAGGGAGGTTTACTGTGGCTTCAATGTTAACCTTCTGTCGGGAGCCTGTTAAAACTGGCCATTCTAATGTGTATATGGCTTATGTGACAATACTTTCAAATATTCAATCAATGAGATGATGTTACTTGCAAGCTGTACCCGTTGATTGTGGTTATTGCTGTTACACCAAAGATGCTCAAGGAGAAAACAAACACTTTTCTTGGGTAAACCATGCTGTCGTTGATGAAAAGTTGAGCAGAATACCTTACTGCTCTTATTCCTAGTTGCTTCCTCTAGGAATATTCCCTGGAAGTTCCTTCTAGCTCACACCTAAAGGAGAGACTCCTCAGCCTCCACGGAGGGGTAGTCAATCCTGAGAGCTTTGTGGCTTATGAGTATCTGCTTAGCCAGGGAATGCAAGCACGTACAGGTGTGTGACAGGCAGGCAGACACTTCAGGGAACTGTAGATGAAGGGTGGGGTTCAGCTGGGCTAGAGGGTACCCCTTGATGCAGACTCAAGGACCATCTCTCACTTAGGCTGAGTCAGGGCATGATCAGAGCCCAGAGGAAAGCTGGAAATGAAATTTTAAGAAAGAAAGGACTCTAGCTAGTCCCCCAACTGAGGGACTTGGGATGGGTGTGAAAGCAGGGTGTGGAGTAAGGACTCTTAGTGCCTCTCCACTGACAGACGAGTCGGGTAACAGGGCCAGAATTGTAAGGAGTCCTGCCCTGGCAGTGAGCAGGCATCGGCTGGAGCAGAGACACAGGTGGAAGGCTATGGCAGTGATTCAGGAAAAAAAAAAATGGGATGTTTCCATAGAGACAGGGATCATAAGAATGCCACAGATATCACAGAGGTATGCTCCACAGGGCTGGTGACCTAGGCTGGAGGCAAGGAAGGAAATGAGGGCTCAGATATTCCCGCATCTCTGGCTTAACTGTCTGAGTGATACCCAGATGCTGGGATCACAGAGGAAGGGCTAGGTCTGAGAATAAAGATGGTCAGTGAGACCTGAGAGCCGGTGAGTACAGGTGCCTGTGAGACCTTTGAGTAGAGGAACAGTGATGCCTATATTTGAGAATTATGATTACAATAGCAATGAGACGAGTCCCCCCACCCCCTCTAGAAATAGGTGATTAAAAGGGGAGAGGCTAAGGATGGAACCTCGGGGAAATGTTCAGAGGTAAGAGGCCAGCACTTGTCTGGACAGGGCATACTGGGGTTGTAGTAGCACTTGCGGTTCGGTGTTTTCAAGGTGAAGACACAACTGCTTTGGAGTGGATCGTGTGGCTCGAGGATGGCCACAAGCAGTAAATTCTGTGGCAGGCAGGGGACAGGGACCTCTCTGGAGATGGACAGCAGTCTTCAAGGCCTATTTGTCTTTCTTGACCCTCAGACCTTCCTTCAGGCTCCTTGTGGTAGATTCTGGTTGGTCCTGACAGTGATGGCACACAAGGGTAAGGGTGGCATTCTGACGGAAATGCACAGGTCTGCAGCACAGTGAGGCCCCTCTGTGGCCCAGGCTGCCTTTGCCTGGCTCTGGGTCTCAGCTGGATGTTGCTCTCTGCATATACCTTCCTGCAGCCCACACTGACATGTCTGTGTCCCCACTGCCGCCACTGAGTGCATGTGGACAGTCTGCAGGATTGATCAGAATCTCCAACACCAGCTGTGTGGTTGGCAGGTGGAGACTTGCTGAGCAGTTTTCTGTCTTTTGTGTGAATGGCACGTGGAGCACAGCTGGCGCCAGGGACCTTCCATGTTGATTATACGTGGCTTCTGGCAAAGGAGGTGGAAAGATCTTTTTTGTTAACTTTCATATCAGGGAAGGAGAGGACAATGGAAGATGAAATGTGTCTCTCTTCATCCTGGCCGATGTTGCTGTTGTGAGCCACTGCAGAAAAATAATTCAGAGGGAACAGTCGAGAGCTGCTCTCACGAGGGGTACTAAGCAGGGCACAGGTGTTGCTGTGTTATGGGGGGAGGTCTTGCTTCTGTGGGGCTCTGGTGACCAAACGTGATACGAACTAGGGAAGAGACTTGACTCCCAACTATGGCATAAAGTCAACACCCAGGACTCAGATGCTGTTGTTCTTCCGGTGAGCCATTTTTTTTTTTTTTTGGTGACTATTATTCATTCATTCACTCAAAAATACATTTATTAATAATGCTCTTACTGGGTGCCAGATTGTCTGAATCCTGCCCCTCCTTCTATGCCAACTCACATTCCCCTTCCACCAAGAGCCTTCCTGACTGCTGACCCACTCCTCGTCCATCCCAGCCCGGTGCCTCCCTGCTACCTACTGTGTGCTGCTTTCTGGCGCACTTCTTTTTATTTTTCTTCTGTATATTTATCTTCTCCTTCCAAATAATTTGAGGACAGAGATATTTTTCTTATCTCCCCCAAATCATTTAATGTAGTGCCTGATATTCAGTGGATTTTCAATAAACCTTTATCATTTGGTTACTTAAGTGTCATTTGATACTTTAGTGATACAACTAAAATGAAAAATGAAAATGTAGTTCACTTTTAAAATATATAAATTACTTACAGCTGGACCTAATGGCATGGGCCTATAGTCCCAGTACTCTGGGAAGACTGAGGGAGGAGACTCCTAAGTTATGGCCTAGCCCGGGCCACTTAGTGACTTAGCAAGATCTATTCTCAAAAACAAAAATTAAAAATTAATTCAATGTGTAAACCTTGGACTCACAGTCCCTACACACACACACACACACACACACACACACACACACACGCACGCACGCACACCCACTAGAAACTACTCAGGAGGCTTTCACTGGTGTTCTAAGTTCTGCTTACTACTTCTCCTGGCACCAACAGAGGCCACTTGGTGACTGACTTGCCCAGCAACCAGCCTTTCAGCCAAAAACTGCTCCTGCCCCTTTTGGGTGCCTTCCAGGAGAAGAGCCCTAACAAAAGCATAGTTTAGTTAATTAGCCAAGCACTGATGAACTAAAACCTCTTTCTGTTCTTCAAGGAAGGTAGAGAAAGATCTTCCCTGTCTATGCTGTGTTTAGCTTTGGGGCACCTTCCTGTTATTGTAATGGTTCTTTGCTAGTGGCACAAGTCTTTTCAGACCTGTGGAGCAATATCTTACCCTTGGCCATGTCTTAAACTCTCTTGACAGGGGCCTGCTAACTGTGTGGCAGGCTGCAGGTTGCATGGCGTATGTAAGCTTTGTGAGGTTAGTGTGGGGATAATGACTGCCTAGGGTGATATTCCCAGTCTGCACGTAGTGCTGGGGAGAAAAGGAAAGTACTCTGGGCTGTGACACACAGGTCTGGATCCTTCCTCAGTGCATCTGCCCATAGCCACCTACTCTGATCTCAGCCCAAGAAGAGTGGGCAGCAGGGGAGCAGAGCTTTTCTTCCATTTTCTTCCTTCACAGCCTCTCTTCAGCCATCACCCACAGTCCCTGATCCCACATGAGATGGAAAAATAAGGGTGGGTGCTGGTGACACCCAGGTGATGGAGAGAGAGCAGGGAACCAAGTTGGACTTGATTAAGTGGTGTGGCAAGCACTTTGGCCAGTATTTCTCATCTCCCAAACATGTTTCTCCGATTCTCCTCCTGGAATCTCCACAAGTCTTTCATGGTTTAAAAATGATAGACGCAAGCTGGACATAGGGACCCATGCCTGTGATCCCAGCACTTGGGAGGCTGAGGCAAGAGAATCACATATTGAAGCACATCTTGGGCAATTTAGCAACTTGGTGACACCCACCTCAAAATCTAAAACAATTTAAAAGGGCTGGGATTATAACTCAAAGCAGAGGCTCTGGGTTCAATCCTCAATGCACTCCCCCCAAATTAAGACAAGACGTATATCAGGAAGCTTGAAACAGAGCAAAGGTATAGTCACCTTCAGGAATTTAATGAAAATGTCTTAAACTTAGAACATATTAGAACTGGATCCTAATTAGAGTTAAATACGTTTCTTCAGACAACTTCTTAGCCTGTACTAGATTCTTCTCTTAGCAGGACGTCTGGACTCCTTTCCAAGATGGCGGCACATTACTTTTTGTAGCCATGTTTGCCTTGTAGCCTCCAGAAAATGCTTGCTCCTTTCCAGCCACTAGTGTAGGTTCAGAAACTCTTGTACTCTCCTCCCTGGTCCTGTCTCCTGACAGCCAAGGAGTTGACTTAAAGGAATGAAAACTGGGGCCACAGCTATATGCCCCTCTGTTCCTGGTCTGTGACAGCAGCAGGTGCTGGGAAGTGCTGCCCTGATCTGCCATCAGAGCTGAGACACTCGTTCTGCTTGATGGGGCACTGCCGCCTGGTGAGTGAGGCTAGATCCTTCCCTGAGAAGTGCCCTCAGCCAAGGGCACTGCCCCCACCAAGGTTTTGTTGTTGATGTTGTTGTTATCTTACTAGGAATAAATCCCAGGGCCTTGCGCATGCTAAGCAAGTGCTCCACCAATGAGCTATATAATCCCTGGCCCCTTTCATGTTTTTGAGTCAGAGTCTCAATAAGTTGCCCAGGCTGACTTTGAACTTATGGTCCTCCTGCCTCGAGCTCCTGCATAGCTAGGAATAGAAGTGTGTGCCACTGTGCCCTGTTTCTCCAAAGGTTTTATTCCCCAGGTACCTAGGACTAGAAAGTGCGGAGTACACTGTCTCTATTCAGGACATTACTGAGGCACCAACTCAGCTTCGGAGTTCCCTGGGAGATCTCTGAGGCCTCTGTCAGTGTGTGCTGCCCAACTCTGTGTCAGAGCCTTCCCTCACTCCTTACAAGTGTTCCCAAGAGCACACCCCTATAAACCACTTGCATATAAAACTCATTCTCAAAGCCTGTTACTCAGAGAAGTAGGAGTGGCCAGCTCAGAGATTCTAGCTTGGTCTAAATCTAAGATGCTTTCACTAGAATTCCGAAGAATGCAACCTTATAGTGTTTTGAGCTTCCTAGTGTGTACCATTTTTAAATCATGGCAGACTTGTGGGCACCCCAGGAAGAGAATATCTGTGTCTGCAGGCTCTACTTCACACTAGCTAGGAGACTGGGCCATGGGAGAAGACATGTGAAGAGACTGCACATTCAGGAGGATTATAAGAGGTGAATAAAAGAATGGCCCTGGGGAGAAGAAGTGAACTTGGAGGATACCTGCCTTGACTTCTGCAGCCCTTGTGCAATTATCCCCTCCTTCTTGAAGAAAAGGAGAGAGGCACAGGAGTCGTGGTGCTCTGTGGGCAAGGTTGGTTAATTATTGGACAGCTGATCAAACTGCACGCAGAAACTTCTGTTGCCCATGCAGTTGCTTCACAGCCATTGCTTCCTTCCACATGAAGTCAACATAGCAATTAAGCAGGTAGGCTTCCCACTAGCTGTCTCAGTGTAGTGAGACAGAAATGTAAAAGTGGGCTTGAGAGACAAGGGGAGGGTGGCTGTAGGCTTCATTCCTCAGTTCCCATGACCCTGTGCTCCTTTTAGAAAACAGCAGATTTCATGACTGTGACATGAGACAGGGGTGAAGATCTTCCTCCTAGTAGTTCAACAAGGAACCCAGAAGCCAAGTACATACAGACCGGAAGTTACAATGGCTTCCTCGCCTGGGCTGACATGGAGCTGCAGCTAGATAAAAGACATGCCTGCAGGGTTTTCTTGCCCTTCTCTAACTTCAAAGAGGCTGGGCCTAGCATCTTCACCTCTCCCACTTCAGGCATATAAAAGCCTTGAGTAAATTGTATAAACTCAGGCACTAACACATAAGACTAACCTTTACATAATGCTTGGCAGAGCCATGATGGGGACTATGAGGACTCGTCATCAAAGCCATGTTCTTTTCTGAGTGTTGTTGGTGCCAAAAATCATTCTAATATTTTTAAGAGGCCATACCTGGGCATTCTCTGAAGTGTGGTTTATGAAGTAAGGACAGTGGACAGACCCACTTGTATCCAAATGATGTATTACCTCTTAGGAACTAACCAAAGCCCTATAATTTCTGTTAATGTTTTGTATAAACATATTTTCCAAAATTTTACGTTATGACAATTTCAGTTGAAGCTGGAAAAACTACACAGACATTAATTTACTTTATTATTTTTCCCTTGGTCCCAAAAGATCTCAGTAAAAATGAAATACAAAGTTTGTGATGACTTGTTTAACACAAATGGGCAATGATGGCCTTCCAGGTTAGCCATCAGGCTCATTTCTACCTTGTAACAGTTCAAGGGACAGTTCTGTAAGACTCATTGTAGGAGGGTTGATTATTTGACCAGTGGGTTATTTTGCAGAGATAGAGTGGGTGGAGAGGGCATTAAAAGAAGCCCTCTAAGAACAGCCTCTTGGAAAGAGAGGGAACCCATGGTACTGTGGAACACAAGGGGGAATGAAAATCATTTTAGACTACTATCTGCAAGCAAAAAGTAATTTAACTCAGTCCTTTTAAGTTATGCAAACTCTGAAGTCTTCATTGTCAGCTCTCTGCATTATTTTCTGTGCTGTTGACAGTTCTCCACAATCCATTGAAAATGTCAGGGATGGTAGATAAGAGAACCAAAGCTTCATAATAGGGGACATATTTCCTTCCCTCTTACTTGTCAAGGACAGGTGCACTGTCCTGGCTCCTGCTTTTGGGGATTCCCAGTCTGTTTATTTTGAGCTCTGAAGTCAGTGAGATTTGAGATAACCCTGAGATGGGGCATTAAAGAAAAACAAAAAATTAAAGTGATACAAAACCCCCTGTCATCTGGTGTTCTTAGATCATATTAAATGTCTGTCTCCTTCCTTCTACGTGTTTATATATGTATGCATATATAAACATACTTCATATCCTGTATGTATGTTTTATGTGGTACTGGGGACTGAGCGCAGGACCTTCACTCTGAGCTACATCTTCAGCTCTTTTTTACTGTTTGATATTGAGAATAGGTCTTGCTAAATTTCTAAGTTGCACAGGTTGGGCTTGAACTTGTGATCCCCCCTGCTTTAGCCTCCCAGAGTGCTGGGATTACAGACCAGCCCCACAGATCCCAGCTGTATATATACTTGCGATTCTTCATCTGCAAAATAGTGCTGAAAAGAATGTTTGACTCAATTTCAGACTTGAAATTTTTTTGTGGTCTAGATGATACCATTCAAGCTCTTCAGAAAGGTGAAGTGCTATAGAAATGGAAGTTATCCTGCCCAATAACTAGAGTTTAATCATTTGTTATTTGGTTACACTGAGTCTTGTTCTTTGTGTTGAAGGAACAGAAGAGATCTGGGAGTTAGACTCAGAGTCAAAGTGAACTTTGTGCTGACGAGACCAAAGCTGGAGGAATACAGTAGATGCAGGCATGTTTTTCCCTGAAGGCTGACTGAGAATTCTCCAAATGTTTGCAAGTACAGGGCAGAATTTCATCCAGCCTTAAACATTGAACCAAACTCAGCATTAACAAAGTCAAAAGTTTTATTTCTTTGACTGTGGGAGTGCCACAATCATCTTTTAAATGGTCATTCAGCTTTGTGTTTAATAAGTTATTGGAGAAATACTTTCATTGAGGGATAAGTCCTTTGCTTTAAATGACAAATGTTGACCAGGGCTGTGGCCTATGTCACAGTCTGGACAACTCATTCTCACCCGACAACTTTGACTCCCTGGGTAGGTGCATATGACTCCAGGTGGGTTGACAGAAAGGGGAAAGCTGGGAGAGCATTTTTAACTACTCTTCTCTGTAAGATTTCCTGTGATATTTGTCACAGTAAAGTACCCTTAGGTTTACATGCCAAAATATCTTAAATGCTAGCTGAGTACCTGATCCTCATAGCTAGTGAGTACTCTGCTATATCAACAGCAGGGAATAAGAGCTGTGGACTCTCAGGAAACCACATATTTTGGCTATTTATTAAAGCTACCAATATAAATATTCTCTCTGACAAGTCTATAATAGTCTTAAGAGTTTGTGTGTGTGTGTGTGTGTGTGTGTGTGTGTGTGTGTGTGTGTGTGTTGGGGAACAACATCTTGTGTACCTAACTGAAAAAGAAGAAATTGTCCAGGAAGACTGTCTCATTAGATGGGAAGATGCACCAAGGGACGAGGAGTTAATGTGTATCTACTACCAAGAAATAAACAGTTAATCATCTCATCCAGCAGTGTGAAACTGGTCACATTTCTTTCAGATGCCAACATTGACGGTGTAGCTGCATCTGTGTTCCTCACCCTCAGGAAGTGTCTGTAATACAAACTGTGTGTAAGGTTAGAAACAGTGCAGAAACAGAGGATCTAGATTGTCATTCCAGCTCCGTCTGTCACCTGTTACGGACTTTGACAAGACCTCCCTGGTGTTACTTCTTCGTTTATGGATAGGGACAAGACCTACTGCAAAGAGTCTTAAAGTTGAATGCACCCAAAACGATGAATGTGAAAATACCCTGTGAGGTTGAAATACAGTACAAATAAAGAACAATATTGTTATTGAAGAGATTAATGTGTCACATGATTCAGAGGTGAGGTTTGAAGTAGAGAATTGAAGCTACAGTAATTAACACATCACCACATCGGTAACTGACATTCTTTTTCTAAACAAGTAAATGAACAAAGGCATACTGGAGAAAAAAGACAGGTCCTTACTACTTTTCCTTCTTCCTTGAAAGGCAGTTTGGTATTATTAGTTCTTTCTCTGAGAGAGGTAGAGGAAGCTCTTTCATTGTTAGCTATATGAGATGTGATTTGGGGGGTGTCAGGCTAGTCCTCTGTCCTCAGTAGGATCTCAGCAGTTCTCTGCCTTTTTCACTTGGGACACAGGACAGGTGATGCTCACAAGTCTGCCATTCACTGAGCTCAGGTCACCTCTTCTCGGTCTTTTTTTCTCCACAAAAGAAGGTGTACCAAAATACAGAGAACAATGGCATGTACTGAACTCCAAATCCACTCATTAACTCATTTTAACTCCAAAAATTCAAATTTCATTTAAACCTACTTGTTTTTAAAAGTAAATTATTTGTGACACAACTCACAAATACTCAGGTACATGATGGTTTACCTGAAAGTCAAGACTGAAAATTGAAAATATCTTCACATGTGAGGACAGGAATTTGTCTAATGTATCTCTGTATTTCCAATGTCTGGCATGTGGTATATGCTTTAGTAATGATTTGCATTAGTGGCTGTAGCCTAGGAAGGAAAAACTTCCGAGCTCCCCACAGATCAGTTCTGTCAGTCTAAGCTGAGAGAGCCTAGTTAATGAGTCCATAGACCTTCTAGGAACACTACAGTCACATTGCAGAGGACAAGCAATGGACTCTGGGGGATTTCATTGAAGAGTCAGCGACTAGCTTCCTTCATGCCTACCTTTGAAGACAGTGGCCTCTTGCTAGCAGACAGTCTGGCTTAGTAAGAATGAACCAACTGCGTGAGTAGGTGGTGCCTCTTGGGGAATAAATACAAGCAGCCAACACAGTTCTTTACATCCATGACAAAAGGGTGTCCTAAGCACTGTTACCATGATATTCAAAGGTACGTGCTTTTTGATGGCTCATATGAGTGGATCCAAAATCCTAGTGATTTCTGGTTACCAAGGAGAAAACTGGCATGGGTTTTTCCTTTCAGGCTGAGAAGACCATGCCAGGGCATCAGCCTAAGCAACACATCCTGCGTAAGAGCGGGCTGGAGTCTGGTTGCCCACACCAGCTGGCTGAGAGCAACAGAATGTAGGAAATCTCCTGGACAATTTTTCACAAGTGTGCTGCTGTCTCTGGGAGCCAAGGAAACGGGTCCTGAAGTGTGCTTGGAGATTAGGATGCATACATTAATTTCTCTGTGATTTCTTTGGCATTTTCTCCCTGCAGCTCGAAAAAGAAACAAGTATAGATCTGATAGGCTCAACCAAAGTTCACAAAGCAAAACAGGCTCAGAAGAAAAGCTGCGTGGCTTAGGGATGCGAAACGGCTGCCAGTCTGAATATTAGTGGTGGTACTAGGCCAGTTCCATATCAGGTATAAGTTGACCTGGTCAGACATGCAAAAGTTCCAGCCCGTCTCATTACAAAAGGAATTGTAGATAGTACATGGGAGAAGGGAGGAACCAGGAGAATCAAAATCATGGAGGACATAAAGGAAAGGCCCTTGTTCGGGGAGTCCAAAAGTACACATAGGCAGCGCTGGCTGTTGCCCTGTGTGGGAGAAGTTAAGTGCGGTTAAGGGAGGACTTTTCAGTCAGGCTGAATAGAGTTTCAGCCCTGGTTCTGCTGCCTTCTCCTTGTAGGATATCAGTCATTAGCCCCTTGGTCATCTGTCTTGATGGATTCTCCACTGAGTTCTGGTCAGGACAAAAAAATAAAAGACACATCCATGCAGTGCCTGCCACTCTGCCTGGTACAGAGCAGTCATGGTGTTTGGTATTTTTTCTGTGGCTGCTGTGACCCTCATTACCCACTAGCACTGTTGTGGTTACCTTTTCTGCATCACAAACAGCATACACATTCAGCAGCGAAGAAACTCAAGCATTTGATTATGCTTATAGATTCTGTGGGTCAGGAGTTCAGAAACAGCAAATCAAGGATGGGTAATCTCTGTTCCACAATGTCTGAGGTATCATCTAGGGAGGTTCCAAATCTTGGATGTCTCGGCTGTCGAGGCCTCTAATCATCTGAAAGCTTATTCACTCATATTTCTGGGGCCTGGCCTGGGAAGGACTTGAACATTGGGACTGCCAACTGCGGGGCTACACATGACCTCTCTGTATGGCTTGCTTGCTTCTTTCTTTCTTTCTTTCTTTCTTTCTTTCTTTCTTTCTTTCTTTCTTTTTTCTTTTCTCTGTATGGTTTCTTGACCACATGACAGTCTCAAGTTAGGTAGACATCCAACAGGGTGAGCAAGTATTCAAATTGAAACAGGTAGAAGCTGAGTTAACTTTTCTGAGATAGGCTTAGAAATTTGCCACATTCTATGGTTACAAGTGAGCTCCTAAGGTCAGCTGCCTATATCCAAGTGAGGTCTATGGTTTGGGTCTGGAGTGTCCCTCAAAAGCCTCACGTATGTGTGGATACTGTGTCCTGTTGGGAGATGGGGCCTGGCTGGAAAGAGCAGATGCTTGGAGTTTGACCTGGAGGTGTTGCTCCTCCCTTCCTTCTAAGGTAGCTCCACTTTTCACAAGGAGCTCTGTCTCTGGTTCTGGTCCTGCTATGTGGCCCCATCATTTTTCCAGCTGCTCACCTTTGAATGGACTGTGACCATCTGAAACTGACCTAAAATAAATCTTTCCTCCCTGAGTTGTGGTTGTCAGGTATTGTGTCCCAGCAATGAGAAAGTAGCTAAGGATTGTTAAAGAATTTGCATGCATATTTTATTTTACTTTATTTATTTTATTTTGAGACAAGGTCTCTCTCTGTAGCCCAGACTGGTCCTGAACTCACTCTTGAGCCCAGGCTGGCCTTGGACTCAAGGCAATCCTCCTGCCTCAGCCTCTGAGTGCTGGGATTACAGGCATGTGCCACCACGCCCAGCTTATGTGGTGCTGGGGAATCTAACTCAGGTACCTAGCACTTGACTTAGCACTTGCTAGGCAAGTGCTTTAATCACTGAGCCATTCCTCCAGCCCCTGCATGCATATTTTAAAACCACCATAGTGATGGCAGACAGTAACAAAGCTTATGGAACAGGGTGCTTTACAGTTTCAAAGGTTCGTTCATTCCATCTTCACGATATCTTTGAGTAGACAAGATAGGTAATAGGACCTTATTTTGTAGTTACAGAAAAAGCTCGGAAAGGCTAGTCACTTCATTTCCTGAGCTGCAAGGTGAAGAGTTTATTGGAGATGTCTTCACTCGTCTCTTTGACCTCTGAAATATGGTGGTTTTCTTTTCCTTGCAGGAGGGGTTATGAAAATCACTCCAGTGAAGAAAGCAGTTTGTCCAGAACTCTGTGTCCTGTGTCAATAACTTCTATGTCTTCTTGACACAAACTGAATTACTCCCAGTTAGCCCACACCTGATTCTAAAAGCCGCTAAATTTAGATTTTTGGTTCAATGCCAAGTATCAAAGAAGAGTTGAAAGGAAAATCATTGCTTAATTAGAATACAAATTCCTTTAGTTAAGATCAATTCTAGTGTCTTGTGTTAAGATAAGGAAACCTCCATTTATCACATACGTTTAAGATGAAACATTCCAACCAAAGCAGGAAGAGAAAAAAATTCAGTTATTGTCTGAGCAAGTAAGAACTCAGAATGAAGATTTAGAGTACAAAATTAGTAAGTTTGTGCAAGTACAGTTTGTTGTATATATGATAATACTTGTGTTTTTTATTTCATAAGCACAAACACTTCTAAATTAAGCAATTAATTTTAAATTGATTTGGGAGTGATGTGAGGATGAAGAACTTCCTAGGAAATTTTTCTTTGAAAATTTACTTTCTAATTTCAGTTTTGTTGATTTGGGCTTCTATAAATTGGATTTTCTTGAAGTTGGGCCAACTCATATCAGGAAGTTTTCTAGTAATTGTTAACCTGACTTTAGAAAATTCTGATTTTCTATCTATTGAAATGTTCACTTTGAAAACTGCCTTAACATTATTAGTTGCCTTTACTTTGTTTATGACTTATATTTTTAAAAACACCAATGGAGAAGGGCAGTAAGGACTGTGAAAAAAATAGTGACCAAAACCTAAAATCCAGTGTATTTCTGGAAGCTATGGTGAAAGATTGATACAAACTTTCTACACATACTCATGTGCAGATACACACACACACACACACACACACACACACACACACACACCTATATATATTTATCTTGTTAGATGACTCAGTTTTATGATTTAGAAATAAACGTCCTCCAAAAATATTATGTGTTTGGAAGGTGCTTAAATTATGGGGGCTGTGTTCTCATTACTGGATTTGGCTACTGATGAATCTGATGTGTGGTGGCTAAAGGCTCTCTTAGTGGGTGGTGCCTGGTTGGAGGAGGTAGGTTGCTGTGAGCTGGAAGGGCGTATTCTTGTCTCTTCTCTCTATGTTTCCTGGCTGCCATGGGATGAGCACTTGTCCTCCACCAGCTCTTTTAACATATTGTGTTTGCTTGGGTGCCAGCTAGTTATGGACTGAACCCTCTAACAGTCCTTTAAATTGTGGGGGTCAAGTATTTTTTACCCTAGCAACAAGGAAGTGACTAAGATACCCAGTAACATTATATCAAGCAAGAATATAGTTTCAAGCTGGGTGACACTGCTGAAGATGGATCAGTATATCAAGTGTTATTAGTTTTGCAGCATAAGCAATAGGAGCAAAATGCAAATAATATTAATGCTGTGTATTTATGAAGCTTTTAAAATATTTCACATTTATTGTCTTATGTGTTCCTTAGAGAAATAAGACAACATCCTTGAAGACAGCCAAGCCCAGGCTCATAACTCCAGTTTTACAAATGAGGAAATAGAGGTCCAAAGAGGATAAACAACTTTCATCTCAGAATCTCATGAGATTGAGTCTACTGTAAGTCAAATGACCTTTTCCTTGCATGTTACTGACCCCAAATGTCATAGTCTTTTTGAGGGACACTTTTTTCAAGAGAAGATTTGAACAGGTTTTGAAGGAGGGGGAAAGGTTGGGTAATCTGAGAAAAATGGGTATTCAAGGAATTTGAGAAGGTAGAACAGAGCCAAAGCACTGATGCATGCATGCAGGAGGCAGTAGGAGGCCAACCTGGCTGTAGTGTATCATTCTTTTTGTTCAGTAAAATGATGTTTGAACACGGGGAGCTGGGATGATTTCAGCCTTGGTCATCAGTCCAAAAATGGGGCAGTGCCTTCATAGCCAGAAGTGACATGAAATAATTTTTAAAATATTAAATTGGTCTTAACCATTCTGGAACCTTATTTAAAAATAACCTTAAATATGGAAAAACAACTTGCACAAAGAAAGCAATCAAGACTTTATTTATAGAGCAGTCACACCAGTTTGCCAATAATGGTTACGTCTTTTTAGGTTAGTCCATGTTAGAATCTTTTTACTCTCCTATTTCCTGAATTTTCTTCATTTCAAGGTAAAGATTTACTTCTAGATACACAAACATGAATGAATGTTGGAGCTGGTTCCCAAGGAGATCTGTCTCTGACATAATTTATTACCAACAATTAGCAGCCCCTTAGGGTAGACTGTCTTTCTCTTCTTCACATCTCACAGCGCTGTTCTGATAAAGGACATAGCCTGTGTGCTACCATTCCGTCCCCACCTCCTGCACACATACAACCCAGCTTAGTGCACAGCAAATTTTCAAATTAATATCCAGTTGGCTATTTAACCATAAAAACATACCATGTCTGTTTTCCTTTGGAAAACAAACCTAGTATTTACTATGAATCAGAAGATTACCATCAGGAAATTGGAATTATTAATGGCTGAGAGATCATTAGAGGTAAACCAAACAGACTGGAAAGGTCCAGTCAAGCTGAGGACAGTGTCGGGAGAGTGTGCTTGGCACTGATGAGAGCAGAAGATGGGACTCTCCGTTCAGTCTCCGTCAGCACTAATGGGAGGACAGAACATTCTTTAAGTAATGAATGTAGTGAGCGGAACCATGGATCCCTAAGATCTCTGGAACCTGGTAACTTACCTTGTTGAGAAAAACGTCCTTGCAGATGCAATTAAGGAGGATGAGAAGGAGATGTTGTGGATTAACTGTGCAGACTAGGAGAAAGAGACAAGAGTGATACAACCACAAACCAAAAAATGCCAACAGTCACCAGGAGCTAGAAGAGGCAAGAAACAGATTCCCCCTTGGAGCCATTGTTGTGTGGTATCGGGAGAAGTAAGACAGACACCAAGGCCTAAACAGGAAGCAGCTTTATTATTGCCAGCACTGTGACCCAGCAGATTACTATCCAGAGGGTGTGCCAAGAACAATGGAGACCTCCCCTTTGCCTCCCTGTATGATTGGCTATGTTAAAGTTGCCAGTTATGGACAGTAAAAGTTACAGTCTAAAGTTACAAGATGACACTTGAAGTCACAAGGTAGTGCTGGAGTGCACATCTTTGCTTTATGCTTTGCCCCTGCCAAGGTCATGCTGCCTCCACACTGATAGGAGCAAGCCCAAGGCCCTGCCTCATCATAGCCCTGACCCTGATTTTGGATCAGTGAAGCTGTTTATGGTCTCCTGTCCCCCAGAATGTGAGAGAATAGAATCATGTCAGTGTAGGTCAATGTATTACAGCAGCCACAGAAAACTAAGACAATGCAAAAACATCACATTGGAAAGATTTCAGTGATTTCCCTGAAGAAAAGGTACAATATGGAAGGAAGAGCAGATGTGCACAGTTATGACATGTGGAAGAGTTGGACTTTTAAGGAGAGTTAGTGGAAGAGTTGATGACCTCAGAGCTGATTAATGTGGGCAGTGAAGGCAGTGGTGTGCTGGAGCTGGCTCCCGCTGCTTCACAGGAGCCAGTTGTGTACATGTTTCTGTAATTCCACATTCAATAACATCATGTCAGCAGATTGAAATCAGCAATAGTGAGGATTAAATGCTACAAAACAAGGCTTTCTCCCAGATGGCCAATTGTTAAACACATGTCAGCATCCCTGAATGGAAGAAGAACAGAAGGAAAATGTGTTTAGAATCCAGGACTGAAAAATGACATTGCATTAGTTCATCCTGTTACCTGTACAAATACTAAAGTGCCATTAATAGAAATGAGAAAATTGGAAAGGTGATTTATTTTAAAGAATATAAGCGCAGTGTATGATTGGATTTTCTCCTGTATTTACACTTATGCTATTGTCTAGCCTGCACTATGTCACAGGCCAGTCATAGGATGTATAGTGATGTTTTAAGACATAAACCAAACCTCACGGAATTTGTAGTGAAGTAAAGAAGACACAGTGCTATGTTTTTGGTATTGTGCCTACTTGTGTCTCCCCCAAACAGGTTCATGTGTTAAAGCCTTTGTCCTCAGGGTGGTGCTCTTGGGAGGTGGCAGAGTCTTTCAGAGAGAGGGCATAATGGGAGGTCCTTAGGTCACTCAGAGTGTGCTCCCAGGTCTTTTCTCTTCCATGTCTTGAGATGTGATCTTCTTGCTCCCGCGCTGTGAAGTGACAGCCAGTGGGCAGTTTTCACCATGGAGTCTTTTTCTTTCTGACTTTCAGCCTCCTGAGTTGTGAGCTAAATAAATCTCTTTGTCCTCATAAATGTCAGTTTTGTCACTACAGCAATGAACCAAATGACAGTAGAATTGGATAAGAGCGAATAGACATGTATTAATGAAGATGTATAGCAGAATCGAGTAAGTGCATATCCCAGAGGCAGTGTGTGGGAAAGCAGGAGTGGGACAGGAACTTCTCAGAGGAGGTGACCTTTACATAGTCTGAAGGAAGAGTAAATATTTGTCAGGCATGGAAAATTATGGGGGAAGAGGGAAGTATCACAAACAGCAAGACAGGCAGGGATCCAAATGGGAAGAGGAAGAAGCGAGCAGTGGTTTATGGAAGGAGGCCGAGAAGGACAGGGATCAAAGGAGCTATTTTCCTCTAACAAAGAGCCAGAAATTAAAGTCACAACATCACTGAGTGTGGCCCACTCAAGTCTAGCCTGGAGTGATGTTAATAATCATGGTATTGGATGCGAGGTATGGAATCAGGCACACAGCCAAGGACTTCTAGAAGGAACTCGTTCTTGGGGGTGTGTGGGTAGAATTGTAGATCAAGGAGACCAAGCCAATTGGAGGAAAGGATACAGCAATAAGGATGTGAGTGGAGAGTAAAAGAGGTGGCACTGACCAGTGGGGTGCTAGGGATCTGAGAACTGGAGTGTAATGCAGAAGACAGTATAGAAGCCCAGGCAAGCAGAATAGCCCCAAACTGTGTTTATTCAAGTGGTTCTGCACTCCATGAATATAGGCAGCGACTGCCAACTGCTCAATTCTAGCACCAAGTTCAGTGCCCAGGATTGAGTGGGCATTTTATAAATACCGATTGAGTAAATAAACATATGCTAAATGGAAGCAGAAAGAAGAATGTAGATTTCTGTCTCTTCTGGGGAAATTGGATGTAGAGTTCAGAAAGTAGGCATTTCCATTCTCTTAAGGTGAGGGCCATTCATTGAACCACTAGGCTTGGCTCTCAGTTGGGACCGGAAGCATTTATTGAGTCACTGCTGCCTGCATCTAGGTAAAACAGAAATCTCTAGGGTCACAGAAAGCAGAGGCATAGAGACGGATGTCAGTATGGTATGTGCAAAAAACCTGGACAGCTGGCTATATCTGGAGCATTCGTCCTTTGGGCAGTAATGGGAGATGGAACCTGAGGGTCACACTAAAGGATTAAGACTTTATCTTGAAAGCAGTGGGGAGGTGCTGAAAGGTTTTTAACAAGAGAATGACAAAATCCAGTTTCGATTTTGGAAAGACAACTGGCAGCAGTGCAAATTAGATTGAAGAGAAGAGATAGGAAGCAGAGAAACGGGTTAAATTTCTCTGTTCCTCCTGATGAGGCAGCTGTTCCAGCTGTTCAGGGAGTGTTAATGAGATCACAGCTAATGCAGTGGGGCTTGAACATGGGCAGGAGACAAAGTTGAGAGATACTTAGGTCAACCACATGAGGTAAAGATGATACTAAATAATGTGTATATGATGATGTGGTGCTGCTCCTCAAGGTTAAGAATGCAAGGGGAGGATCTTGGTGGAAACGTCCACAGTAACCACAGCAATGCTGAGCACAAACACTATAGCTTGTGCTTCTGGACAGTGAGCAGTGTTCTGGACATAGCAATATCCTTAACAGAATGGAATTTGTCTGCACACTCCTTCTTGAGCAGGGCCTACCTCTCAAAGATAGATTTTAGATACATCTGGTTATAAAAGCCAAGGTTACATATATGTATTGTAGTTGCAAGAGAAGCTGGGAAGTAAGTATTTACACAGTCTCTGCTTCTCCCACCTGACTCCTTTTCCAACAGAAGAAAGCTGCTCAAAGGGGCTGATCAGCCATAAAAGATGACAATTGTCTGCTGAAAATTTGAAGAGAAGACAAAGAACAGAATTGAGGGGGGGCATTTCAAAGCTAGAGAGAAAGAGTTGGTGAAAGAAACTGAGAAAGAAATGTCAATCAAATGAAAAGGAGATTCAGAAGAGCTAAGTGTGGTATTGTAGAAGCCTCTGGAAGAAAAGGCTTTGAGTGAGACAGAACAGCCATTGGATTTGCCAGTTGAGAGGTGGCCATTAGTCTGTGGTAGAGCACTTATAAGGACAAGTGAGAGTGAGTGCCCAACTCCAGTGTCTTGGAAGTGTGAGGATGGGATAGTGAAAGTAGAATGTAGACTACTCTTCCAAAAAGTTTGACAGCAAAGTCTAAACTAAGCAGTGGCATGGCACAGTGAGGAAGGGTGTGGACTTGGGCTTTTGAGCTTGGAGTACCTTGTTTATAGCTGTGCTTGCAATACCAGCCCTCTGAATGTCACATCTAGTGTTTGCAGATGTTCACTGAAAAAGCCATTCAGAAAGGTCAATGTGGGTGCATGGCAGGAGCAGGAGGACTGACTTGAGCACAACTTTGTATTAATAGCATCTACACCAGGTGCACACTCCAAGATCACAGCCCAAGGTCCTTTGGAGCTGTCTGGTGGCTACTGTTGCCTGCTCCTTTCTGTGTCTGTCCTACGAGCCATGTAGTAAGACGATGCCCTCAACATTTTCCCACATCACATTTTTACAAACTCAAGAGCTGATCCACAGCCACCTTTCCCCACATAGAGCATGGAGAAAGCATCAGAACTCTGTTGAACTATTTTTCAGTGTTCCATTGTTCCAAAGACCTCTGACTAACCTTTCTCTCCCACAAATATTACATATGAGTGAATATGAGCCTCTGTTTCTGAGGCTCACTCAGATTGTCACATTCCCTTAGAAATATGCCCAAATAGATTTTGTTAAAAACCTGTATTTTTCAGATGGAGAAACCAACAAATGATGGGTAAGGCTTTAAAACATCTATCCACCCCACCCTGTCACCTACAGAGTTAAGAACATCTGAAAGGAACAAGGGAATCCAGCACATTTCTTCCACCTATCAAATAACAAAAGGCAAGACACTATGAAATGTTTACTTAGTTATGCTGGGGATGGAGGGGGGCAATTTTTTAAAAAGTGGGTAGTTGGAAGGGAAGTAAATCCATCTTAATTATCCACCTTTAATCTGCATGAAACATTTCAGCCCAAAACGCCAACATTTGATATTATCTGAGTAACCACATGAGCCTATGACAAAGCAATTTTAGAAGCAACTGAACAGTGGGCCACCCTGTTTCCCTCCCAGATGCTGTTGACAAAGGCTGTGTTCATTTGCTTAAGGGTGAAATCATCTGTCATCAAAGCACCCAACTCCCTGAATCCAACTGCCAGCTCACTTCTAAATGGCAAGCTGGCTGCATCCCTCCTTTTGTCCCTCCATGTACAGCTTCCTGACCAACTTAGCAGGTCATTTGGAGAATCTGCTTCTGCCCTGCATGGTGGCCTCCACCTGGGAGACTTTTCACTGCTCGCCTTCTAAGAGGGTCTCTTTGTAAGAAATGGAGTTGTTATCATCCATAAGGCTGCGACCCTGCAGAACCTCAGCCATCGGGATGTACCTGCTGAGTATGCAGACATGTGCAAACCTGATTGCTAGCCATGGTTCCCTGGAGATAATTAAGTTAAAAGAAATGCCCCTGGGGTTTGGCACAGCCCAAACTAGAGGAGGGCCTAAAAGAGGAAAGGAACTATGAAGTTTGAGTGAATCTCACTCATTTGTAGTTTTATTTTCCTTTTTTTCAGACTCTTCAGCAGCTTGTTTCCTCAGGGCACTTATAGACCAATTGCATTTGGCTGAGCATCCCATTTAATGAGGGCAATAACTCACATCAGTGAGGGAGGTCTTAGAAAATGAGCCAGAGAAGATAGGGCTCAGGTTTCTGCTGGCTTGAGGCTCAGTCTTCCTGGATTCATGGGAGGCTCTCAAGAGAGAGCCTACGGGGCATCCTCTGGTGCTTCTTGCTTTCTCTGGGGACTGTTTTGAATTCAGTTTACCTCTGCCTTGGAATGACACTTGGGTTGCTGTGTATGTGGAAGGGCTAGCCTCTAGCATGTGTTACAGGTGGGTGTCCTGTATGCTAAAGCTTTGAGAGATCAAAGCCCTAGATCCTCTGCTCTGTCTTTGTCATGCTGTATGCAGAGTATCATGGCTGCTAATATAAAGTGTTCCTATGGGAGAAGCAACATGGTTTTCTTAATACAGCTACTGCCATGTAAGCTAGTTTTATAAATATTAACCCCATTAGAACATGTTTTGGACAGAAGACTTAGACTGATTGTGACAGTTTAGCTGATTTTGCCACTGGATTCTAATGTGTCTGAGTCCCTTCCTTATGTTCTAATTCTTGGCTTTTCTGATCTGTAGAGTTACAAATGGGCCTACCTAAGGGTGCCATTGCTAGGGTGGCATTGCGAGGCTGCCAAGGGAATGCCCCGGGAATCTGTAATGCACAGTGTGGGCAGGGGTGGGGGGTTCTTTTGTTGCATCTAAACTGCTCTCAGGCTAATCAGGCCTGGCTCATCCCTGCATTGCCACCTCCTACTACCTGTCCCCATGCCCTTCCCCAGCGTGCTTTTATGTGATACTGTGCTGTTGACATCCTTAAGTCTGAGCCCTCCTTTTTGAGAAACAGATAACAGTAATGTAGACAGCTTGATGATAGGCACACAGATCATATACAACCCTTTTACAGAAAAACACATTAAATAAATATCTATTCATATTATGGGCAAATAATGAGGTCAGTGTACTTAGGAGTAATTTGGGAAGAATGGGCTTGTCTGTTTGAGTGAATACTCTACAACATTATCCAAACAAAGGAGCTAACCTGGGAAAACACCACCTGCGGAAGCTGAATTAGACAAGTGCCTGGAGGAAAAGCTATGTCAACACTTTCTGCCTTGAGGTTCATCCTTTAACAGCAAAAGGAACCCATTGGGTAATTTTAATGAATTTATCTTATAAAATTCCCAATGCCGACACTATATGCTCCAGAACAGCAGCAACTGAGTTGTGATGTGTGAGATGAGGAGGCAGCTGGATTGTCTATATGACTAGGAATCTCTGTGTGGGTTTCTAGATTACTGATCCAGAAAGGTCACCTCTTTAACTTTCTTTTGCCTGTGCTCAATTTTCTGGCTAGCATGATGTGCTACATCAAACTTAGTTTAGAGTTTCTTTCCTATTCCTTACTGGATTAAATGTTTAAAGAAAAAAAATTACATGACATAGTATATTTATATGTATTTTAAGTGATGTATCATGATAGTTTTAATTTCAAATGTCTCTTGGGAAGGAGATTTCCCAAACAGTTGACACTCCGTGTGATGAATCTTTGGGGAAGGACTTGAGCTCATTTTGGAGGGTCTTGGGAGAGCGTTAGTCTTGATTCTGCTTGGCAAAGCCATGTTGAGATAAAGAATCAGCAAAGATGAAGAAAACAAAGCCCTGGACTGGGTAAGGCATGGTGACATTGCCTGGAGTAGGGAGTCCATCAAAGGGAAAGTGGTTTGAGTCCTGGATGAAAAATAAAGAAGTTGAGTTTTGCTTTGTTGGCAACAGGAGTCGAAGAGGTTTTTAAGCAGAGGAGTGGGTGTTTATCTTAAATGTCATTTCTCTTTTCCCTCTCTACAGCACAGCTTGAAGGTTTCAACTCAGAACTGTTGAATGACAGTTTATTTCAGTACTATCTTTTGAGTGCCTACCTAAGCTGCCTCAGTTTCCACAATATTCCCTGAATCCCAAATTCAAAGGAAAGGTGGGGCCAGGCTGGTAGGGTCAGGTGTTTAGAGTTTGACCTGGAAGGATTGCATCAACTTGTTGAAACGGAGGGGGCACCAAGGGCAAAGCTTTCTGGTGTGCATTATTTTACTTGTGGGCCAGGAAGTGAGGAAGAGGCACTGATGTGGTCAGCTCAACTGGCAGTTTGAACTAAGGAAGGAAGGAAGAAACATTGTTACAGCATCTTCCTGGGAAAGCTCTGCTCTTGCCTGAGTATCCTGTCCTTGCCTGGCTCCTTACTTGCTTGACTTTCTGCCTGTGATACCTTGAGCCACTCTCCAGCTTGTGTTGTGTGCTTTCACCTTTTCCAGTTGCATGGACTATGGGAAACCTTCTGAAACTGTGAGCTAAAATAAATCTTTCCTCCCTTAGGTTGTTGAAATTAGGTATTTTGCTATGGTAACAAGTAACTAAGACAATGCCACATGACTGTGTCCCACTAAGAAAAAAGCCTCATGCACAATAAAGTGGCAAGTAGCTTAAAAACACCCAGTCCAATACAAACAAGAAAATAGAGGTCCAAAGAACAGAAATAATGCATCCCATGGTGACTCAACACCTCAACCAATGTTCATAGATGCAACTTTGTATTATAAACTTTGTGCTGGGCACTAGGAAAACATAAAAATTCAAGATATTTCTTGTGTTTGTGTGTGTATGTGCACTCTTCTTTTGTTCCCAAAATTGTAAATGTATTAATATATATTTGTGATACATAATAATTATATTCAACTTGAAGAATAGGTGACCATACATATTTCATTTTGATAGTTTTTATTTCCCCTTTTTCTTTCTTATCTTCTTCCCACACAGATCTGCTTTCCCTGTCCCAAAAATCTTTCTACTTTCTTCTCTCAAACGTGTTTCTTGTTCTTCAGGAGCGTAGACTCTGGTCAAGAGGAGGAATACATAAACAGATCATTTTAATAAACTATCTCAGGATACATTTAGAGTTGGAATAGGTATATGACTAAAATTCTGTGCATCTGTAACTGAAAAGAGAAGACTATAATGGGTGATGGGTGGATGGGGTGTTGTGGGAAAGGACGAGTGAAATATCACACTGTGAGATCACAAAAGGTGTCTTAGTCCATTTCCCATTTCTGTAACAAAATATTTGAGACTAGGTAACTTATAAAAAACAAAAGTTTTTCAGCTCACAGCTCTGGAAGCTGGCAAATCTAGAGCATGGCATGGCATGGTATTGGCATCTGGCAAAGGCTTTCTTGTTTACACTTTAACTGGGGACATCACCTGCCTGCTCAGTTCTCTTCTCGTCTTCTTATAAAGCCACTAATTCCATTGTGGTGGCCCCACCTAATGGCTTCATCTAATTACCTCTGAAAGGCTCCAGCTTCAAATATCACTAACATGAATTTGGGGTTCAATTCCACACGTGAAGTTTTGATGGATAGATTCAAACCATAGCAGAACACTTCCTAAAGCCGATTAGTGTCAGAGACTCCAAGGTGGCCCCCAGTGATTCTGGCCTCCTGGTGCTTAAGCCTTATGTGGTCTCCTCCCATGTAGAATCACAGCCAGCCTGTGTGGCCAATATGAGATAATGATATAGCAGAGGGCATGGTAGAAGTGGCAAATGGGACTTTTAATTCCACCTCTGATTTTTGGATAACTCTCTGGGAAGGCAGCCCTCAAGCCTTGAGGACACCTAAATCTAATCCCATATGAAGAAGAATTGAATTCTCCTGCCAACAGTTAACACCTACTTGACAGCCAAGTGAGTAGCAACCTTGGGAACACAGCCTGTGGTCCTACCTATTCTCAGATGATTGTAGCCCTGGAGGACATGTGACAATGACCTTATAAGCCAGAACCTAATTCCTGACTCATGGAAACTCCTAAGAGGAAATAAGTGGCTACTGTTGCTTTATGCCTCTGACTTTTAGGGTTATTACATAGCAGTAAATAATGAACATAGCATCTGTGTCAAGAACACAAACCTTCTATTATCAAACCTACTAATTTCTTGATTTTTTTTTCATTTTAACACTATATTAAAATTGTTTTTGATCCCCAAATCTGATCTATTACTTGTATTACCTTGCATAAAGGAATTTGGTCTATGACTCAGTTAATAGCAGATTTAGTAACATATTTTTTAAAGTCGGGAGTAATATGAAAAAAGATTCATGGAGTGAAGCAAAATATTCATGTTCTTTCTAAGTCTACTCAATACAGAGGAGGTGACATTTTGACCAGTGCCCTTTCTTCAATTGCCTTCTTTATATGGTGGCATTTTGGCAGGAGGATTTCTTTTCTGTGTGGTAGCATTTCTGAAATAGTTGTATGTGGATTGTTGCTGTTTGTTTGTTTTATAAATAGTAGGCTTACAAAAACAAGCTCCCTGTTTCAATTTGCAGGACAATCTACTTTAGTGAACATTTAAGGTGGCCTTGTCAGTGCTTTTAAATACAAAAGATTTTTTGGTACCAGAAATTTTATTCTCAGCCTAATTTAGTTTGAGGAAAAGTTTCTTTCACCAAAGCAGAGAGGGGACAAGAATGGAATCTATGCAGATAATAAAATGCTTCTAACTTGTGTGAAGTCCATTTTAAGCAGACCCAGGTGTTCAATCAATTAAGAGAAAAAGGAATGTGGCAGATGGAGAGAAGTGTACCAGAGTTACCTGGGGCTATCAGTTTTATTATAATTACAACCCATGTAAGGAACACTTAACCAAGATTAGGAAGATTATTAGAAATAATTAGCTCCTTGTCAACCATAACAGTTCACAGTGCCTCTTGCCGCAAACCTTAAAGTTCAGCCTTCTGTTTTCTTCATAAGACTACGAAAGATAAGACTTTGGGTAGTTACTTGGTACAACTCTGCTTGCCGAAGTTTCACTCTTATGAGCTTGAGCTCATTAGTTTACAATAGGAGGCATAATCAATAAGCATAATGTTTCTTGCTTAATTTCTTCCCACTAAAATTTTCTGGTTGGCAAATTGCTCTTCCAAAAAGAAGTCTTCACTGAGCTACTCCGTGCTACTCATATCCCCTTCTTCAGTGCCTTGGGTAAAGTCCAAAGGACATCGTGAGGGATGGTTATACTACATACTACGTAGAGATGCTGACCCAGACACTTCTCCGTTCTCTCTACATTGAAGCATCGTAGTGCAGAGTACATGGGCTCGGATTCCAGGCAGGCTCCATCACTTACCACCGGGGTTAGTGGGACAAGGTGTTTAACCTCTTGGAAGCTAAACTTTAACTCTATGGAGGTGAATTCCTTTTGGTTGCATTGTGAGGATTAAATAAAAATGAGCTAGCAGCTGCCAGTTGTTGGGCACCTGCCATATGCTAGGCATTGTTTTATTTTATGGATATTAATTGATTTAATCCTCACAACAACCTGTAACGTGGTCACTTTTTTTTTAATCTCCACTATGTTAACAAGACAACCAGGCACAGAGAGTGTAAGGAAATTCCCCATGATGATAGAGTTAACAAGTGTCAGAGTGAAGCATTAAATCCAGACAGTCTGACCTGAGTCCACAATCTTAATACTACACGGTAATGTCTCCATGGAGGAATTAAACATTAATAATAATATTATCTATTTTTATTCAGCATTTTTCCAACTGAAAACTGGCGTCTTAGTCTAGGCTTTGCTTTCATTAAAAGATCAGGGCCCAACTACCAGCCAGCATGGTTTGAACTTCCTCTAGGTACATCTTGAATTACATCTCTGACTCCAAAGAGCACATTTGCCAAAGCCACCTGGTGGATTTGGGTGCTGGGCACTTTATGTCAGCCAAGCAAGGACTGTAGAGCAGAGACACACCGGCAGCAAGCCTAGCTCCAACCCTGCTCTTCTGCAGCTGTTATCAATAAAGCCGGTGGCAGAGGATGTGGAAGTCAGCGGGGGCACAAGGCTGTCAGCTGGAAACACAGGCAGTGCTCTCGGGTAATTCCTAACTTCCTATTTGAAATAAACACAAAGCCTGACCCACTGAATTTCCCATCAGTTTCTCAGCTTGGCAGCCAGTCCCGAATGCCTATCACCTAAGATAGCAGAGATATTAGGCCAGGCCACTGGACTAGAACAAAAGGGATGGGAAAGGCCGTCCCCTCCCTGACCTCTGCTCCACAGAGTGACGGAATCTGTGGGAATCCAGATGCATCAGGATTTTGGGAGCTGGAAGGGGACGGGGCCTGGTGAGGGATGCAGGAAGATGAAAGTAACAGACACCCTGTGAGTACAGTGGACAAGTCCAAGGACTGTGTTCTGTTTGAGGACCCATTGTTTGCTAGAACTCCTAGGCCGCCCACACCTTGCTGACCAAGCCCATTTTTGGGTGAATGCTCCCTTAATGGGCTGATGAGAAGTCAGGGCAAAGGAAGAGATCCTAAGAATTTAGGGCTGCTGCACAGAGGATTAAAATGATGCCTCAACTTGTGGCAAAATGCCCTGAGCTGGTGCTGCTTACTGCTGCGTCTGTGCCGGACTGTCCTTGGCCTGACATGCTTACCTGGTTGCTGTTGTCAGCATCGCTGTCATAACATGCACTCCTCCAGGTAACAGAATGCCTGCCATATTTGACTTGACTTTTCTCACCAAATGAAGATACCTGCTAGTTGCTACAAATTTGGGGCTTTTAAGGCTGGCATTTTAAAGTTCTTTTCTTCTTCCATGTGCTGTGGTCACTGTTCAGGCATTTCCCACCCCCTTAGGTCAGGGCACAGCATATAATTTGCAAGACCCAGTGCACAGTGAAAGTGCAGGACACCTCATTCAGAAGCCATCTAGAACTGCAAGATGGCAGCAGCAGAGCATCACACCCAACATGGGGCTTTCTGAGTACAAGACCTTGCGTAGGACACGCGTCCATGGAACTAGATCGGCCTTGGCTCTAAATGACTACTTCTTTAAAAAATTGAGACAAGGTCCCACTCTGTAATCTAGGCTCGTCCTGAACTCACTGTGTAGCCCAGGCTGTCGTAGAATTCAGCAATCCTCCTGCCTCAGTCTCCCAAATACTGAGATTATAAGTGTGTGCCACCAGGCCCAGCCATTATGTGGTGCTGGGGAATCAAACCCAGGGCCTTGCACTTTCTGGGCAATCACTGAAGTACATACACATCCAGCCATGACTACATTTCTATAGGCAAGGTTAATGGAGACCAAGATGCTACAATATATGCTTTTAGTCGTTTATTATCTTAGGATATTAAAATACTATACTAAAATTTAATATGTCATTACAGATTTAGAAGACTTCAAGAGGACCTTAAATTTGGTAAATAGGAACATCTAGGTGCCTCACTCATAAATATTCAGCAGTTTTTAGTCAACCAGCCCTCCCATCCTTAAGCAGCGTTATTTTTCATCCAGGCTCTGAAATGCATCCCCTTGATTAAAGCAGGGTCACTTCAGGCTGATGTGCTGCCTCTACAGCTGGAGAGAACGGGTTCTTGGGGAAGGAAATTCATCTTCTAGTGGCACAGACAGAAACTCAGTGAGCACAAGGAGCGAGTTGATCACATGCAGCATGGAGGAAACAGATGTTCAGTATTTGAATCCCAGGAGGTTGGAGGCCGTGCCAGGTTAAGGCCCACCAGTTGCCCAGGGTGATCAGAGAAATACATCTTAAGAGAGTTAAGGCAGTTGATTCAACTGAAAGATGCTATTTCCTAACTAAGGTTGCCAGATTTGGCAAATAAAAACTCAGAACACAAGTTAAATTTGAATTTCAGATAAATAAGGAATCATCTTTCATGTAAGCACTGGGAAGGACATAATTATTCAGAAACATTATTCATTATTTACCTAAAATTTAACTTTAACTGAACATTCTGGCTTTTTATCTGGCACTCCAGTTGTAATCTTGGTGCTCCCCCTGGAACTCCCACCCCTCCTCATGTGACTCAGCACTAGCTCCTCCACAGCGGTATCAGCCCTGGACCCACAGTTTTCCCCACTGGTGTCCACTAGCAGGCTTTCCTGGCCTTGGCTGCTGATACACCACACCCTCTCCAGGGCTCTGGTGATGGACTTCACAGGCATGCAGTTGGAGAAGTGTTAACTGCCGTGAATGACCCTGGTGCCAGGCAGAGACTCATCTCTGACCTGTGGCCAGCTCTGCTAGGCCCCAGCACATTCCTTCCCAGCCCAGCTCATCCTTGGCACTGAAACCAGCCGCCGGAAGAGGGCTGAGCACAAGTTTAACTCCATCTCTGGCCTGCAGGTCAGTCTCAGGGTAGGTTAGCATTTTGATTGTGATTTGCAGATACAAGACAGACAAGCTCTTCTCCGTTTTAATTTTAATTTTGATTTTAATTTCCCTTTTTGGAATGATCGGGAAGAGCGCTGAGCATCAGAGATGTTCACATTTCTTTATGGTACATCATCTAATCCTTGTGACAGTACTATGACAGGGTACTATCGTTCCTGTTTTGCAGTGAGAAAACCAAAGTGCTGTTGTCTTACTATTAGTGGACGCCAAAGCTTAAATTCTCATTAAATTGTTGGCCACTCAAGCAAAAAATTCTGAATAATTTTTTGTAATTCACTCTCTCTCCAATGATCCCCAAGTCTTGTGTTCATTTTGTTACTGAAACTCTTCTCAATATAACAGTATGAATATTCCTAGTGCTGCCGTAACACAAACTGATGGCTTAAAACAACAGAAACTTATCATATTAGTTTTTTATTAGTCAATGTATTTTTTTGTCATTACTGTAATGAACTAACTGAAGTTGAGTAACTTTATAAAGAAGTTTATTTAGGTCACAGTTTTGGAGACTGAAAGCCCAAGATCAAATGCCCACCCCCACCATAGGTTTGACTTCTGGTGAGGGCCTAATAGCAGATAGTATCATGGCAGAAGTGCATATTAGAGTGAGCAGTCATTTCCAGACACAAAGCTGGTGAGACTGGGGTCAGGCTCAGATTTTTTGCTTGATTCCAGTCCAGGAGACAGGCATTCCCTTTTGAAGGTAGCACCCTGAGTGCCCTAATAATCTCTCACAAAGCCACATCTCTTAAGTATCTCACCACCACAGTAGAGGACCAAACTTTCAACACCTGAGCTTTTGGGGACAAGCCACATGCAAACTATTTATCTTAATAGTTCAGGAGGCCAAAAGCTCAAATTCAAGACATCAGTAGAGTTGATTCCTTCTTTAGTCTCTGAAAGGAAAACTGTCCCATAGTTATGGTGATAGTAAGCAATCACTGGCATTCCTTGGCTTGTAGCTCAAGCATCACTTCAGTACTTGTCCATGTTATCACATGGCTTATTTTCTGTATCTTTCTGCTTCTGTGTCCATTTGAATCTCCCTCTCCTCTTATATTGACATCACGTATTGGACTTAGTGTTCACACTACTCCAGTGTGACCTCTGAATAACTAATTACATCTGACAGGACCCCATTTCCACACATTCTGAGGTTCTGAACTCTTTGAGGACACGATTAACTTAGTACAACTGCTCTTTCTCTAGTCCAGACTCTCAGCCTCACTGAACAGAAAGGGAGGCTGTGGGTTGATCTTGAGAGCTTCTCTGCCTCCAGCTTATGCATTGCCCAAAAGCTTACTTTCTGAAGAGCAGATCCAGCCACAGCACTCACTCCCCTCAACTTAGGTCACATAGGGCCTGTTGCAGTGGGTCTCAAACTTGAGTGTGTAGAAGGATCACCAGGGGAACTTTTTCGAGTTCAGATTACAATGCTCCATCCTAGTGCTTCAGATTCAGTAGGTCTGTGTCAAACCCAGGAATCTGCATTTAAAAGCTCAAGATGATTTTGAAGCTAGTGGTCCATAGACAATATTTGAGAAAGATCTATAGGACAAAATTCAAAATCTTAACATTTAAGAATGCTTGCAATCTGATCCAATTTCTATTTTCAGTCTCATCATCCGTCAGCCAAGAAGCGAATATCCGGCCAACTGGACTCCTCTTTCTTTCCCTTCCTTTCTTCCCACGTCTGCCTGGGTGGAGGTAAACTGGCTAGGATCAGGGCTCTGGAGCTTGATTGGACAATTACTTAACCTATCCATGTCTCTAGTTCCACAGCCATGAAGTAGAATGACATTCTTTCCATAAGACTGTTAGAAGAATTACTGACTGAATTACTTAGAACTGAACCTGGCACATAGAAAGCACTCCAAGTTAACTGTTTTTGTTTTTGTAGATTTGCTCATTCTAACTCCTCTTCCTATGACTCTGTGCCCTCTTTTTCCCTGGAAATATTCCTTCCAAACATCAAGATCCAGTGAAGAAACCGTCATCTCTGTGACGTCTCCTTGGACTCTTGCAGGTCCCATTAAGTACTGTTTTCTTGTCCAGTGTCCCGTAATTATTGCTTTATGTTCTTTGCACACACTATCATATTGTGCAAGGTAATCACACATATTTTCATCTGCACACATGAATTACTTTTCTCTAGGGCTTAGTATATGTATATAAGGCCTGGTATATTGTGTAATTAAATTCCTTGTCACTCTTCACTCCATAAAATTAGATGTTCTGTCCTTTTATAATTCTTTTGTGTGTGTGTATTACTCAGGTTTGAGCCTAGGACTTTCACACTAGCCATATACCCAGCCTATTTTTATTTTTGACTTTGACATAGCATCTTACTAAGTCAGTAGTTTGCCCAAGTTGAGCTTTTGATTTTCCTGCCTTAGCATCCCAAAGAGCTGAGGTCTGAGCTACCAGGCCTGGGTGTTCAGTTTATTATTTTACAATTAAATTTTGCATATCTTTTCTTAGTGTAATTTAATAGCTATGCCATCAAATTAGCTTTATTTCCTTCCCATTTCTTCATATCACTCACCCTGATTTTTCACTCTCCCAGATTTTCCAGGTTTCATCACTGTGGTCAGTGTGCATGAGCACTTTGGCTGGATTGCTTTGCATTCCAAACACCTTAATTAGAAACCAGAGTTCACCACCTCCCCATAGACATGGCCCATACTTCTGGTCGCAGGAATTTTCTTCCTCTGTTCTGCCTACAGAATCCTTCCTGCAGGAAGGTTGCCAAGTGCTGTGCTTTGAATAGATGTGTCTGAGTCTCATAGGAAGTTTGGATCTTACCAGCAGATGCTGGGAGCTTGTTTTGGGTTCTGGCCATGGATCCTTAGCCCAGCGAATCTTCTCTCTCTAAGAATATTATCCTAGTACCATTTTATCCAATAAATGGATAAATGAGTTTTTCATGTGCCTATAACACTTTTGAGACCTGAAAAAGTACATATACTTTTCAAAATAAAAAGGAGGAACTGCAAAATCAAAATTGGTGAGATGTGGTTTTCCAATGCGAAAGTGTCTGATGCTTACAAATCTCTCAAAATGGCCCTAATTTTTTTTTTTTTTTTTGTCATGATGGAGCTCACAACTTGGAGACTCCACATGAGTGGGAGAAATCATCCTTATCTAACAATCTGATCCAGAGAATCGTGTGGGATGACAGACAGATTATCCTGTAATCAGGGTCCTGGCACATGGCTCAGCCTGTGAAAGAACATGAACAAATATTTCTGTAGGTGGTTGCTTCTCAGCTTTGGGCATTAGACACTGAGGTCCAAGCCAATCCTGTCCAATCCAACTGGAGCACCAGGGATCCAATCCACCAAACCGGGAGTGCCTAGAAGTCATCTTATTTTCATTTTGTCAACAAGTATTTACTCATCCCTGTTACATGTAGTGCTGTTCTAGTTACCAAGACAGGCACCATCCCTACTGCCCTTGGGAAGGTGACAGTTCAGTTATAAAAACAAACTTTCAGCAGCTAATCACCAGTGAAAGAAGGGTACCAAGGGAAGAGCAGAGTGGTTTGGGTGTTTGGCTAAGAGAATGTGATCTCGGGGTCATGGAGGACTCCTCAGAGGAACTACATTTATCATGATGATTGAAGACGAGTATGAGTGAACCAGGAGAAAAGGCTTCTTGCAGAAAACCACCAAGCATTGTGGAGGTGGTATCAGAATGTGAAGAATGAGTGTCTTTCTATTCTGCAGCCCATCATGATTGACCCAGTAATAACAAAACCCCTGCCTTGGTTTCATCATTTACTGAATTCTGCTTGGTGCACAGCTAACCTTATCTATGTTGCTGGGGCCTTGGCTCGTCAGAATGTCACAGCCTCAGAATCTGATGGCTTATCCCAGGTGGCCTATTTGAAATTGTACTGCTACCACCACTCTTCACAAGCATTACCCCTGCCTAGAACAGTGCATGCCAACCTGCTCCACCTAACCTCCTCCAGGATCAGCTCAGACCACCATCACACCTCTGTGCTACCCCTCCTTTGGCCTCCCTGACTACAGGAGACCCTGTTACGGAGTTATCATTTCCTTCTGACTTGTGCCTAAGGTTCAGCCATACGATGTGGCCCATTCTATAGGAACTTGGTAAGTCACAGAGTAAGTTTCCCAAACTAGGGAATCAAGTGATGGTAAAATACACCACTTGCCCCAGTTTGAGAATGCAACACTGAGGAAAATGTAGTCACTTCTACCTGATGAGATCATAAACCTGAACACAAATGTATGCCTTGAAGGTACATGTCCGTATTCCATTATAAGGTGGTCAGCCACGTGCAGCTGAATAGTTACTCTTTTAGGTAATTGTCAAAATGGGTAAAAATTAATCATTTTTTGCAGAGAATCCTCATGGCTACCCTGGAGTGCTTCCCTGAACCCCTGACCTTGCAGACTCTACTTTAAGACACACAGCCCCAGTTGGAGTATAAAGAATGATTTACTTTTTTGAGCCTCAGGCTGATTTCAAAAATGGATACACATCACCCACCTCTTCTGTGTCTCCTAAATGTTGTAAATAGCAATCAGATAAAGTATGCAAAAACTTTGAGCTCCACCTGAAGATACTGTATAATTAGAAATGTGTATTATTGTTATTTGCCTTTGTCTTATGTGCAAGGAGAGAGGTAGCAACACATCTTCCTCAACAGCCTGGAACTTTCTCCTTTAATAAAGACCCAGCTTCAACTCTTCCTAGAAAAATGAAATAAAAGCAGTTTTTCAAGAAAGACCGTCAGTTTCTGCTCCTCAGAAACTAGATTTTGGTTTTAGGTTCTGCTTTTCAAATTGACTTGCCTACTATGCCTTGTGCTTGAAAGAAAAACAGACGTTTAAGTAATATTTCTACATTAGTACCCAATCAGCCAAGGGCTCAGAGCAGTTGTAGGATCAGGAAGAAGAGCACACACAGAGACACACACCTATTCATACATGTTTAAGAACACATGTTCTGAAAAAGCACATATACACACCAAACACCTGAGTCTGGATGGAGAGAAGAGTACAGTCCTATGTCTACCTCTGGCCCATGTTTACATTGTGCCTCTTGTCCGAGGTGCCTGTAAGAAGGATAGAGCTTGTAATTCTCATCACCTTTCTGTAAATCTGCTGATGCCCTGCTCAGTCCCCAAGGAGCATTGTCCTCTAGGTTCTGCTGTTCTCTGACACCAACCTTCCTTCTGAACACGGACTTTTTATTCCCATCTGATCTGGGCATTTAGTGCTTTATTTCCTTCTACTGTCTGTGACATGTCTCTAAGGGTTTAGGGTTGATAGCCAGGTTCCAAACTCCCTTCTGTAATAACTCCAAAATGCTAAATAAGCCTACAGATCCTCCCTGTGGCTTTGCTGGTTTCCTATGTGTGCACTTTCAGGGAACTGATCCTCAGAGGGGACAGAGTAGGAGCCAGACCAAAGTACAGCCTGGGAATAGGTCACCACTGCTTAAGGCAAAGGGTTGAAAAATGAATACTTGGAGTTTTCTGTGACTTTATTTGTTGTGGAACTTTGGAAACTTTGTGTTGAAGGAGGATCTAGTGAGTCTCTCGCCTCAAACTCCTGGTAAAATGGAGCACTGGTCTCCATTTGGTGTTTTGTGCTCCTGCTACACATGGGCCTTAAATGCTAAATCAGGTCATGGGGTCTGGGATGAAGAGGAGATCTTTGTCCTTCTGTGGTTAATGCTTGTATTTAGCTGATATTCTCCAGAAATGGTCACTGCTACAGGAGAGGGGAGAGCACCATTTTGTAGGACCCAGACTTTCTCAGGGATTTCTGATGTTGCTGACCTGAGCAGTCACAGGAAAGAAGAAGAAACTTGAGGCTTTTTTTCTGAAGACTTTTTTTCTAAACTGTGAGACCTTTTTGGACCTAATATTGAGATTCAGGCTCAATGATGGACAATTTACCCAAAAAAACTGCTTAAAAAGTAGAGTATTTTTTAATGCTCATCTCTCAAATTAGACTTTCTTTTTCAAATTTCTTTTATTCCTTTCATCTACAGTGGCTTTTCTAGAGTTAGGAAGCATTCTTTAGTATTGAACATGACCTCTAGCAACAAGTTTTACCTCCAGGTCCCTGTCCTGTGCCTGGGATCTACTATTTTTGGCTCTGTGCTGTGAGGTTCTGTGAACCTCTTTCTTTTTTCTAGATATGCAAATTTGTGCTTTTTCTCTTTTCTCTTTCTCATTTCCCTGGAGAGTATCAGAGTCTATCCTGTACCTGCTGACACTAGAGAAATGTCACCTGCCAGGAAGGTTTGCTTTTCTTTGTCTAGTTTCCATGCTTTGTCTGCCAGACCCACTTCTACCATCACCCAGAGGGACCGTAGCCACTGTGGGATCGTGTCAGAGCCTCGCTGCCACTTTCTCTTTGCTGAGGTGGGGTGGGCAGGAGAAGGTTACTCAGTGCCATGGTAGGTGGGGGAGGGAGGCCTGGGCATTAACTGGCTCCTGAATGGGACTGTTCGGAAGAGATGCTGAGTGGAGATGCTTCCAGGCTGTACCTGAGCCAAAGTAGGTGGCGAGTATAAGCTTTCAGACCTCCTTTTGATTTCTCTCAGCCATGTTCTGTGTTAAAAGGAGTAGAAGTTATTTGAATTCAGGCGGCACCTGAAGTATTTTATTTTATTTTAATATCTACTATTTATTGATTTAAGACATAAACCTCCCACTAATGTTTCATCCCATTTAGAACATGCTTTTTTTACCTGAGACCGGCTTTGTACCTCCTTCCTTTCCAACCTCTTCCTCATCTATATTTCTATGATCATAGGTTAGGTTGTTTCCAGATTTAGCAGGTGACTTTCTCTTGGCACAAAAGTGTTTCTGTGCTTCTCCTATAGTTTGAGAAAATAGAATAGCCTTAGATTAACATAACATTTGCAAAAATAATGCACCCCTCACCTAGTTTTCCTATTTGTCACATGAAACCAAGACTGAGAAGTTACTATTAACTAAGCTCCCCCTTTCATTCAGATTTCGCTAGTTTTCCCCCAATATCTTTTTCTGCTCCAAGATCCCACCTAGGGCACCATGTTGCATTGTGTTGTCCTAGTATCCATTGGCTTGTTGACAGTTTCTGACTTTCTTTGTTCCATGACCTTAAGAAGTATGAGTGCTGGCCTGGCACCGAGGTGATGAGTTTTGGGGAGAAAGGCCCAGAGGTACAGCAGCAGATTTACCACATAAGGAGTACATGTTGTCAGTGTGACTCACCCTGAGTGTCAATTAACCTGGATCACTTGGCTAAGGAATGTTCGCCTGAGTTCTTCATTATCAAGTGACTCCCGCCTTTCCATTCTGTGTTCTTTGGCAACAAGAGAAGTTTCCCAAGGAAGGTGGGGAAAGGAGTTAAGCTACACCTCCTGAGGAGAAAATGTCTACATATATTATATGGAGTCTGCTTGAGGTAAAGTTCCCAAAGGTGATTTTTAAAACAACTTAAATTCCCTCTAGCACTTCCTAGCAAGCCAGTGATGGGGGATTAGTGCGAAAAAAAATTTTTTTTCTGTACAAGGTCTTGAACCCAGTACGGCAAGCACTCCACGATGAAGCTATACCCTCCTTCCCCCCCATACCCTTTTTTTTAAAATTTTGAGGCAGAGTCCCCTTAAGTTTATTAGGTTGGCCTTGAACTTGCTATCCTCTGCGTGTCTGGGGATTACAGGCATGCACCACCACCACACACTCAGATAGATGCATGAATTTTGCAGAGCTGGTGTTATAGACCCTTCTTGGCATACTTCACGGGCCCTGCCCTGGGGGATTCTAGTCTCTTGGTATTAGAGCAGTTTGGACATGCAGAGTGCAGGGCATATGTACGTAAAAATGTAACTGCTTTGTAAAATCACAGAGTCACTCAAAAACATTTAGCAGATAGCCACAAATGCATAGCACTCTGCTAACTGCTGAAGGCAGACACTCAGACCTCAAGCATTGCAGGGCAGAGTTCCACATGATTCAGCAAATATCAGGGCAAACACTATTGACCCATTGCTAGGAGACAAGAAACCAGCAATTACAAGTGCAGTGAGTAATAAGACGAAGAGTTCAAGATGCTTTCATGGAAGCTAACTTAGAGGGAGTTGGTGGAGGCCTCTTTGTGGATGAAAGAATGAACAAGCACAAGGCAGGAGTGGGGCAGGCAGGCCAGGGGTGCCAAGGAGAATTACTTACCAGACAGAGAACAGCATGTGTTCAAAACAAACTAGAGTCAAGAGAGAAATCTGGAGGAACTGAGAGGTATATGTAGAAGGAAAACCATTTCCTGAAAACAGTCACATGGTGATTTAGTCATACGGAACAGTTCTGTTTCCTTGAAATGACCTTGTTCTATGGAATTTAATACATAAAACTCAGTAACATTTTGACAATAGATTTGTACTTTATAAATATTCCAGTCTATTTATGTATAAATATAAGTGTTTCAGAAATTAAATATTAAAACTGAAAACATATATTAGAGAGAAGCATAGAAATACTGAAGTGGTATTTTTAGCGTGTGGTGATGTGGCCCCAGTTTCCGAGTTCACGATGGAGGTTCTGATTTCCACAGATGCTGGGAGAGGTGCCTGTCAAGTCTCACAACTCAGACCTTCCTGTGGCCCTCTGGTGAATGCAGAGGCCCCACTCGCGTAATTCCCCCATCCTAGACTGGATGATACAGAAGTCACAAGGCCTTGTATTCTGCCTTCAACTTCAAACAACTTTAATATGCTACAGAAATGACAATGTAGATTTCAGGGAGAAGGAGAGGGTAATAAACAAGTGTTGCTAAGATAATGATTAGTAAAAAGAAAAATACTGGATCCAGATCCCATACCCAAATATCAGTTTGTAATGAGCTATACACTTAGGACAAAACTTGAATGAAAGACAAAACTCAAAAATTTTAGCAAAAATACTAGAAAATATGCTTGTGACTTTCAAGTGTTAATGAATTTCTGAAATAAGATGGAGCACTAGTCATAAGAAATTAAGTTACAATAAAATTAAAACATCATAAAGAAAATTTTAAAACAATCCCCAAACTAGGAGATCTACATATACCCAATAAAGGACTGGGTTTCTAGACTACCTGAGGGATTTCTACAAATCAAAAAGAAAAAGACAACCCGAGAGAAAAATCAAGCAACTGATAAAAATAATTAAAGAAGAAATACAACATCTGACAGATGTATGGAAAGATGCTCAGCCTTATTAGGAAAAAAACCAACAAAACCCCACAAGTACGAGGTAGGCTGGGCTGTCTTACAACTAACACAGGCCTTACCTGTGCTTATTTCTGGAAGCCTAACTTCTAATATTTCACATACTATAATCATCCATCCACATACCACATTAAGCTCATTCATTCAATATACGTTGCTGAGGGTTTATGGTTTCAGGAAATATTTTGTGTGCTTGGGCTGTACCACTGAATAAAAAAGTGAAAGACCCCTGCCCTCGGGGAGCTTCTGTTCAGATAGAACATGGACAGTAAAACAAAGGAGATGGACTGTGTAGTAAATTGGCAGAAAGTGGGGCATGCTGTGGAGTGAAGAAGACAAGGCAGGGCAGGAAGCGGGCTGCAGAGACGGAAGGAAGCTCTAGGGGTGATGTTTAAACAAGTATGGGCGGGACATCTTCCTCATTCAGTTGTCCCTTGGGCCCGTCGTTTGATTGCTTCCTAGGAACCAGGAGAAGGCTAATGTCTGTCAAGTATATTTGTGGATATGAATAGAAACCCTTGAAGACACCTCCCCCAGCACCATCTTATTCAGATCCAAGGTGCAGATCAGGGGTATGTGAGGACTGCGGGGTGCAGGAGACGGAAGGAACATTTTATCACTCGCCTGCTGTCTTCTATAGAACCTCTTTTTCCTGCAATCCAATCCAGAGAAGGGTTCCATATTCCAAAGACCCATTAGAGAAGACCTTTCAGGAAAATTTTGTTTGATACCCAGGCCAGGTAGAAGGAGCGGGGAGGATCCATTGCTGCTGTAGATGCAGCGTAACAGCTAGCAGGAAGGGGGCATTTTAAAAACTCTTGATAGTTTGATGCACTCTCTCAGCATTGGAAAGAATTTTAGGCAGGGTTCTGAATTCAGCCTTCACTGCTTATAAGTCCTGTGGGGTTCTGTCTCTTGGGAGTTATGCAGTAGTCCAGCCAACAAGGGTTACTTAGGCAGATTGCCCATAAACCAGTGCAGCTCAAGCAAGTGGGTGCTGTTGGCAAGAAATGGACAAAGGCTCCTGAAGTCAACCGAGATCAGCATGATGGTGTCTTTTCCTTAGTAAGTGTTGTCACCCAGAGAAGCTGGATGTTGTAACTCATGGGCCCGTTCTCCCCTCTGTGGATTCCTTCTCTTTTCATTTGTGTTGAGCTCCCTAAGAACTGACCATAGTTCAATGGGATTAATTCTCTTTTCTTGGTAATCAATTTATGCCCCCAAGCTGCTTATCCAATGCTTCTTCAATCTTGGACAGAGGGTTAGTCCATTTTTCATAGAGCTACAAGGACAAAGGCATTGCCATGAAGTCCCCAGAAGGAGATAGCTCAGGGGCTTCTCTTTCATACTAGAGTGAAGCATCTCCTTCCGTATGGAAACCACAAAGAACAGAAAAACAAAAGCAGAGCTTTCCAGGCTGGGAGGGGCTGCTGCCCTCCAGTCCCACCCAAGTAGAACTCCAGGCCTCCATCCCCGGTTACCACAGCCTTTTTCCTTTGCCTCCTAGCTAAATTCAGAGTCTTGTTTCTGGCACTAAGTTCTTGTCTCTAGACACATTTGGTGTCCAAGATCAACTTTCCAAGGATGCTCTTGTGGCTCCTATGGCAGAGACTCTGAGGCTTTTGAGAAGAGAAGAAGATCAAACAAACTAAAGCTGTCAGGGATAGGCAGCTTAGGCAGGGACAAAACAAGGTGTTCCCAAGGCCTGATGTGAGGCTCCGCCCCCCCACCCCCTTATTCTTCCTTGTAGGCTTTGCAAAGTTGACCACTTACATGAGAATCAAACAACCCACATGAAAGGGCTGTGTTACTGTTGAAACAAAAACCCACAGCTAAAACCAAACTTAGCAGCTTGATTAAAAAAAAATGGTTACATACAAACAAGCTTATAAGAATATATAAAAGAAAGGCAGCTTTGACCCCCAGCAGGTCTCTGTCTCACTCAGGACCCCCCCTCTCAGTTATCCTCTTGAGAACTACGCTTTCTCAGTAAATAAATTGCTTCTTACTTAAAAGTCTTCCTTTAAACTCTGACTGATTCTTCTTCCTCTTCTTCTTCTTCTTCTTCCTCGGCAGGGTCTCTCTCTGTAGCTGACTGATTATTCTTAAATCAAGAACTCCTAAACATCAGACAAGTCCAGCAACAGCAAAATCAAGCAGGCAGTCACAATTTACCCTTATTAGACCCTGTCAAAGGAGCTCCCCACCCCGTACCCCCAAATAAAAGACTGTGGCTTCAGGAGCTCAGGGAAGGGGCAAGTGAAAGTTTTCTGAAGCCTGGAGCACAGTCCCCAACTACAGTTCTCAGGAAGAGCAGTTTACATTCCTGGTGTTGCTCGCGGGGCAGGATCATCCTCTTTGCTCCCCAGAGTGCCTGGTGCCCACACCCTGATGGCCTTTCCATAAAGGAATGCAGAAGGCCTGTCGCCACCCAAGGTGTCTGTTTGCCTCCATGCCAACAGGGCAGCTTGGCCAGGGAATGCTGGGGTGTGTTTCTCTATTTCAGGTCTCTCTGTAAGATCACTTTCCCAGCTAAGATCTATATTCCTGCTAAGAGCATCATGTTTCCAGAAGAACCTTGTTCCCAGAGACAAGTCAAGTCAGTATTTGAGAGAAAACTACGTTTTTCCAGGCACACCTCTGGGAATATCCCTAGAGCCAGGCTCCTGAGAGCTGGGCTCTGAGATCCGCCCAAGCCTCTGGTCATGGCTGCTGCTTTGTTTTTCGGACAGTGACCTCTACTGACATCATTTCAACCCCTCATCTATTTAAGTCTCCCATTCTTTTTTTTCCCCTTTCTGGGTTGGAGTAAAGGGCTTTAGTCTCAGGGGCCTAATCCTGTTGCTCTCGTGTGTGACTAATTCTCTTCCCTCCCCCTCTGCTCCCAACAAAGAGGAAAGGGCCTGTTTGCCAGACTAGAGGGTCTGTGCCCCTCGTCAGTAATCAAAGCGCAGACATATTCCTCTGGGTGATTTCCTGCCCTGAAAGTCCAGCCCTGGAACACAGGCGTCTCTGTTCCTTCACAGTCCATCAGCCCTAGGGGAACAGGACTTTTGTGAGAGGATTTATGATATAGAAAGTAATGTCACTCTTCCAGCTTGCCAGTGTCTACTGTGAATGCAAGTTGTATTGTTGCACAGACAGTATGACTCCCTAGAGAAGAAATAGTATCCGTAGGATCCCTGCGCTCAGTAGAGGCTGCCTGTGGCTAAGAGTGTGTGTGAAGGTGACAGGGCAAGATGGAGGCCTGAGTATCCTCAAAGCACCCCGCAGACTCCCGCAGGTCAGCTTTGGCTGGCTAATTTCTAAAGTTAAAAAGCCCATAATTATGGTATTGTTTGACTGCCAAGAATTCTGGGTTAATCTCAGTTTTTATTTTGACTGCTACCTAAAATAGCCTGTCCCTGAGGACAGCAGCAAAGGCCACGAAGCCAAAAACAGAAAGGCAGGTCTGAGATCCAGGCAAGCTCTCACTTGAGAATTTTGTGTAAGACATGAGTAAATCCAGTCAGGCACGTGGAACCAGCTGGTTCCCATCACCCCCTTCTGAAGTCCTCTTAGCAAGGGCTTCCTTCTTGCCATCATCTCTGTTCAGGATGGTCCCTAAGATGGTTTGGATCTCCACGTCTGTAATTAGAGGGAGACAGGACATCACTGATGGGTTGCCACATGCCACGTGCTGACTGGAGTGCTTATGCACATGGCAGCTCCTTTAACCCTCACAAATGCTGTGGTAGATACTTCGGTTGTTATAAGAACTGCCCAGAACCACCAGGCTAGCATGTCATAGAGATGGACTGTAGAAGCAAGGAATCCTTATTCCAGAGGCTTCTTCTTGCTAACTCTCCATATGATCCCTCAGGGTTAACCGATAGCTGTATTCAGAGGCGTAGAAGAGCAGCTCCCATTGAAATCTGTGAGGGAGATGCATCTCACAGTGGAGGCTGCTGGAAGACTGGGCTTGGAACATGGTGGGTTTCCTTCTTGGAGCATAGATAGGAGATCTGCTCCAAGTCTTCTTCATCACGCTTAGGTCAGCAAAGATTTGCTAAGGGATCCACTCTTTCCCCAAAACTGCTGGGTCTTTTGCGCTTGATCTTTAAGAAAAGTTTAGTGATGAACAACACCACAATACAAGGTCGTATGTGCTTTCATAGAGGCACACTTCTTGCTGTAGTCAGGGAGGGCTTCCCTGGTAACCAACAGGATAGATAGGTAGACACAGACATAGGTGTGGATACAGATGTAGATTGGAGAGAAAATTCATTGGAGAAATTTACTCCTGAAATTAGGGAGGATGAGAAGTTCCACAACAATCTCTCTCCAAGCTGGAGATTCTGGGATTCTAGAAGTGCAACTCAGTCTCTAATTCTAAATGCCTCTCATGCTGTAACTCTCAGTCCAAGGCAAAAGGCCTGAGGTTCACTGATAGAAGTTCTGAAATCCAAGAGGCAAACAGCCTGGAGTTCAGAAATCCAAGGGCAGGAGAGGAGGAATGTATCCCTGATCCCAGAGATAGAGACGTGTTAATCTTTTGTCTGTTTTTGTTTCTCTGGGCCTCTGGCTGATTGGAGGGTGCCTGCACCTCACCTAGTTTGCTCAAATTCACAAGGCACTCTTCCCTGGAAGCACCCCCTCCCCCCTCTCAGATAATGCTGTAATCAGGTTTCTGAAACTGACCACTAACCGCCAGGCAGGAGGAGACATCTGAGTTAGACCTCCCAGGATTCTTCTGGGCTGACAAGGTGGAGACAAACAGGAAGCAGAGAGAACAACTTGGGAAAACCACCCTACGTTCCACTCTGCTTCAGATGTGATTCTTGTTCATATTGTTCTTCAGGATCCTGAGCTGCTGGGCCCAGAGCGCCTGTCTGCAGGGCCTGACAGGAACTAAGTAACCAGTCCCTCCGCTCACTACTGTCTCCCCCTGTGCTGACTTCAGAGGAGCCTTCCCTGCCCTTCCTTCCTGCCGCACCTAGTGACAAGGACATTTTTCCAGCCTGAGACATTCACAAACTTCTAAGATGCTCAGAGGTGCTGGTCCATCTGCTGCCAGTAGAAGTGCTCAGACCTGCTGCTGGAGACCGCCCCACCTCAGTGGCCTGCAGCATCCATTAGGTTGGCTCTAGCTGACCAACATCCTGAGGCACCCAGCGCCCCTGCCTTCCACCCTGCAGCCAAAGGGCAGGGCAGGTGGTTACCAGGAGAGCACAAAGAAAGACACAGAGCCTGGAGCAGTCTAGTAGTTTCTTCAGTTTTTTCTTCACCTCCTGAAGAAAAAAAAAAGACAAAAAGAAGGCTGTGGTATTGGGAGAAGGTGTTCCCTTTGGGGGGGGGGGGGGGGGGAAGGGACTTGCCTTTTGTTTGTTGTTGTTCTTTTGTTCACAAAAGAAATTTTGAGTTCTTTTAATGGCAAAACAAAAGACAAAGATTTTGCCTTTGGGGAAGCAGTTCCCTCCTCTTGTACCTTGACTTCTGTTTTCCCTCCATAGCAAAAATCTAAGCAGGTAAACAGTTTGCATAAGGCCACTGTGACTCAAAGAAGATGGGGACCTCATCTCCAGTGTACTTCTGCAGGTCATTGCATCCACAGGCCTGAAAGAGCAGCAGACATTTCCTTGCTTAAAGGAAGCAGGCTCCAAAGTTGGGACTTGGCCCAAGAACACACAATGGGAGAAAAGTGCTATTGGGCTCCAGATCCCATACTCTTCCTGTACATCCTGCAACTTCAGCTCACTTCCATTATGCCCAGTGCTTTTCCCTAAAATCTCAAAATGAAGCCATTGTTGAGTGTGATATGAAAGGGAAGCCCCATACTTACAGAGTTGCAACCCAGACAGCCCAGAGCATCCTAGAATCCTTTGGAAATCTGAGGGAGAATCAGGTGATTTAAGGAAAGAAATCCATGAGGAATCAAGGCTTGAGCACCTGGTAGCTACCATCTTATTTCTCTGAGAGCCTCACACATCTTAGTCCTGTCTGAGGATTTTTATCAGCAAGATCTGTAAGTTTATTTCACAATATAAACAGCATCCAAGACAATAATAAAATTCAACTCAGAGCAAATAGTAATTAAATACTTCCAGTCTTTATCTATCAAGGCACCCAATTCTTTCTAGCAGAGGGACTGGAATCTCCGTCCCTGAAGGTAAACTATTTATTGGAACATTGTCGAACACTTGGCTGGTTGTCCAAAGGTCCCAAGTACTTCCCACAGCAAATCAGCATTTGTCACCATCACTCAACTGATCGAGAATATGTCTGCAAACATTAATGTTACAGAAGCACTGTTACAGGCCGGGGCTCCTGAACTATATTTTCAGGAGATGTGGGAGTGGCTTCCTGGAGCCCTTGCTCTAGGCCAAACCCACCTGCTAGTCCCTGTTTCCTCTGAGAGAGTGGGGCGTTTCCTGTGATTTTACTTCCACTTGATTAAATGGTGCTTTCTTGATGGCGTGAATTAGATTTAGAGGAACTGCCTGTCCCTTTCTACTTGCTTTGTCTTCTAAGAGAAGACCACTTTGCTCCACTTTCTGTCATTCTTCAGATACAGTAACTGGAATATCTCTCCTTATCCTTTTACATCAAAGTACACTATTACCCTTTCAAAGCATTGTTTCTATCTGCTGCTTACTTGGCCTTCATAACAGCATTAAAACGCTAAGAGTGTGGGTTGTTATTCCCATTTGTCAGATAAGAAAGATGAGGTTTGGAAGTAACGCAATGTGTGCATAGTGCAGTGATGAGGGAAAGACCCAGAAGACTAAGGATTAAATCAAAAGTAAGAATAACTGGCTCTAAATATCTTGTTATGTGAGAAAAATAAACTTGAATACTAGAAGTTAAAAAAAAAAGAATATGTCTGCAAAACTGTGCATGGTGGTGCATGCCTGTAATCCCAGCTCATGAGAGGTTGAGGCAAGAGGATTGTTATGAGTTCAGGGCCAGCCTGGGCTACATGGTGAGACCCTGTCTCAAAAGAAATAAAAGAATATCTCTGCAAGTTGAAAGTTTAAATATAGAGGCTGACTAGTTATTTTTTAATTCCTCTGTCAAAGTGAAAGGTGATGGGAAGGAGGACCTTATTATGATTCTGAACATGGGCCCCTTGCTGCTTGAAGGGCCCTCATCTGGGCCTTCCAGAGCAGTGCAAATTCTGGACACTGTGAGAACCTGGAGATCAGAAAAGCAGAGTCTATTCAGAGGCGGGTTTTTTTGTTTTTGTTTTTGTTTTTGTTTTTGTTTTGCTTTTAAACAACTTCACTTGGGGAAAAAAAGAGAAAGAAACTGTTAGCTTTGCATTCCTGAGATAGTAAAGTTAACCTGAGTAACCTGAGATAGTCAACTTATAATGAGAAAAGTTTTATTTTTGCTCAATTTTGGAGATTTTGATCCACGGTCAGTTAGCTCCATTGTGTTTGATCCTGTGGTAAGGCAACACGTCATGACAGGAGCAGTGGGTGGGGAAACTTATTCATCTCACAGCTGGGTGTGAAAGAGGAAGAGGCTAAGCTTCCACAGTACTTTTCAAGGGCACACCCCAGTGATCTAAAACATCTCACAAGGCCCTGTTTCTTAAAGGTTCTTCTACCTCCCATTGCACCAAACTGGGTCCACCTTTTGACACATAGGCCTTTGAGGGGACACACTGAAGATCCTAACTATGACAAAACCCAATAAACTAGAAACTATTGGCATCTCTTTGAATACACTTGATATTGTTGGGAGAATGAGAGTCTGTTATAACAGAATACAAATGCATCATTTTTGAGCATTTACTTTATCAGGCACTTATGGAAACTTCATATCATTTCACTAAATTTTTATGGCAAAATTTTAATACAGTTTTCACTATCTCCACTTTATATTTAAGTAAACTAAAGCCCAAAGGCATGAGGAGCTGCCTAAGGTCAAAAGGACAAGGTAGGGCCATGATTCAAACCTGACTCATCATACCTTGTATCCATTGGTTGGCATATCCCACCCTACAGTAATCTGTATCTTTTTATCCCTTGTATGTTATGCCCTTGCTCACAGTGTGACCTCTGTTCAGAGAGCATGCTGGTGCTTTCTAACCTTGGGGCACTTGCGCATGTTCTAATCTCATCTTTGGTATCCATAGTGTTGTTTTTTTTTTTCCCCCTGGGGACTACCTGGTAATAAGTAACAAAGGCTAGAAATCTTCCTTTTCTACTTGCCCAAATTCATTATATTTTTTCAAACTCAAATGCTACATCCTTCTCATTCCAGGTGAAATATAGCATCTGCTACAAGTGTATGGGAATATATTTAAACTTAAGATTTTATTTTATTCTAAATCTGTGAAGGTAGACAGCTTTGAGTGAAAGTCTTTCAAAACTTGGAAACATTAAAGAAAAAATTTAAAGTTACTAATTAACAAGTAAGACTCAAACACTATAATATATGTTTTTACTGCCCTATATATTCTTCAAAATGGAGCTCTCTTCACACCTCACGCTCAGTTAGGATTGTTAAAACAATGAGGGAGGAGAAAGGCCGTTCTGCAGGGAAGATGGAAGTCCTGTGAAGTGTGGAGTGTGTGGTGGAAGGTTCTGGTGGATGAGAGAGAAAAGATGGTGTGGTAGGCAGCTTAGGTGCTGCTCAGTGGTTTCTGCTGCCTGGTCCCTACATTTTTGTGTCACCCTTTCCTATGTTTGTCCTCAGTCAATTTTTGTTGACCAGTAGAATGTAGCTGTGTTGTGAGTGGCCCCACAGAGAGGCCCATGTGGTAGAGAACTGAAACCTCCTTCCAGGAGCCAGGGAGGAAATGAATTCCCTTAGGAACAGCCACATGAGTGAGTTTAGAGCCAGATCCTTTGATTCAATCAAGTCTTTAGATGTCTGAGTCCTAGCCAGCAGTATATGTGTATGTGTGAGTCTGAGTGTGTGTGCGTCCGTGTGTGTTTGTGTCTGTATATGTATGGTACTGGGGACGGAACCCAGGGACTTGGATGTGTTAAGCAGATATTTTACCACTGGGCTCCACACCCAAGTCACCAGCCCAGTTAGGATCTTGACTCCAACTTTGTAAGATACTCTAAGCTGAAAATACCCAGGAAAATCCATGCAAAAGTACATCTTCCGAACAGTATGAATAAAAATGTTTGTTGTTTTAAACCACTAGGTTTTAGGATGATTTGCTACATGGTGGTAGGTAGTGATAGTGTGGTAGATGCTATTGGTATCCCTCGGCCTACTCTAGAGCTTACTTGCTGTTTTGGTGGAGAATTTCCACATGGGCTATATTTAGCTTTGGTAACAGAACAAACACTTCAAAATTTAGTGGTTCAAAGCAACGACAATTTCTTTAGTTTATGATTATAAGAATTGCGAGTCAGTCTGGGCTCAGCTGGGTTGTCCTTCTGGTTTGGTCTAGTCTTACTTCTGTGCCTGTGATCAGTTGGCAATTTTGGTTGAGGATTGGTTGATCTGGGGATACTAACCAGAAAAGAATCTTCTTTGCGCCGTTGTTCTGCCGTTCAGCAACCCAGCCTGGGCTTACTCACATGGTGCCAACATGGTTCCAAGAACACAAGAAGGGATAATAAAAGGTTCCTTAAATCGTAGCCAAGAGCTCCTGCAACCTTGTGTCCTTTGCATTCAGTTGGTCAACAGCTGAGGCTGAGGGTGAAGAAATGATTCTGACTCTTGATGTAATGAGGTATAAAGAATGTTGGCCATTTCTGCCCAACTCATCCATAGCTCCCCTGCTCCAGCACTGGCACCTCTCTGCCTGAATACATTTTCTGGCTATGAGAATGTTGCTAGCCCTTATATGTAGCATATGGATTTCTAAAGACAGAGGCGTTAATGTCCTCAGGTTGATCCTCAACTAAGCAGGAGGAAATTGATGAATGAATTTCCCAGTTTTCTGGCCCTTAATCAGCCAATTTTCAGGTGTGTTCTATATCATCTCTCAGTGGGACCATAGGAGACTGAACCCAAGTTTCTCATGGTGGTTACCAGGTCATACTATTCCCTTTATTGTCATTTTTCTTTCATGCCTCTTCCATAAGTCATCTTGTGTGACATACAACCAAATCCTTATCTTGGGGTCTTCACTGGAGGGAAACCTGTTCTAATGCATGTAGGCAGGATTTAGATCATTCTCATCTTATGGGCCAACCTAATGAGTTTGAATTTATTCTATAGAGATTGAGCTTTTGAGGTTTTGAGCAGGAGATATTAGTCTTTCAAAAGAAAATAAGTGGCAGAGGAGGAGCTAAAACCCCATACCAGTGATTTCAAGCCAGTTATACTAAGTAAACTATACTAGTTCATAGTTTATTAGATGTGAGACTATGCCGATTTAAAATTTATTTTTGAACAGGTATTAAATTCATGTGATACAAAGCTTATAAAGTACAAAAAGGTCTATTTCTTTATAATCATTTTCCCCATCAAAGAAACATTTAAATAGTCATTGTGCTTTTAAAACACAGGAAAGGCCTAGAGGAGGGGCTCAGTGCTATGCCCTAGCACATGTGCACCACTGGGTTCAGTCCTTGGCCACTGGAAAGAAGCAAGCAACAAAAAAGAAGCAAGCAACAAAAGAGAGAGAGAGAGAGAGAGAGAGAGAGAGAGAGAGAGAGAGGGAATGTTTAAAACAGAGGAGTGCTGTTGACCCTTCTGGGACCTTCCAACCTGCTTCCTGCCTTTCACCGTTGTTCTGTCTGGGTTCTGTCAGCATCCTGTAGCCTGCAGGCCTCTCTGCTGGAGGTGGAACAATTGTCCTCCATGGAGAAAGACACACACATTCTCAGTCCAAAGGAAATTTGGCAGGATTGGCTATTGTCACCTTTGCTCCTTTTCACCACACGTAGTTGCAGATGTTACCCAAATGCTTTAAGCTTTGCTACTTGTCCTAACAAAGCTGTGCAAAGCATACGATCAAGGCCAAGCTTGATGCTTTTATTTCAGTGGACTGGAGAGAGGAAGAGAATGATTCCTAACACGCGGGTCTTTACATTTCTCCTGAGGTGCTGCCAGGTGTCCAGCATGTGAGGGAATAGTGCTGTCAGGGTAATTGTCTGGACCAGCCAAACCATCTGCATGTATCCAGATCAAGTCGAGTGCCTAAATAGTTTTGAGTGTCTGCTGTGGGCCAGCTCTGAGCTCAGCTCTCTGGAGTATTCAAGCAAGCATGAGCCACCAGCTCTGGCATCCAAGAGGCAGGCTAATGAGGTGGCAGCTCCGGCAACTTTAGAACCCCAAGGACGTCAAGGGAGAATCCCAGCCCCTCCATGGGCCAGCAGGAGATCTCGGGCACCTGGTTAGTGCCTCCGAAAGCTCTGCTTCTCACCTTTCGGGGTCCTGCCTATTGCCCAGGAGCAGGTGAGGTCCTACCGGTGCTGCTTTGCTTCTCCCAGCTTTCCTGGGCATCAGTCACCTGGCCAGAGAAAGAAGACACCTTTTCTTTATGAGAAATCTACAGTTCAGAGTGGAAAATAAACAAGGATAAAAATGAGGTAAATATGGGTGTGATGAAGCGTCACACATTCATGTTGGCTCCAGAAATTAAGCAGGGAAGAGGGACAGGAAGGAAGGAACAGGAACGCCCTTCTGACTTGTGCTTGTATTCAATATTGGCCCCGTACAGAACTTCAGTGTCTGGAGCATGAGAGGGGTGCCATATATGCTGTGGAATGGGTACTCGGGTAACTTAATAAGTGAGTGAATATTCTGTGTAGTTTTGGTCACTGAATTTCTGAAAGGTACCCAGAAAAGAGTATATAGAATTGACAAAGAAAATAGGTGGTTTTGGTGTTTAAAAATGCTTTTCTCAAAAATGCTTTCTGGGCTGTAAAGATACAAGTCAAAAACAAGCATAACTGGAGTTAAGTTTATGAAACTATGAAACTCGTGAATAACACTATTAGACTCTTTTTTAGATTTTAGATGAATCATCAAATATTGGGTTGCTAGAAGAATGTGAAGGAACACCTTTGAATTCCGTAAAGTTTTAAGACATCTTAAGGGGGTGGGGGAAGGAAAGGGGATTAGTATATTGGGGATTTTTTTTTTTCTTGAGACAGGGTCTCGCTCTGTAGCCTAGGCTGGCCCTGAACTCACTGTGGAGTCCAGGCTGACCTTGGACTCACCATAATCCTCCTGTCTCAGCCTCCCAAGTGCTGGGATTACAGGCATGTGACACCACACCAGGTTTATGTGGTGATGGAGAATTGAACTCTGGTGCTTAGTGCTAGACAGCACTTGCTGGGCAAGTGCTTTAACCACTGAGCCATTCCTCCAATTGGGGGGATTTTTATCCCTTCACACACTAGAGGGTGAAAATATAACTCCTGCAAAGAGACATTTGATGAGTTCAAAAAGACTCACCTCAGAGCAAGTTTCTTCAGATACCTAGGGATTAGGAAGCTTATGTGCAGAAGGATACCCATGTTAGAAATGGATTCTGGGGGGTGGGGACCATGGAGCTAACCTAGGGTCACCCATCTGTGGTTTCATGTTTTTCCATATCTAATAAGCATCTGCCATACTCCTGGCAGCGTCCTCCAAGGAAGAAATTTCTACCAAGTTCCTACTCTGTGCTCAGCACTGCTCCAGGGAACCTTGTCCCAGCTCTCAAGGGCCTCCAATCTGCAGACAAAAATAAGTAGGTGAGAAAAATAAATTGCTATTTGTCAAATTTCCTAATAAAAGTCTGATTGAAAGGTTTTATGGCCTCAAAATTCTCATGACAACAATTAAATATGTGTGCATTAGAAACTTTAAAATATTTGATAAATAAATGGATAAAAGGCACCTAGTAGAAGAAGCTATATATTCATTTGGTTACCAGCATGAAGTCTGCCTACTAATTTTCAAAATGAAGAAGAGTTAAATCTATGGGAACACGGTACATAAGGCAGGAAAATTGCAGGTTTGAGCCCAGGCCTGACAAATTAACAGGACCCTGTCTCAAAGTGAAAGAAATAAAACAGGCTGGAAATATCCAGAGGGTTTAAAAATGGGACAGGTGTGTTGGTGCATGTTTGTAATCTCAGTGCAAAAAGCCAGGTTTGATTCCCAGTACTGCAAGAAGGGGAAGGAAAAACTGTTGAAATTTTTGTTGCTTCATCTATAGAAATTGTCCGAATTTTTTTGTCTTCTCTTCCCCATCTGCATTGTTTTTCTTATCTTTATTTTTTTCAGTGGTGGGGATTGAACTCAGGGCCTTGCTCATGTTAGGCAAGTACTTTACCATGGAGCTACATCTCTAGCCCTTGATGGGAATTTTCAAATCTGCATTTCCAGAAAACTTGAAGTAGAAGCTTTGTGGAAAGGTGAGCCGCAGGCGAAATCTCACAGCGACTCAATATTGATTTCAGCATTGTCCACTGAGGCTACATCAGTGGTTTCTCCCTCCCTCCTGATAGACACATTGCAATCTGTGTGTTTCTCCGGAAAGCTGCCTCTCTGTCGAGCTTCTATACAATCTCCACGGCCTGACGTTTTTGGTGACCTCACTAGGAATGTAGGGACTAGAAGGCGGAGACGCAGGAAAAAGTGCTGGACCAGGAATCTGGACATCATTGAATGGACTGTCCTATGAGAAGCTTAGCCTAAGCAGTCAGCTTTCCCGAGAACACAGCTGTGCGTCTTCCTCATGCTGCCACCCTCCTCATGTCTCCCCCTACCTCCAGGCAGCCTTCCTGCCTCCAGTACCAAATTCTGCTAAGAGACCCTGGCGCTGTAGCCACTAGCTACTGTGGCTGTGCAAATTACATTAATTAATAATTAAATATAATTAATGTGCAACACTGAGCTGCTTGGGTCCCCTAGCAACAATGATGGACATAACAGAGAGTATTTCCATCATTTCAGAAGTTCTACTGTACTGCTTTGCCCCGGAGAAAAAGGAAAGCAAGAGTTGAAGGGGAAGATGGCTGTGAAAAAAAATCTTACAACACCCAGACCAGCTGTGTGGAGAGAAGGAACGTTCTAGCAGGAAGTTGCCACGGCATGCACAGATGGGCAACAGGAGGAAGAGGTGGGAGAGGAATGAGCTTTCGCACCAGAACCAGAGTTCAGTTCTGATTCTTCCACCCACTGAAGGTGCAGCCTTGAGTGACTTGTGCGAATTCTCCGAGTCTCAGACTTTTCTTCAGGGGACTCGTGATAAGTAGTGTTGACTGAAGAATTACTCAGGCAGGTCGTTTAAAGCGCTTAGAATGCTGCCTGGCATATAGAGAAAGACCAAAGGAGAAAGGTAGGGAGTGGGGGAGGGACGTGTGCAAAGAGAAAGGGGAGAACCTGGGGATACAACAGTTGATCAGGAAAGAGGAAATAGCCAAGGGTTTAAAAATGGGACCGGTGTGTTGGTGCATGTTTGTAATCCCAGTATTTTGTGAGGCTGAGGCAGGAGATTGCAGGTCAGAGCCCAGCAGGATTTTGCTCACTGTGAAGATCTTGGGTTTGATCCCCAACTCCCTCCACCACCATCACCCTCCCACCACCACCACCCTCCCACCACCACATTAAAACATTTAAAAATGGACCTGACCTAGGAGCACTTCCGTGACCTCTGGAGGGCAAGCAGTTCAGAGGGCAGAGTGCCAGGGATCTGGACCTCAAACACCTGGAAAGTACAGAGGAGAGATTCTCTGGCCTCAGGGTTAGGGAAGCTATGTCAGACAAAGCAGAAATTACACATGACCCTTAGTATTCTTTTCTACCTATGGCCACAGGAATTGGACTCTAATAGAGTTTAGCTGTTTTCGTGTGTCTGCCAATGATTGCATTCAAGGGACTAAGGGAGTTGTGGAACAGATGTGGCATTCCTGAGCCAGGCGTGGGGCTAGAAGGGCAGATCAAGGTCAGGGTGGTGTAGGGCTTTGGGAAGAAGGACAGGAACAACATACATTTAGTGCCTGTCACTGTGTTGAGCACTTCAAGCATACAGCTACACTTCAATCCTACAATGTGTGGAAAAAGGAATTGGGACTCAGCAGGTAGAAGAAATTGTCCAAGATCACTTAGCTAGTAAATGACAAGTTCAGGATCTAACCTGTGGTTTGCCAGATTGCAAGACCTATTCAAATCTGCTGTAGAAGCCCTTCAGCTTTGAGCAAGACCTGGCAATAGAGATCTGCAGAGAGGGTTTGTTCGTCATCTAGTGAGTCCAGCAGCATATCCATGCTGTGAGATCACAACATGATGAAGACAGAATCCCAGCCAGTAAAGAAGATAAGCTAAATACAAAATAAAATAACTAAAACTAAAATGTTCAAAATCATCCATTCAAGAAATTCCCAATTTATTGAGTCCCTCTATGTCCCAGGTACCACACTAGGCTCTGCAGATTCCATGACATGCTATATTTCCAGAAATGGCTGCCAAAACTCTTCCCCATTTGCACCCTTTGCAGTGGGTCTTTGAAGCTCTCCTCATCCATCTTTTGAATCTAGGATGGCCTTGTGACTTGTCCCTGCCCATATAATGTGAAGAAGTAATATTATACCTCTTTCAAATCTTGGCCTCCAAGGGCCTGTATCTTCTAGCTATTAAGATCAGCAGGTGAGGAAGAGAGACACATGCTGCTTTCATTTTTGTCGACCTGGCTAACGATCCACAACCTGTTACACACCTGAGGGAGGCCATTTTAGACTTGTCAGTCCCAGTTACCCAATAGCAGTAGACACACGAGTAAGCCCAGCCATGTTAGTCGATCCTTCTTCATGTCCGGAGAACTCCAGCTCACCTACAGAAGCATGGGATGTAATGTAATTCTTCCATTTGCTTTTGCTTTATGAACCGTGAGTGGCTTTGTTCCTCGATATACCTCTGTCAAATATGTGCTTTTATTTTTTAAGCCACTGAGTTTTCTATTGGATTGTTTCACAAGAAAAGCTAATTAATCCATGTGCAAAGCAGACACCAGTTCTCAAGAATCTTAAAGCCTCAGGAAAAGATCAACTTTCATCACAAAATCCCACAAATATACATTAAGAAAAGGGAGTTATAGTTAAGCCTGCTTTCCAAGATGGCGGCAGGGGCCCTTACCTATCTCCTGGTTTGCACGCCGTGTGCCGTCTCCTCTCACATTGTATTAGCATTGGTCTGTGTGACCAATAGCATGTGACGCAAATGATGGTGAGTCCCTCCTGTGGTTAGGTTATGGAAGACTGCAGCTGTTCTTATCAGTCTCTGTCTCTCTCCATGCACACACACAACACACATATACTCACACACATACACACTCCCTCTCTCCCCCTTCTTTCCTTCATTTTGGGGAGAAACCAGTTTTCATGTCCTAAAGACACGGAGGCAGCCCGGTGTGAGTCCATGTGGGAAGAAAGGAACTGACACCTTCACCAACAAGCTGAGCAGCAGCAAGGCCTTCCCTCAACCACGTGAGTGAGCTGGGAACGGGGTCCTCTGCTCCCAGTGCCTGAAGCTTGGACCTACAGCATGTGCGTAACCTCCTGAGAGACCCTGAGCCGGAACCACCTGGCTACGCTGCTCCCAGGTTCCTGACCCAAAGGAAATGTGAGATAACAAATTTTTGTTTTAAGCTGCTAGGTCTGAGAGTTATTTATTACACAGGAAGAGATAACTAACAAAAGGTGGTAACTAGATCAAGGAGGGAGCCTGGGAGGGGAAGGAGGCAGAGGGTTCCAAGCAGAGGGAACAGTAGGATCAAAGGTCTTGAGGAGGAGGGAACACAGTGAAACAGATTATTACAGTGCCCACGCTGTGGAAGAAGCTGAGGACACTCAGGTTCTCAGACTGGTGAGGCGAGAGCAGGAACCCAATTCTAAGCAGCACTGCCAATCGTGTCTTTAATCATTAATTGTATCAGAGTTGGGAAAACCCCTTTAGAATCCAACACAGCTGTCCCCACTGGGCTGCTCCTCATCTCCTGGTGACATCCATTCAGGTCCTTGAGCTCCAGTGATGTGGTGGGTGTGAGGGGCGAGCAGCAGAGGAGGGAGACAGCACAGAAGACTATGGAAAAGAGAGAAAAGTGGCAGGAAGGAGACGGAGCCAACGATGACAGGACAATGACTGAGGGGGAGATGGCAGTGTCAGGGAAGGTGAAGGCAAGGATGAAGACCAAAGCGTGGGTGGGTGCACAGAGAAGGCTGGGAACGTGGAGACGTGGCCACCTGAAGAGCAGGGAGATAGGAGGACTCTTGAGTAGCCTGTTCCAAGAGCCTGAAAAACAGAATCATGAAATGGGATTTGTTAAGGGTTAAAGGAGAGCTGGATGTGGTAATGTATGCAATAACAGCACTCTGGAGGCTGAGGCAGGAAGATCACAAGTTTGAGCCCAGCCTGGGCAACTTAGTGAAACCTTGTTTCAAAAAAAAATTTTTTTTTAAGGCTGATGATGTATCTCAATGCAAAGTCCTTCTGTTCAATCACCAATACCAACCCCACACACAAAAAAACACCAAGAAATAGGAGGGTCACTGTTATGGTTTGGGATAAGTATCCCCCAAAAGGTCAATGTATTAAAAATTTGGTTCCTAGCTTCACATAATTGGACGGTAGTAGAAACTTTGAAGAAGTGGGGCCTACTGGAAGATCTCTGAGTCTTTTGGGAGCATCCCTGAAGGGGATCACGGGACTCCAGTTTCTTCCATTTGCTTTTGCTTTATGAACCGTGAGTGGCTTTGTTCCTCGATATACCTCTGTCATGTTGTGCTCCCTTGACACAGGAACAAGGCAATGAAGCCTATTGGTCATGACTGAAACCTTGAAAGCAGAATAAACCTTTTTCTTCTTAATTATCTCAAGTGTTTTATAGTAATGGGAAACTGATAAATACTGACTCTTTGGTGGAAATTTTAAAAAGTGGAGAGTAAAGGGCAAGTGCAATTTGGGAACATGCTAGCACAGAGCTGGAGCACAGTCAGAGCTCACAGGATTTGAATTAGCCACCTGCACTAGGCCTGTGGATCCGAGACGCTCACTGGCGCTGCTCATGGTGTGTGGAAGGACTGTCTGCTTGAGAATTTTTCTTGGCTGCAGCTGTGATCCTCAAGGAGTGATGAAATTTACAGCTGGAACGCTGTAGATGCCTTCTGCTGGTGCTTTGAGGTCTGCGCCACGTTCTCAGATTATCCCCACTAGGATACATCTTCTCACCAATACTCCAAATTGGTAACTTTTGGGTCTTGGTTCTTTCTGCACAGAGGTACCTTGCAAGATCTCTAAGGGAATGGGCAGAGAGGGGAGAAAACGCTAGAATGGCAGGTATAAAAGAGTTCGTCAACTCCAGCTGTGCCAGGCACAGCTTAACTATTCTTACCAGGCTTGCCAGGCTTGTGCCTTCAGTGAGTGCAAGAACAGGAACAAGGGGCATGTCTCTGGGAAGGGAGCCTGCCTCTTGGTCAGCCTGTCCTCCCACCTTCCAATCCCCTAACCCACAATGAATGGTTTATACTGCTTGCAAATCAATCCTGAGACACTTGGATTCTGATTTCATTTCTGCATAGATTTGGTCAAACTGGCCCAACGGTTTTTCTCTAGTGAAAAAGAATCTAACTGTATTTAGTACCCCCTAAACAACCTTTCAGAAAAGCAATACAGAATTGAAAAGGTCCATTCATTCATTATGTGAACTGATTATAAGGATAATTATATATATACATATGTATTAAAAATGTATTACAGGGGCTAGAGGAATGGTTCGGCAGTTAAAGCACTTGCCTAGCAAGTGCTATGTCAAGTGTTAAGTACCTGAGTTCGATTCCCCAGCACCACATAAGCTGGGCGTGGTGGCGCATGCCTGTAATCCCAGCACTCGGGAGGTTCGGGCAGGAGGACTGCCATGAGTCCAAGGCCAGCCTGGGCTACAGAGCAAGACCCTGTCTCAAAAAAAAAAAAAATGTATTACAGGTTGGGAGTATAGTACAGTGGTAGAGTACTTGCCTAGCATTTGCAATGACCTGGGTTTGATTTCCAGTACCATCAAAAAGGTATTTAAATATTTAAGACATAAATGTGAAAGAACTACATGATATTTCATCAAGGAATATATTCTACCACAATAATGCTATGGGAACATATCCGTTTTCCAAAAGGGGGGTTGAGCTGATCAATAGTTTTTTCCCCAGTCTACATCCCATAAATCATAAATAGAATTATTTTTTTAAAAAACACAACGCACAATTGTTAAAAGCAACACACAACAACCATTTTCCATTTTCTAAATCACCCCCTTTCCTCTCTCTCCACTCTAGTCTGGAAGATATTCCCCTCCTGCCTTCTTGCTGCTCTAGAAGGAAAGTGGAGGGAGGGCTGCCTGTTCAGGGGAATGGCTGCTTCCTCTCAGTTCTAACCAAACAGTGTTGGGTCAAGACATCCACACAGAAGACATCTCAATAAATTTTCTGTTGCTATAAGAACATCAGAATATCTGAGACAGGACAACTCATGAAGCACGGAGGTTTGTTTAGCTCACAGGCCTGGAGGCTGGGAGTCCAAGAGCATGGGGCGAGCATCTGGTGAGGGCCTTCTTGTATCATGGTGTGAAGACAGACATCTCATGTGGCAAAGGGCAGGCATGCTCTTATAGCCCAGACCTTTCTTTTTCTTAAAATTAGTAATGCCATAGCAGGAGTCCACTCTCATGAGCTCACCTAATCCGAATTAGCGCACCCCACCCCCCAATGGCTCCATCTCCAGATATAACTAATATATAAATTTCAGGATTAAGTTTCAAAGGTATGAACTTTTAGGGACACATTCAAACCCTAGAGCCCAAAGGATTACCTATGCTGAGGGAAGAGACAGCCACATTCTGGGGGCTACTGGCAAACACTCATACAGACTATGGCATCCCCCTACTGAACATAAGAAATAGATTTTAAGACAAAGTGTGTGTGTGTCAGAATGTCAGCACTTGCTCAAAACCACTTTTCAGTTGGGGAAATTCATCAGCCTTTTTTTTTTTTTTTTTTTCCCTTACTTGTACTTTGAACAGACCGCAGACTGGGAGGGCCTGGAAAGAAGCGTAGCTGTAAATCAGTGTTGACTCTCCAGTCTTGAGGTCAGACAAAGGAAATGCACGCTCCACAAGAGGCCTGGTATTGTCACCTGCCCTGAGCAGTTAGGAGCACTCTGTGCTGACACCTGTGGGACTCCCTCCCCCACCACCCTTGTTCCTGTCTGTGGCATGACCAGGGGCCCTTGAGAGTGAAGCACCTCTGGTGTCGTCAGGGCTCCCAGACCCCCCTCTTCTCAAAACAGAACAAAGACTCTTCAGGTTCTTAACGTCATTTCTATCATAGATTTTTTATTACCTTCTTCATAAATGCAGTTAATTGTCCTGATACAAGACCAGTGACCCCTGTTTTTCCAAGACTAAAACTTAGAAGCCTTCCTCCATACACACCCATGGAAATTATCTGGATGTTCTAATCACTTCCGGCTCCTGGCTGAAAAATGAAACAGCTTGGCAACAATGTCGCCTGATAGGCAAAGGCAGCCCCTTGGCGTCATTGTTTTTTTGGAAAGAATCAATTCAAACTAATTCAGTTGTGTGAAAAATTATCGTGATGGTCTTTTTCACGTGAATATCAACATGGGCTGGCAATAGGGTAAGTTAACATGGGCAGAGATAGAGAATTCCATGGTGGTAAGCCTTCAAAAGGTTGAAGGAAGACCTGAAACCAGCTTCTGTCAGCTAAAAACTTTATTCAACCACGCAATAAGAATTTACTACTAGTGTTTTGATTTTCTCCCAAAATTCTTTATATCTTCTGAGGCTAATAGGATACTGGAAAGAGAATTTATGAACTATGTATATGGAGATGAAAAGATATGATAATTTGCAAAGGACCCACTGTTGTTTGGATTGGAGGAATAGGGTAGTTGAAATAAAGACTGTTAAACTAAGAAAAACAGATGAAGCTGAGTCCATTGGCATAGGCCTGTAATCTTGGGAGACTGAGGCAGGAGGACTGCAAGTCCAGCCCTGTCTGGGCAATTTAGCAATTTAGTCAGACCTTGACTCAAAATCAAAACTGAAAATGGACTGTGGATGTAGCTTAGTGTGAAGACACTGGGTTTGAGCTCCAGTATCACACACACACACACACACACACACACACACACACACAGAGAGAGAGAGAGAGAGAGAGAGAGAGAGAGAGAGAGAGAGAGAGAGAGAGAGAGAGAAAGGAAAATAAAACCAAGTAATCAGGCAGCTTAGAAATAAGATGTTCTTAGATTCATCCTGCTGCCTGCTCTGGTGCACAAGGGCTTCAGTCTGGCCTTAGTCCCACCTACCAGAGCCAAATGCAGTGTGGTTGGCGTTTCAGTGTCTTTGCAAGACTTCGCACAGCGAGAAGTGGCTTGGTGACAGTGGCCCATTACAAAAGGGTCATGGTTCAGGAGCTCTAAACTTATCCTTTTCTCTATTTAAGTTCTGTGTGAGTGGGCAGTAAGATGAGATGTTTATCTCCTTCCTCTATTTTAGCAGCCTCCGAAGTTCCATTTCCTCTTGAACCCTCTGAGTCAGTGGCCAGAGGAATGCCCCCTACCCCGCCTCATCCTGTCTCCACTCACAACTTCATGACTCCCTTTTTACTCACAGCTGCACAGAACACGTTCAGCTCGGTCCGTCGCTTTTACGCACTGCCTTGGCTGCTTTGTTTACAAATGTGGGTCACCTGCTGTTCAGGTGAGATTCAAGTCCAGCCCTGTGGGTACAGTTAATTTATGGCATTCCCAGAAGGAAGAAGTTACGACATAACCATATTAGCATTTAATATTATGGGTTTTTTCTTTTTGATGATAGCAGTTGACCGATCAGTCACTAAAACTCGTGGTACTGGTCACCACTGTGCTTCAGCTGAGGAGGGACCTGAGTGAGGCAAGCCCAGGGATCATCAGAACTGTAATTACTATTGCTATTTTAAAGCATGATCCTTTAGTCTGGGTTATGAGCTTTTGATATCTTTCTCAAGAATGTTTACTCTTTTTTAATTATCCAAGTAATATACACACAGAATCCATACATTTTGGATAATAAATACCCTTTTAGTGTATAGTCTTTTAGTATTACTTTTAGTTTATGTAACTTAATTTTTCCAGCAATAATAATTTAATAATAAAATAATAATATTTGGCTTTAAAATCTGCTTTTTTACTGAATAGTAGATCATGAATGTAGTCTCATACTCCTATAGAAATTTTAATGGCTATATATTATCTTATATAGATTTTATATCATCAGTCTCTCATTACACTGGACATGCATTTATCAACACTTACTATGTACTAGGTGTAGGTCTAAGCTCTGTACAGATACTAACTTATTTAATCCCAACATAATCTATGAGACAAGTACTATTGTTAGCCCTTTTTTCAGATAAGGACACTGAGCCACAGTTTTGTTTTGTTTTTTTGAGACAGGGTCTCTCTCTGCAGTCCAGGTTGGCCCTCAACTCACTATGGAGCACGTACTAGTCTTGAACTATCAGCAATCCCCTTGCTTCAGCCTCCCGAGTGCTGAGATAACAGGTGTGTACCATGCCTGGCTTATGCGGTGCTGGGGAATTGAACTCAGGGCCTTGCACTTCTCATGAAAGTGCTGTAGCCTCTGTGCTATTACTCCAGCCCCCGCAGAAATGTTAAATAACTTGTCCAAGAGCCAAGCACAGTGGCATATGCCTATAATCCCAGTTACTCAGAAAGCTGAGGCAGGAGGATTGGGAGACCAGCCTGGGCAATTTAGCAAGACGCTATCTCAAAACTAATAATAATAATAAAGTCAGGGGAAATGGTTCAGTGTTACCACTCCTGTGGGCTTAATCCCCAACACCACAAAAGTAAAAAGTAAGTAAACAAATAGTTTGACCAAGGTCACACCACTTCATAAGCGAATGGAGCAAGGTTCAAACCCAGATAAGAACTCCTTGTCAGTACTTTAACCAACCTTGTGTGCCTCCTTCTGCCCCGACTGAAAAGTTAAGACCGCCTTTTACCTGGGGGAATGGTTTAATCTTAGTAGGATTTCCCGGGCGAATAAGGGAACTGTTACTGTGTGAGTCACTGTTATTTAGGATTAAATCATCAGCTGTTGAGACAACAGGCAAAGAAGCATCTGGGTGAGACGGCTGGTGTTAGCTCCACAGTGCCGAGATGACTCCAGGGGACACCACAGATTCAGGGCCAGCGCGGCTGAGGCCCTGGGTATGCACACTCAGGAAGAGCTAGACAGCGAGTTCCTCACACCAAACCAAGAAGCCTTGTTCGTCACACCCGGCCGTAGGAGCAGCTGCGTCCGAGTCAAGCCGGCTGAGAGGCCAGGAGAGGCAAGGTAGGACACGGGCTGGAGGCTGCTGCTCTGCTGAGCCAGCAGGAACCGCAGCCAAGGGTGCAGGGTGGTGTTCTTCCAACCCACCAAGTGACTTCTGGGGCAGAGCTGGGAACTTAACGTGAATTTTCTAACTAACACATGGAGGGTCCGATACTTGTTTCCTGAGTGACTCAGGTATCCGCAGTCGTCAGCTTTGACACTAGATTTTGGATATGGCTGCCTTCTTTCCTGTCTTCTCCCTTCCAATAAGGATAATATGATATCATAGTTGACTGTGACAACTGTTCTGTTTGTCTCATTTAATTCTAACTTAATACCATAATAGTGCTATTAGATGGTACAGTAGTTGGCCATAATTATCCTCATTTTTGTGATGAAGCTAGGCCATCACAGAGGTTAGATACTCTGACATAAATGGGGAAGGGTGTCAGGCGTGGAGCATTACCTTAACTTGAACTTGTACGCCAGAACAGGGCACCACGAAAGGTAACTGTGGCTGGGATGGAACCAAAGTTGAGCTGTCTTGTTTCTTCAGTGTAACTAGAATTTGACAAAGTTAAAGGCTGGAGTTAGTTAGAAGTTGAATTTTATTGAAACACTTCAGGCAATTGTTTTCAAAGAATAAAGTTATGTGAAATGATATTCCTGCTCTCTCCCTGGGAGGTCTGTCAAATTTATTTTATTTATTTTTCTTTTTTGTGGCACTGTGGATTAAACCCAGTGCCTTCACTCTGAACTATATCTCCAGCCCTTTTCTACTGTTTATTTGAGACAGAGTCTCACTAACCTGCTCTGACAGGGCTTGAACTTATAATCTTCCTGCCTCGGCATGGAATTTGCATACCCCATCTCCAAATTCAGTGGCACAGAGTGAATCAGCGTGGGAACCATAGTTATCACCAATTCCTACACCCACTCCTTCAAATGTTTAAGATGAAGACTTGTTTTTCCCACTGTGGTCAGACACAAGAGATGGTGTCACTCTCCTCCCTTTGGCTTTCTGTCACATCAAGGTGGGGTCTACCACACAACCCCTGACTCCAGGGACGCAGTATGGTCCAATGGCTAAGTGCTCCATAGCCACACCATCCATCTGAAATCCTACCCGTTCCCTCACTGCAGTGTGACTTTGACCAAGTGTCTCTACTTCTCTGTGCCTCATTATCCTCCTCTGTGAGGATAATGGTACCATCTCACAGAGGTCCTTGTCTACAGTAATAACTCAACAGCTGTCACCTGTCATTATTTATGCCCTCATTATTACCACTCTCCCCTCCTCTGACTCATTGACTTCAGTCACACCAACCTTTTTTCTGGTCTTCAAAATCGCCAAACCCATGTCTGCATTTAGAGTTTTGCCCTGGAGTGCCTAGAACTGCCTGCTCACACCTGCCCCCGCTATGGATCTGAGACCTGCGCTTCATCTCAGAGATGCAGTCCTTGGCCACCAGATGTAAATTAGCCCCACATCTCCCGCTAGCCCTTGGCCATGCTATTGCATTTCTGTGGTGGTATAAGTGTTCTTCATTCAAGCCATCAGCCACAAGCCATATGTGGCACTTTAGCACCAGAAGTGTGGCTAGAGTGGACGGAAGAACTTAATGTTTCATTTCATTTTAACAATTTAGACTTAAATAACCTCCTGTGGCTTTGCAGCTTTAGTGATGACTCGACTTCCTTGTTTTCATAGCACTCACTGCTCCCTGGACTAGTCTTGTGAATTCTCTTGTCTGTTGTGTATCGTCTGTCTCCCCAGCTACAGACCAAGCTCGGTAGAAGGGAGGTTCTGGCCAACTTGGCTCACTGCTGTGACCTCCCCACACTAGGATGGTGTCTGAGTCTTTGAAGGGACTTATTAAGATTTGTTGGATACATAGATGGACGAATGGGCCTATAAAGGAAACTTGCAACTAAAACACATAACATGTATGTGATAAATATTATCATTTTATGTAATGTATAATTTGAAAGCTTTCAGAAGTGTTTACTTTTAAAATCTCTATTGCACACACATAAGTGGATGGTTTAAAGCCAGTAATTTTAGAGCTGTTTTTCTCTATGAATGTGTGCTTCATTTCTCCACATGAGATCCCTCACCGTACACATCACGTATCCACCTCCACTCCAGAGTATCAGGCAACACCCAGCCTGGCTGCTGTTCCATTTCCAAGTAACTGCTGAACAGCTCATCGCTACACGAAGGCCGAGCACACCGTGAGTCCTTTTGTCAGGGACCAGCCCTGGTGGCCAGCCCTGGACTGCATGCTGTCTTAACTGCTCCCCAGACATGTTCTCCTGCTGTCCAGAAATCCCAGCTCTTGGCTTGACCAGAGTCAGTCCTAAAGCCTCTAAAGTACATGGAGACATGAGTATTCCTAAGGGGATTACAGTATTCTGGAAATCAAAAACAAGGTGGGAGAAAGCTGCGTGTTTCCTGTGGGAGCAGCGAAGCGGAGCTGCCCTGAAACACAATGCCTGGCGCTCTTGGGAGGGCTGGGACCTGCCAGTTCCGTGCCACCGGCTAGTGTGCGGTTTCCAGGGAGGACTGAGCTGTTATCTGACCCCCTGTCTTAATGAAGTACATTGGCTCCATGTCCTCCTCTGAAAAGAGTTCTGCGACTGGAGCCACAGAGTCAAATCAGGGACAGGGGATGTTCCTACTACGCAGGTTGTCCCTCGAAGAGCCTGGGGATGCCAAAAAATGAACTTACTGTAGGACCTGATGGCCAAGGCAGTCACTTCCATTGTTTTCACCCTGAGGGTAAATCTAGAGATGAGGTTTAAAAGAATTGTTTAAAAGTTGGCCTTGACCTTCTTTGACCTGGGCTTGAGCTGGTAAGTTGGTGGCAGTGGTAGGAGACAGTCAGGCTGAGGTTTTTTTCATACTCCTTTGTGGTTGGTATGCCTGTATTTATAGCTAACATTCTCCCTCCCTACATGTCTAACCCACCCCCACCTCTATCCCTACACCCAGACACAGTTTCTTCCATTTAACATCCAGCTGGATTCTGGGACTGTGGAAAGGACATATATCTGGGAGCTTGGTTTCAGGAAGGAGTCTGTTGCAGGGATGTGGGGATATCTGGGAAGGAGGTGGGAAGTGTGTAAGGATCTGTGTGTTAGCCCCAGACTTCCACCATGATAGCTACCCCTGAGGCTCAGTGGACCAGTCCCTGCCTTGGGGAAAGCTGGGATTCTTTTGTAGATAAAGCAAAAGGAACAGTGTGTCCACTTGACCCCACCCTACTCACAGGTTCCCACTTGGCCTGGGTTCTTCAGCCTCCTTCACCTACCAGCTCTGTGCCAGGCCCCTGCCAATAACCTCATCCAGGTACCGCCCTGCCTCTAGCCACCCATGGCTGAGTAAGGTGCTTTCGGGGAGGCAGAAGGTGGAGGCGGAGTTCAGAGTAATGCCCTGCCAACCTTGGGACACAGGAAATGGCTCTTCTGCCTTAGGCCCCGCTACCTGACTGGTGAGTCACCAGGAAAATGTTGGCTCTAGGGCAGTTGTTTGGGCCTTGCTAGGCTTGTGGGCACCAAGGAAAATTACCTGTGGTAAGAGGCTGTGGAGGCAGGGCCAAAAAGTGAGTATGAGATGGGGACAGAGAGGACCATTATGTAAAGCAGCCCCTCCTCCATTCTGCCCCATACCACGGCCTGCCAGCCAGCACTCTGCCATACTCTACTCATCTATACAGCACCATTTTTGTGTCCAGTGACTGTATTATTTCTATTTTGTACATGTGTTTGCTAATTCGACTTATCTTTTTCAAAATAATATAGTTTTGTAAAACCATGTCACATCTCAGGAATCTCTGGAGCTTTACTCATAACCCAGCAGACAGGCGCAGGTTGTGTTTGGGGAGGAGCACTCATCCTTAGTTCTCTTCACTCACACTGTAGAATTAGGTCCCTCCCCTTAGTGTCTGTGCCAAAGGAGGGGACTTGTGGCATGAGATGACCCACCCCTTGGCCTCTCCTGAAAGTTCACTTTGGGTTAGAGAGCAGCCTTGGACCCTGTCTTAGTTACGTTTTCATTGCTAGGGCAGAATACTCGGTATCTACAACTTTAGGGAGGAAAGATTTATTTTTAGCTCACAGGAGGTCATAGTCCATTCACTGATGGGTGGCTGGAAATGGTGGAATCACATGATCAGTCGACAGCTGGGGCGGTGCTCCAGAGACAGAGATCCTGGCAGCATAACAGAACAGGAAACCAAGTCTGGAGGAAGGGTAGAACCAGCACACACCCCTTCAGGTCAGGCCTTAAGCCCCTTTTAGGCAGGTCCCACCTCCCAACGGTATACCGTGTCCATAGGTACATGAGGCTTTTGGGAGACACTCCAGATCCAAACCACAGTAGGCTCCATAGGGAAGCTTAACAAGGGACCCAGGAACCGTGGAATACATACACATGAAAAAAGTTCTCACAATGACAATTGTGTTTATGATGGTTTAGCTCCTGTGTGGGCTGGATCCTGTGCTTCCCTGGCATCATTATGCCTCATCCTGAAGGGCTAATCCAAGAGGTGAATACTCTTACCACCCCCATATTAGAGTGAGGAAACTGAGGCAATTGTCCAAGGTTATGTTTCTTTAAGCAGCAGAGCCAATCCTGATGCTTGGATTGGGTTGCCCCAGAAGAATGTACTTTCAGTGACCTCATCATCTACCTCCGATTGGATAGGGTCCACTGCTGGCACCCCACTTCCCTCCCCTGCCCTGGATGTTAAGGGGCATCACAGATACTTGTGGGCAGTCACACCTCTACCCCATGTAAGAAAAATCTGCTTCTCTTTTCAACAAGCCAGAGAAGCCAACCCCTCTGCTGATGCCACATCTCTTCCTGGGGATTTCTGCTGAAACATGGCTCCCAACTGTGTCCGTTTGTTCAGCACAGGAGAATCCTGTCAGGGAAAGATTATCAAAATATTTGCCAGCCTTGCAGGGAGTATCCTGTGTTCCTGCAGAGCACCACTGGATGTGTGAGGTTCACTGCTCCTCCTGGCTTCTGTGGGTGTGTCTGCTGTGGGGGGCGGTGGGGAGATGGGAAGAATCTATATTTAACCAATAGGTGGATGCTATATTTAACCTTCCACAAGCCCTTTGGGGGAGCTGAGCACAGAGCAGATGTCTGCCAATGGCTCATAGAGATAAATAGACATTTAGGAATTTCCTACTTTCAAGTGTTAGGTGGGATCTAAAACCTGAGCTGAGTAAAGTATTATCTGCATGCTCCTGGAATCTTAGATTCACCAAGCCTCTGGGTGGAGGAAAGAGCCTGGGTTGTTAGGCCTCCTCTGGTTCCACCCTTGATGCAAGGGGCAACTCCCTCACCTCCCTGGGCTTACATACTTGTCTGAAAAATAGAATTAGAAATAATCACAGTGGGTGCTCCAAGAGATGATTTTTGAGAGGTGCCAAAGAAGCTTCTAGAAGCCAAGCTGTCCCTAAGAGAGCTGGGATACTTTGGAAAGTGTAAATATTCTTTCTGGGTCTAAGTTTCTTCATTTGTACCTTGGTGTGTGTGTGTGTGTGTGTGTGTGTCTATATGTCATGTCTCTGAAACAGTACTTGGCTGTTGTATCACAAGCACCTAACAAACACTGGCTGTTAATGTGTATGGTCCTTCCCTGCTCTCACATTTTGTGAACTAAACTGTAGATCTTGGCATTCATTCTCTGAGGAATGGTGCTTTCGGTTGAGCGGTGTGTTGAAAAGCTGGTTGGAGGGAAAGGTTCTTTCTTGCTGAAGGAGAGAGAGACAAACAGACCTGGAGGGGTGGATGGGCAGGTAGGGACAGGGAAGGAATCACGGAGGCCTAAATAATCAGCTCATGAGTTCTTCTGCCCCTCCCCTGTTCCCCCTCAGCAGGCACAGCATTAATGCAGTGATTTCACCTGCATAAAAATCCTTGGGGACGGGGTGTGGGAGGCAAGGAGTATAATTTTCCACCTATCTTGAGGGTGCCTTGGACTATGAACAGGAAGTGAGACCGTAGTAGGGAGATGGACTCCTGTTTTTCAAGCAGAACTCTGCAAGTTCTTTCTGTTCCTTTTCACTATTTTGAGTTTCTCTCTCCCAAAGGGAGATGTCTTGCAAGTAGCACAGTATGGGGAGGGCGGAGGAACACATGTCAGAGACAGACAGACAGACAGAGAGGGCTCAGATCAAATCCCTGATGATTATTAGCTGACCAAAGATGCTGCTTCCCCCCTGAAGGTCAGGGCCTTCATTTATTAAATGGACGTAATGAGACTTATCCCGCAGAGGTGGAGAATGAAATATGCACATACAACACAGAATAGGGACTTAGAAAAGCTCAATCCCTCCTCAGCCTCCCTTCCCTGTCCTGAGAGGATTCTCTGCTTGTCTGTGCACCTTTTGCACCAAACTAAAAAGACAGGAGGCAAGGTTGCCTCCTGCTGTGTGCGGCTGGCTCTCCGGATAGGGCTGTAATCTTCCTAGAAGTTCCAGGCAGGTTAGAACTTGCACGCTGTTGCTAATAATGGGTGCTACTAAGGAGAAGCTCTAACCAGGAAAGAACCAAAAGGGGGAAACTCAACAGCGCTTTTTCACGTGGCCTTCAGCCATAGACTGATGGCTTAGCTCTGCTAAGATCTCACCTAACTGCTGGTAGGTACAGCATGGGCAGAGGATGTCTTCTCTTTACTTGGTGTCCTTTACCCTGCTCAGAAATGTGTCATTAGGGAGGAGGTGACCAGGGCTACAGTTGAGAAAACACTGCCACCCCCCCCCCCCCAAGTGCAGAGGCCTCAATCTGTGGTAGGCTGGGAGGGCGTGGGGTGGTTGTGAAGGGAGCACAGGGAGAGGGAGGGCACTGTCATGGGCCTGCTCAGCATCCAGGGCCCCCAACCAGTCAGGGTCCTGGGGCTCTCAGAGCCCTGGACATATTCTTCCAGGTCCCCTGATTTTCTACCTTCTCCTAAGTTTTCTCATTGCTGCTGTGTTTTCTCCATCAAGGCCACAGTGATACCAAAAGGGGTAACTTTGTGTTAGTCAGAAACAGGCACCCTCCTTTTCCAGCAAATGCAATCTTGCACCAGGCCATGCAGTCTGCCCATAGGGCGCACGGGCTGGATTTCAACCTCCCGTTGTTCCCTTGGCTGAGCAACTTTGTGCAGTGAACAGCACGCACGCACCACTGTATGGCAGCCCTGCTTTTTCCATTCTCTGCTTAAATGGTCTAGACTGGCCATGCTGCTTCTGCTGGTCCCTTCTCTGAATACGCTGTTCCAGACTCTCCTGTAGCTCTTCCCATTAGCAGGGCCAAGTTTTACACATTGCAAAAGACAGCCTGGCATTGTCAGTTTCCCGGCCCTCCCTTCGAAGAGGCATGCAGCCCATTGCAGGGCTGAGGAAGAATACAATTGAAGGACCCCCCCACACACATACACACACACAAGGTACAGTAGTATCTCTCCAGAAGCATTCAGTACTCCAGGCCTAGGTGAGAGTTACCCATCTCTCATAGGAGTGAGAATCCCCCGCTTATCCAGAGGCTGAGCGTAACACCCCTCTGTAGAATTCAAGGGCATGCACCCCAGAGCCTGAGGTGGTACTAGCACCTACCTCAACCTCTTTGCCTTCTCCTGTGGAAGGATTGGCATGATGGCTCATAAACAGTTCTCCTGAAAAACTCTTCTGCATATCAGAATTCCCAAACTGGACAGGTAAGAACATTAGGATCCTCCACCCATCTGGACTGTTCCTTCAGTGGTGACGTGGATTTCAGACCACCTGCCTCAGGGTAGCCTGAACACATTGCATTGTGTGATTCTGCTTCTCCCCCTCAGAAGCCCAGAGTCCCTGCCAGAATATCTGGACCACCTGTTTAGAGGTGAATGGTTCGATGCCAAGTTTCTGGTAGCATTGCCAACAGCCAGAAGAGGCCACTCCTTCTGCAGAGCAGAGCTGGAGGTGGGTTGATTCCTGGGTGGTCCCTGAGCTTCACTTTGACAAGCACCAGGAAGATGGGCTGGCGTCAGACTTAGGCATGGGTGCAAGGAAGAGCCAGCTTTAGGCATTGTGATAACAACCAGGTGGAAGCGGAGGCGGCAACACTGTGAAACAGCAAATAAATGTTCTCTCGAGCTCAGTTAACCAGTGTAGAGGGGTATAAAATCTTGAGAGGCAAAGACTCAGCCTCATAGATCCAGCAAGGGGTTTCTGGGGGACACTATTCCTGAGCCAAGGGAAGAGAAGAGAAGGGAGAAGAGTTGGTCAGACAAAGAAGGGAGGAAAAAGCCAGGCTGGGTATCGCAGGCCTGTAATCCCAGCACACTGAGAGGCTGAGGCAGGATTGCAAGTTGGAGTCAGGCCTGGGTAACTTAGAAACTTCGTGAGACCCTGTCTCAAACAATATAAAGGGCTGGTAATGTAGCTCAGAGAAAAATCCCTGGGTTCAGTACTGCCAAAAATAAAAAAAGAAGGAAGGAAACTGGGATCAGTAACATAGAGGTATTGAATCAAATGAGTTTTGGGAGCCATCCTGGGGAGTTTGCATTTTAACCTGTAGATGGCAAAAAGCTCTTGAAGGCTTTATGTGGTAGAGAGGTGGGATCAAGGTTGTTTTCCCCGCCCCCCGCGCCCCCCCCCCCCCCCCCCCCCCCCCCCCCCCCCCCCCCGTTGGTTAGTTTTAGTATTGGGAATTGAACCCAGAGTCTTCACACTGAGAAACATCACCAGCCCTTTTTATGTTTAATTTTGAAACAGGGGCTCACGTTGTAGCCCAGGCTGGCCCTGAATGCACTATGGAGTCCAGGCTGGCCTTGGACTCCCTACAATCCTCCTGTCTCAGCCTCCTGAGTTCTGGGATTACAAGAGTGTGCCACCACATCCTGCTTATGTGGTACTGGGGAATTGAACTCGGGTACTTAGAGCTTGCTAGGCAAGCACTTTAACCTCTGAACCATTCCTGCAGCCCCACCCCACCACTCATCTGTTTTTATGTTTATTTTTGGGATAGTGTCTTGCTGGGTTGCTAAGTTGCTCAGACCAGCCTGGCACTTGTCCCTCTTGCCACAGCTTCCCAGGGTGCTGGAATTGGACACACATGTTTCCATGCCTGGCCAGGAACATCATTCAGATAACTGAGTGAAAGAGATTGCAGAAGGTTAGAGTGGGCAGAAGGAGATAGCTGGGAGGCCATGGGGAGTCCAGATGAGAGAGGGTGAGCACCTGACATGGAGAAATAGTGGGAGGGCAGAGAGGAGGACATGCATTTGATGACAGTTTAGGCATAAAGTCCTCAGGCTCTGGTAAACGATGGGCTGTGCATGTCTTTGGCAGAGGGGCAGAGATAGAGGGACCCTGAGGCCTACAACAGCTCCCAAGGTCCAGCTTTGGCATCCAGCAACCTAGAGGTGTCATCCTGCCCTGTGGGAACACAAGAGAAGGAGGAGCTGGCCTGGGGAAAGTTACGTTAGGAATGTGCTAATTTGAGCTGTCCGTGCCATAATCAGTATTTTTCAGACCACGTGGATATGAAAAGTAAAGCTCAGAAAGCAGATTGCAGTAACACCGGTGAGAGTAGATGGGGTTCCGAACCCAGAGTACCCATTTTCAAGGTGGTCCAGACACAAAAACTCACAGGAAGGCCGACTGGAACTGTTGGGGTGGTAGGAGGAAAGTGGGGAGAACATGGTGGTGTTTCCAAGATTACAAGAGCAGGAGGCTCCCAAAGGAGGAAATAATCAACAAGGTACATGTAGGGTCAAGTGACACAGGTCTGAAGCCTGTCCATGGGATCATGCACTATATAGATCATCATCAATCTTAGGGCGACTGATTCCAGAGAAGGAGCATCAGCAGAGGCTTCCGCTCACAGTTACGGAGTCTGTGGTGGAAGGAGGAAGAGGAACAGGAGGAAGCTGGTACAGCAAGGGAAGCCTAATATCAAGTAATGTGTTATGGTGAGGGAGCTGAATTATCTGAGCTTGACCAGCCAGTGAGAGGGCGAAGTTACAGGCACAGAAGAGATAGAGGGCAAGGAGAGAGTGAGACAGTAAGGAAGGGAGTGGGATGAATGGGTGGATAGTGAATGACAGGAAAGAAACCTGCTCCTCTGAGGATAAAGGGGCAGGTGGAGAGAGTACTGTAGTATTGATTCTGTTGTAGAGAGAAAGAGGGTGGAGAACTGAAGATGTTGACCGCTGGCCTCAACTTTTATAGATCTTAGCTAAGGTTGTTGATCGCAGATTTGTGCAGGGGCGAGCCTGCAGGGGTGCGGGGACATCTTCCAAGAGCTCAGATTTTAGATCTTGTGTATGATGGAGAGAATTGATGAGAGGCTTGCTGAGGAATTGCAGCAGAAGGCTCGGAGCTCAGACTGGCAGCAAATTAGCTATGTGACAAAGCATGCGCCTAAGAGAGGCGGAGAAGGAGGCAGCAGGCTTAGAAGGGGCCTAACAGACCAGGAAGATGTTCATGCATGAGAGGACTATGCTGAGAAGGAAACTATTGGCACATAATATATCAGGGGAGGGGCAAATCCAGCGGCTAACATGGTCTCGGTGCGGTCAGGAGCACAGGCATGTGAAGTGAAGCACTGATGCATGTCACTGAAGTTAAAAGCTGAGTTTGCTTTGAGGCTGGAGCATCTGAAGTGTTGTCATAGGACAGGGGACTTGGCCACTTCCATGAACTGTGGGCACTGTCCAGTGGATAACTGCAGGAAGAGTACAGTCCAGTGTTTTTCAAGTGTTTGATCATAAGAACAGATGGGACTGTGTTGAATACAGAGTCTCTCCTTGGATCTCCCAACTCAGACCATTAGGTGAGGAGCCTGGGAATCTTCCCTCTGTGTTTCCCCAGGTGGTTCGCACAATCAGGTGCATTTAAGAACACTGCTGTCAGCAAAGTGCAAGCTTCCAGGTACGGAGAAGGGAGTTCAGCAAGAAGGTGGATGGAGAGAGTTAGAAGAGAGGGCGTAAGGAAAAGGAAGAGAAAGGGAACATGAGAGCTATGGAGACCTATAAAGAGGGTGTAGCGAGGGCATCCATGCCCGGGGGTCTCACATTTTGGATTTGGAAAATGATAGAAGGGGTGTGAAGCATCTGGGGCATTGCTTTGGCCTGGGTTTGGTGGTAGTGGCAGTGGTTCCCTTCCACTGTAGGGGTCTCCGTCTGGCAGGGACCCCTGGAACAGCCAAGGAAGGATTGGGCGACAGAGTAATACACTCTTGGAGTCGTTTGAGTGAACGCCGTCTCAAGTTTATTTAGGGAAGTACAAGGGCGTAAATAGACTGAAGAAACTATCTTGGGCCAATCAGCAAGGCCTCAACCAGCGGAGGGTCTCCCAGGGGGAGGAAATGAGTAGAAGATGGAATACTCCAGTTGTTTTTCAGTTCTTAATTAAATAAACCAGCAGTTCCTGTGTTTAAGCAAAACAACCTTACAAATAGTAACATTTCTTCCTGGGAAGGAAGGAACTCGGCCAAGGTTAGCGATGCTGAGGCTCTCGGGCCCTGAAGACCCCAACACTTCCACGGTACCACTCGGCTGTGGGAGGGTCCTGGCAGAATCAACGTCATCCCGATGGGAACACCGAGTACTGTACCCTAGAGCCAGTGCAAGCTGAATTATTTATGGGTTTAGGTCTTTTCTCCTCTAAGATGTTACTTCAATTGTAAATAGGTGATTACAACTCTGATCAACTCCTTTGCCTCTCTTTCTTCTGATCTGCCAGGCTGCCTGGCTTGGAGTCTTGCTCCCATCCTGGTGGGTCCCAGGAATAAATGGTCCATACCTGCTGCCTCAGTCCTCTTGCCCCTTGATGTACACAGGGTGTCTCAGGGTCCTGGACCTAGCCCAGGCTGACATGTGTGTCTGGCAACTACCTGTGTGCTAGGACGTCGGTGCATCAAGGAGCCCCTACCTGCCCCACTCCACTTTTTATATATGTCCCTCACCTGAAATTCTACTAGGAGCAAGGTGGGACTGAAGCAAACAGGTGTGGAGGGAGAGACCAGGTCTTTAGAACTGGACTCTAGTTCAAGATACTTTCTAGCCATGCGGCCATGGGCACTGAACTTCTCTGAGTCTCACATTCCTTGTCTCTAAACCAGAGGCAACAACTCCCACCTGGAAAAGCTGTCTTGAGGCTTGAGTGGGCAGAGCACACGAAGCACCAATAGTGATGGGCCTGGAGACGGGACCGCCACCAGCTGCAGTCTGCACTCAGTGTCCAGAGCAAATGGGTGGGGACAGAAAAGGAGCAGAGAGTACAGAAAGTGAGGGTCTTTGAAGTTGCTGTTGAATTCTTGTTCCCTAATAGTACCAGAATCTCTGTGGGTCATGTTTACATAATCGTTTTACCTGTCCTTTATTTAACTGTTACCAAGGTGTTAATCGTATATTTTTGTTACGGTATTTCAAGACTAGGGAGAGCCTGATGTATTGTGACCTGCACCTTGCACTGTGGGGGAGGGGGAGGCATGTTCTAAGTCTTTATTAACAGTCTACTGTGAATTAAGAAATGGAAAGTGGGAATGTAATCCTCCGGTACACCGTCCATAAGAAAGGCTGCCATGACTCACTGCAGAATATGGGAGGATTGTTCACGGATTTCCTCCATGTGACCCATGTGTCACCACTTGGTCATGCTGTGCAAGCATGCTGCTCCTACTCCCTCCATGTTCATAAACCTGAGACAGAGAGGTCACATAGGGATCACACAGGAGTTTGCTCTTCCTGGAAATGCTGACAGTGGAGACGTCTGCCTCCCACAGTCACAAAATGGGGTCTGGAGAGATGAAAAAAGCAGGGCAACAGCAGCACCTCTGACCCCAGTGCAGGAAAAAGGAATTTCGGATAATGGCTGGCACATTTCCTGCAGGAGCATCACTGACCCAGGGCAGAGCCTCTTATACAGATCGCTTGGGAGGCTTGTTAAAATTAGAGTTCTCAGTACCCCCTCTGGGGTGGAGCCGGGAGTCAGCATTTCTACCAAGCCCCCAGTCATGGTGAGCCATCTGCTCCACAGAAAATGCTTGAGTAGGAAGAGTTTGGGGACAAAAGCTACAACTTAAAACTCACACTCAGGAACCATCAATGGCACATCCTGCCATAGGAGAAATTCAAGGGTATGTGGAGGCCTTTGTGGATCCTAACCCTCTACATCCTGCTGCACACTCCTATATTTTGTCTGAAACTATTCAAAAGTTCAATTCACAAGTGATTATTGAAGGCCTGCAAGAGCAGACACTGTGTTAAGGTTGCTGGCCCAGGTTGTCCCACCCAAGGATTAAGCCAGGGCCTCTGGCATGCTAGGCCAGTGCTTTACCTTTGAGCTACATTTCCAGCCCTGTTGGGCTCTTTTAAGCATCACTTCGCTATTCCCCATCATGCTTGAACAGAGCAACCAAACTGTCGCACTCCCTCAGAAGAACAAGGGTTGACAGAGAGTTGACATAGACAGTGGGGTCGGCGAATCTAATGTAAGCCTCTCCACAGTGCAGCTGTGTGAACTAGGCTGGTCACCTTCATGCCTGTATTTTCTCCTCTGTAAAATGGACTTGATCACTTCTTCCATCTCTCTGTATTACTGAAAAGATTAACTGAGACGATGCTTGGTGACCTCTCAGCCCAGTGCCTGTAAACCTAGCTGTATTAATCAAATTTAGGCTGTGTCCTCCCACAGAACCTTTGGTGCTCTGCCCCTTGCTGCAGACACTTAAGCTGATTCTAAGGGTATGACTCCTTGTTCTTGACTCTTACTGTTTGTCACTGTGGAACTGTCCAGAGGTGACCACTCAAGAGGAGTGCCCCACACCAGCCGCTTGGGCTCATGTGTTGGGGAAGGAGGCTTCCTACGAGGAAGGAACCAGAGAGGAAAGGACAAAACTGATGACCTTACCCAGTCCCCCAACTTGCTGTCCCAGCTACGCTTATGCTGTGACAAGTCCTTAATTGCCTATAATTTAGTACTATAGGTTGTAAATAACTTATTTTGAATAATAAACTGGCAGACATGAGATTGACCCTATAATGACCCCACTTATCCCTCCCTTGTATCCTAAAGGACTTTTTAAAAGACGTGTACTAATTGCATTCTATTATGAGATTTTTTTCACTTAGTATACACTAAGTAGAGAGAAAATTATAACAAATTCCAGCTTTAATAATTGTCTAGTTGGGGCTAGAAGAATAGCGCAGCAGTTAGAGTTCTTGCCTAGCAAACACGAGGCCTTGGGTTCAGTTCCCCAGCATCACACAAGCTGGGTGTGGTGGCCCATGCCTGTAATCCCAACCTTTGGGAGGTTGAGGCAGGAGATGGCCATGAGTTTGAGGCCAGCCTCGGCTCCATAATGTGTTCAGAGTACACAGTGAGTACAGAGTGAGACCCTGATTCCTCCCCCAAAAAACAGTGAATAGTTGTCTAGTATACAGCCATACAACCCTGAACAAGCCCGATTTCATGTCTACATGTTAACAATCATAGAGTTTTGGGAGTGCAAGAGAATGATGCAGAATGATAGTTCATGTCCTGGGATTGCGCATCCTGGCGACTGTTCATGCCTTGTTGCGGGGGGAGGAGAGAAGGTGATAAATCTTCGTCTTTCCGGTCCATTTCCAGTTGTCATCTCTTCTCTTGGGAAAATGGGTACTGAAGTACCGTAGGGATTGATAGTGCCTGGAAAATAGCTAGCCTCTAGTTCTTCCCTGGCTCCTAAGCTTGAGTGGACAGTAGGGAAGGATCTGCACAGGCATAACTGCTGACAAGAAGCCACTATGAAGGCTCCCATCCCCTCTGGCAAGAGCTGTGTCCTGTTTTGTAGAATGAAGATAGCTATAAAGGTAAGCACTGTAAACAGCCATGAAAAAGGAGCAAAACTCTGATCCTGGGCTGTGGACCCCATGGCTCTCTCCCACCACCCCGGGGATTGTTCTAGCTGTCAGGTTCTGGGGAGCCATTTTCCCCCTCAGCAACAGCAGCATGTGAAACAATTGAACAGTTCCCCCAACGGGTCTTTAACTACCACCGTGCTTTCCTCTGATAGGCTGAGTGACAGCCTCCCGACTAAGTTACCCCACACTGCCTGGGCAGTGGGTGTCTGGAAAGGGGACAGGATTTGGAATAACAACATCTAAATTGCAGTTCTAGTTCTGTTATGTGACTGACTTAGTGACCTAGGGCAATTCCTGAACCTCTGCATCCTCACTCTAAGAATGAATGATTGAAGCTCTTATAAATGCTACTCCTGCTGTCCTAACTGGGCTGGCTTTAGGCAAAGCTGTGAAACAGGTGAAGTGTTAAATCATCGTTTTTCACTTTCTTGGTCATAGTCTCCTTTTTCCTCAAGTACCTTTTTTCACTTGCTCTGGAAGCACCAGATGCTATATGGCTAACAACCAAAAAACAGCCAAAACAGGTGTGTGATGATTTGCACATGAAATCCCAGCCCTCTGGAAGCTGAGGCAGGATTGTCTCGCATTTGAGATCAGCCTGAGCTACACAGCAAGACTTTATTCTAAAGAGTCTGATAAAATTAATACATGCTTGAAAGCTAGTAATTTAATTTCAATATAGGAAATCAACTATACTTCCTAAGTGCTTAACTAACTCTCTGGCATTGGTCATACTTTTGTGTAGTTCTCACCAAAGTATTATGAAGTATGTGACTATTATCTTCATAGGAGATGGACCTAGAGGTAAAATCCTTACTAAGAATTATACAGATCCCTAGTAAAAACTAGGATTCACATGTAGATGTGTCCAAGTCTGAAAGCAGTACTATTGTTTATCTTTTTGAGAGATTGAAAACACAAAGTCTGAGCCAGATGGTCCAGGTTCAAAGCTCAGATGGATACTTTGCTGTATACTTTGGCAGGCACTGTGTCCTCTTCAAGAAGAAGAGCTAAGCATGGTGTCACTGCACAGGACATTGTCAGAATCAAATAAGGTAACATACGTGAAGCTCGTAGAACAGTATCTGGCTCATAGCAAGTATTATGCAAAATTTTATTTTTCCTTTTCGTGATACCGGGGTTCAAGTCCAGGGCCTGCACACTGAGCTACATCCTTAGCCTTAGTTCATTTTTTTTATCTTTAATTTTGAAACAGGGTCTTGCTGTATTATGTTACCCAGATTGGGCTTCCTCCTGCTTGAGTTTCTCCTGATTCTGCCTCCCAGCACGTCGAAATTATAGGGCTGTGCCACTGGGCTTGGATAAAATGCTTTTATCTTTTAATTTAAACTTTTTTAATACTTTTAATTACAAAAGTAATTCATGAGAGAGGAAAGAGAGAGAGAAGTAATTGAATAGAAGTTGATTCAGATACACCAAATATATGTACCAATTTCCCAAAACATTATATAATCTTAATATGCATGTGTACAACAGCAATTGGTGTTATTTGGAAAAAGTTCAAGCAGAATAACATGAAGGAAACAGGAAAGTCTCTTTCTGCTCACTCATCAATTTCACTTCTCAAACCATCGAATGAAAGGAAATTCTTCCAGATGTTTTGTATAGAATCCAACACAAATGCACATAAATACAGAGACTTTCTTTTTAAAATCAAAAGGACAATTTCCTAAAATGAGATTTTTTTTTTTTTTTTTTTTTTGCTATGTTGCCCAGGCTGGCTTACAATTCCTGAGCTGGAGGAATCCTCCTGCCCCAGTCCTTGAGAGTAGTTGGGACTGCAGGCATGCATCGCTGTACCTGGCTTGAAGGACAGTCTTTTTTTTTTCACAAAATATTGCACAGATATTTTCCCAGTTCAGTACCTATAGGATCACCCTCACCTTCCTTCCATCCTTTTTTTTTCCTCTTTCCATCTTTCTCTATTTCTTTCTTTATTTTGTAGTACTAGAACCTAGAACTTTCACACTGGGCTATATCCTTAGCCCTTTTATTTTTTAATATGTTTTAAAAGACAGGATGTTACTGAGTGAAACAGGCTGGGCTCAAACCTGCAATCCTCCTGCCTTAGCCTCCCAGAATATTGTGATTACAGGTATGCGTGGCTTTAGAATTACCTCATTCTGACCCATTGCAGACTGTGCCATTGCATGGGTAGACTGTAACTTAATCATCCTGATAAAATGTAAACATACTGTCACATTTATCTTAGAATATAAAGTTCCATATATATGCATGTGGGAGCCAGCTTTGCTCTCAAAGATTGAATTCATACATCTGTCTTGGTTACTTTTTGTCGCTAGGACATAAGACCTGACATCCACGACTTAGGGGAGGAAAGGTTTATTTTAGCTCAGTTTCAGGTCTCAGTCCACTCACAGGTGGCTGGTAATGATGAAAGCCCGTGGCAGAGGCCTAGCCAGAAAAAAAGCTGTTTGCGGCATTGCCACAGGAAGCAGAGTGAGTGAGGAAGGACAGAGTTACAGTACACCCTTCTAGGGTGTCCTCAGTTGTGTGCCCCTTCGAGCCAGGCCTCACGTCTTAATAACACATAGAATCCATAGATACTCCACAACATCCAAATACCTGAGGGGGAGATGCTCCACATCTAAACTCTAACAAAAGCTAAGTCAGTGTCTCAGTTACTTTCTTGTTCCTGTGACTCAATAACCAACATCCACAAATTTAGGAAAGGAAAGATTTATTTTAGCTCACAGTTTCAGAAGGTCACAGTCCACTCAGGGGCAGCTGGCAGCAATGGAAGTACATGGCAGAGGCGGAGGCGGAGGCAGCTTCTCACGATGTCATGAACAGGAAGCCAAGTCAAGGCCAGTTGAGACTAATCCTCAAGGAAGGCAGGAAGCAGCTTATATGTCCTTCCAGGTCTCAGCCCAGTGATCAGCCCCTCCTGGATCCAGACGTGGAAGATGTGGTAAGCCCCCACTACATGCCTATAATCCAATTTACATGCCTGTAATCCAGTTTACATGCCTGTAATCCACCCCTTCAGACTAGGCTACAATCTCCCAACAGCACATGGTTTCATAGACAGTCTGTAACATTCAAATACTTGAGACTTTTGGGGGACATTCCAGATCCAAACCACAATAGTCAGCTTTTTCCATCAGCCTTATTTCTTCCATATGAGGGCGCTGGGAAGCTAGCTTCCTCCTTTCTTCTCTGGCTTTAGAACAAGGGAACTCCTCTCTCTACTCCTCCCTTGTCTCTCCCCCACCCCCAGCAGTCTGCAGCACCTGAACTGAGCCCTTTCCTGTCCCAGCTCAAGACTGTAGTCAGGTGGCTGTTGGCAATAGATTTACATACATTTGTTTCCTCTCTGCATTTCCATGGGGAGGGGTGTGTATATATTATTATATTACATTGCATTATATATATATATAGTTTTTCATCAAATATCTTCCATCTTTGTTCTTTTCATCAGCATCACCAGTCTGTCCCCCCATACTTCAGTTTCCCTCCTCTGTGTCCCCATGGCACAGGAGACCTCTGTTGCAAAGGTCTCTTGTTTTATTTGTGTCTCTGCTGTTCCTCGATTGTCCTTCTTTATGTCCTTTGTTCAAAATTTGTTTTTAAGTAACAATTTAACTTCTAAATAAAAATATGTGCTGACTATAAGAAAAAATGTTAAAAAGAAATCTGCGTAAGTGAGCAAATTAAAATAACCAAGAATTCCATGGTTACTGTTGTGGTTAGGATCTGGAGTGTCCCCCAAAAGTCTCATGTATTTTAATAGAACCATGTGATGTTGGTGGATTGGGGTCTGGTCTGTAGGGGTGGATTACAGTTAAGTTAGGATTCATGGTGTGTAGTGGCCACACCTGGATGCAGGAGGGACTGGTTACTGGGTGATTGGGGTCTGGTCTGGAGGGGTGGATTGCAGTTAAGTTAGGATTAACGGTGTGTAGTGGCCACACCTGGATGCAGGAGACTGTGAGCTAAAATAAACCTTTCCTTTCCTAAGTTGTGGGTGTCTGGTATTGAGTCACAGCAACGAAAAAGTAACTAAGACAGAAATTGGTACCAGGGTCGTTGCTGTGCTTTACCTGAAGATGTGGCTCAGAAGTCTTTGGAACCGGTTTGCAGAAGGAATTTGGAAAAGTTTGGGGATTCAAGCTGGAGGAGCCTTTGAGTGCTCTGAGCCAAGCTTAATGGAAGATTCTGGTCAAAGCTCAGAAGACCAGAATGCTGATAAAAGTGTGGATTGGAAAGGTCAGGCTCAAGAAGTTTCAGATGGGAAGGAGGACTGTATTGACAAGTGGTGTAAAAACCAGGTGTGCTACGCTCTGGCAAAAAGTTTGTCGGCATTTTGCCCTTGTCTGGAGACTTTGCCTGAAATTGAGATTAAGGGCGGTGGACTGCTTACTCTGGTGGAGGAAATCTCAAGATAGACTGATGTTAAAACTGTTACATGGTTACTGTTTGTGGCTTTTAGCCAGCTTTATAGTGAAGGACAGGCAACAATGGCAGAGAAGACAGATGTAAAAAGCTCAGTCTGGAGTAGAAAAGCATGTGGCTATTTAAGAGACTAACATTAAACTGAAGCCAAGAAGTTGGAATCAGGACTGTAAAAAAGAGGCCTTCACAGTGACTCAGGAATCAACAAGATTCCACCCTTTACCAATCAAAGGGTGCAAAGGCAAAAGACCTTGCCCTGTGAAGAGTACCCCAGGACTCCTGACAGGGCCAAAGAGGCAAGTGTTTGCTGGAGTTCAGCTCCCCAGAGTTCAGCAATCCAGGCACTCAGAAGCTGCTGCAACCATGGCACAAAGGAGCCAGATTACTGCTCAAGCCAGTGGCAGATCTTGGAGACGTCCACGTGGTCCCAGCTTTACAACCTTGCAGAGCCCAAGAGTTGCGGGTTCATGGAGGTTCCACCCAGGTTTCAGAGGAAGGCCTTGGAGGCCAAGCAGTGTACCCCTGCCAGGGCAATGTGTGAAATTGTGAAGGAGAAGCCTAACGTCCAGTGGAGAGCCCGAGAATTTGGAGAAGCCAGGAGCATGGATTGTCAGCTGAGAAACGCAGCAGGCCGTGAGTGGATCCAGCCCAAAGGAGAGAAGATGGCAGTTGCAGTCAGCGGCAATGCCACAGGGGTGGGACAACCCAAGCCCCTTGGAGTTCATGCCTCACCAGAATTTACCCCAGTTGCTGGACATGGAGCTACAGGATTTAACACTTGCCCTGCTGGATTTAGGAACTGTTCTGGTACTATTGCCTTTTATTACCTTATTCATCCCTTTTGGAATGGAAATGTTTAGCCTGTGCCATTGTATGTTGGAAGTGCTTAACTCTTTGGTTTGAACAGGAGTTCACAGCTAAAAGTTTGTCTCACATCTCAGAGGAGACTATGGACTTGGAGTTTCTTTAGCAGTGCTGAAACTGTTAAGACTTTGGTGACTCTTGGAGAAGGACTAACTGCAGTTTGCATGGGGAGAAGGACATGAGTCTTTTGGGGGCCAGGGGTGGAATGTTGTGTTTAGAATATGGAGTGACCCCAAAAGTCTCATGTATTTTAATGGAACCATGTGGTATTGGTGGACTGGGGTCTGGTCTGGAGGAATGGATTGCAGTTAAGTTAGGATTAACGGTGTGTAGTGGCCACACCTGGATGCAGGAGGGCCTCGTTCCTGGGCGGAGACCTGAAAGGATACATAAGCTGCACCTGCCTTCCTGGAGGATTCTGGGACTAGTCTCAACTAGCTTCGGCTTGTCTTCCTGTTTGTCCGGAGAAGCTGCCTCCACCTCTCTCTCTGCCATGTACTTCGATTGTTGCCGGCCACCCCTGAATGGACTGTGACCTTCGAGACTGTGAGTTAAAATAAACCTTTCCTTTCCTAAGTTTGTGGGTGTCGGGTATTGAGTCACAGCAACGAAAAAGGAACTAAGACAGTTACCCAGAGACATTTTGTCTTGTAGTTACTCAGTATTGAATTAAAGCAGATACTAAGAGTAGGAAGCAGACAGAGAACAGGGTGCCAAGTTGGTGTGAAGGTGAGCCCTGGGATGGCTAGTACAAATATGGGCAGTCAGGGTGGCGTGGACCTTGTATAGAAAGTGAGCCTGTATATGATGATACTATGTGTCATCCATTTATTATATATTAACTTCAGGGAATTGTTAATTTCTCTTGCTGCAATTACTCAAGTTCAGATGTTCTGCTTGGTCTTTATCAGTGCGTGCGTGCGTGCGTGCGTGTGTGTGTGTTAAATGAGATAAGGTCTCGCTGTGGAGCCCAGGCTGACTTTGGACTCACGGCAATCCTCCTGCCTCAGTCTCCCAAGTACTGGGTTTATAGACCTGAGCCACCACACTTAGGTGGTGCTGGGGAATCAAACTCGGGTACTTAGCACTTGGCTTAGTGCTTGCTAGGCAAGTGCTTTTACCGCCGAGCCATTCCTTCAGCCCCTTCCTCTCCCACTATTTATTCATTAAGCATTTATGAGGATCAGTAAGCCATAACCACATACAGTCTTTCAGCCAATATCACAGGAAGTAAGCAGCTATCAGGCAGGCCTTTTTTTAAAGGAAGCAGAATTGAGTGGCGATTCCTCTGACACCAAACTATGGTGTCACCCATGGCCAGCCTTCGCCAGCCTTCAGGAACCTAGTGGGCAGTGCTTCTGAAAGTGTTGCAAATTGTGACTTTTATAAAAACCTTCACTCTGGCTGGTTTGTTGTATATTAACTTCAGGGAATCCTCAGTCTTCCTTGCTGCGATTGTGCAATTTCGGATTTCTGTTTGGTCTTTGTCCGCGATAGCTGAAGCATCTGTTGTTCCTTATTTGCTACTAGCGGGGCTTGGCAAGGCTGGAATGTTAGGGATCATTCTTCCTCATAATATCAGCCGGTGTCTTCCCCACTTGCCTGTCAGCTCACAATGTTATGGGGTGGGACCCAGTTAATTCTTTGTGGAATGAAGGGACAACAACCAGGTTGTGTGTCCCTGATAAAGCCTCTTGTAGAGCCTTGAGGTCATTTTTTTATTTTTTCTTCGTATGCCTCTTTGGCTGAGGCAGCCCAGGCTTTTGCTGTTTAGGTATTAAAGAGGTGATTCCTTTCTGGTTCATCACCAGAAAGGTGATGGTTCATCAGTGTGACAGTTACATGTTGACCTCGGTGGGTGAGGGGTGTCTCCCTCAAACTTTGTTGTGTCACCAGCATGTGACTTGTCTGACATGAAAAAAAAAAATTGGCTATATATTTGAAAAAACTTGAGTCTTAAATTGTTATGGCACAGCCATTATCTGTAGCATTATCCATAGATACAGCATTTTTTTCTTAGCTATAGGGGGCTTTATGCTATGGTATAAAGAGAAAAGACCAAAGAGTCTAGAACTCTGGAGTTCTTTCATTAATTAATAAGTTCTGAGTGGCCATTCTATGCTAGGGTCTTTACTAAGAAGAAAATAAGGATAAAACCAAACAAGAACTTAGAATCTACAGACATTAAACAACAGTAGCAGAATAAATGTGTAATTACCACTGGTGATGAATTCCAGGAATAAAAGGAGGCTGTAAGCACATATAACTGTGGAACCTGACTATTGTGGTTTGGATTGGAAAGTCTCATATATTTAGTTGTTATGGATTATCTATGGACCCTCGTGCTGTTAGAAAATGGCCTGGACTGGAGGAGTGGATTATGGGTGGGTAGTGAAAGTCAGATGTGTGGGTCTGATTACAGGTGTGTGGATTGGATTACAGGCATGCTGTAGGGGCTTAAACCTGGAAGGAGTGGAACAGAGGCTGAACCCAGAAGGATCTGAGGTGGAAGGGGTGGAACTCTGGGGCTGGGTCACTGTGACAGACCTGGCAGGATAAATGCAATTTTTGCCCTTACTCCCGGACTTGTCTTCCTGTTTGCTATGTTGTGAGGTGCTGCACCCATATTCACCTCTACCATGTTCTTCCACTGTTGCTGGCCACCACGAGTGGACTGTGACCTTCTCAAACTGTGAGCTAAAATAAAGTTTTCCACCCCTAAAATTGTGGATGTCAGGTATTGAGTCACAGCAACCAAAAAAGTAACTAAGACACTTAACACGGGTGGGTGTTAGAAAAATCTTACAGAGCAGGACATCTGAGCTGTGATTGGCTGTCTCATTTGTCTTCTCATCAGTAAAATGAGTATAATACTCCCCCTTCGAGTCACAGAGACTCTTCTAGGAAGGGAAGCATGCTCATGTATAAGAATGAACTTAGAGCTGGGGCTGCAAAGGTTTGTAATCCCAGCACTCTAGGGTGCTGAGGCAGAAGGATGGCAAGTTCAAGTGAGCAATTTGGCGACTTCGCAAGACCCTGTCTCAAAGTCAATAAAGGTTGAGGATAGAGCGCATTGTGAAGGCCCTAGGCTCAATCCCTAGTACCACCGCGGAGGGTGGCGGGTGTCAGGGAGGAGAATGAATTTAGAAAAAAGTACAGACCAAGTCACTTACTCTCTGCCCAGAGGCAGCTGTTCTCTGGCCTCTGCATCTGTCATCCAGCCAGGTATCACTCAGGCACTTAGACCTAAGACCTTTGATTGCCTTTGGGCTGCCAAGCAGTGGGGTCAAGCGGACCTGAGTGGGCTTTGGTTCTGCCGCTTACCTCTCATGTGAGCTTGAGTAAGTTAACTTAACAAGCAAAAGCACGCTTTTCTCACTTGGGAAACAGCAATAATAGCAGGGCTTAGAGCTTGTGAAGCGCTCAGCATGGCGTTTGGCATTGAGTTACTCCTAAACAAATTGTAGCTATTGTTACTGCAGTCCTTATTATTGCTAATTATTAACTCTAGCCAATTATTTCTTGATAATAGTTTGGTCCTTCACTTCTATTTCTACTGCCTCCAATCTAGTAGAGCCTTCACCATGTGATAATAAGGCTAGCACCTTAGTCCATGCATTGGCTTTATTTCCCTAATTGCTTTTTTGAAAGGCTTAAGGGACAAGTTTGATAAACCTAGGTGACAAATTTTTCAATGTCAGGGTAGAGTTTGGACAGGAGGTGATAATGGGCCTTTGCCAAGTTTGAACAGAAATTAAACACAGGTATACCAAGGAAGAAACAAATTAAAATACACTTATCAGATGAATATGAGAAGTGATATCACCAATAATATGCTTTTAAGATTTCCAAGGAAAATTAAAACCTAATAAAGGTAAAAAGTAAAAAAAAAAATGGTATTCATATCTTTGACACTAGTCATTTGATATTTAGCAATTAACTAATATTTGAAACTACTATTAGTCCCACATGGTTGCCAATAAACGAAATAAAGGGTCTCAGTTCCCCACAAGTTCAGGAATCTAGTAGAACTGACCACTCATGTAAGCAACTGATAATGCATTATAATTAACATGACTTGGAGGGCAAAGTACCATTTCCCTGTGTGTTAGTCACTTTCTCATCACCTGACACCCACGTCTTAAAGAAGAGGGGCTCTATTGTCGGTCACAGTTTCAGAGGTCTCAGTCAACGCACGGTTTGCCTGACTCAAGGGAGAAAAATGTGTGTTGGAACAGTCAGGCAGAGGACAGCTACTCATCCAATGGAAGCCAGAAAGCAGAGGGAGAAGAGAGGACCAGGAGTGGAGAGACACCATTCCGGGCCATGCCTTCGTGACCCAGCCCTTCGACCAGATCCCGCCTCCTAACAGCATGTGGAATCAACATGGATTGATGAGGGCAGGGTACACTTGATCCAATTGCCTTAAAAACTCATGAGACTTTTGGGGTACAGTTTAGATTTAAATCATAACACAATTGTTTTACAAAAGAGATTGAGAAACTTGTCTATAATCTTACAGCTATAGATAAAGACAGAGCTTTGGAATATTATGTTGTATACTATGTTCAGCACACCTTTGGCCCCAGAATCTAGCGGAACAGAAATAATGCCTTGGAACCAGTCATTTTAAAAGGACTTATTAGAAGCAAACTTTTAACCAGTGACCCTTTCAATAGTGGCATGGAGATGGGAGGGTTGGTCATGGTTTTAAATGAAGTCTTTGAATAGGTAATACATGTATGAATAAATTCCAAAATTGTCCTTTTGAGGATTTGACTGTAATATGCCTTGGTAAAGATTTCCTCATTCTTAACCTATTTGGAGTTCTCTGGGCTTCACGCGTGTGTATTTCTTCTTTTCCCTGTCCAGATTTGGACTGTTTTCTGTAACAGCTATGCCATTTTCTCTTTCTCTGCTTCTAAAACACTCATGATGCATACACTGCCTCTCCTGACAGTGTCCCATAACTCTGGTAGGTTTTCTTTACAGTTTTTCTTTTTTTTTCTTTTTCTTTCTCTAACTAGATAACTTCAAATAACCTGTTTTGAGCTTACTGATTTTTTTCTACTTGAGTGTGCTATTACAGTTCTGTGGAATTTTTAAGTTCTGTCTTTGTGTTCTTTAGTTTCAGATTTTTTTTTTCTTGTGTTGAAGGTTGAACCTAGGATCTTGCACATACTAGATAAGCACTCTGGTACTGAATTCCATTCCTGGACATTTTAATTTAATTTTTTTTTTTTTTTAGAGATAGAGTCTCACATTAAATAGCCCCAAACTTGCAAGATCCTCCTGCCTCAGCCTCTTGAGTAACTAAGATTACATGCATGTGCCACCACACCCAGCTTGTTCAGTTCTTTTTAAATATTTTTCTTTGCTGAACTATTAGTTTTGTTCATGTATTATATTCCTGGTTTCATATAGGTACCTGTCAAAATGAAACTTACAGTCCTCTTACTTTCTATTACTAAAATTCTTCTGAATTCTGTCAGGCAGTTTGTGTATTTCCAATTCAGTTGAGCTTGTTCCTTTGCTGTGCCATGTTTTTCTGATTGTTCACCTGTGGACAGGCGTTGGTATCTGTGCATTTGATGGACAAGTCGTTTTCGCCAGCCTTTACACAGTGAGTTCATGAGAGAAAACCCTTCACCAGTCACCTCCTGCAGAGCATCTGAGCACACCGTGTAGCATGTTCTGCAAATATACTAGCCTCACATGTAGGCCCGGAGCCTGCATGGAGGAGGTCAGCCTGAAGTCTAGGACCACCAGTGCTGAGCCAGATGTGCAGGTACTGGCTGTCGGGACATGGGCGCTAGCCAAGCACTGGGTTTTACTGTGAGATCTGCTGCTGGAATCCAAGGAAAATCTGGTACTAAATTCATTCTCCATCCGGTATGTAAAAGGTAACTGAGCTGTGTCACCTTAGGCCGGGAGTAGTAGGGGAATGTGAAACTCCTTCCTATCTCTTCAAGCTAGCTTATTTATTTCTGGACTATAATCAAGTGCTATAATCTCTCACAGAGTTTTATTAGCGCTTGTAAAGATATTCTTGTGCATTGACAATTATTCAAATTAAAATTTCCTCAAGGCATCAAGAATTGGACCAGACCATTTCAATGCCTTGCTGAGGTATTGATAGAGGAAAGCTTCTTATTCAGGTGGAGGCATGTGAAAGTTTGACGTGCAGACTGTCCACCTGCCAGTATTTCCTCTTTTCAGGAGAGAGAAGAAGATTCTCTGTTTTCAAGTTCTCTGGAGGTTGTATCTGACCAAAACCTAGAAGTGGGCAGTCTGTATATGGTCAGCACTTCATCAGTCTTTGGCAGAAGCCACTATGAATGCATTTTGGATGTTTTGTTTCAGAAATATGCCAACTTATCTGATGTTCACTGTATTAAACATCTGTGGACAACAAAAATCAAAGAGTTCTGTTAGAGTAACCCACAAAAACACTCAGAAGGAAAATATAGTAGCTCATTCTTTTTTATTAGTATATGTTTACGATACATGATATTTACATTCATTTTGAGGAACTGGTACATACACAGGGTGATCAAACTATTTGGTGAATGTTTAAAGTTTATTAGAATAAATGACATATTACTGTTCAACCCTCTCAAAGTACTCTCCCTTGCTTTGAACACAGTTTATCTCATTATTCCTGTGATTTTTAAAAGTAGTTCTGAAAGTCCTCGTTTGTGACTTTATGAGGTGTGATCAAAAATATGGTAAATGAAGCTGCTGGCTCGATTCAACGAGAAGTCAGGCTTGTAAAAACATGGTATGTCTTCGTTCATCCTGTTCCAGCACCATACAACACCTGGCTCTTCCCTAAAGTAAAAAATGATCACAGAAGGTAAACATTTCAATCAACTCAGCACCTCAAGGCAGCCATGTCAATGCAACCAAAGACACTCAGCAAAGAGGACTTCCAGAACTGATTCAGAACATGGGAGCAGTGGTGGGATGAGGTGTAATAAAAGTGGGTTAATTTTTTAAAAATTCAAACACCAAATTTTTCGATCACCCCTTATATGTGACATATCATTTTAGATTCCCTTTTATTTTCTTCCCCATACCTTCCTTATCCTCATCGCTTTCCCTTCTGTGAAAAGTCTGACTTTATTATACTCTTTATTTATACTTTGGGTTTCTCATGTAAGAGAATCCACGCAATATTTAGCTTTCTGTGTCCGACTTATTTCACTTAACGTTATGGTCTCAAGATCCATCTGTTTTTCTGGAACATGACATGATTTCATTCTTGTTTGTGGCTAGATAAGATTCCATTGTGTATGTCTGCCACATTTTCTGTATCCATTTGTCTGTTGATGGGCCTCCAGCAGTTCAGCTGTTGTGAACTGTGCTGCCACAAACATGGTTCTATGTGTATCATAGTGTGTGATGATGTCGTCAACTGCTTTGGAATTACACTCTAAAGAGATAAGACTGGGATAAATGGAATTTGAATTTTTAATCTTTGAGACATCTCCATAGTGATTTCCATAGCAGTTGTGCTAGTTTACATTCCTACCAACAATCAATACAATCTCCTTTTCCCCATATTCCCACCAACTTGTGGTGGGTGGGTGGGTGTGTGTGTGTGTGTGTGCGCGCGCGCGCGTGCGTGCTTGATGAGAGCCATTCTGGCAGGAGCAAGATGGGAGAGCAGAAACAGTAATAAGAAGGAAGTTTAGAGCTGTGAGTACCTACATTAGAGAAGTAAATAACCTAATTAAGCATCTCTAGGTCATAGAAAAATAAGAACAATATGCATAGAGAACTAGTAGAAGGAAACAGATTATGAGCCAGGCCCAGTGGCACAGGCCTGTAATCGCACTACTCTGGGAAGCTGAGGCAAGAGGATCACAAGTTCAAGTCCAGCCTGGACAACTCAGCAACATAGTGAGACCTTGTCTCAAAATCAAAATGCAGGGCTGGAGAAATAACACAACAGTTAAAACACTTGCATCATAAGCACGGGGCCTTAATTCAGTTTCCCAACCCCATATAAACTGGGTGCAGTACCATGTAAACCAAAACTTAGGAGGCTGAGTCAAGATGATTTCTGTGTGCTCAAAGCCAGCCTGGGCTGCATAGTGAGTTCAGGAGGAATCTGCAGTACAGAATGAGATCCTGACTAAAATAAATAAATAAATAAATAAATAAATAAATAAATAAGCTGGGGATGTAGCTTGGTGAAAAGGTCTTGGGCTTGATCCTTGGTTCAACCAAAAAGAGGAAAAATGATAAAGACCAGAGTGTAAATCGATGAAATTAAAACTAAAAATGAATCAATCAAGGAGTTGGTTCTTTGAAAGAATATATAAAACTGTTAAACTCTTAGCCAAATTTAGCAAATTTCAATACATAGCACTGAAATCCAGAGGACTATAAGAAACTATTTTGAAAACTTACATTCCAATAAATTAGAAAATATGAAAGAAATAAATTCCTAGACACATATGACTTACCAAAGTTGAACCAACAAGATATAAAAATTCTGAACAGGTAATAACAGACACTGAAATCAAGTTCATAATAAAAATCTACCAAGAAATGTCCAGGAGCTAATGGATTTACTCCTGAATTTTACCAGAACTTTAGAGAAAAATTAATGTTAATATACCTCACACTTTTCTATGAAATTGAAAGGAAAGGAACACTTTCAAACTCTTTTCATAAAGCCACAGTTACTCAGATACCAAAACCAGATAAATTCTCAACAAAAAACCCCCTATAGGCCAATATCCTTGATGAACATAGATGCAAACATCCTCGATAATTCTTGCCAATAGAAAATCTTGGGGATGCTGCATTTGGAATCTCTAGACTTACTAAGAACTCTTTCTTAGCATGAAATAAGTAATATAATGATACCCAATATGTGATAATTTTAATGCTTTTGAGATAAAATATGCATGCAGTCATGTACAAATCAATGAACTTTTATAAACTGGGACAGTCGATTTTATAAAATAGGACACATTTGGGTAAGTAGCTCTTGGACTAAGTCATCGACAATTATTAGCCCCTAGAAACTCTCTGGGATCCTTTTCCAGCCCTACTCACCTTCCAAAATAACCTCTATCTTTACTTTTTTAATACCACACATATATTTTGACTGTTTTTGAAGTTTATATAAATGCAGTAATATAGTATGTACCATCTGTATACTGCTTCTTTGATTAAATATTTATGATTCATTCATACAGTTGAGTATAGAAGAATGAATTAGTTCTCAGTGTTGCATAATAAGCCACATAGTGTACTTCTGCTGATGGACCTTTGAGTTATTTTCTTTTGGGCTCTTATAAAGACAGATGCCAGAAACAGTTTTGGATATGTCTTGGTGACTATTTGTTGGGTATGTAACTAGGGGTGAAATTGTTGGGTTGCATGATACATGTAAATTTAGCTTGAGGAGTTAATGTCAAATTGGCTGCTAAAGTGGTTATAAGAAGCTTGCTTTGTGCTGGAGGTATGCCTCAGAGGTAGAGCACTTAAGGAGCATATTGAGGCCCTGGGTTCTATCCCCAAGTGGGGAACTCATTTTGACTTGCAGTATTACCAGGTTTTTTTTTTTTTTTTGGGGGGGGGTTATGTATAGTACTGGGGTTAAACCCAGGGCCTTCCCACTGAGGTATATTCCCAAATTTCTTTTTATGTTTTATTTTGAGGCAGCTTCTCCCTAAGTTGCTACATTACCCAGGCTGGACTCCAAATTGGGACCTTTCTGCCTCAGCCTCCCAGAATGCTAGGATTACAGGCTTGTGCCATCACACCTAGTTCAAACGCTTTAGTTTCAATGATCCTGGTGGGCATGAAGTAAAACACAGTGTAATTTCAGCTTCCTCCTTTCTTGTCCCCTCACCCGCAGGTCCTCTTCTCATCTCCACAGTCTCTCTGCTTCCCATCCTTTATCCTTTCTGGTTTAATTTGCTTTTTACTTATATTTTGGGTTTCTCATACAAAAAACTCACATGGCATTCAAATTTTTGTGTCTGATTTATTTCATTAGCGTTATGGTTCATGCAACCATTTATTTTCCATTCAAATTTATTCAAATTCTTAATGGCTGAGTAATCTAAGTGTTTAAAAAAATCTTCATCCCACAGCCATAAAGATATTTTCTTTGGATACTGTCACTGTTTTTACCTTCGACATTTAGATCTAAAATCTATCCGGTATTGTTTTAGATCTAAAATCAATCTAGTATTGTTTGGAGGAGTGACATAGTATGAGGTAAACATGAAGATTCTTTTGTCGCCTATGTAAGTATTCAGCTGGACCAGCCCAACTGACTGAAAAGTCAGCCTGTGCCACCCACCACCCACATGCACTAAGCAACACTTTTGACGTAAGTCGAGTCCCCGTAACTGGGAAAGTGTGTCTGGTCCCCAGCCTTATCGGTCATCTTGTCTCCCCGTGTGTGCTTCTCTGCCTCTGCCTTCACGGCAGGCCTCGGTGGAGGGCAGCCTGAGTCCCACCGCGGGGGGCTCCAGTTCTCCTTCACCCCAGTAAAGTCAGCGAAGCGCGCTCTCCACCCGCGCTGGGCTTTCAGTATGTCCACGTGGGCGACACGGATGGTCCCGGTCCTGGGGCTCGCTCGCTGTGGCTTCCAAGGTCTTTGTCCCGTCCAAGCCCTTTGAATAGAAAGCCAGCCAGGCGGCGGTCACTGGCCCACGGGGAAACGCCGCGGGAGAAGAGCGCCCCGCTCCGCAACGGGACCGACCGGGAGCGCGCCGTCCTGGCGATCGCGAATCGGCTGGCTCGCTTTCCGGGGTGGGGCCGCGGGGCGGCGAATCACCGGGGCGGCCGGCGCGCGCCGCGGGCTGAGAGTCGCCGGCGGGGGCGCGGGGCGCGGCCCGGCGGACATGAGCGGCGCGGGCGCGCGGGGAGGGCGCCGAGAGCGCGGCTGGCCGGCCGCGGAGCCGGCGCCCCAGGTGAGTCTCCTCCGGCGAGCGCCGCGGGGCAGGTGGCGGCCACGGCGGGGCGGGGGACGAGGCGGAGGACGGAGTCCGCGCCCGCCGCGCTGCCCTCGGCCAGCCGGGTCTTCCCCGGCGCCGGCCTCGCGCCACCCGGCCGCCCCGTCGGGTCGCCCGCCGCTCGGGGCCGGGGGAGGCGGCGCGCGGCCGGGACGCCGGGCGAGGCTCGGTGCGGGAGCCAAGAGTCGGTTGTGCCACCGTCTCCGCGCCGGAGGGGCGGGCGGGGGTGAGACCGGCGAGCGGTTCCGGTGGCACCTCATCTTTCTTTACGCACTGGATCGCCACCGCTTAAGTCGCCCGGAATCTCAGCGCTGCTCCGGAGGCTGAGGCAGGAGAAGCACTACTTCGGGCCCAGCCCGGGGCAGTCGAGCGACTTACTGAGACCTCGCCTGGAAATCAGAAATAGAAATGCACTGGGGATGTAGGTCAGGGTAAAGGCCTAGGCTCACTGCCCGGTAGCCCCCGCCCCCGCCACCAAAAAAGAAAAGTTTGATCAAGCGCAGACACTGAGGCGGTGCAGAGGCGTCCGGTGCCGCGGGGGCGGCCTGGTCCCTACAGCGGTGGGTGGCGGTTGGATCTGGGGGAGAGTGAACTGTGGTTTGGGGGTTAATTCGCTTGAAACGAGGTGCAGCGGGGAGTCCCCGCGTATCTAGCCTTGTGCCTGCAGTTGCCTAAAGCAGCGGGCGGAGATGGGACGGCCACCGGTGCCGGGGAGGGGGGGGGCGGGGAACTCGCGTGACCCTGGACTCTTATCTCCCAAGGCTGCAGCAGGGAAGGTCAGCGGGCAGACTCGCTGCCTCTGCGTCGCCAAGGCCTGGGGCAGGGTCTAGGAGGAAGAGGGGGGGCGCCTCGGGGGCACCGGCCCGAGTGGGAAGGGGCTGTCAGGTTGATCAAAGAGAATCTTGCGGGCCAAGCGGTTTTGCTCGAGTGTGCCGGGGGCGTGCTGAGTGCAGTGTAAACACTTTGCCGCGCCAGGGACTTTCTCGCCGCCCGATACCACCTTTTTCTAACCTGCTGCTGGGAAGACCGAGGTGACTAACCCAGACCTCAGTCTTCTATTCATATAGGAGGAACTGCTTCTAAACGAATGCTAATCTTAAGAACCCGATCATGTAAATCTTATGCTTTGTTGCTTGAAATATACCCCGTGAAAGAATTATGCAATTTGGCTAGACTTTGTAAGTTTACATCAAAAAGTTAGATACTCTTAAAATTCTAAATCCAAGCAAAACTCCATACTAAGTGGATAAGCCTTTTCATTTTTGAAGTCGTTTCATCTCTTCTCCCTGTCAGAATCAGCGGAGAACTTTTTATTTTTTTAAACTACAGATTCAAATAGTAATTTCTCTATCATGTTCATAGGTGGGAAGCTGAAATGATGACATTTCCAGGATTGAAAATATATTAGAAGATCCTTAAGGTGTCCATCAGATAACCATCTATGAGATTAACTTGGAAATATCTCATTTCAGACATAAGAGAAAAATCTAAGCCCTCAAGTCACTTTCGTCTGTCTCAACTTGTAAGATCATCAGTTTCTTTGAAACATCTTCGTAAAGACAAGTGAGTTGGGTCCTGGTCACAGCCATCTCAAAGCACAGCCGCTGGCCAGGGTCAGGGAGGCAGCACTCTAGACTATGTTGGGAATCATTCTTTTTCTTAAGGTTTACCCACACCTTGTTCTTTAATATTAAGATGTAATCTTTGACCTTTGTATGTGTTTAAGGATCTGGCATTGGACTGTTGACCTGTCCAGGAAGGAGAGCTAAAGGCAGATGGCCAAAGCTTCACCTGGGCAGTGCTTTCAAAGCCTGCATTTAGCTCACCTGGTATCCTGTTTGTGTGTTTATGATGTATTTAAATCTGCTTTTTTTTTTTTTTTGTACCCTGGGCCTTCATAGTAGAACACATCCTCATCTCTTTTTTAATTTGTATATTTTGAGACATGGACTTACTAAATCACTGAATTGCCCAGGCTAGCCACAAACTTGTGATTCTCCTGCCTCAGTTTCCCAGAGTGCTAGGGTTATAGGCATGCATCACCACTCCTGGCTGTTGTTCCTGTTTAAACGTCTGTCTCTCCATCCTTCTGTACCAGTGACTTGGTGAGTGAGCAAGACGGCATGGCCCCTGCACTGCTTAGAGGAGATTTTTTTTTAGGTCTCATGTCATGCTACCTCTTCAGAAAGGCTTTCTCAGACCTCCCTAGTGTTAAGTAGCTCCACAGAACAGTACCTTCTGTCATTCTGTCCTGTTTTCTATTCTTTAAGTGGCACAGCTTGGGTACTGCCTGGCTTATTTTCTTGCTGGCGTTGGTTGGACTTTCATCGCCGTGTAGGGCCAGTGAGTGAAGGGCTTTATCTTAATTTATTATGTCCTCACCCCGATACACAGAAGAAGTATCTCAAATGAATAAACACATTTCCCTTATCTGGGAAAATGAACTAGGAACTACCACCATTTATAATCATTATGTAATGTCCTTGCTTCAGCTGGAGGATACTGACCTCATAAGGACGGGGACTACTTCTGACCTGTTTGATGCTGTCCCAGCGTCAGAGGTCCACCATAAATGTGTGTCCTGAAGGAGTTTTCTCATAAATTGAACCACATCTCCTTGTTGCTACTTGATTCTGTTACTCTGACAAGTAATTCTGATTGCAAATTGCTGGGTACAGAAGAGACTCACTGATCTGGTGGCTCAACCCTGAGTCTTCCACGGATAGCACTGGGGAACTTTGTGAGAGTGATGCCAGTGTTCTACCCACAGAGATTCTGATTTCTTGGCTCTGGGTTGTGGCTTGGGTGTCAAGATTTTACAGGCTTCCCACAGATTTCTTCTGTGCAGCTAAGTTGAGAATTAACCATTTATGTTTTCAAAACTCATTCCTTGCTTTGGTCCTTGAAACAGCCATGTTGAGAGAGAGCCGGGATATTGCATGATTCCTGGCAGTTAAAGAGAGAATTTCAGTGCTGCTAATACATTTGATAATAACAAGCTTAGGGATTTGCTCTCTAGTTTAAATATTTCCTTTATGTTGATGACTTTAAAAAATCTCCATCTGCCTTCACTTCTAACTGCACGTACCAATATCTGACTTCGTCCTACACTGACCTGTCCTTGGTACCTTACACAGAGTGGCTCCTTATCCTTTTCCTGCAGGAGTTCTCTTTGGAATTTTTTTTTTTTTTTTTTTTTTTTTTTGGTACAGGGGGTTGAGGCCACACAAGTGGGACCTCTACACTGAGCTACATCCCCAGGCCATGTTTTATTTGTGATTTTGAAACAAGGTATTGCTAAGTTGCCTGTGCAGGGCTCAAACTTCTGCCCTCAAACCCAGCAACCACCCCCTCCCCCGCCTTATGCTGGGAATTGAACCCAGGGCCTCAGGCATGCTACGCAAGTACTCTACCACTGACCTCTATCAGCTCCTCTTCTGGAGCTTTTTATGTATGTTCTCACACCATGATGTTCTCATGACTGTGACCTCCTTCCTCGCAGCCAGTGAGCTCGAGTTCCCCATGCCTCTTCCCTCTTCTACTTTATTGCCCCTAACCCTACCAGTGCCTTGGGTCAGAGTTGTTTCCAGTAGCCAGGGTGGCTTTCCTGGTACCTCTTTCTTTCCCCTTCCAGAATTACTGGAGTTACTTGCCTGGGTATAGACTGCATTCTGTCTCTCCCTTCCAGGTATTTTCCTATTTAGTCAAGTCCAGGTGCTTTGGCAGAACCTTGAAGACTTCGTGAGCACGCATCTTCCAGGAAGGGCTTGGCGTTTTCACTCAAGCCAGCACATGATAGAGTGTGCGAAGCCTTTGGGGATACTTCCATACCTTTATGCACCTGCCCTTACCCTCTTGGAAGGCTTTTTCCTGCTGAGTTTCAGCCTTTTAAAAGGCTTGCTGTTCACCATTGCCCTTTCTGAGATTTTCCTGGAGTCCTCCCGTCAAAATGAAGCGTTGTTCCTTCCAGCATGAGGGTTGCTGTTGACGAGTGCTACACTTCTCATTGAATTTCATAAGTAAGGGGTTTGGGCTTAGGCGCCTTTGCTTCTCTGAAAGTCTTATGTGGAACAGACACTTAGATGTTTTTTGAGTTAAAGGTAGTAAAGGGAAGTGTTAACATCTCTAAGGGGTTTGTAACTGGTGGAAAGACATTTTAGAGTTTTTATTCTGTCTTGAAAGCTTGATCAATCTTGAATGTGAAGAAAGGGAACAGGCAGCCAAAGATACGAGATGATGGCCTTTCATGCTGCCTTGGAAATAGGCTTGATCAACAGTGTCACCTTTGCACATGAAAAGGTTCTGGAAAGGTAACCAGAAGAGGTGTGACTAGAGTGAATGGAATATTTATTTTCGTTGTTTTGAGAAATCTCCATACTGTTTTCCATAGTGGTTGTACCGGTTTACAGCCCCACCAGCAGTGTAAAAGGATTCCTATTTCCCCACAATCCCAGAATCAATTGCTATTCGACTTGTTGATATGCAGGCATTTTATAACACCTATTGGGTATAATAGTGGGAATGGGGGGAGGGAATGAAGGAGGGTGTGGGAGGGCAGAAAAGGAGGAGGGGAGAGATTGTAATGTTGACACAATATGTGCAGAGTACTCAAGCTCAGTGTAACCATTGTGTGTCATGTATACATGCTAATAATAATGAGGGAAAAAGTCTTTGTCCTGGAAGAAAACAAAAGAGAAAAGGTTTTGTAAGGTGCTACTGGCCTACCCTTAAGATCCAGGCCTATATATGAATTAGGAAGATGCTGATAGCTTGAAAAGACACGCACAGCTGTTGGGGGGTGAGAGTGTTGGTGGGGGAATCTTAATTGGCTTATGTCACTGGTGGTTTGATGGAGAGGTAGGGAATTTCGTTTCGTTTTTAGTAACAGTGATTAACGTTGAGGGAGCACTGGCAATGTGCCAGGTTCTGCCCTGAACCAGGAGGGCCCCTGTGGGACACACAGCTCTGTTTTCTAACCACTGTGAGGCAGACTTTCCCAGTGTGGTCCCGGTTTAACATGGAGCTGACAAGCTTCCGAATGACCAAGTGTGGCAAAGGATGGAGGACAGGACTAGGATTACATTCTGTGAGTAGAGTCCTTCCACTCACCCAGCCCCCACCACTGGTGAGCTGTTCTCTGTTGCACAACAAAGTAGTGGATCACCTGTGGTTTTTCAAAAGCTTTTATACTTTATTTATGGTTGTGAGGGTTGAGTCTTGGGCCTTCACACTGAGCTATGTACCCAGCCCTTTTCAACTTTTTCATTTGAGTCAGGGTCTCACCCAGGCAGTACATTGCTCAGGCTAACCTTAAACTTGAGGTCCTCCTATCTCAGCTTCCCAGAGTGTGGGGATGCTGGGACTACAGTTGTGTGCTAGCATGCCAATTTAGGTGTGTTTTTGTATACACAGTCTGTTCCTTTGCACACTCTGCTGTTTTTATCCTAGTGCTCCCGTGTCAGCTCACAGAGGTGGTCTTTTAGCCATTTCTCAACCCGAGTTTCTTGATTGAACTATAAGTGATTCAGTAACTTACAGTGGTGCTGTAAGTGGAGATATTCAGCCACAGTTCTTCCCTGCCCAATGCCAGGGAAAGGATATTGAGGAGAAGCAGAGGTCGCCAGGCTTGAGATAGGCTGGGCAGCAAAGGACTATTCTGGCTAGCAGGGGGAGGACAGGGACTCCTGCTGTTCTGCAGTATGTTACAGAGCGCTGTGGCATCAGGGCCAGTGGAGGATGGCGGCTGGAGGCTTATGTCCCTAGAGGATAGCTCTGATTTTTATTGGGACCCCAGTTTTTCTTTCTTCTATATGTTGGCTTGTTTTGTATGATGGGCTTACATTAAAACTCTTAATTTGTTTTGGGCAGACTCTGCTCTAGGTGCATGTCACTACTAGTGGTCATAGTGGGCACAGTTGGTGAAACTGCTCCTGCAGCCTGTGGTGCCATTTTCCTCTTTCTGTGTTCCCTCTGTCCCACTTCCCCACTTTCTTTTTCCCCTTCCCCTTTTATTTTTCTTTAGTTTCCAGGCACTCATGAGCATTGCTAAATGCTTCTGGTGGCAGGCAGGTGCCTGGCCCCACTGGGGGACAGTGTACATGGAGGCCCCACCCCAGTGGGTCTGCTCTGCAGCTGAGCCCCTGATGGATAGGAGAATGGCCCACCTCCTGACCCTTGACACGGGCCTGTCTTCATTAATTAGAGTACATTGATTTATTTGTAAGCATCAGGTCTTTGCCAGAAAAATTCTTCTCCATCACTCTGGGTAGCCTGGCTGGGGTCTGCCATGATGACGTTCTAGCAGCTAAAGAATTCTAATAATCTCCGCCTGTTTCTGTCATTTACAGCATGGAGGAAATATGTGTGCTAATTACCTAACAATATATAACATTTTCTTTAATATTTATTACTGAAACTGAGTCCTTCCTTAATACCCCTCCTTCCTTCCATCCTTCGTTTCTTTTTCTTTGTTTTTTTCTTTCTTTGTTGTGCTTTACCATCCCTTTAAGTCTTCTGAAATAATAAAATGGCCCCCCTGCCTCAAGTGACTCTGAAATGTATTTGCCTTTTTGGTTTTGCTGCCAATCCAGGCAAATTTCCCAAGGACCCTCCTAAGGGAAGGAGATGAGTAAACTTCCCCTTCGTATTAGACTGCAGTAGTGATGCCATTAATGCCGTTTGCCTTTTAATGCTTTGCAAATCCTTCCTTTTGTTATGTGACATATCTCCATTTTCTCTTCTAAGTAGAAGTCAGTTCTTGTGATTATCTGAGCTTTATCTTTCACTCTTTTCTTTCTCCCTTAGAATTAAGAGTCATGGCTGCAGGAAAATTTGCAAGCTTTCCCGGAGACGTGGCTGTGAATCACCAGTTCCCTCTGGCCTCGTCCATGGACCTTCTGAGCAGCAAGTCCCCTCTGTCTGAACATCGCCCAGATGCCTATCAAGACGTGTCTATACACGGCACCCTTCCAAGGAAGAAAAAGGGCCCTCCTCCCATCAGGTCCTGTGATAATTTCAGTCACATAGGCACACTTCCTCACGCCAAGTCCCCACGCCAGGGCTCACCCCTGACCCAGGACGTCATCCGGGAAAACCCCCTGCAAGACCAGAAGGGCGAAATCTTCACCTTCAGGTAACTTCTCCAATTTGAGTGAAAATTGTTTGTCTTAAAGGGCTTTTTCAAAAGTCATTTTTATTAGGAAAAATGTCAGATATATGCAGAATTGAGGAAAAAGCTTAGTTAATGCCCACAAAGTCATCACGGTGCTTAAGTAGTACGACATCATGGCCAGTCTGTTCTATCTGTGCCCCTGCCACTTTCCTGATGCTGGTGTTACTTTGTAGCAAATCTTATTTCTGTTTTATCTGTAGCTATTTTGGTATACATCTTTGAAAAATAAAGACTTATTTTAAAAATATATCTAGCTAAGTACCTTGTAAACACTTTAATACTCAAAAGAAACCCATTTGTGAGTATTGTCTAATGTTTCAGGGTAATTTTAAATCCAACTTTTAATATCAAAAGAAATACCCAAAAGAAAGCATACTTTTTAAAAAATTATAGCATCAGTTTCCAAACTATATCCATTTTATTTTATAGCGATTCCTGGATGTCCATAAATTAGGACCTGCATCAGCATGTATTTAATTGCCAACACACTGAAATAAAATTTTATGTGGATGTGTAATCAGGTCAGCTTATGAATACCGTAGGAGAAGAATTGATTTCTTCTGGTCCATGCCACGGATCTGGATAAATAAACATTATAGTTGTAACTACTGCTTCTGGGTCACAGTGGCCTGGCTGCGATTGTTTTCTGCCTGTTAGAGCTGATTTAAAAACTCTCCTCTTTCTGTTTGAGTAGATCAGTACGTATGAGGCTAGCTGTAAAGATTGAAGCAGTTTCTTATTCTCTCTCTTTTTGTCCAGCTTTTTAGCAGAGAAAACCACTTTGTTCTTAGCTCATTTTTTTGGCTCAGTATCTGTTTAAGTACCTATGTTAATAAGAGTACATTGATTTTAGGCCCCAGGGTTTCACCAGGAAACCGCTGCCCAGTCCCTTTGTGTATCTAGAGTGAAGGCTGTTCCCACATTGAAGTGATTCTAGCAGCCAAATTACTGCAATACTCTACTTCTGCCCCCTGAAGTTTTGTTACTTATATACATTAACTATATTAGATATTTTATATATGGCTCAAGATAATTCCTCTTCACTTTAATACTGGGGTGTAGCCCCAGCAAAAATGTTGAACACCCATGATGTAGACGTTGATAGACTGTTAGACAGGCAAGAGTTCCAAATTAGTTTTAGTTTCATAATCTCTGAAGTATGAAGAAGAAAATAAGTGGAATCTGGAGATTGTCTGTATGTAGCATAAGGAACCTTGAAATGTTTCTGACATCAGATTAGGTTCTCAGGGTATCCCAGGGATTAGGAGTCTCTGGACCTATGCTGTAAAGTCTGGGTGGGTGACCTCCCAGCTCAGGGAGTGGGAAGGGAGCCTGCAGATGAAATGGGTTAAATGGAGGCACATACCTGCACAGTTTGTTAATGTCAATCATTGGTACTTAATATTCAGGGATGTGGAAAGTGAGTAGCAGAGAAAAGTTTTGACTTGCTAAAAATGAGCAAAAAGCTAGGCTGAATGAAGTTGAGTCAGAACTAACTGCCCTGGCTTACCACTTTTCTTTATTAACAAAAACTCCTCATTAAGCTAAATATCTGCCATGTAGTAGACATAGCCAGTTTGCAAACTCCTCGGAGTTCTGAGGTCCTGGCTAGGTAACAACTCACAAGAGGGAAACTTGGCAAAGGGGCTGCCTGGGGGGAGATGGTAATAGTCACCCTTCTATCTTGAGGAAGTTCTTCATAAACACCCAAGGTCCAAGTGGCCAGGTTGCCAGGAGTTCAAAGCCTTTTGACTTGAAAAGTGTCTTGGACAGAGGTCAGATCTCTGTAAAAGATATTATTGGAGGGTGAGCACAAGCCCCAAGTTTAAAGTCCAGGCTGCAAAAGACTTAATAAGTGCTTTTGGTTTATGGTTTGAGTATGATTCAGAGTTATGCTAATAAAGAATCTTATCTTTTTTCACAACTTAAAATATCTTGTTGTTTGAGATGAATTCAGGAAATAACAAATGCATACTCTTTAAAAATTATGCTGAGTGAGAAACTTGGAGGTTGTGTGTCAAAGGATCACAAAGTCCTATTCCCTGCGTCTTATTAGTATTACATTTATTTTCCCAACATTTTTAAAACTCTTGATCCTTTCTGCTTTAAGGAGTTCCAAGTAGTAGGAATACTAGTTCTTTTTCTTCCTCTCCTCTAAAAAAAAAAAAAAAAAATTCGTAATAAGATCATGAGCTGCCTCAGTTGTTTTTTGGAACAAGCCATGACATAAAGCAAACATCCAACACTCTAGAGAGAGAATTTTTGCCTAAGGTGCCATAAAAGAAATACAGTGAAACACCTACCACCCACTCCGGTTTACTCTTTTCTTTTCGTAGTGAATTCAGAGGTTAATTTCAGTTGGCTTGACAGATAGAAAGCCTAAAAGATGTTGCATGTGTTCATGCTTGATGTTGTCATGACGACATTGTGATCATCTGGGACAGCCCTGTGTGCATGTCACAGCTACACTCAGAAAGGAGCCATTCAGACAACAAGCTCCTTGTCTCGTGAGTCCTCCTTTACTCATAGTTCACTTTCTGAGGTTTCAGTTACCTGTCATGAGCTGCAGTACAGAAATACTAATTGGAAAATTCAAGAAATAAACATTTATGAATTTAAAATTATGTACCGTTCTCAATAGCATAAAGAAATCTTGCTACATACTACTTTGTGCTATTCTGGATATTGTACTGTGTACCCACACTCTGTACGCTGCTCACATGCTAAGTACCTACCAGCCATCTTGACCGTCATGATATGGAAGTGCTTGTGTTGAAGTAACTCTTCCTTTAACAATGACCTGGCACTCAAGAGGACCCCCCCCACACACACACACTCTCTCTTTCTCTCTCTCTCTCTCTCTGTCTGTCTGTCTCTCTCTCTCTCTCTCACTCTCACACACTCTCTAATGGCCCAAAACATAGGAGTAGTAATACTGGTAATTTATGTCAGAGAGAAACCATAAAGTACTTCTTTTAAAAAACAAAAGTTTTCAACTCAAAGAAAAAAAATGTGCTGAGATTGCCAAGATTAGAGTATGTTGTTATTCTTACTGTATTTTATTAGCTTTTGTTGGTAGTTGTTTCCTGAGCCTAATTTATGCATTAATCCTTGTGATAGGTATGTATTTATAGGACAAAATAGCATATATAGGGTTCAATCCTATCTGATTTCAGGCATCTGTCAGAGGACAAGGGGCACTCCTGTACTCTGATTTGTTGCATGTTTGATTTTTTCCCCTGAAATATGCTTAGCTTGTTGATTATTAAAAAGTCACCTTTATTATAGGTGAGTATAAATTGAACATCCACCCTATGGAAGCCCCAGGAAAAGCAGAGAAAGTCTTCTCTTTGACTTAAAAAATTTATATTATGAAGTTCTTATATCCACATATGTCATATCCTCCTAAATTGTTAATACCTCTTCTATTTTATAGTTTTAAGATATCTTAATATGTTCGTAAATTACATTCCTTGAACATTCTAACTGTGTATAAAAGACATGGCAAATTTCACCATCATCATCACCATTTAGAAGGGAGAGTTGGGAAAACAGGTTCAGAGCTGCTGAAGTGCCTAAGATCGTACCCTGGTGGATACCTGAGCCAGGATCAGAGACTGAGAAGTGCTAGGGCCGACCCTACACACTGTGCTTCACAACCTCCCCAGCATGCTGCTGCCAGCGGTGGGCATCCTCTGAGCAATCTTTCATGGAAGAAGTTGGTCTTGGCTCTGAGTCCAGTGCCTCAGAATCCCTTCTGGGGAGAATAGAGCCTCAGTTGCCAAGAGCCAGGTAGAAGGAGGCTTGTAAGGGAGAGTTTGTCTTCTCTTTCAGAGACTATCTCCTGGCTTTCTTGTCTTGGCTGCCCTTGGATGTACTTGTGGTTTTGAAAGTTGGCCAAAGCCAGAAGCCAGGAGCTCTTAAACATGCTGCTTGATGTCACAGAAGGAGCCTTTGTTCTGAGAGCAGAAGCAGGCTTCTCAAAAGGCTGCAGACAGGATTTCCTCCTAACATTAGTGTTGTTGGGCTGCTGTCCCTTTGATTCATTTATTTTCAAGAATGAGTTTGTGTTTGGATCTGGAATCTTCCTTGGGCTGAGAGAGGACCGGTTCCTGCTGGGGTGTCTGTGTTGTCAGGATGTCCGCATTGCGGGGATAGCTGAGAGGTGAGCACTTGGAGGCCACTCAGGTCTTTGTCTTGCCTGTGGACGTGTGGAGGTATGCATTCCTGGGAACAGCTGCGAGGGCCTAATCCTTCTGCCTCTTGTGCTGTGGTAGCATGTGCTGGGACAATGTGGCATTTCATTAGTTTGCATGAGGGTAGCAGACTGACTCATCACAAGTGTTGTAACTGACAGTGGCCAGAAGCCTGCAGAATTGTCCCTAGTGAGATTCGGTGTACTTTCCCAGGCAGCAAGTAACCTGCTGTGTTAGTATGAGATACTCAGAGTTGCAGCCAAGGTATCTGTGCAGATTTTTCTCTAAAAAACTGGTTTGGAGACCTGACTTGGCTATGTCAGTGCCCTTAGTTGAACATGGTTGAAGTTGTTTCTCTTCAAAATCACCAAGTTCTATAAATACTGCGTTCTCCTTTACAGAGCAAGACGTTGCCACAGACATGCAAATAAATTAGCCTTTCACTCACAGTTAATCAGAGGATCTGCAATGTGAATGTCCACATGCAAACATCTGTACTTTATTTAGATGTGGTCATGTCTGCTGTCTGCGATTTGGAAACTTTCTATGCACATAGAAAAAAATTGCTTAGAGTTATAAAAAAATCTGTTTAATAGATTAATAGACTATATTTAACAGAAAGCATATTTACTAGGTTAGCAGACTGACAATGGTTTTTTAATTGCTCCTAGTTCAAGAATGTCTTTAGAAAGTAATAGCGTATGTTTGAATTTTTATTTTTTAAATTACGAGTTTTACTGACATTCTGAAATACCTCTGCAGCTGTTGTGTATTGGTTAGTAAATTTTGAAGAATAGTGCATGTCCTGACCCTGAAGGCTCCTGGTGGGCCGAGGTCAGGGGCGGCTGGGTCAGAGGTGAGCATCTGCCTTGCAAGAACCCAGAAAGTGGGAAATACTTGCAGGTCTACCAGCTGCCTGATAGTAGTCCTAAATCCTCTACTGCCAGGGATGATTTGAACCAAACGCTGGGATCTGCACATTCTCAGCTGTTCTTCTGGGGAAACTAAGGGATTTAGGAGGAAAAAAAAAAGCTGATTGCAAGCCACAACTAGGAAAATGATCAGCGAATTACACAATGCTGTCCTTGTTTAGTAGAGCTACTGACCATGCCCTCCCCTCCCCCCAGGACAGACCTGCTTTAACTCACGCTTTTCCAGTCCTCCTGCATTACTGCTCAGGAAGGGTCACGTTTAGTCTCCTGACTTGTTCTCATCCCTCAGCTTGTATATTGAGTGTGCTGCAGAGTTACAGATTATAACTCACCTTATATCTCTTTGGATTTGAAAACACGTGCTGGCCAGAGTATGTAAGCTGAAGTCCAAGCTGTTACTGTGACGTAAAGGAACCTATCCTCTGGGCTCTCCACTAGGTGGCCTGACTGGCCTGAGCCACATGGGTGAAACCCCCTCAGGTCACAGCCACTTCGTTGTTGTAATGGTCACCATAGCAGTCGATTCTTGAGAGATTGGCTATAAGATCGGATATAGAATGCCCAGCTCTCTTCTTAGGGCCCCAAGATAAGCACATACGGCCTTGTATGAAAAAGTCTAGTGTTGTTTACAAGTTACAGAGGTCGGAACCCTTCCACATGTGCCCCAGGCTGTATGCAGACTTACCTGTGTATAGTTATAGATTTACCTACAACGCAGCACCAAAGATAGAACACCCATGAGACAGATAATCCAGAGGTTCATGGTTTTGTTCCACCATTTGTTAGTTGTATGAATAGGACCAATTCTAAACTATAACTAAGGAGTGATGTGAAGGCCAAGTGATCACTAAGAATGAAGGTTACGCTGAATGTCTGCTCTGTCACACCCGAGCCTAGTTCACCCTCTGGGCGTCCATGTAAGCTAGCCATGTGCCTGCTCTTAGGTCCCACCTCGTCAGCAGCAGGTTATTCCTCGGCTGCTCAACTTTTCTGGGATATCTGACCTCTTGAAGGTCACTAAGACTATTGGTGGGGTGTTGGTGTAGCCATAACTATTAATGAAAGCTATGGTGACCTTGACGCTGATTTGAGCCAGACCTGGTAGTATTGTGACCTTGGGTAAGTTATTTTGTCTTTCTGAATCTCCACAACCTCAAAAGGTGGCTCAGGAGAGCAAATAGGATTACATGTGAGAGTGCTTTCACAGATGCTGGCTGACATGGAGGAAGGGTTCAAACTGATAGGTTTTCTTCCTTCCTCCTGGAAGGCAGAGGTTGAGAGGCTCCTAATCCGCCTATGTAAGCTGAGATCATGTTCAGTGCCTGCAGCTTCCATGGGCGAAAGTTTCCCACATGTTGATTGATAGAGTCTAGCTGGAATCCCTTTATCTGGGTCTGCACTACAGCAGTACTTCTTGGCCAAGACACTGACACACACAGTTTGTGGGTGTGACCACACAAGACACTAAAATATTAGTGTGCTGCTGTATTTATCCACAAAGCAGAGCCTGCCTGTCTTCATTGCACTGGCCCCTTCCCTGCCTGAATGTTCTTGTACTTAATGTCACTGTCTTTGCTGTACATTCTGTGACACATGTTTATTAAGCTTGTTTAGTGCCAGATATTGTGCTGGGTACCAGGTACCCAGTGGAGAGGGGAGTAGATGTGGCCCTGTCCTTGGGGAGCTCCCAGTTCAGGGACAACAGCACACAGAAGTACATAAGTAGAAATGAGGTACTAACTTAAATTGGGGCGGTGCCTTTAGGAGAGAGGGGATATTTGAATATATAATATGTAGAGAAAAATATAAAAACATCTCACTAATTTTTGTTATATTATTGAAATGGTCTTTGAAATAGTACTTTAAATAACAGTGTGAAAATTAACTTCACTTATTTCTGTTTTTTAGTTGGGTCCTGGAAAATATAAAATATGTATGTGGCTCATATGGTATTTCTACGGAGAGTGCTGGTCTGGACCTTTGAAAAGAGTTTAGATTTTCTCTGTCAAGCAAATGGAAACATTGAAAGGATTTTCAACAAGGGTTTTAGAAGTTGACTTCTTCTCTGTGGAAGACAGACTGATGGGGTAGCGAGTTGGGAGGGACACACGGTGATTATGAGCACAGAGAGTGAGTAGGGGTCTGCTCTTGGCTGATGCAGAGGAGCCCATAAATAGGTAGATTGAAGATGTATCTTGCAGGTGGAGTCTGCCGGGTACTGAGGGTTGAATGTGCAGAAGAGTGGGAGAGGTGCTGCCAGGTGGCAGCAGGCACCAGGCACCAGGAGCCATGTACTGGGATGGGACGGGTGGGGCAAGCTCAAGGATTCCAGTTCGTGCTGTCTCCTTTCCTTAGGCAAGCAGTAATAGCAGATCATTGAGAATGCAGGTCTGTTTGGGGTATGCTAAGTTTGGGGTGCATGTGTGTCTCAATGGAAGTCCAAACAAGGCAGGCAGGTGGTACTTTGAGGCTTGAATCTGGAGACAGTGATGTGTGAGGCTGCTACAGGATAATTGCAACCTTAAGGCTAACTTTGGGCAATTGAGCAGCTTAGTGAAACCCTGTCTCAAACATAGACACACGTGAGCGCACATGCAGGCATATACACACACACATGCAGGAGTTTGCACAGAAATGCAATTAAAGCTGTGGAAGTAGATGTAGTCCCTAAGGGAGTCTTTATTATCGGCAGGCACCCTGGGCTCCAGCCCCAGGAATACCAGCAGAGTCCATTGCAGGACTGCTGGAGGAAGCTGAGAATGGGAGAGCAGAGAAAATGGGCAGGACCTGGGCAGGGTTGGTATGTTCAAAGCCAGCTTGTTTGTTTGTTTTTCAGATGAGAGACAACATTCAGTAAGAATAGGTCTTAATCTTTTAAGTTTGTAATAAAACAATCCACGTTTCTTTCATTCTTTGATTTTTTTTAAGTAAACATTTTTATTTGGATAAGCAGACACATCCTCAGGGCCACCCTCCCTGTGGTCCTGGGCCAGCAACATGGAAACAATACTTTTTCTAACAGGTTTCAGACATTCCCCATCACACCCTAGATCAGGGTTAGGGAGTTCTTTTTTTAGCCAAGGGGTTAGGGAGTTCTTTTTTTAGCCAAGGGACATTTGGATATTCGTGACATAATTTGTGGGCCATACAAAATTGTCAACTTAAAAATTGGCCTGCTGTGTTTGGTAATGCATTTAATTTTTGTATAATTAGCTCACCCTTAATACGGCAGTTGCTTTGGCCAGGCCTGAACAAATGTTTTCCTCACCTCTCCTGTAGATAGAGGAGGTACCTGGACACTACAGTTGGCATTTAGGCGTTTACCTGAGTGGTTAGTGATTACTTTTCCAAAATTTAGGCTGGTGGCCACCCTAGGGGCGATTTTACCCTGGGACACAGCTCAAAGACATGCCTCCCTGTACCTGGTTGATTGAAGGAAGCCCTTGGTCAGTGTCTCAGTTGCTCAGAGAGGACTTGAGAACTTTCTTTCAAATTCTGAGCGCTTTTATCCTGCCCTTGAAATAACTGTAAGAAACCCTAGCGAACACTGTAAAGGAAGGGGGTGGGGAGTGCTGGGTGTGGAGAGGGTGGCCGATGGGAGCAGAGGAAGCGCAGGTAGTCACAGCCAGACAAAGCCTTTACCTTCCTCAGAAGTGCTGTGTTTGGGCTTAGACGGTTTGAGGCCTGACAGTTCCCTGATGCCAGATCCCCTGGTGCCGGCCAAGAGACGTACTGACCTTGATACAGTTTTTCTTGTTCTTACCCTGCTCAGTGTGACTGATTGCTTTCAAGATTTCTGCACTAGCCTTTCATGCTATCACTGGAGCTCTGCTGAGCACAGGTTAACCCATGCCTTGGTCTTTTATCAGCCCGTACCGCTTTGTATCAGCCTCGCATTCCTGTGTGGACTTACTGTAGTGGACTACGCAGGATATGTAAATGATGCTGCTTTAACCCAATCAGGGAAGAGACAATTTAGTTGCTATTACTTTACTGTAGTTGATGACCATGTCAGGAGGTATTGCTGTGTTTTCAGATGAGATAGAAGCTGACTTATAGAAACAGAAATTGGCTCTTTAGAAATTAGAACTTTTACTTGCTAGGGAGAGAACTGTGTGCTCATCTGGCCAACTCCGGACTATAGAAAGGAAGATTCCCAAAGTTGTGGGAAATAATATGGATCCCATGACCTTAGACTTTAAAAGGGAAAAACAATTCAGGACAACAGAGAATAACCCTCTGAGCATAGTTCCAAAGGACAGAGAAGTGTGTGACCGTGCTTTTAGCTCCTGTGTTGAAGGACATGAGTGAAAGACCACTTCTAGCCCACCCTACTCACTTAAAGGCTCCTCCAATGTGATGTGATGGGCCAGGGCCTCTTCATTCACAAATATTAATGTATGGGGCATCCACTGCATGCCAGCTTTGTGTCAGGTGATGAAGACACAGGCAGACAGAACGGGTCTTTGTTCATTTAAGAAGTTCAGAGCCCTTGAGAAAGGGATGTTTATTTCACAACACCTGGTCTTCACAGCACCTGTCCTGTCCATCTTCTTCATGTTAACCTTCACATCACTCTGCTGATTGGAAAAGTGATTCTGCTCTTCTGACTTCTGACCTTAACCTCTTTCCAGGTATCATGTTCCTTTTTCTCCTTAACTTGGTGCTTACAGGTAGTACTTTTCCAGACAGCCCTTCACGGAGCTATCTTCTGTATGTACCTCTTTCTATGTGCTGCCCTGACCGCGAACCTCGACCCAGGAAAGGTCAGGTCGTGCATCCAAGGACTGTGTCAGAGGGTGGCTCTGAGCTGTAGAAAAAACAGGAGGCGGAGTGAGCAGAAGATTGTGAAAAACTGCCAAGGGTAACAAAAAGGGCTTTCAGAAGCGTGTCTGTAACAGTAAGACCAAAGAGAAGGGGCGGTGAGAGAACCCAAACTGCCGAGCTTGTGTTCAGCTTCTGGTTTTTTTTCCTGCCCAGGAAATGACTTTTCTGATTAGAAAGGGTAGGACAGACGTGAAGACTTGCTTCCCTCAAATAGTGTAAGCCATGACAAGAGGCTGTAATGCCAGCAAATAAACTGAAGCCTCAAAGTCCCAGGTGACTGAGCGAGCATGAGGATGAGGTTATTAAAACAGTGCCGTCACCCTGGGCGCCTGTTGGGACACCAAAGACCTACAGGAAGGGTGCACATAGGTACATTTTTTAACCTGTCAAAAGAAGATAAGGAAGTATAATTAATCTACAAAATGATAGATCTGCCACAGATTCTGGAAAATACACTAAAATGGTTTATCAGGACAATGGTTTTGGAGTACTTGGTAAAGGGAGCAGCCACCATCAGTAGCTAGCAAATGTAAGTTATACCAGTGTAATTTTTCTTCCTGGACTTACTTGGTTGGAAGCTTAGCATATACATGAGTGTCAGTCACGGGTATCCTTGGGGTGAGACAGATTCAGCTGCAATGATAGCATATGAAGAACCTTATTAGCTCCGCTGTAATCAATTTTTTTTTAAAAAAAATCATTTAGAGATTATTATTGGCCTAGAGATTGCATGAGTGGATGGCATGAACCTTGGAGGAATAGCTAATATGTCATAATGATAGAAGATATAAGAATGGATCTTGGTTTTCAGAAGCATCACACCAAATTTATTCTTATTATTTTAAAATTTATACCTTTCCTGTTTTACAACTAGGAAATAAGCTAGGTGAGCCCCTCCCAGCTGAGCTATATTCCCAACCCAACACACTAAACCTAATTGGGTAAAATTTTACATAGAGAGACAGATTCTCTTGAATCTTTTCTCCAGAAAAATTCATTATAAAGTAAAAATATGCAGTTTAGTTTAATAGCTACATATAGAACGTATTCCAGGATTTGAGTAGCTGCAGCCTCAGAATGAGTCAGTGGCATATCAAAGAAGCTAGTGTGACTTTAGGAGCATTCATTGAAGTTTATTATTCAGGCCAAGGGAGGTGGTCACGCTTGACTGATCACATCCAGTAATCAATTCACTTTTGGTGATGAAACTCACCAAATAACATCTGGCGAATTCTTTTAGCTCTGACAACAAAAATATAAGATGAGCTCCCTCACCACAGAGCAGTGGGCTTCCAGACATGTCCCATCTGCAGGCCACATTTTTTTTGCCCTGATTTTTTAAAAAAATGTTATAATGAAAAAAAAATTTAAAGGAAGTTTTAGTACTTATATATGTATATGAACTATATTAAATATTTTACATACGGACCAAGACAGTTCCTCTTCTCTCAAAAAAATATAGGCCAAAAAAGGTAGACCACAAGTTAGACATGCTGGATTCCAGCAGATCTGTTGGTTCAGTCATTAGGGAATATCCCTAGTGTTTTTCTGTGTTAGTAACTGAGGATATCTAGTAAGGGTACTTCTCATGCCACATGTTAACCCTGGGAGGGGAGTGTAAAAAAAAAAAAAGCCCTAAATTTTATCCTACCACCTGCTAGTGACCATACTTACCAAGTAAGATTAATTAATGTGTTATGAGATGCACAAGAATAGATTTTTTTTTTTTACCGAGTGACGAAACAATATTTTCATAGGTTGTCCTGTGTTTAAAGCAACATCCCCAGCTTTTCTAAATCAGCAAAGGCAAAGTCAGACAGTACTTTCCTGCCTACAGTGAGAAAGTAACTCTTTATTAGGACCTTAATGAGAATCCTAGGATGAGTAAATAACCTGTAGCCTGAGCACACACTTTTGCTGACATTTTTCCCAAGATGTCATTACTCCACTGACAGCTCTGTTCAAAGCGTCTGTTTCTTCTCATTTTCCCAGTAACTGGTGCAAATGAGCCTGTGTCAGTTCTGTCCTGTGGGCTGCTCTCTACTTTACTCCCACCCAGCATTTCAGGAATGTCCAGAGATTCATTTTTTTTTTTTTATTTTTAGCAGTAGCAGCCAGCCAGTATCACTTTAAAAGCACACTGACCCATGGGGCTGAGGAGCCAGGCAGTGCCCTGTCAGCAGTGACTGTGTTGCTGAGGGAGTTGCGTGTGAGGCCATGTGTTATGGCTCAGATCTAAAATGTCTTCCAGAAGACCTGTGTGTTCAGAGGTGGGGTTTCTGGTAGGCAACTGGATAACGTGGGCTCCAGCCCCATCAGTGGATAATCCACGGAGTTCCTACGCTGCCATTGTTGGGAAACTGGAGATGGGGCCCTACTTGGAGAGGGTGGGGCGAGTTCCAGAGTGCGACCTGGAGGACAGTGTGTCGCCCCTGGCCCCTTGCTCTCGGGTTTGCTCCTTCCATCTCTACTTCCTGGCTGCTGTGAAGTGAGCAGCTCAGCGCCCCGGCTCCTTCAGCCGTGGTGTTCAGCTTCACGTCAGGTCCGTGACAGTGGGGCCAGCCAGCCATGGACTGCAGCCTCCCTAAGTTGTTTTCGGTCACAGCAACTAAAGCTGAGCAACACACCGTCGCAGATCAGTCACGGGCTGGGCTAAAGAATCTGCTTAATGAGGAAGCGCCTGGGTCCAGGAGCAGCCTATCCACTTGGTTCTCTCCCTCCACCGGCACTCTTCCCTTGGCGAATGCATGGAGTGTGGTAGAAGAACGGCTGAGGTGTAGGTCTGCACAGTGGAAGATGTGTACAGAGTCTCTTCCCCACCCTCTGCTTTCTCTCTCTCTCTCTCTCTCTCTCTCTCTCTCTCTCTCTCTCTCTCTCTCTGCCCCTGTTTGCTTTCACAAAGTTGTACAATTGATAGGAAAAAAGTTCTGGGGAACTGTTATAAATTGTGTTTATAGGGATGTAAGTTTGGAAAAGAGTGGTCAGAGAAGGTGGAAAATAATGGTAAGAAGATAGGGATACAGGCCTGTTGCCAAAATTTTCGGATACTTTGGATTTTTTGGAGTATAAGGAGATTAGGATGTTAAGATGGGCAAAACCTTAGATCTATGGATATCATCTAATAAAATATAAAATGCAAATGTTAGAGTGCTCTACATAGTATTCTTACCTAATGGAACATTTTAATAATTATATATATATATATATATATATATATATATATATTTCTATTATAGTGGAATATTGTCTAGATACAAAATCTTAGTAGATTTATAGTCTCTTGCTGTCTTAGTTACTTTTTCATTGCTGGAACAAAATGGCCAACATCCACAATTTAAGGGAAGAAAGATTTATTTTAGCAGACAGTTTCAGAAGAGTTCACACAGTCCACTCATGGGCAGCCTGCAGCAGTGGAAACACGTGGCAGAGGCTGGAGAGCTGCTTACAGCATTATACAGAAAGCTAGACCCTTAAGGAGCCTCATTAAGAAGAAGCTAAAACAATCTGTGTTTCCTTTACTAGTGGCCACTTGGGCCCCCACATGCAGGGTAAGTTCCTCTTCCTCACTTACTGGCCCACAAGTTAGTATCACTGAAAATGACCTGAAAGCTCTTACCTGGGCAGCCCCAGTCTCAACAAGTTTTTTTTTGTTTTTTTTTAAACCCTCAAAACTGAAACATCCACCCATTCCCGTTAGGCTCTACCTCCCAGCAACACACAGTTCCATAGGTATCCTACTATATCCAAACATATGAGGCTTTTGGGGAACACTCCAGATCCAAACCTTAGCACCTTTTCTTCTGTTCAATCTCCTTTTCCCCAACCAGGATTTTGAGTGTTGTATTAGTTTGGGTTCTTAGAAAAGGCAGACTTTACAGAAATTGTAACAAAAGGGATCTATTTGGAAGGCTTACAAGTCTGAGGAAAGAGTCCAAGATGGTGGCCTGTACGTGCGAGAGCTGGAGGGTCTGTTGGCTGCTCTGCCATGAGGTAGAACACCTGTCTGGGACTGCGGGACAACTGTTGAGTCTGCTGTGGATCTAAGTTGTTCAAAGAACAATGAATAAGACCAAAGACTGAATGAAGATTGGCAACTGAAGATCGACAGTGGGTAGACAGGCACAAATCAAGACTGGAGCTAGTCTGTGCTGAAGATCTGTAGCATTTTGCAAGTCGGTGTCCGTAGACAATTGTGAAGGTGAGAGCTTTCCCGGAGGAAAAGGCTGTAACAGTCTTTCTTCTTCCTTCCTTTTATACCTTTCAAGTTCCCATTTGAGTCTCCCACATCCGGGTGGGTGTTCTTCCCTCATTAGCTGGCCCACAGATCACTCACATTCTAATCCAGGCTAGTTCCTAACTGCCTAATCCAGGCTGGTTCCTAAACCCTAATCCAGATGTGGTTCCTGATTGCCCCAAATTGAAGTAATCTCTCCAATGGGCATGGTGGCACAAGACTGTAATCCCAGCACCCGGGACGCTGAGGCAGAAGGATTGCCATGAGTCCAAGGCTAGCTTGGACTACATCGTGAGTTCAGGACCAGTCTGGGCTACAGAGCGAGACTCTGTCTCAAAAAAATATATAAAGTAGTGTACTCCAAGGCTGCAGTGTTCCTCCTTGGCTTCATGACTTCAGTTAAACAGAGACTTGGCCTACGTGGTCAGTTTATGTCTTCTTGTGTTGCATTTCAATTAAGTGTTGTAGAAATGAGTTACCTTGTGATGAATAAATACCCACAAAGCAAGAATTCTGTCCCAGGCTTATAAGACTTCCAGTCCTTGTCCTCCATAAAATTTAAGTCTAAGATTTTGCAGAGTGCTTCATGTTCCAGAACCACGTCGTACTTCTTTGCAAACACCGCTGGATTCTTCGTGTGTTAAATGCAGACAGTTTTGTTCTCCCTTTGTCTAGTCTTAAGCTGTTTCTTTCTTTGCTTATTTAGGACAGTGGCAAACAGAAGCAGTAACAGAAAGTCCTATTCTTATTTCTGATTGGTTGATGAATTGATTGATTTTACAGATGTTTCTAATACTTCACCATTTAGAAAGATGCTTGCTGAGATTTTTGGTAGGTATCCTTTGTCAGGCTGAAGATACTCTATTTTTTGATTTAAACTTTTTATCTTAGAGATTATGAGAAAATGAGTCTTTAAAATTATTTTTATCCCTTCAATTGGATGCCCCAATTTTTTTTTTTTTTTTTTTTTTTTTTGCTTAATCTCTGAATGTGATGGGTTGTTTTAATAGCTAATCTCATGTTAAACTAATTATATGTTCCTGGAGTAAACCTAACCTGGATATGAATTTATATACATTCTTCAGTTTATCTTGTCACTATTTTGTTTAGGATTTCTATATATTTTTCACATGTAAGATTAGCCTGTACTTTTCCTTTCTGTTACTGACTGTTGGCTTTTGGTATCAAAGTTATATCAAAGTCTTCAAGTCTCTGGAGGTGTTAATATAATTTTGAGGTAAAAATATTTCAAAATCTGACAGAACTTGCTAGATAGTAAAAACCATCTTGATCTGATATTTTCTTTTTGGTAAAGTGTTGAACTACTAACTTTTCTTTCTAATTATTATAGGACAATTCTGATTTTCAAGTCTGATTTATTGTTTTCCTGGGGAGTGAATCCAGGGCCTTCACACTGAGCTACATTCCCAACTCATTTTTAATTTTTGTTTTTTTTTTTTAAACACAGAGTCTCATTCTGTAATCCAGAGCTAGATTTTTAATTTTTGAGTCAGAATCTCACCAAGATGCTAAGTCACCAGGGTGTCCTGAAATTTGTGATCTTCCTACCTCAGCCTCCTAGACTGCCAGGATTACAGACTTGTGCCTAACCTTGAGTCTGTTTCAGTGTAATTTTTTGATGAGTTGATTCATTTTTCCAAAGCTTTCAAATTTATTGGCATAAATCACACCCTCCCCCGCCCCCCCCCACCCCCCCCAGTCTCTTTCTCTCATCTTCGTGGTGCTGGGACTTAAGCATGCGGTATCACGTAGCTGTACCTCCAGCCCCATACTTTTCCCTCTTGCTCTCTTCTGTCTGTGATTATGCCCTTACTCATTTCCAGAATGTTCTGTGCCTTCTCCTCCTCAACCTCACTGGATTATTTCTATTAGGGGTTTATTTTATTAAACTTCAAGAAGAGATAATCATTATCTGTTGCTCCCCTGTGGCACCATTGTTTTATATTTAACTTCTGCTTAGTCTTTTCCTGTTCTTTTTTTACGTTATTCTATTGTCTTAACTGAAACTGAACCCTTAATTAATTTTCAGTCTTTTCTAGACTGAAAAACAAGCATTTATGGATATATATTTCCTTCAGAATAACATTTTAAGCCCTGTATTGTGAAAATCTGTCTTGTAATTGTGAGCTTAATGTCATTACAGTTATCATATTTATTAATATATTTGGGTTTATACCTGCTTCTTATTCTGTAATTAGGTACTGTTTGTTCATTTTTTAAAAATCTATGGGTTTTTGTTATGGCTTTGAATTATGTTCTTAAAAATATTCTACTCCTGTTCATTTAGAGGTTACTTTTAAAATACTTTCATGTTATTTCATAAAAGACAAAAGTAAACAGTACCTGTGTAGTTACCTTTCCATTATTATGATAGAGTCCCGACAAAAAAACTCTTAAAAGGAGGGATGATTTCTTTTGGCTCAAAGTTTCAGAGGTTTCAGTCCGTTGGTACTTTCGTTTTGGGTGTGTGTTATGGTTGAATGTCATGGTGGCATTAAGGAGGCTGTGAGTCCAGGACTAGCCTGGGCTGCTGAGTGAGACTTTGTCTCAAAAAAAAAAAAAATAATTGTAGTAGGAGCAAAGTGGCTCACCTAATGACAGACAGGAATTAGGAAATAGAGGGAGAAAGGGATACACATACACAGAGTACAGAGACTGACAGATGGACAAATGGAAAGGCATACAGGCAGAGGACAGAATATACCCTTCCAGGGCACAGCCCCACTGACGTACATTGTCCATCTAGGCCCCATTTTCTAAATTTTGGTACCACCTCTCAGTAGTGTCATTAAATTATGAATTCATCAATGGATTGATCCATTGACAAGATCAGAATCCTCATGAAATAATTTCCAAAAAGCCCAAGTCTGAACTCCGCTGCCATGGAGGCCAAGCCTTTAACACATGAGCCTTTGGGGGTCTCCAGATCTAGATCTTAGAAGTACCTCTGCTTCTTTCTGAGAAATCTAACTCTTAATTTTATTCTATCATTGCCTTACATTTTGTCTTTTCATAAAAATTTTAATTGTGTTAAAATACATATAAAAGCCATGTTTTGCTATATATAATATCTTTGCTTATTAAATTTACTTTTATCTGATACATAAAAACTTAAGAGTTACACATGTTATACATAAGGTAACTGATGTTTTGGTACACATACTGGTACAGTATTATACGTGTGTATTGTGTGATCAGTTCAGGTTACACATAACTGCTCAAACATTTGTTATTTCTTTATGGTAAAAACATTCAAAATCTTTTCTTACAGCCTTGTGAAGTTTACATACCTTACTGTTGTCCATAGTTACCCTGATGTGTAGTAGCAGAACAGAATGTCTTGCTCCTGTTTAATTATAACTTAACTCCTGTAGATCAGCCTGCCCCCAGGCCCCCCTCGCCCCTACCTGCCCAGTGTCTGCTAAGTACCATTCTGCTTTCAACTGCCATGAGATCAACTTTTTCAGATTCCACACAGGAGTGATACCATGAAGTATGTGTCTTCCAGTGCCCGGCTTATTTCATCTTAGCCCTCTAAGTATATAGTTTGGTAGCGTTAATAAGCACATTGGCAGCGCTGTGCAACAGTCTCTGGAAGTCTCTTACCTTGCAAAACTGATACTCAGTGTCTTGAAACAACTCTTCACTCTCCCCTCCCCGCAGCAGAATGGTAGCACCATTCTACAGTCTGTGTCTGTGGACTTGACTGCCCTAGGTGTCTCGTGTAAATGGATCTATACACCAGTTGCCCTTTTGTGACAGCTTCGAGCAGTGTCTTCAAGTTTCATCCGTGTTGTATCATGTCAGAATTTTCTTCCTTTTAAAGGCTGATGGTATCATAGTTGTTGATCTCTTGGTCTGTTGACGGGCACTTGGGTTGTATCTACTTTTTGGCATCTGTGAATGATGTTGCTGTGAACGTGAATACACAGTCCTACCTGTCTCTGCCTCTCTCTGCCTGTCTCTGTCTTTCTAGTACTGGGAACTGAACTCAAGGCCATGCACATGCTAAGCAAGTGCTTGCTCTGTTGCTGAACTACCTCCCAGGACTTTTAAATTTACTCCTTTTATGAGACAGTCCGCTAAGTTGCACAGACTGGCCTCGAGCTTGTGGTTGTCCTGCTTCATCTGAGGAGATGGGATTTCAGGCATGAACCTCAGTGCCCTGCACAAGCTTTTTGAGACCCTGCTTTCAGTTCTTTATGTACTTGGTAGCAAAATTGCTGGTTCATATGCTAATTCTAGTCACCAGATACCCCATTGCTTTCTGAGACAATCTTATTCTGTTGCTCAGGCTGTCCTCAGAGCCTTAGGTTCAAGCCCTCATCCTGCCTTGACTTTCTGTAGCAACTGTACCATTTTATAGTTCCGCCAGTAATGCACAAGGATGCTCCAGTGCCACATGCTTCCCGCACTTGTTTTTTGATAGTAGCCACTCTAACGGGCATGGGGAGATAGCTTGTCTTTTTTTAAATTCCACAGATTAGACACACATCTTGTTTTATACCATCAGTGCTAGTTTAGAGTTGCCTACACGTTTGCCAGTGTTGCTGTTGTTTTGTTTTCCCCATCACTCACTAGATCTTAGACTTTTTTCTGGCATCTTTTACCTCCTTCCTGAAGGACATTGTTTTTTTTGGGGGGGTGGTGCGGGGGGCTAAAATTGTGTTTATTCGTGTGATAGTTTAGCTAGGCATAAACTCTTGAGTGTTCTTTCCCTTTTGGCTGGTGAAAATCTGTCAATCTAGTTAATACTCTGTGACAACTGGTATCTTTCATTAACTTAGATGGTTTTTTGTCATTTCTTTGGCTGTTGCTTCTTTCCTTTCTCTTAATTGTGCATCTAGAGGCCTGGTTAAATGCGTTGAGGTCTTACTCTACCTTTAGTGTCCTTTTTATATTTGCCTTGCCTTTTCTCTTTGTAATTCGTTCTGTGTAATTTCTTTATCTCTTTGTTTTAATTCATAAAATTTTTGTGGCCACACCTCATGTGTTATTTAACCTACCAATTGGGTTTATTATATTTTTTATTTTAAGAAATTTATATTTTGTTATTTTTACATTTATCTGTTTGTTCTTAGATCACTTTTGATTTCATGTTTTAAAGCATATTTTTATGCTGGGGACGCTGAGACAAGAGGATCACAAGTTCAAGCCCAGCTTGAGCAACTCAGCTACTTAGTGAGTTCCTATCTCAAAATTAAAATTCAAAAATGAGCTAAGGATGTAGTTCAGTGTGAAGGCCCTGGATTTAATCTTCAGTAACTCACATAAAAAATTAAATAAAAGTAAGAAAAAATTTTTAAAAAGTTTGAATTCAATCAGTGTAAAGATTGACCTGTGGTTATATAATCTTAGGGGAGACTATTCTTACCGCTCTTACTTTTTTCCATCAGCATTTATAGTAGAATCAGTAGGCTTTGTTTAGTCACTTCTGCTAGAGTGTTTTGTTTCTAATACACCCTTTCTCTTTGGGCTGGATTGAGCCATGATGCAGGGCGACAGGCGAGCTCTTCACTCGGGCAGGCCCGGGGCTTGTCCTCCCTGCCTACTCCCTAATCCTTTATTGTTGTTCATGCATGGTGCTCTTGACTTGTTCTCTGTTCCCTTATCTAATTTGAATTGTATGTGTATTTCTTGAAAATTTTCCTTTCTTGTGGCTTCAACATATTTGTGGTTTATCTATAATTTAGTTTTCAGAATATCTAGTCTACTCTATTGAACAAAATGTTCTGTAGTAGAAATTTTTAGGTCCTGAAGCCTTAATTATACACACACACACACACACACACACACACTCACTCACACTAACTTCCCGTGTGTGTGTGTGAGGGATATTTATACTTTATAGTTTCTTTGTCTCTTCTTGCCCTTGTTTATATATTAATTGGCTACCCTGTGACAAGCATAGCCCTAAAGGCCGAGTATCCATTGATGAGCAAGGCAGATGGAGCTTACCAGCCAGTGAGAAGATCAGACAAGCGGTGGCAGCTCTCCAGGGTGGGGTGATAGAGAAAAGCTGGTCATGTATATAAATTTGGGCACCCTCACCTAGTATTTGGGCAACTGCCTGATGTTGTTATCCTTGGTGTTTCCCTCAGGGGATGTGTGTGTGTTCCTACCTTGTTGCCAATTCTTGGTCTGTCCTTGTTTTCTTGGTGAAGAGGAATTGTTTTGGGCCACATATAAAGTATACATGTAATATAGTTAATGTATATAAGTACTACTCTCTTTAAAGTTTTTCATTATAACATATTTTTTAAAATCAAGGATAAAAAAAAAAAAGGGAAAACCACTGGACCACAGGTTAGATACACTTGCAAAGGTTGGATATGTTTAATTGTGCTTCCTGAGAAATTTTGCGTGTTCTTAGCATGAGGGATGAGAAAGACTCTTGTAGGTAACTTATTTCCAGCCGAAAGGGAAGACGTGCTCAGTTGGGTCATTGAGTGGCTGAGTGGCAGCAGTCACTGCTAGTGGGCACAGGGGCTGGTAAGGAGGTAAAGTTTTGTTTGTTCGGGTCCCAGAGTCAGTATAGTATACTGCTTGGAAGGAAAAGTGTTTCCTAACTCATTCTTCATAAGGATACCGAGTGTGCCAGGCTCCAGTTACCTAGGGGAAAGAGCTCTCTGTCTTTACCACTCTTTTCCCTTTAAAACACCTGTCGAATCTTGTCATTTGCCAAGATTGATCTATTTTTACTTGTAAAAATTTCTAAAGTCTGTACACTGTCCCCTTCTGCATCTGACCCTGCAGTCCAGGGCTTACCATCTCTCACCTGGTTGATGCTGACAGATTAACCTTTTTTCTTCCTGACTCCAGCTTGCACCCTAACTAATCTTTTCACCATGTTACTGCGGGGGAACTTTTTTTTTTTTATACACATATGCCTGGTTATTTTCCAGCTTAAGATCCTTTAGCAAGCTCCTCACTTTCTATATAAAGTCTAGCCACACTTACACGTCTCCAGGCCCCTTCCAATCTCGCCCTGCCTCCCCCTCAGCCTCTGGTCCTGCCCCTCACCACCGTGCTGCACCTCTGCCCTGCGCTCTGCCTGCGGCTCTCTATATAAGCCAGTGCTTTATGGGCAGCTGCTGTGCACCAGGCGCTGAGGACAGCAAAGCAGGCGACTGCCCCTCTTCGAAGACTGCAACCCAGGGGACAGAGAGAGAGCACGTAAACATCTGCTGGGTCAGATACTGTGGAAAACAAAAAAGCCACTTAAGGGGATAGAGGGCAGTGGCGGTGCTAATTTAGAAAAGTCTGTCTCAAGAAATGAAATTTGACCAGAGACCTGAGCAGTGAGGTCTGGGAGGGAGCATGTGGTAATCCGGGACCCTGTGTGGCACACTGAACAGACAATACCAGGCACCTGAGCAGGGACAGGCTCGTACTGTTTGAGTAGCAGGAGGAAAATGGCCTTATGGCTGAGATGAGCGAGTAGAAGACCACGAGCACGTTGCCGATAGTTTTCTTTTGTGCAGTGACGAAACCTCAGCAGCTTCACATTCTTGAATCACCTCCCAGCGCCTGTTGGTTGGAAGTCTGGAGCCTGAACTCCGAGTGGCGCACTCAAGAGGTCGGCCGTCTGCATTCTAGTCTAGGCTCCAGGAAAGAACCTGCTTCTGCGTTCATTCGGGTTCTTGGCGGGTCTCAGTTTCTTTCCATTGAAGCACGGATGCCTGTTTCTGAATATGGGCCAAAGTAGGTTCCCATCTTCAGAGACCGTTCTCAGTTCTGTGTCCAAGGCCTCTTCACAGGCCCTATCATAGCGTCACGCAGCCTGGGGTACCCTCACATCCAGTCCCTCTCATATCCTTCGGGTCACCCCCTTCTAGATAATCACAGTGTAATGTGAACAGCTCTGGCAATTAGTTTCTTTCTTTTTTTGAGGTAAGGTATCACAAAAGTGATCTTCCTGCTTCAGCTCCCAAATGGCTGGGCCTACAGGAATTTGCCACTGTACCTGGCAGGAACCTAATCCCATCTGCGAAATCCCTTCACAGCAACACATAGATTAGTTTTTGTTGCCGTAGCCAGGGGACAGGATTCTGGGTGCTGTCTTTGAGTTCTGCTACGACCAGGTTGGAGAGCAGACTGGTGTCTCAGCAGGTAGGCTCACAGGCCACAGTGCAGCAGACTGGAGGGCTTTTCCTGATGAGGTGGGAGCAGCCTGGAGGGCTTGAGCACAGGAGGGACACAGTCTGAGTAAGCATGGCTCTGTGGCTATATGGAGAGCAGGTTGCAGAGCTGGTGCAGAGCTCAGGAGGGTGTTATGAATGTCCAGCCAGACGTGTGGTGGCCTGGACTAAGGACAGTAATTCATGAATAGCCCGAAGTTCCCCACATGTACGCCCAGGTCTTTGCACGAGCTTTGCATGTTGCCAGGAGCATTTCTGTCACCACCTACCCCGTGTCTGCTTCGCCAGAACAACTTCCACTCTGGCCTCAGAACTTACCTCATGCCAGACCTCATGGTGCCAGCCTGTAATTTCTGGGGGGCTGAGGCAGGAGAGTTGCAAGTTTGAGCCCAGCCGGGTCTGCTTAGCAAGTTAGTGAGTTCCTGTCTCAAAATCAAAATTTAAAAAAGGCAGATGGAGCTCTGTGTGAAGGCTGTGGGTTCAATCCCAGTGCCACAAAGAGGAAGAAAAGAAAAAGACGAGAATTAAAAAACGGGCTGGGGTATTGCTCAGCTTCCTGGCCTGGTAAGCACAAGGCCTTGGATTCGATCCCCTAGTACCACATAAGCTGGGCGTGGTGGCACGAGCCTGAACCCCAACAGTTGGGAGGCTGAGGCAGGAAGATTTCTCTGAGTTTAAGGCCAGCTTGAGCTACCTAGTGAGTTCAGGACCACCTTGGACTACTAAGTGAGACCTTGTCTCAAGAACAAGTAAAACAGCATAAAACCCTTAGCTCAAATATTGCCTGACTGTATAGCATTTCCTCACCACTAATACCCTGTCACCAAAGGCAGCTGGGTTGGATCTGTGTGTCTGTCCTCTCTGTGGCCTGCAACCTCCCTGGAGGCAAGGCCTTGTTCTCCAGTCTCTGTTTCCATTGTCAGGACCCATCACGGGTGCCTGATAGTGTTGGTGGGGCAAGTGCAAGAACAGGAGGGACTTGGCAGGCAGGGGACATGTTGCTCCCCTTGGGGAGTTATAGAGGGAGCGATTATATGTAAATAAATACACTGTACAGCAGTAATCCCCAGCCTTTTTGACACCAGGGACCGGTTTGGTTGAAGATCTGAGGATGGGAGGGGTGGTGGTAGAGGGGGTACCCATTCTGCAGCCGGTGGTAGAGGAAAGCTTTGAAGTGGTCGTAGCAGCAGGAAGGGAGTACCTCTGCCAGCGGTCAGATCAGCAGGGTCATTAGAACTCAGCTGGAGCTCGCTGACTGGAGGCGGAGCTTCTTCACTTATAGCTGTACCTGTGCTGGTCTTTCCAAGGTCTGCAGCCTGATGACAGCAGTGAATGTGACAATGCCACCCGCACAGAGGTAGCGAACCCTGCCTGTTGCTAAGAACCCTGCCTGTTGCTAACGTACTTGGGGTTTAGGAGAATTCCTTAATCCAGCTCTATCTGGAATAGTTGAAACTGATTTCTCACATTCCTCTGCTGCATGAAATAATGATCTTACGTACAAATTATTCCCTTTTTTGTTATGTCCAAAAGGGCATTTATTGGCAACACTTGATTTATTCAGTAATATTTAAGAAAGTAAGCAATGCTTCGGTAAGGCATTCTCTAATTTAAGACAGACTAAGAAAGTTCTTCTCCAACCACTCAGAAAAGAAAGTCTGTACTAGTGAAATCCTACTTAGGAGGAGAACCTTTTAAAATAGCACGCACTTAGGGATCAACGTCCTTTGAAGAGGGAGGAAATTCTTAGGCTAGTTACTAGTGAGAAATTAGTAAGTGTAATATTTTCATAACTCTCAGCTAAAGTTTCCAAGCATTTATTTGAACTTTAAGAAGTGGGACACTGGAAAGAGTGACTTAAGCAGAGTAGACACAGTGATGCTATTTAAAACTTAATAAACTTAAAAATAAAATAACGTGAGGGTTGGGTTTCACCCTGCTGTATCCCTGTTAACCGCACGCGGTGGGGCAGCTTGCCTGCCTGCCAGGAGGGGTTTGGGGTGCCTGCCAGACCCTGCAGTTGTAAACAGAGATGCCCACACTGTGGAGTTATGGGTGGGGATTCACAGTTGGCATAAGCCAAAAAAAAAAAAAAAAAGACTTAAGAAACATTCTTTTCATTTATATTGCCAAGTCCCTCTGTTTGTTTTCTAGTGATCTCTCTTGGAGAATATAAATCTGTGGTTCAGGCACAGTGCTACAGTCTTGTATGAATAATTGGATACTCTTTTATAAGTTAGAGGCCCCAGGGGCTCCTGAGCTTTGTCTCCTGGTTCTCTGGGAAGTGTGTTTGTGAGGAGACTGTCTCCTTTCGGGGGAGCTGCAATCTGGTGGCTGGCTGAGAAAGGGAAGACGCAGCCTCTGCATTTAAATATCAGTTCAGTTTGGCTCAAGCCATTGTGGTTTTTTTTTTTTTGTATATCCCTAACACACTAAGTTCGTTTTATGGCACTCTCCTTCATTCCCTCCCTTCTTTCTTTAAAAAAAGATGAGAAGAATATGAAACTACGCCTGGGAAGCCCTGAAGCCTGTCACGAGAGCCTGCCCCCACAGCGGATGGGCACCCTCCTCAGGCTGCCCGGACTTCACCAGTGGCCAGGGCAGCAGGATCTTTGGTTTTAACCTTTTCTCTGCGGCCTCTCAGATGAGGCAAACACAGTAATCCATGAAGAGTGCCAAATGCCTCCTCAGAAGACTCTCCAAGTAATTTGCCTGAATTTCTCTTTTAGTTCTACTTCAGAAGAGTGGGCAAGTGAACTAAGGTACCAACGTGAGGGACCCCGTGCTGGTGTCTCCCGCAGGCCCTGTTAGATCAGTGCTGTCAGGACTGGGAGGATTTGCCCTGGCTTCCTCAACATGCTGTGGCCTCTTGTGCCTTCATCTTCCATGACAGGATGGGGTGAGACCAGGGTGCTAGTTCCTTATCTTGCCTTTTCACAGGCTCTGTTGAATAATCAGCTGTACATCTGATTTAACCCTTCAGCCAGTACTCCAGTAAGGCGGATTTGCCGGAACTCTGCTGAGGACTGTCAAAGAATCTGGCTCAAATTTCAGCTCTTCCTTCAGCTAGCTAGTGTCTTCTGTCATCTGTAAATTGGGATAATATCACCTCTTTCACAGGATTATGAGGATCCAGTCTTTCGACTTACATAAATCACTTTGCTACAAGTAAACCAAGTAAACATTTTATTGCTTTGCAAAAAGGCAGCTGCTGTCTCTACCCTTTACACTCCTGCTTTTTGTGACAGCCTGGACAGAGGACCCTCTAGCGTTTGCAGCTGGCAAATGAACCTTCCCATCTTGGGAAGGCAGTGTTTCCATTTTAAGATGGTATTACTTGCTGGAAAGCACTTCCTTAAGTGAGTCTAAAGTCTGTCCCTAACTTGCTCTCTCTCTATGGTCCACCCAGTTCCTGCCTAAAGACATAATTTGCTCTTTCTTCCTCATAGAAACCTTCAGTTGTCTGTTGGCAGTCTGTGCCCACCTTTCTACCTCACTCTTACCTGGTTGCATGTGCCCCTCCTTTTAGTTCTTCCCTGTACTGTGTTCAAGACCCCCTCTCTTTTTACTGGTTCCTGATTTTGTGGGCCTGTTCTCATGAGCCAGTGTTCTATTCCTGGTTTATTCATATTTAGATCCTAAGGAATATTGAGTATTCCGTATGTATTGAGACAAGAGGTTTTTACTGCCCTTCATTCTAGTGTTTAATCTTCTGTCAGTGTAGCTTGGGATCCCACCAGCTTTGATAACGTCCCCCTGCTATTTTACAGTTAAACTTGGTCAATTAATGTTTTACTTCTTCTCCCCTTTCAGTCTGTACAAGTATAATTTTTAGATTAAAGTCCAATATTTATCCTTGTTGTACTTCATTTGGCCAGATTTCGTTCTTTCACTTAAACTGTTTTTGGTGGCAAAGAAGAGGGCATAACTTACGTTATTTAATATACAACTCATGCGTATAACACTTAATATCTGCCCATATATTACTGTGTGCGTAGTAGTGTTTCAAATACTTTAATAAACTAAGGTAAATGAAAGTAGAGCTGGAACAAGTTCAAGTTAGTAAGGGAATGACATTGTTGTAAATATGCTGGATAATTCAACAACTAGAAGGATTTTGAAGGTCACCGTATAAGCATATTTGTACCAAATACTGCACCCTGCCTATATAGACCAGTAATTAATGAGAGGTAAAGAAAAATGATGGACCCTGTGGGATATGGGGTGTCTAGAGTCCTAAAAAGAATTTTTTGTTTTATATAGCTAAGTTATACAACATGATGTCAGAGGAGAAATATCAATAGATAAAAAGTTACTCTAGAAAAATTAGTTAACATATCATCTCTGTCTCAGTTACTTATTTCTGGGACACATTATCCAACAACTATAACTTAGGGGAAGAAAGGTTTATTTTAGCTCACAGTTTCAGAGAATCTCAGTCCATTCATGGGTGGCTGGCAGTGTTGGAAGCACATGGCAGAGACCGAGCCAAGAAGAAAAAAAAAACTATCCATGGCATTGCAGCAGGAAGCACAGTGAGTGACGAAAGGCAGAGTTAGCATGACCTTCCAAGTCATATTCCAGTGATCTGCCCCTTCCGGGTCAAGCCCCAGTGACTCACCCCTCCCAGCTAGGCCCCACCTCTTAGGAATCAGGTATTTCACAATATCCAAATATGTCAGGTTCTGGGGGAGACATTCCATGTCCAAACCATTACAATCTCACATAACCACTTGCTTTTATTATTTTTGTTTTTGAGGCAAGTATTTTAAAAAATCTACTCATTCTTATGAATCCCAAATTTCATTACCTCTAATCCTGCTGTTGTACCGTGGATCTTTAGACTTACTCCTTCACATACATGCTGCTTTGTGTCCTGAGATCTGTATCTCCCCATCCTGCTCCACCAACTCCTGGTAATGATGATTTTCTTCTCTATCTGTATATTTAAGTTTTTGTTTTAGATTCTATAAAAAAAGAGAGTGAAAAATTTTTTTTCTTTCTGTTTCCAGGTTCATTTATATGTGGTAAATGGCTAGATTTCATTCTTTTTACAGGACTAAATAATGCTTCATTGTGTCTATATCTATAACTATGTGTCAGTGATACATATTTCTGTGTATCTATAGTAAATATATGTATGGGTACAGGTGTTATAATACAGTTTCTTTATGCATTCATCCACCAATGGACACCTAGGTTTTCCTGTATCTTAGCTATTTTGAACACAGCTGCGATGGGCACAGGAGTACAGATACCTGGGTATATGACCAGGTGATAGATTGCTGGGTCATATCATTGTTCCATCTGAAATTTCTTTCTCATACTATTTTTCATAATGACTGTACTGATTTTTACCAACAGTATACAGAGTTCCCTTTGCACCCTTTGCCAACGTTTATCTTTTGACATTTTGACAATAGCTGTCCTGTTGGTGTTAGGTAGTATTTCATAGTGGTTTGGATTTCCATTTCCTTCATGATTATTGTTGTTGAGCACCTTTTAATATACCTGTTGGCCATTGTTAAGTTTTATTTGCAGAACTATCTATTCAGATCTTTTGCCTATTTTCTAACAAGGTTATTTATTTTTCTACATTGATTTATATAAGTTCTATGTTTTGGCTGTTAATTCTTTATCAGATAATGTGGTTTGCAAATATTACTCCCCAGTCCAGAGTCTGTTTTTCCATTGTGTTAATTGTGTTCTTTGTGTTGCACAAGCTTTTTGGTTTGGTGTCATGCCATTTATTTATTTTTGGTTTTGTGGCCTGAGCTTTTAATATCTACATTACACATCTAATGGTAATGAAAATGTTGAATAAATGTACAGCTGATGTATGTATATTTATTTATTTAGAAGGGTGAGTCTCAAAGTGTGATCCATGGGTTTCTGAGATTCCCTGAGGCCCTGTCAGGGATCTGTGAGTCCTAACTTGTCTTTATAATACTGCTAAGATGTTGTTTGCCTTTTTCACCATATTGACATTTGCAGTGGTGATGGAAAAGCACTGGTGGATAAAATCACCTGTGCCTCTGAGCAAAGCAAGGCAATATCCCCAGTCTGTACCAGTAACCACTGTATTCCTGACCTCTGTGCTGTCACAGAAAAGAAAAAATTAATTTCTCTTAAAAATATCTGGTGTAAAAGTTTTTTTTTAAGTTTTTGATTAGTTTTTTAAATCTTTAATAGTTTTGTTTAATTTTATTAAATCTCAAGTCTTAAACGTCTTTCTCATATTTACTGTAAAAGGATAAGAAATAGATGCCATCTAAGGTGACCCCTTTTCTGAATGGGAATCCTGCTACCTGCAGCCAGCACTGCCTTAGGACCCACCCAGGCCTGACGCTGTTCTCACACTCCTGCTTCCCAGGAGAGTGTGAGACTAACTAAGCCTGAGAACTACTGTGGGTGATGTTGCAAGTTTTCATTTGCATTTCTAGAAAAAGGAACATTTCAGAAGGTAAAAAGAAAAGAACTTTATAGCCAAACCTAGTGGGAAGGGCAAAGATCCTAGGCATGATTCTACATACAGTTACTAAAATATGTCACACGGAATGCCTAGAAAAGAGAGGTACAGTCGCTAATCATGTCTGTGTAGTCTTGGTATTTGACAGTTTCTCAAAAAATGAAGTGAAGTTCAAGGAAAACAGGTGACAATGGTAATTGCAATTGGAAAGAACTCAGGCTTTTTGAGTTCAGCTTAGACACCTGAGAGAGACTATCTCAAAAATAAAATTAAAAGGGGCAGGATGTAGCTTGGTGCTAGAGAGCTTGCCTACCACACATGAGGTCCTGAGTTTCGACTTTTGGTATGCTAGCAAAGCAGAATATTCGTTACCTGAAAATGTGTTAAAATACCCATCCGTTTTCCGGTTATGTATCTGTGTGAGGATAAGTTTTAACACATACCAGATAACAAATTGAATGCAGTAGATGTGAGAATTCAGCTCTGTGTGCGCGTGTGTGTGTGTGTGCGCGTGTTACTAGGAACACAGCTTATGGTCTTTGCGCTGAGGAGCATCCCCTGTCTTTTTCTATCTTTTTAAATTTTGGGACAGTCTGTGTAAGTCTCCAAATTGCCCAGACTGGGCTTGAATTTGTGATTCTCCTCCCTCAGCCTCTCCAAACTGGATTACAAACTGCACCGCAGTGCCGGCTTAGTTATAATCCACTTTCTACCTAACCAGTCATGAGAAAGATTTGTAGAAAAAAAGTTTTTCACTCTTCTCATTGAATTTTTGTTATGAAAACACAGTTTTAAATAATATTTTATGCAAAAACATACTAGAGTCTTCTAAAATTTTAATTGACATTGAAAACTTCTGTTTTAATTTCCAATATCAACAGTGGAAATTAAGTAGCTCTTTCTATCTAATCAGTAGATAGTATCCTCCTTGGGGTCTTTATCATTTAGTGTTAAATATCCTAAGACCCAGAAATTTAAGAACCATCAATTGAGGCAACACAGTCCCATACTTTTTAGCCATATATTAAGTCATGTGCATATGCATATAAATGTATGTAAAAGTAGAAATGTGAAAGTGGTATTAACAGAATAGCAGTGGTTCTTATATTTCTCTGTATTCTCAGGGTGAGACAACCAGGCTTATAAGCCCGAAATGTTAACTCAAAAGAAAACCAAAATTTCAAGGGGAAACACAGCTGAGATACTGCTGACAGTTTTTAGCTACTGGCATTGATTGCCTGAAGCGAACTCTGTTAGCAGCACACTGCCCTGGGTACAGCACTGAGTGGGCCAGCATAGGAGCAGCATTGGAGGAGGGTGACCTGTGTGCTCAGACTGGCTGCAGAAGCCTCATGAAATGCTGTACCAGCTTTAGAGCGATTTGCCTTGTGTGAATGCTTTGAAAGCCAGATGCATACTGCTCTTTGATGGGAAAGCAGGCAGGCACCATGAGCTGAAGCCCTTCTCTAGACCTTCAGCCCTACAAAGGGACACATTTCAGAACCTAATCTGTTTGCATGCAGAGAGGCATCTGGCATGCCAGCCCACCTCTGCACTTGTGTGCTGTGTGCAGCCGTGAGGGGGTAGTCAGACCCTTGCAATGTGGGATGGGGGAGGGGGAGCCATTTTCACCATAAACAGGAGTATCCCTGACGTGGGGGTTTGGGCAGTGGCCTGCCTCCTCTTATTTAGGAGAGGAGCACTACAGCCTCCCCACAGTTTCCTAAGTAGTCCACACCAGTGATGTGAGGCCCCGAGTGGCAGGGGTGGGGTAAGCTCGCCTTCCCCCAAGGGGCTGCTCCTCAGTGCACATCCCTGCCTCCTGATGGACTTGACCTTTCCATCACTATGCTACTAAGATGCCTCCCTCCCACTTCAGAGGAGAGATGAGCTTTTCAGGCTTTAGAGCCATTCTGTCCTTTCAAAATGACCTTATTTTTGTAGGGACATGGTGATTTTTTTTTAAGCGCCTGAAGACAGCTCCCTCTCAGAATGTGGGAGACGCCTCAGCATAACAACACCAGCATTGAAAATACTGGTTGTTATGTCTCCCTGCTGTCCTCCTGTTGCCTAAGTCAGATCCTCTGTCCACATGGTGTAGTAAGTCACCCTCCTCCGTGTGCCCAGTGCTGTTGACTGTACTAACTGTGGATGTAAGAGCAGACAGTAGAAAACATTCACCACCCAGGAAAATTTGGATCACTTGCTTAGGCTTACACCGGGCGGGAGTGGGTAGCTTCTAGTAATAAAAAAAAGTTGTATTTGAGGAGCCAAATTGGGCGTGAGACTTCATTCTCTCGCTCACCCAACCGCTGGCATCTGGGTTGCCTTTTCCACCTGCCTGAGCCCCCTTCTCACCGTCAGTGGGCGCAGCACAGCTGCCGGGTAGAGTCCCGTGGAGAAAACCTTGATGACATTAGGGCTGCACATGTGGCGTCCAGTGCTGCCCTCCTGTCACCTGGGCGGCCTTGAGAGCTCCTTGCTTTACATTTTGAGGCTAGTTTTTAATGCTCCAGTGAACCTAGAATTACTGCCTACCGGTAGTCCAACACTCCGAGCTCTGAAGTTGACAGGAACGCATGGGAAGCTCTGGACTGAGGTTGGGGTGGTGCCCACCTCTGCAAGGAGTCTGCATGTTTTCTGACTTCTTGTATGTGTCTTGTGAGTATAGTCTGAGAGGTGGGGTTCAGCTTAGTAATGTAGATGAGTACAGTGACATAACATTGGACACATTTTACTTTATGTGAGAATGCATTGTTCCCAGTTGTTCTCATATTTCTGTTTTCTCTCTTCAGGGAGTCACACCTTCTGGACCCCGCTCTGGAGTATGTGAAGGTAGGAAGCCAAGATCTGACACGCGTTCATGACCGGTGTAGTAGCCTTCCTGTTATTTGCACAGTGCTGCCAGGCAGTGCCACTGTCTGACTTTAGTGTTGAACAAGAGCTAGTGAGACGGAAACAACCAGAGGAAATTTGCCTCCCTTAGGCCTTCGGTAAGGCTTTGGAAGGTCCGGTGCCTCTTATAGGCCTAGCCGTCTTTTCTCCTTGTATGGCCCAGATGGGTTTTAAAACTCACATATTTTTTTCTTAAGAAAGGTATGGCTCACGGGCTGGAAGAATAATGGCACAGTGGTTAAATGAGTACAAGGTTAGCCTGGGCTCCATAGTGAGTTCAAGACCAGCTTTAGGCTACAGAGTGAGACCCTGCCTTAAAAGAGAGGGGGGGTGGTTATGGCTCATATTGAATAAAATCTGGGGTCAGTGCCCCATGATCAAACTCATTTTCGAAGTAAAAAAATGTTCATAGCAAGTGAGATTAATAGTTGATTTTAGGGGGGTGGGGTAGGTACTCGGGGTTGAGCCTAGGGTCTTGGCACTGAGTTATATTCCTAACCTTCTTAAAAATTTTTGTTTCATTTTTGAGACATCAGGTTCTTGCTAAAGTCACTAAATTGCCTATTTGGGGCTTGGATTTGCAATCCTTCCTCAGCCTCCCAGAGTACTGGGATTATAGGCCCATTCCACCATACAGTGTTTTTTTTTTTTTAAATTTTGAATTTTCAGAAGTTTTTAGATTTTGGTAGATGTGAAATTATGGACTTGTGCTTATCTTCAGGGCAGAGTGAAGGCTCTCTGAGATTTTATGAATTGTCTTTTTTCTTCTAAGACATGCCTTTTATTTAATGGCTAATCTGGAACCAAGTAGGGATGTGTTCATTTCTAGTGGGGCTGAGAGTCAGTACTTCTAAATATTCTACTCTTCTAAACAACATTTCCTTCTGAGCAGAAAAAAGATATTATTTTTACTTCTTTCTTCTACCCTCCCTTCATTTTTTGGGTGTATACATTTACTTTATTTTTGAGTAATAAGTAATTGAGTCTGGCACCTCCTACACATGATCTGTCACACTTGGATTTGTGAGAACATACATTATTACTTTTTAGGAGAAATAGTGTCACAAGTCAGGAGGTAGGTTGGCCTCCTGAGCCACATTCTGTCTGTGATTTTAAGGACAGCGCTCTCATTTCAGACCCCGGGGCCTGCCTCTTTGTTGCAAGCTTGTACCTTCCCCGGAGTTCTAGCATTTCCTCCCTCTCAGCCCAGAGAGTAGACAAGAGACGACAGCTCCTGGTTACGGGAGCAAGTGTAATGGCGTTCCTTGTAAGGGGGCTGGATATGCTTTTCCTCTCTTCTACCTGAATAATGTCTGAGCTGTGCTTCCACCTGCCGCAAGTATGTCATTCTAAGCCAGTAGGGCTACTGCACCCATTTCTGGTCAGAGCTTTGTGAGTTGTATGCTCTGTCCTTCCTGGATGAAGCACATGTATGCTTTCGTGCGGAATCTATATTCTGTTTGCATAGACTGATTTCACTTGAGAATGGCAGAAAAAAAGTTCCTAAGATTAAGAGCGTGGAAGTCACAGCAGCCCTGAAAAATCACTTCATGTCATGTTTTATTGATTGGCAGTTTCCCACCACCAGCTGAGTTAAGCTGTGTTCAGGATATATACCCCTGATCTTCACTCCAGTAACTTAGTTTATTTCTTTTACAAAAGTCTGAATCCCTTTTAAGGTAGCTTAGAACTAATTCTAAAGTGAAACATAGAAAATTTGAGAGTGGCCTGCTTTAGTGCAGTAGAGTCCCTTATCTGTGGTTTTACTTATCTGTGGCCCAAAATATAGTAGGTGGAAATTTTCAGAATAAACAGCACATACTTTAGTATCTGGAGATCTTGCACTGTCCTGTCCCATCCCACCTGGAGGGACCTCGTTCTGCTGTCCAGTATACCCATGCTCTGTGAGCTGCCCTCCCCCTTGTCACCTGTGGCCACCTTTATTGTCATATCACTGGGCATGGTACTGTAGTGCTTGGATTCAAGTAGCTCTTATTTTACTTAATAGTGGTCCCAGGGCAGATTAACTCCAGTACTATGTGAAATCACTGCAGGGCATGTAAGAAAAACATTGTACAGTACATATAGGGCCAGGTACTGTCTGTGGCCTCCACTAAGGGTCCTGGAGGGTATAGGTGTTCAGGATCAGAGGGAAGAATGACATTTGTTGCATCCGATTTGTGAATGTCCATCGTGTGAGATATGTGGCTTGACTGGGAAGAGATACTGTGGTTGTCAGTTCTCTGTCTCAGTTCTCCCTGTGGTGAGCTGCTCTTTACAAGGCTGAGTTAGATGTTCTCCAAGTTTCTTTCTTCCTAACCTTGGCTCAGTGTGGTCTCTGCCTTATAAATGATGTGTGTGTGTCACTCCTAAATGCGTCACAGTTTTTTTCTTTGTCCTCAGTTATAAAGGGCTGGCTTGGGAATTTCTCAGGCCAGTGTCAGGCAGTAAAGCTCCAAAAACAAATTCACAAAAGCCTCTGGCCTCAAGAGCCAAAGGGGACCATGAATCAGTGTTCTTGGGCCAGTCCAGGTCCATCGTAGCACTTTTTAGATTGTTGTCCTTAGCATCCTGGCTGAGGGTGCCATGAAGGACTCATAGGTAAGGGCCAGCTGGTGTCTTAGGACTAGAGGAGGGTGAAGTAAGACAAGGGGGGAGGGGTTGAGAGAATTGTGGGGAAAAATGGAATGCCATTTAAAATGGAATGCAGTTTGGCCCTTGACTTCGAGCTGTTTCTTCTCTATAATCCCCTCAGGGCACTTAATGCCTTCTGGTGTGGGAAAAAAAAGTAAAAATTCTGTGTGAAGTATGTTGTGGCATGAAGGTCCATTCTAGAAAGGTCAGAGTCCTTGGCCTCAACAACTAGAGCCAAGATGCTACGTTTTGGGGGGTTCATTGTGACCCCAGAGTGGTGAGCAGTCTTACTGCGCCTGAGTAAGCAGAAGCACCCAGTGTGGCCAAGAGACAGCAGGTCCTAGGTCTCCCCTGTCTTTAGGTGCTGCTCTCCTCCCACTGGGACGCTTTCTAACTGTCTCTGCCTGGATTTCCCAGGTCCACAGGGAAGAGGCAGGTCTAGGACCCGCTTCCTTGGGTCTGAGGGAGACAGGGCACTGAAGCTGACGCTGTAGCTAATGTGCTCGGAACTGCAGTGTTATGGCAAGACAAAGCTGGCGAAAGATTCCAAAATTCAGTTCTGCACAGTTTGTAGTCTGTGTGCTCCTAACATCCCGTAGGGTTTGTATTGCAAGCAGTAATACAGCGTGAAAGGGGACCAGTTTCTAGGTTGCTTAGTTACCTTCATTCTTCGCTGCATGAAAGGGAGGGAACAGCAGGGCTGGGAAGCTCCAGGGCTGCTGGGGGATTCCTTGACTTGGTCCGGCAGGCTTGCCTCGCCCTGGCCTCCCGGCAGCACCTAAACCCTAAAGGCTCAATTTGATGTTTAGATGTGATCGGAAAATAAAACAGCAGCTCCACAGTAGCCCAGAGGTCTGGAATCTCATTCCTCTTTCTTGTTTCTGACTTTAGTTCTGGCTCCTGGAGAGGAGAGTTTTGTTTATCATTTTTCTATTTCTTCCCTATTTTCCTAGCTCTTTTGTCTGTTTAAAAAATTTTTTTCCTCACATAGCTTAAAACATGATCACCTGAATTTAACTGTTTCATATAATCCCAAGTTGTTTTCTGTAATAAAATATAACTGATCCTCGTTTGCTATTTCTGAAGGAAACCATTTTCTCCAGGTTAGGAGCAGACTCCGAATTCCTCCTGTGTCTCTGCATAGTTACTGACTTGGGTAGTGGTGTGTAGCTCTGGAATTTTCCCCTGCGTACCTAGCATTCTTTATCTGAGATAAAGTTAACATTTTTAAAAAAAATATTAAGAGGAAACAGCTTGTAGAGGCAGTGGCCTGGACCTGATTGTGAAGCAAGATTTTATATTTTAGGCTGCTGTATCTACTCCCCCCCGCATTGGGTTTTGCCGTATTTCTATCCGCATTAAAATGTATTTACTGCATCCAGTTTCTAAGACGTGTCAGGTGACTGTTTAGAAAATTTGGTAAGGCAGCTGTGCTAAAATGCCAGTAATTGGTAATGACTCAGTATGTTCCCCTTCCCAGATGGCAGTCCAACAGAGAGTGGTACCTTGGAATTACCTGCCATGCCATCTTCAACTAGGATATCTGGTTGAACATTCTTAGGAGTCTCTATGCCTATGATAGACCTGAGGGGAAGACTTTTTTTTAGCAAGTAGTAAAGAGTTCTTATTTATTCTGTCACTTATGATCATAAAATTATCATATTGATTGGGCAGAGGTTGGCGTTTCATGTTGTATCTCAGAGAGTAAGACCAAGGACATGATGGGTAATAATTCCCCTGTAGTGATGTTGCCATACCTGTGATCTACTTATATTTGCTTTTGCTTTATGATCCTTTTTGTTTCACTTTTATAACCCCTATTAGAATCTTTGGGACTTACTTTTATTTTAATTCTTTAGTTATTCTTTTCCTTTTTTTCTACTGGAGCTAGTTCTTAAAGTTTCAGGAGCTGCCCTCCCCCCTTATGTCTCTTTCTTGTTTATACTTATCTTCCTTTTGTGTTGAAGAGTTATTACTTAAAGCATCTTCATACACAAGGTCTACAGTTACTTTAGGGAAGAGTCTCCTTTTGGGCGGAGTTTTTAAAAAATGCACACACACATATTCATTGCTAGAGGAGAAGGTGATTGGCAATGGCACAACTAAGTGACTTCCCTTCTAGAAGGAATGTTTATTGCAGACTTTTCCATTTTAAAATAAGTTATCCTTACGAAAAGCTGGTGAATCTATTAAAGTAGAAAAAAAAGTTTGGAATGCCTGTGTTTTCAAATTAGCAGTGAGTAGGCCTAGGCAGGCTGTGAACAGCACAATGCTGGTCTGTAGACAAAGGCCTGCTCTCCAGGCGACAGCTTAAGGAAGTGTCAGGACGGAATGCAGTCTTTGTTCCTTTCTAGGTTCCTAGGGAACAAATATCCTCTTTCTTTTCCATTCATCCCTACTGGATTCTTGTTAGATGTACTGTGAACTTTAATAAAATGACTTGCTGTCCCTGAGTTCTCTTTACAGCTTGGGAGAAGAGGATGAACGTGAAAGGGCTGTCCCGAGCTGGGACCAGAGACCTTCCGCTTCTTCCTCCACAGTGTGGCTGAGCCCAGAGAGGCATATAAAGCTGTCTTTTGTGGGGTCGACACTCTAAAATATGCATTTTCCCAGAGAGTCTTCTAAGTCTATAGACATTGGTCCAAGGCTCAGGTCTCAGTGAGGCCATTTCCTGCAGCCTGCTAGGGATGTATTAGGTCACCCAGCAGATTAAAAGAGGAGTAATTATGAGAATTCAGCACTAGAATAAGCGCCCTGGCTGTCAGAGACCTCGTTGGGAATAGGGGCAACGTGACTTCAGCTCTCCCTTTGTGTTCAACATGGCTGCAGCCATGGTCACGGTTAAATAGCTTTCTTTGAGGAAAGTCTTTTCTTCCAGCAGGAAAACAGTCCAGTCTGCTCTGAATTAGCCAGCTAACAAACTCATGAAAGGGACTTAGGAAAACAATAGCACGCTGTACATTCCATGAGATTTTAACAAGTTATATGAACCAAATAATGGCCCAATTGGCTGGCTCTGCAGGTTTTTGCCTGAATGTGCACATCCGCAGAGCCAGCACAGGCCCCTGTGAGACTAGGGATCCAACGCTGCCAGCAGCAAATGTGAAACAGCCCTGGCTCACGTGGAGCCCACACTTGGAGGAACAAGAGTGAGAGAACAACTCCCAGCCAGCCTCACCCACTCTGCCTCCAGAGCATTCTCCGTAGACAATCTTGGGAGGTTTAGTGTTAACCAGTTTTAGAAAATTGCTGAGGCAGTGTGGGAAGACAAAAGAATGGGCAGGCAGTTCCTTACTCAATGGAATCTCACTCTTCAGGTCTATGAAAATGTGTCCTCTTACGAAAAGTAAGATCTTATCATGAGAATATATGTCCAGATAGAAATCTACAGGTGCGTGTTTTTAGTGACATTATTCATCACTGACAAAAACTGGAAACAGCCCAAAGGCCCCTCAGGTGCTGAAAAGATGACAGGATGCACAAACAGTGGTGTACTATTTGGCTAGAAAAAGGAAAAACCAATGATACACACCAAACTATGGATGAATCTCAAATGTTATCATGCTGAGTGGAAGTAGGTAGTGTCAAAAGGCTATAGGCTGTCATTACATTAATATGATCTTCTTGGGAAAAGAAAGCTATGGAAAGCAAAAGAGTCGTTGAAAGGGAATGAAGGAGGAAGTCCTCTGCTAGAGGGAACCTTTGGTATGATAGAATTGTCTTGATTATGGTGGTAAGTTATGCAACTAGTCAACTCCCATAGAATCGTACTGTAAAGGATAATACTGTGGGAAAATTAGGCTCAATAAATCTGACTTTAAAAGGCAACTAAAACCTTACATTTTAGCCCTTTAGTACTGCCATGCCAGTGGGGAATTTTTCAGTCCTGAGATGGGCTGCTGTGGGGAGGCCAGACCTCTGGTCAGATGGAGAGTGTCCTGGTGCACTTGCAGGGGGTTTTCTGTGTCAGCTCATTCAGGAAAAAAAAAAAAAATGAATCTATGCCGTGGACTCCTAACTCTTCAGTCAAGTCAGACCACATAGGAGGGAGGTATTGTCAAGAACCCTGCCTAAGAGAGAGGCGGTGGGAATGGAAAGGTCAGGGGCAGGAGGCCATTAGAGAATTAAGACCCATTTTATTAGGTAAATTGACAGATCCTGGCAGGACTTGAATGGAGCAGGTGGGAAGAGGAAGCCAGGGCAATTCCAGAATTCACACCAGTGTCTGGCATCTTGCCAAAGCCAACTAATGTTTTAGGATAAATTTCCATATGGAAGCCTTCTTACCACGATGTCATTAAATTGGTTCTTGAACATTTGGTTCTTGCTCCTTTTGACCAAGGAGCAAGCGCACTACAGCCCAGGACGAAATATGATCTGCGACCTATTTTTATATAGACAGCAAGCTAAAAATGGATTTTATATTTAAAATTTTTTATCAGAAGACTGGCAAAGTTATACAGAATTCAAATTTGGATCTATACATTTTTATTGCAACACAGCCAAATCAGTCCATGTATGTATTGCCTGTGGCTACCTTTGCACTATAATGGTGGCTTGACTGGTTGTCAACAGAATATTTTTCTTTCCATGCTGATGCTTCTGTGATGGGACCTTACATCACTACTGTACCTTTGTCTTGTCTGATGACAAGCAGTGACTCTTCTCGCTCAGTCGCAGAGACAATGCTATTGCAACACTGTGCAGGCTTTGGGTGCATCTTAGCATCTTACAAGGTACACCTGTTGGCCCTAGTGGCATTTCTATGCTGATCTGGTCAGGTTTGGCTTCTTTAGCTGTGCAGCAAAAATAGGTGTGTGAGAACAGTGTGGGTATTGGAACCCTGACTGCTCGTGCCTGGTACTTAGCCTAGGTAACTCCTCAAGCCAAACGTAGCCCTGCCAATACTCCAGCTGCCAGTACAGCTTGAGTTTTCTTGTGTCCCAAGTCAGAGAAAAGTAAATTCTTCCTGACCCTTCTGAACCTAATGGTTTAAGAGAAGGTCAAACTCCGGAGCTTCCCCTGAATTTGTATTCTGTGCTTCAGCCTCTAACCTTGAAGCTGTGGAATCGCTTTCCCTCACTTAGGACAATTCTTCCAGGTGAAGATGTTAGAAAACTAACAGACAAGTAAGAATTGAAGCTGGGGCTTCTGACTGGACTGAGCTCCACAGTTGGACTTGAAATCCATTCCAGCCTGTCTTCTGCCGACCCTTCACCTCCACCCTGCTTAGTCTCTGTGCTTCAGCGTCCTAGCTTTCCTTATTGCCCTGCCTCTTTGCTTTGCCCTTGGTGTGGAAAGTTCTTCAGAGATAGAATAGCTGAATGGTGAAGTGGTTACTAGAATGCAAAGTCTGAGGGCAAAGACCTTTTCTTGCCTTCTTAATAAATATTTAGTCACTGTGTGACTGTATAAAACCAATACAAAGGGCATTCAAGTTGAGGGAAGTGGAAATAAACTTATTCAAAGCAGATAACACTGTCATCTCTCAGCATTCTCAACAAACTCTTCATTATTTTTATCCCAAGACAGCTAGGAGGTCTCTACACCTAACCTCAGTCTGCCTTCTCCTGTCCGCTTGGTCCTTGGTGTAAAAAGCATGGCTCCTTGTCCCCTTCGGTACTGACATATTTAGGCAGACATGCACATTGTTTTAGAAATGTTGTAGTTCTGGCAACTCTGTGACTCAGATCTACTCACTTAGGAGATCTTGTTTTTAATCATAGGAACCCACTAACTCTTCACTCAAATGCAACACCCATATTTTTGGTGTTGGAATTGTTTGCTGTTAAACTCTGCCCTCTAGTGGTTATCAATGTCTCAGTAGTGCATTTGACTACAATTGACTTTCTACATATTCTGAAAGCTTTGAGTATTGAATGTAACAATATGCCATAATGTGTTTCAACTTCATGAAGAAGAGATGTGTTTAAAATATAACTTAAAATATTTTCTTCATATAAGGCAGATTACAATCATCATGGCATTTTTCTGTTAGCATTGTCTAATGTTTTAGAATGAAGAACTCTTAAAATGCTGTGATGCAATATGTAGATTTGGGGGCTAGCATTTAGCCTGAAGTTGTACATGTAGTCACGAAGAAGTCTCCTTGAAAGAACTTATATTTCAATTGTGATTTGAAAGCTGAAAAAAAATTCTGACAGCTTGTAAGGAAGAAAGCAATTTTAGATGAGGCAGAAAACAGATGTCAACACAGGATTAAGGAGGATGACTCTACCTGTGGGACAGTGTGTGAAGGGTGGGCAGGAGGAGAGAGAGGGTAGCAGGAGTCTTAGGGAAGCCGTAGCTACTCTCGTACACTTGGAATACAAAGTGAAGAAGTTTCAAATATTTCTGGGAAATTCCAAGAAGATGAGCAGTTTGTTATGAGAACAAAAAAGATAGAATTTGAGGAAAATTTTACTTATTGTCAAAATAATGTATAACTACATCTTGCTGTGCAGTGCGCTTCTTTCATTGGATACCATATCATGTTAAATATATAGGTTTTACTCCTTTATTTTTGAATGGTACAGGGTGAGCATTCCTACTTCAAAAATCTGAAATCCAGCATGTTTCAAAACCTGAAACTTTCTGAGTAGCAACTTGATGCCATAAATAGAAAATTCCATGCCATGAAACTTTTGTTACATGCACAAAATTATTAAAATGTTATATAAATTTACCTTTGAGTTAATGAGTAAGGTACATATGAAACAGCTGAATGTTGTATTTAGACTTTGGTCCCATCTGAAGGATACCATATTATGTATATGCAGGTATTCCAAAAATTAAAAAAATTAAATCCAAAACAATCATTTGAGATAAGGGATACTCAATCTGTATTTTATTGTATGAAATTCAGTTATATTCGACTAATTGCTTGTGAACATTTGGTTTTTTCTAGTGCTCTCCTGTTTCGTGGTTAGCACTTACTAATATTCAGTGAGTAGCTACTGTATGTGGGTTTCTGTTCTAGGGACAGGAGATACAACACTGACTGAATCAGTGTCCTTGTGGTTGTTCTGAGGGTGACAGAGGGACAAGACAGGAAGAGATTACCAGGTCATCATGTTAAGTTGTACCAAGTGCTAAGCAGAAAAGGGTCATCAAGGAAAGGAATCGAGTAGATACTAGGGCACAGAAACATTAAATTTTAGATAAAGTGGCCAAGGAAGGCCTCAGCAAGAATATGGCTCTTAAATGAAGGGACAAGTCAACCTCCAATATCTGTGGTGCCGAAGAGGAAGTAGCAGGAGCGAAGGTATGAAGCCAGAGCCCCTCGCTTTCTTAGAGGAATGAGGAAGCCAGAGAGTCTGGAAGGAGCAAACTCCAGCTGCTGTTGGGGTGGTCGAAGCTGTGATAAGAGAGTAATGAAGGGGACGAGGCGGGTTACTAGGCCTGTGTGTCAGAGTGAGCCCTTTAATATCTATACAGTGAGATGAGAAACTGTCCCGAGTTCACTTTGGCTTGTGTTGGTAGAAGTCTGCAAGGGGCAAGGGCAGGAACGGGACCAGTTGGGAGGCCACTGTGTTTGTGCCAGTGAGAGATGATGGCAGTTTGTACCAGTGGAAGCAAGGAAGGGAGTGAAGAAGGGAGATTGGACATACGGTAAGAAGGCAGAGCCAGCAAGATTTCCTGATTGAATGGACAGGAAGTGAGAGACGGGAAGGACCACACATGTGACCAGAAGGCGGTCGTGCTGTCTGCGGAGGGATCGCAGAGGTGCCTTCGTGAAAGAATTCTCATTGTAATAAAAACTTCGAGGTAGAGCATTTAAGTGTTCAAAATAATTTTCCTTGCAACTAAAAGGGTCTTTCTTATTTTCCATATTTTTCTAAGTTTATAAATTTTCTTTTAACAATGATTTTTATGATAGAGTTACTTATAAAAAAACACTCCAATTTTTATATCTTGGTTTACTTTGTTATACAAAGTATAATAATACTGAAGTATAATACTGAAAATCTGTGACTCAATCAAAATGATCTCAAAGAGCCTGAATGTGTGAGAGAAGGATTTTTAAACTCCTGGATTTCAGGGTCCTGATATATTCTTTAAATTTTGAGGATCCTAAAAAACTTTTGTTATAAATTGTGACTATTGATACTCAACATGTTAGAAATTTAAGTGGAGAAATTTAAAAATATTTCTTTAGTTCACTTTTACTTAGTGAACATTTTATGTTTATTTTATTCACTTAAAAGTAACAAACCCATTAACATAACTACATGTAAAAAGCATATTTTTATAAGCTGAGTGGTTAGAATGGCATTTTTGAGATGTTTGCGAATCTCTTTTGTATCTGGACTAACAGAACACAGCTTGATTCTCCTGTCTGCTTAGCATTCTGTTTGTTGTGTTATGTTGTTGGGCTAACTGGGAAGAAAACCTGGATCCATGTATATATATAGGTATATTTATATGCACATATTTGCACATATGTATGTGTGTAGTTCAAAAAGGGAGGAGTGTTTTAATAGCCTTTTCAAATAATTGTAATGTGTGGTGTGAGGCTCGAACAGAACATGCTGTAGTTCTTCAAAGTCAGTTGTATTGTAGAATCTGAAGCCACATCAGTGAACATTTTTTAACTTGGTCTGTTCCTTTAAAATGCATTGGGCTGTCTTACACTTTGCATGGATCACTTATGCATGTGTACTTTTGTACCACTGTTCATTTATCATTTGAAAAATACTGGTTTAATGAGTTATTTACATCTTTGAAGTGTTAACATATTTCACTGTATAATATCAAAAACAGATGTATTAATATCACTCCTGATCTCAGCAGAAAAGTCATTAAAGTATTGGAAAGCTGTCACATTTTTCACAGTCAATTCAAGTTTCCCAACATTCCAATTTCCTCTTGAAAAATTCAGATTTTATCACTGGCAACAAATGCTGTCAGTTGTTTTCCTTGAAGTTACAGGCCCACTCTGTTCTTTTTTTCAGAAAATGGCTGCCAAATGAATACCCAAGTGTAAAGAACCATAATTTGCCAGACATTCTTTGAAGTAAAAATGGTGTTTGGGGAGGCAGCAGCCAGTTTAGCTCATGGTAGTGTTGCGTGATTGCTTTTCCTCAGCAGCCGCTGTCCCCAGGTGTGCGGCTTGTTCCTCCTCACACAGAGTATCGAAGAGCATGTGCTCAGCACCGCCCATGGAGTGCTTCCTCCAGAGCCATGTGGGTAGAGCTGCTGCTGTTTCTTACCTACGGACCCATGGTGGTTAGGGCGCATGTCTGTCTGTCTTGGCATTTGGACTATAGTGCAGATGTCAACCTAGAATAACTGGCAAAAAGAAAAAAGTATTATAATGAAAGTAAGTTGGAACCTTGGCCTCCCTGAAAGACTCCCCTCCTCACCCCCAATACCCAGGGGCCTTTGGGTCTTCTGCTGCATAATTAAGAGCCTGAAACCTGCAGGAATACTTAAAACCCAAGGAACTCCCGCTGTTCAAATCCATATTTCTTGTTCTTCCTAAGTAGTTATTTCATTCTAGCTTATCCAACAGTTGAATTCCTGTTACAGACCCTGGTCATTGATGTAGAAGAAGATATTAACATTTCATTTGAAATATAAGGAAAAAATGAGAATCTATTCTAGAAGTAAGAGCCCTCAGTTGTGGGCCTGTTCCTTGCAATGGAGTGGACAGTGAAACATCACTAAATACTAGTGCTATTTAACGTGAGGTGTTGCACATACTACTCTATAACAAGCTGGGCCAGAAGCAGTTGCTGTTCTGCTCTGATTGCTTTATAATAAAACTGTGAAACCCGGAAGCTTGGTGGGGCCAAAGCCTGGTTAGTGGCAGCGATGCACTGCTTGGATGGGGAAGTGCAGTCAGGGGATAAATTCGTTTAAGGGATAAATTTACCAAGGGCAGGCTGAAAACGAGCTTTCTCCCGATTCTTAAGCTTTTATTAATTGCCACAGCACTTGCTGCTCTGCGCTCCCAGTGTGGATCAGCTGGCCAAGCGCCATCCCATTCTTTATGTGAATGGAGATAAGGAATATGTCAGACCCTGGGAATGAGAACATGCTGTTTGGCCCTTCCAGGCAATTTCCTTTTGGTCTCAGCTCTCTCCAGATGGCATCTAATTGTTTCTTGAATGACCTCAGTGTCCAGGCTGCACGAACCTGGTCTGAGAGGCCATTTCACATATTTATTAGCCTGTGGACGAGAACTTACTCTATAAAGCCCTTATTCAGGCTCTCAAAAGAGCTTTCTGTGCCGAAGAAATGAAGAAGCTGGTGGACTGCTTCCTGTGGCTGCCAGTCTTCAGTTGGACGCTTGCTTTTCCCAGGCCTGTGTGGGTTTTAGGAAGGGTCTGGCCTTTCTGTTCAGACTCTTCCTCTGACTCCTCATGGTCTGTACTCGAAGGGGGCTAAGCAGAACGTGCCCAGTCCTCTTACCTCCTAGGGTCAGGATTACTGGAGTAGAGCACCAGTTGTGTCAGTTGGGAATTCCTACATTCTAGGAACCTCTTCCAGCTTGGGATCCCAAATTGTTCACAGCTTAAGGAAGGAGTGGGCTCTCTTCCCCTTGGACCATGAGATTTAAGGCTATTGTCCTAGAGGGAAGGAAGGAAGATGACTGGGTGAAATGGGTACTGGGTTTAATCCAACTAGGGGATGGCAGGCCGGTACAGCTGTGGGGAGTGTAACCTCAAGGGTGGTGCCTCATTTCCATGTGGAGGTTCTGTGTATGTATGTGTGTGTCTGTGTCACTGGGGATTGAATCTGGAGACTTTACAATGAGCTAAATGTCCAGGTCATTTTTTTTTTTTCATTTTGAGATAATTCCATTTTTTTAACTTCCTCACTTGCCCAGGCTGGGGTCAAACTTGTGATTCTCCTGCCTCAGCCTCCCAAAGTACAGGGAATATTGACATGTGTCACCTTGCCCAACTTCCCATGTGGTTCTTTATTATTCAAGGCAACATCTGCTTTCATACGCAAGAACCGTGTCCAAGCTAAGGCTCATGGCGCTTGGCTGTGATTCTAGAATTCTGCAGGCAGAGAGGAGGAAGGTCTCAAGTTTGAAATCAGCCTAGGCAACTGAGCAATTCATCAAAACTGTCTCAAAATTTAAACAAACAAACAAAAAATAGGCAGAAGTATCTCAGTGCAAAGGCCCTCGATTCAGTCCCCAATATCACACATAAAAGAAAAAAACCTAGAAACATGTATGCACACCTGTCGTGCATCTCGTTTGCACAGGTATTCGTGGGCCCCAGATTGAGGCCCAGTCTCCATTTCCACAGACTTCCCAGGTCCCTGTTACATTGGGCAATTGCGCCAGGCGTTGTGACGCTCACTGTGAGTGTGACTTGATTACCAAGGCACATGGGTGAGGATACCAGTCATTTAATGAGTGCTTAGTTGCTAGACGCTGAGAGAGGAAGGGAACTAGGGTCCTTCAACGGGTAAATGGAGCAGTAGTAAAGGGAAAAGGAAACCACCACAGGGACACACCGACTGAGAGCCGCGCCGCTTTAGCTTCGTCCAGATCACTGTACCTAAGACTGTCTAAGGAGAAAATGCAGGGCGTATGTGAAGACAGTTTCGATGTGATGTAAATTCCCTGTTCTTTGTGTTGTGCTTCCAGGAGAGCCGGTCCGGTAATGTTCACCTGGCCTCGGTAAGGGACTGTTCCAGCCAGTCTTCTTAGTAAGGCTCCGTAGTTTTTCAGCTAAGAGAGTAAGTAGCCTTTTAGAAACATCCTCCAGGAGCCTAGAATTTACACAGTTGCCTGGTTAGAAGCTTCCGCCAGCTTGGGGGTGGTGCTGGGTGTGGGAACGAAGCTCACACCTACACTCAGTGGCAAAGGACATTCCAGATCCATGAATCCCTCTTCCTTTTCCTAAAGGCATATTCGTGCTTCTTTATACTGGAAACCCAGGACAGTTCAGTTCTTTCATGAAGGTCCATTGAGTAGGCTGGGAAACACCATGAATTTCCACCTTTGCTGACGCACAGCTCTATTAATGAGCATGTGAGGTACGTGTTTTAACGTAACATTGGTTCATGTTGGTTTCTTTAGAATTTCTCAGATAAGAGATTACATACAGATAAACTCCAGTACAGTGTGTTACATCTTGATCTCAAATTTTAGTCTTAATCTCATAAGCAGAGCCTGTAAACTGGAACTGATGAGGTGAGCTAAGACACACCCCCCCCCCTCGCTCCCCCCCATACCCCCCCCTCCCCCTGCGCACGCACACACACATATACACAGCAAGGGTGAGGTAGCCTGGATCAGTGACTCCTGGAATGGAAAACTTCTTTAGGACTCAGTCCCTTGCATCTCCCTCTTTTAGTACATTGGCTGATTCTCTCGGGTCAGCTTCTCTGCACAGCAGTACAGAGGCTGGTCTAGAACAATAGTATTAAATCTCATGGTCCAAGGCGAAGAAAGCCCACTCCTTTCATCTAGTTTGAAAATCTCAGGAGAGGAGCCCTGTCCATCAGTTCTAGTTTGAAAAATCTCAGAAAAAGATTTCTTACTGGACTCAAGCACATCACATGTTCACTCAGACCATTCAGTAGTAGTCTTATTGGCTCACAAGTTCATTACAAGGATAAATACAAATACTGGTTTTGCAAAAATTGTTTATTATTTTATCTTTCCAAGTCCAGTGCCTTGCTATCTCTAGTTCATCTCTCCCCTGGTTTATTTAGGTGCTAGATTCCCATTGCTTCACAATTTAATTGTAGGACAGACCACTATTACAAAGAAGCTATGGGTGGGGACTTAAAAGGGTATGGATTTCCCTATTATCTGTATAGTCCAGCCTTGGAAAGATCCCCACGTCCTTTATCACAAGAGGCCCCACCCTGAGGCCTAGCATTCCAGACAGTTGTCCAGGTCAGTTCCTTCTGCTAACCCTCCTGTCTCTCTCTTCATCATCCAGACCTCCCACCCGCTGGGGAAGGTACTCAGTCAGGGCGAGGGGTTGTATTAGCCTTTGAATCACTTTGGAAAGGAATCCATTTTCTTCATCTTAGGTACCAAAAGAAGCAAGTCTTGATTTTTTAGCTATCACTTCCACTTGGCAGCCGTCAAGGAAGTGAAGGATCTGGCTGGTGGTCAACCCAGACCTTCTGTGCACGAAACTCCTCTCCCCTTAGGGCTGGGCTTTCTCTGTATAGAAATGGGCACAGATCATGTCTCCATGTCTCCAAGAGTGGCTCCTTAGCCTCCACTGAGCACCTGTGCTCTGAGGTTTGGTTGCCTGTGGGTCTCAGATTCTGACGTCAGCATCCATCTGTGCATGTCCTGCCCTTCCCTGTGAGTCGAGAGCTGTCTGGAAACTCTGGGGATATTCCAGATGAGCCGTGCTGTTTGTATTGCCAAGGATATCTGTCACTTGGTCAGAGCAGGTCTGCTTTTTGGATTTGCACAAGATAAGGCACTCCTGGCAACCAGGTGTGAGGTGTGTTCCCATTATCACAGCTGACTCATTGTTGTTTTACTTATTAACTCTGAGAACTGTTTGGCACATGTGAAATGGAGTTGGTAATACTCATCCTCTAGTATGAATGTTAAATGGAGTACTATGGTAAAATTCCCTGCAGAAATCTGTGACTGCTGCAGTTGGCAAGGTGTCCGTCCCCGTATCTGTGGTTGTGACGGGGTAGCTAAGCATCAAACTTGTAGAGCATATTCTGTACTTACTATTATGTGCAAACAAGCCCATTCGCCAGCAGAGCAAAGGAATTCCCCTCCCACTTGCAAGTGGACTACTTCACCACTGTGAGGAACTATGACATTCCTTGTCTCGAAGCCGTTTCCTCCTTTACCAGTCACAGTGCTGCCAAGTCCACTGGGTCTGAAGTAACCAGCGGGAAGCTTTATATGCTCTCAGTCGTCTCTGTGGCCACATGGTGTCTTCCTCACTTTGCTGCTGCTGGCCACTGAAAGTCTCTCTGATCCAGTGGGAGTTCGAGGTCATTAAGTTGCTTGAGAGAATTGAGTAGAAGTTGTGATAACCCCTTCAATGAGCAAATATTCATATAACATTTGTACAGCATTTCTCATGGCTCGTGGAAGCCCCGTTTCACCCTCAAGTTGTGAACATGTAGTCTGAACTGACTTCATAGCTTGGCAAAATACAGAACTCACCAGTGTGTCATTCAGGTGACAATACCCATGATCAGTTTATGACTCTGAAAAGTTGTTTTCGTGCTGGAATATTTGGGTGGTTGAATTCCCTTGACAGCAGAGAAGGGATTAATGAAAGTTCATTTTCTGCTGGCATATTTAGTTCAGATGTTTGGAATTTACTTGATGATGGAGGAGGGATCGATGTGATTATTTTCTGTCAAGGATGGGTTGGGTGGGGTCAACCCTGACTCGTCCCCCTTGTGCTGATCCTCCACCCCAGCTTCCCAGCCTTCCCCGTGCTCCTTGCCAGCTGGTTGCCATATCAGATATTTTGCAGTCTTACTGTAGGTGGGATGAGCTGGGGAAAATATACCGTATAACTCTGGAAGATTCCTACTATCAGAGGCTTGAGATGCAAAGGTGTAGGCCCTAGATGGGGCTGGGGGCACAGTCTAGAGAAGGCACCTGGGCAGAGGGGTCTCAGCATCCATGAAACTGCATGGTTCTGGTTCTAGTTCTAGACATGGTCGGTATCAGACAGCTCAGTAATAAGGTCTGGTGAAGAATGGAGTCAGGCGTTTGGGGAATGGTTCTCTGGGAACTATGAATACAAGATCTGTCCCAGCACGAGAGCCCCCTAGCCTGGAGGACTAGATAAGGAGTTAGAGAAGGAACCTCAGCGGGACGTAGGCTAATGTCCACGTCTGCATCCACCTTAGTGCAGGGGCAGTGGGAAAGAGGGGTGGTACCCCGACTCCACAGAGGGCACGCCCTCGGGTCCCAGTCAGGAGGGCTTAAATGGGGTGGGATGGGGTGAGAGGCAGTTGGGTCTGAGCCAGGGAGTCCCCCAGGCAGGCTTCGGGGCGGGTGCTGGGGATAGGTGCGCTGCCAGTTTGCCTGAATGCCTCCTAGAATGAAGAAGACTGCAGCAGACCATCTGAGACATTGAGCAAGTGTGATGAAAATCACGTGTGATTTTAACAGGCAGTTTGTAAATGTAAGGACTAAAATGTATTTTAAGCTACAAACTGAAACGTTTTCATTAATCCCTGGTTTTTAAGATTCAGGATATTCTTAAACACCAGCTAGAGCCACTAGTTAAAACTGGGGGTGGTTGTCATTTCTTACAGAGACAGGGCTCCTATAGCCCAGCAGGAGCAGTGGTAAAGAAGAGGTTATTGTCTGCTCCTTCCTAGGGGAAGGCAAGCTCACGTTTGCTGAGTGCTGTTCTATGTATGGTGCCAGGTTCTGTATGTATTATCTCTCTTGATACCCATAAAAACCTAAGTTTGGGGAGCCCCCTGAGGCTCGAAGAGGCTAAAGAATTTCCTGAGCTCACCCAGCTAGTTAGTGGTACAGTGAATACCTGAACCCTGTTTCTCACGCTCCTGTCTTACCCCTAGGCGGTCCAGAACCCCTTTATAGATACGCAGAGATCTGTCTCACAGCTCAGGTTTTTTTGGAAGATGCCATTTTGTGGAAGTGCTTATGGCGAGTAGCAGTGGAGAGGGAAGGGGCCGCAGCTGCTCCTGGCTGGTGCCTCTCCTGAGGGCCTCGCAGGTGCTTCTCACCCGTCTGCAGCGCTCTGCACAGGAGGCGCCTCTGCGGAGCTTTGTGATCATTGCCTGTCAGCTGCTTATATAGCTCATATAGCTCACACCTAACCAAAAGTGGGAGGGCGGGAAAGAAGAAAGTGTACAGCAGAGAAGACCTAGGAGCTGCCGTGACAGACATGTAAATGATTGCTCTGGGTGCAGTGCCTGCATAATGAGTGTGGAGTGGAAGGAAGCTTGGGACATAGGTGGGGAACTGTCTCGGATGGGTTAGACTTCCAGGAGTGCACATGGGCTCGGGATGGAGAAATCTCCAGAAATCTCCTTAAAGCACCAGGAATCTGTGCCCTCAGCTCTGGAAGGATGGTCTGTAGCATGCTGCTCAGAGGGCAAGACTGTTATTACAGATTGAATCTGCTGCTTGAGAAGATGGAATTACGTCTTAAGCATGTTCTTTTTTTCTTGCCTTAATGCCGAAATCCAGAAAATTGAGCTTGTTTAATAATAGGATTTCTGGGCCATAGCAGGAAGTAGGCAGTAGTGACGGAGGTTGTGTGTGGGATGACAGTGTGAGAAACCAAGACAGGCACTAGTTCTGCTTCACATTGTCTGTACAGTTTTAATGGCTAGTTAGAGAAACAGAAATGGGTGGGGGGAGAGAGGAAGGACGTGAAGCCCAGCAAAGCAAAGCTGCTCCTGCAACGTGCTTAGCGTCTTTGTTTGCGTACTAGGCAGATCGATACTGCTTCCGGACAGAGACCATTTAACAGCCCTGTTTTATCCCCTTGAGGAATGGGGGAAACTGTCAGACTGAACTCTGTACAGCAAGCACTCCAAAATGCACTCCCTGAGCCCACCAGGCCAAGCAAACGCCCTGTCTGCAGCCAGTCCCAAGGAGGCCCGGGAGATTGCCGGCATTGCCTGTCCACCTCCCACGAGGTCCATTTTGCGTTCCCCCTTGGACTAAGAAATAAGTTGTATTTGTATATAGGAAAATGTGTTGGACTATCTTTGACAGCGTCAGCTGCCCCATCTCTGGCTAGAAAGGGAGATGGTCTCTTCCCCTAACGTGCTTTCCTTTCTTCTCAGTGACGTCCTTGTACAGTTCTCTCAGGCCCTGTGGCTCTTTATGTGAGGGTGTGTCTGGGCGGCACACAGAAGCTCGTGCTTATGGGTGTCCTTTGACCTATGAAGGGGTGACATCTTTTTAAATCTATCATAAATTAAAAATATCAGGGCTGGGGCATAGTTCAGTGATAGAACACTTCCTTATCATGCAAGAAGCCCTGGGTTCAGTCCTCTGCAAGCATAGTAATAGTAATAATAACTAATAATCACATAAATATCTTACATTGAAAATGCATTTAGTATAGCTACTGAAAATCATAGCTTTGCTTAGTCTGCTTTCAATGTGCTTAGAATGCACGCAGTAGCCCATTGTTGGGCAAAATCAGCTAACATAAACATTTCGTGTAATGAAGCACTAAATGTCTCACACAGTTTACTGAGGCGTCCTGAAATCGGAATGGTTGTCTGGGTGCACTTTTGGGTAATCACGAAGTTGGGTGCTGTCTCCGTGTGTTCTGAAGCAGGGTGACCTGGGTTCTGGGCCTGGGCAAGCCTTGGCAAGCAGATTGTTGATGTGCTTGCCTTTCTCAGCCCAGGGCTTTCCAGCCCTCACCACACAGCTCTTCTGGGAGCTGTGCCTGCAGGGGCATTTGTGGTGTGGCACCGTGCGGCTGCCAGGCAGTAAGGCCACGTTACCTTGCCCTTCTTCCTGGGGCACCACGAGAAGCAGAGCTAGTTTCCTTGGCCTAAGCCCCCAGCTCGTTGAAGATGTGTTTGTTCACGAAGAGCTAGCTAGATTGCTTCAGTTTAGTGGAAACAAAAAGCTGGAAAGGAGAGAGAGGAGTAGAATCTCAATTGTGTGTGTGTGTGGGGGGGCACCTCAGTGTTGAAAGCGTGTCTGAGGTGTCTCAGTGTGAGAGTGGAAGTGTGTGTTGAGAGAGCGCAATCTCAGCCTTGCCACGAGAGGCTGAGCTGCTTGGATCGCCATGGCTGATGTCCGTCCTGCTGACAGTGGGTCCCCCCTCCAGCTCACTGGCTGGGCAGTGAGTGGCCCTCTCCTCAGGGAGGCTGGTCCGTGACTAAGCGTGCCTTTGTTTCAGGCTTGTTGTCCTGATTCCCAAGTGGCTTTGGAATGCAGGTAGCATTGTTTTTGCAGTCACTGTGACGGGGAAAAGTAGAGAGCTGCTGTGCCCTCTCAGAGAGTCTGCCACACTGGGAGCCCAACCTAGTTGGGGGCTGGGACACTTTGGAAAAGATTCAGCACACACTCTCTCATCCTCCTGAGCCCAGGGCTGCCGCCAGCAGGAAGCATGTGTCTGTTGAATGTGGTGGCTGGCAGCTCCTGTTTCCATGGTTACTGAATAAGGCAGGTTAGGGCTACCCCAGGAACAACTCCTGGCACTGAGAACGACAGTGCTTGGGCAGGAACCTTCCTTTGGCCTGCGTAACACTCTTCCTAGATAGTGTGGAGTGGGTGTGGGGGGAGTGGCGGTTCATGCTTCACCTAAGGCTATAGGAATGTCTTTCAAGGGTACACCTGGCTGCTCAGCCCAGCTTTACCACCTATAAATGTTTCACTGAGCGCAGAGAAGCAAGCGTTTCAGGTGGCCATAGGAGGGCACTAGAGAGCGCCCAAGGACCCTTCCCAGAGCTCTGCATTCCCCCCCCCCCCCGCCCCCTTCCCTACTGTTGCCTGTCCCTGGGATTCCATCACAGACACCCTCACCCGTCCTGAGAAAGACATAGAAAACCTTAAGTCCACATGGGCTCTAAGTCTCACGTCCCAGATTCATGGAGAGTAATTCACTGCCTCAGGTCGTAGCATTTTCATGCAGCTGTATGAATAACAAGCTTAATTATAAAATCTATCCATATTTTCTTGGAATCCATTACCTGGTTCTGAAATAGAAGACTGGAGTCCCTGGTCCTTTGTTCTCTGCAGAGCGACACACCAGTCTGGTCCGCTGTTTCTGTGTAAGTAGGATAGGATAATCATTGTAGAGAGAATGTGGGGGAATTGGCCAGCATGAAGAAGAGACACTGAAAAGCGTAACAAGTCAGGGAAGGGCACTTGGGGAATTCATACAATTATCATCTTGAGTTGCAATAACAACAGTTATTTTTGTCTCTCTCCTTGGCCGTTTTAGAAAAATATTAAGACCTTTGAATCCTGCTTCAGAAATTAATTTTGGTGCAGAATGAAAAATAAGACGCGCTTAGGAAATAAGATTAACCCTTTTTTAGTTCAGGAAATAAATTCTTTGAGCATTTGGAAACATTTCTTAGGGTAAGGGGAAAGCCTCAGGTAACCAGAACTGTGATTCTGTGGTGACCTGAGGGTCTTGTTTTGCTTTCACCCTGGCTGTGGAGCTCTTGACTCCATAATTCCATGTAATTTACATGTCTGAGTTATTTGCATATTTACTTTCAAGAAAACATTTTCTAAAATGAGGTGGGTATCCAGAATTCAAGGGCTCTAGCAGACTAATTTCACTAAATTTCTGTTCAGGATTTAAGAAGCTGCTCAATTCCCTTTTCCTGAACTGAATGGTGCTTTTCCAGCCCTTTCAGGAGGCTCACAAATTACCGCAAGAGGAACTAGCAGGTGAGGGCTGGGTCCTTTCCCTGGTGGCTCTTAGACCAAGCGATGATTCATCCCTGTTGTGGGGACTTTCCCTTAGAGCCTCATCTGATAGAAATGAAGGCAAACAGAAAATGCTTCCTCACAGGTGCAGTGTGTGGACATGGGAGGACAGTATGACCCACCATCTGGACAGCCTTCAAGGGCTTGTCCAGCTCAGAGACCTCTTTCGTATTCCCACCTCTGATGATTGCTTCAGGTTCTCAGGTGAACCTTGCAGGCCCAGGAGTTCAGGGGCAGCAGCTGCAACCTCTGAAGGAGAAAGTGGAGGGAGGCAGCCAGCAGAAAGAGCACAGGGCAGTCAGCACCCTGGTTGCTCCTCTGGCCACAGACCCTTTGGAGCTCAGACTCACAGGGAGCACCTGCGGGGCTCAGCCTCCTCTCCGACCTGGGGTGTGAGGTCTGTGCCTCTCTGTTCCCTAGTTCAGCCACAGGAGCTGCTCGTCAAGCACTGGACAAACAGTTCTTTGTCTTCCCAAGCAGACTTGACCTATTCCAAAGGCTGAGTCCTCCTGAGGATTCGACCCTAAGCCTGCTGGGTATTTCTCATGCCTCTCTCGTTTCTCATCCGGTGTTACTCCTTTCTGAACTGAAGAGCTTCGATTGCTTCTCATTACAGGTTTCTGTCTGTGTGAAGTTTTAGAGAGTTTCAAGACGCAGTCCGTTTTTTTGAGTGGCCAAAGCCACAGCAAGTTAATGCTTGGAATGATAGGAGAGGAAGATCTACAGGCTGAAACCTGGGTTTGATTTAAAAACAAAACAAGACAAAAAAAAAAAAAAAAAAAAAAACCCAGCCCAAGAGTTGAGCATCCATTGTAACCGGGATGAAAGAGGAAAAACAATTGCTTTACCCTAATGGTGACCAGAGGCTCCTAGTTGGGGTTAAGGCCTCTGTCTACAAGGGAGTCTGGATGGTTTCACTTGGCTACTTTGGACACAAGGTTTGTGGGCTGGATTTCGATTAGACCGGGTAGGCACTTAGAGTGAAGCTGAGTAATTAAAGTGAAGCACTTAACAGGACAGAGGGGAGGAGGGGGGAGTGCATAGTCCCCATCCTCCCAGCAGGCTGTGTGGCCACGTGGGGAGGACACAGGGTGCTCAGGATGTTTGCTGACAGACTTGCTAATTAAACACCAAAAGGCAATATTGCTTTGCCAATAGTGGTGGCTGTGCCAGTTATCAGCCGCAAACTGACTGCCAGGAGCATCCTAATTAAAAACAAGCAGCTCTGGAGGTCAGCATGGGGATGGGGATCATGCCTGGCTTTGTTAGGACTTCTAGGATTGTTCCCAGGGAAAATCACACACTGCTTTTTCTCAAAGGAGCCCCTGTCTGGTAACAGGGGTATGTGATGTGTACAAGTTTCCCTGCTTCTTTAGACCTCCTAGGTGCCGGGGTAACAAGCAAATAGACAAAGCCCCAGAAAAGTCGATTGCTTGTTGTGGTTCAGCCCGATCAGGGACTGCTGCCTCGGGGGAAGGGGTAGTGATTTCTGCCAGGCCTCTCAATTAGGGGACAGCTAAAGCCCAAGGCCTCTTCTGAGAGGGGTTAGAATTTCATCAGAAAGCGAGTCCGGTCACATGAGAATTTCTGGCACTGTGTGCATGGCAGGCTGGACACCAGCCTGCTGCGATTGAGCGAGTGGATCATATTGGCTTCAGCAGACGGAAAAGTCCGGGCTGGCCTGGGAGAAGGAGCCAATTCACTCTCGGTCCTCTGGTTGTGGGTAGGAGCAGCACAGCTTCTGCGGTGGCACTGGGTTCTACATCCAGCGGCCCCTTTCTTCTAACTTAAGGAAGGCAAGTGGCACCCGGGACTGAAAACTGAAAGATGCCTAAGGAATGCAATGCTCTCCATGCCTTCTCCGCAGTTCTGTGCTGCTTTTATCACCGCAGGTCTTTCATTGGAATCAAGGTAGGTGTGGTCTGGAGATTAGCAGAGCCGTAATTCTTTTTAAAACCCCGAAAGCCTTAGTTTTCTAAAGGGCAGTAGGAAAAGTTTGCAGCTTGCTGGCTGTAGAAACACAGGTGCTTCTGTTACTAATGGATCTTCACAATCCCCAGAGGGGTAAGCGTCCCGGAGATACAGGACCCAACAGCACAGACGGAGCTCCTTGTCTGTGTTTGGGGTTGAAAGTCTGTTGTCTGGGACACTTCAGTCTCCTTGGGCTGAAATTTTATACTAAAGAAGTTCAGCGTGATAAAACTATCTTTCTTCTTTCTCTCTTAGACTCTTTTTTCCCACATTTGTAGTGATTATGCGGTGGCTGAGTCCCTTTCTGTGCTTCACTGGATCATCCCTTATATATAACGAACAGAAGTCACAAAATATCTCTTATCAAATTGCAACCAGCTTCCAAAGTATTTCAGGGTTCAGAGATGCAGTTTTCTCTACCGCTCCCATTGTAAGCTTTGTTACAAGACACCAGTGCCAACTGCTTTGCATAATATATCAATATACTGTTTTGATGAGAATATTCAGAGAACCTCATGTGACTAATTCAAGACAAGGCCTGTGCTCTGGGTTGCCTGCCTGTGATGCATGAAGAATTAAGATTAACATAGGCTTTCAGTGATCTTGGGGTTTGTCTGCCTCAAAAAAAATCCTACTAGCCCCCAGTGTGAGAGCATAGCTCATTCATTCCTGGGTAATAGAAGTCCCAAAGCTCTCAAGGAATTTTTTTCCCACCCTGAAACGGAACTTCCTCTCCCAAGGGGCTGACATGCTACAACAGGCTTTTGACATTCTTGCTTCTTTCTTCTTGTTAATGCTTTTTTAAAAATCTCAAGACAATTGCCCATTAGAGAGAAAAGTGGAAAAAAATAATACACTGAGTGAGAAGAGGGTGAGCTTCTCTGATTTGCTGCCTGAGTGGAGTGTTTAGGTGGCTTTCGAAATCCCTCAGCAAAGTTTTCTTGTGTGTCTGTCAAGAAATTTGGTGAGTGAGTGCTTACCATGGCTAGAAGTGCTCCCTTCCTAACTTCAGGGCCCCCTTTTCTCATCCTGGAATCACGTGGGGTGATGTGAGGACCCTGTGGTTTCAAGTCTAAATATGGATTGTTCTAGGGCAGACCGTTGGGGCAGATGACGTAACTCCATTAACGATGGTTTTGAGCTTTCAAAGATAGACTGGGTAGTCCCAAAGGAAACTGTGCACTTCACGTATTGGCAGTAGGCTCTCCTTCTAATAGAAGTTCTCCTATGAGCCAGCTTCTGCTAATTCAGAAAAGTACAGCTCAGCATTTGGTACATGAAGAATCAGGCCATCAGTATCTGGGTCTGAGGGATAAGATTCTGTGTGAATACCCCTGCTTGTCTGCAGCAGGCATGTAAGTCCTGCACAAAAAAGGCCACATGATGTAGATTAGTCGTCCTTGAGTTTTTTTCTTCTTGATCTCCCTACCATGGCCATTCCTGGTGAGTGACGGTTGGTAGAAATGCTCTCCTTTCCCACTCGGGCTGCCTGCGCCCGTCCAGTCTTGCTGTCGTTTTCATGGCACACACAACCCCTTTCCACAGTGTCCATCTTCTTCTTCTGTGTCTTACAGTTTTTATGGTTTGGTTTTTTCATATGAGAGAGACTATGTGATAGTTAACTTTCTGGGTCTGATTCGTTTTGCTGAACAGCTCGAAGAACAGCTCCGACTTGCTCACTCCTCCAGAATTGGGTCCCTTGTCCCGAGGTAGATCTTCCCAACTGTACCCATCAGATGACTCTCCTGTTCTTTTTTGCTTACACAGTTACCTGGAAAGGAAATCTGCTGCTTAATCCTTCCTGCCAATGTTGCCCCAGTGATGGCACCAAATAGCTTTATTGACTCCCACTTTAATTAGGTGTTTCAGGCCTTGATGCTCATAATTAGTTTCTGTTGCAATTAAAGTTTCAAAATTAAATTGGGATTGATTGCCTGATAACAAAGCGGAAATAAAGCTCCAATTCTTGACCATGTATGCTGCTTCTGTTGGCATGAATTTCTCATACCAGAAATAACACTGCAGTAGCCATGGTAACTTTCCATTTGGTCTAATCCATATCATCTCTGGAGAAAGTAGGAAGTTATTAATAGTGTTTGTTGTATGGGAAGAAAACTAAAAATACAAAAACTCCTTCGTTACACAGGAGACCAATCACACTGGTGCTCTCAGGGAATAAAATCTTACTTGCAGAGCTCTTGCAGATTGGAGGATGTGTTTAAGAGCCTCATTTAGACTTGTACATGAGATCCTGGAAAGGAATGAAAAGGAAGGCCACAAAATGGGGAGAAGGAGCGGGTACAGGTGTACACTGCTCACCACAGTGAAGGTCATGACCTAACATTCCACAAGGGTTTGCAGAGGGATTAATTTCCCGACAGACCAGTAGATGTTTTGTTTAGGGTGTTTGTGGGGAGGAAATGTATTTCACTTAAGCCAAGTAGAAAGCGGTTGTAATGACGGTGTGCCAGGTCCATGACACTAACAGCATGCCCAGATTCAACAGTCCCTGAATGCTGAATGTCACCCCATCCGTGTGTAAGCACTCACTTAGGTGGGGTGGACTTAAGGGTAGACATAGGGTGAGAAGTGACAACTGCAGCACAGTTTCCACCTTCAAAGGACTTAGCCCGAGAATGCTAGGTCATGGTATCATTTCAGTACATTTGCAGGAGGTTTTTTCTGTGTTAAATTCTTTTCATGCGTTGTCTCACTGGAGTCTCAAAATAAATTCTGAGTTAAGCAGAGCAGTAGTTTAGCCATTCCAAAGAGGAGAATCCGAGACTCAGACGACCAAATTGCCCAGAATCATTTAGAGGGAAACTAGGAGTAGAAAGCAGATTTTTCCCGGGCTTGAGCCTACTGTTCTTTCAGCGATACCATATCCAGACAACTGAAATGAAAAACAAGATGCTATTGTATTTATATATTGTTTGTTTTGCAGCTAGGAAAAAACAGTTTTTAGGAGAGACTTCAGGGAGGATAGGGACTGGTTTTACTTTTGAAAAGGTTTTTATTTATTTTCCCAGATTTTAAACGAAATGGATACAATGGAAAAGACATTCCACACTCCGTATCTCAGAGATAGAGAAGACCCAGGGCTGACAGAAGCATTGAGAGCCAGGTCTCGTCAGAGGAAAATGTTCACAGGGCAGCTTTGTGGGTGACGTGGTTAGAAAAGCAGTGAGTGCTGCCAGGCCTACCTTTCTGGGAGGTGACAAGTATTTGATGCAGATTTTCACACAGATTTCCACACAGGGTGTCACCCTGATTGCATCTGCCATTCAGTTTAGTAGCAGTCATTGCCTATAGCAACCTGTGTGTGTCTGGCCTTTGCTGAGTGTTGGGATCCAGTAGCTAAGATCTAGTCTCTGTCTAGAGGAGGCTTTGGTCCTGTTGGGGAGGTCTGCTGCAGTGTTTGGTGAGCATTCACCAGAGACTTATCAATCAGCTGAAAGAAAGCATTGCTTTTCAGTGATTTGTTGGTGCTCTCTGCAGATGGTACCATGACTCTCCAGAGGCACCGGCCTCCCATATCCTGTGCTAGAAAAGGAAAAAGCAGAAGAGGTCTCTGGGGGAAAGTTAGTACTCTGCTGGATTTGGAAGGATTAGTAGAACTTACCTAGAGTAAGAAAAAAATGACCTGAGTAGAGGGAAGAGCAGGCACAAAAGTTCGGAGAACTAGGACAGCCAAAAGTAGGCAGGGGCAGCTAGTGGCAAGACCACTATTAGATTCCTACCAAGCTGTGGCAGAAATCTGATATAAGAAGCACTATATGCTATAATTTTGGGGCTGGCAGTGAGACTCAGTTTTTCTGGCCCTTTGCATCTGTAGTGGTTGATTGATATTTTGGGCTGGCTGAGGAAAAAGGACCTGAAATATACCGTGTCATCAGTGGTTGCCCCTGAGCAAGGGCGGTGTGGGTTATGTTGGAACAACCTAAGGGACTGGAGTTACAATGCAAGTGTGGAAAAGCTGCTTTTCTGAAAGAGAGTGAATGGAGAGGTTGTCCATGGATAAACAGATCAATAAGTCTGAGCCAAAAGGTCACTAAATCCAGTGCCAGTGGCCTTGACCATGAGCAGTAGTGGTGAGAAAGCAGAAAATTGTAGCATAGACCTTCTCCTGCTTACATTGGACTGTCTTTGAAGCCTGAGGTACTGATATTTAGTGAGATCTTAAATTATGTTGTTGTTTCATTTAAATAGTTTTTCTTGCCCCCACCCCCCAACTATTTGAAGCTCCCCCTGAATCCAGATTATAACCTGAGCTGTCACATTGGCCATCCCTAGAGCATCGAGTCCCTGGCACTTTGTTTCATTAGAAACTGCCATTCTCTGATGGAGAGGAGTGAAGGTCCCTCTGGCTTCCCTGTGGCTGATCCTTTGGTCTGTGTTATCGTGACAGCTTGGGGCCAGTGACACACCCTGATGTTGACAATGGGACAGATGCACCATCGGCAAAATCGGCACAAGATGGAAAAAGCTTTGTGGGAAATGACTTTCCAAGTGACTCAGCCCCTCCTTGTGGCAACTGCTGGTTGCTCATTTATTTTTCCAGCCCCCTCAAGAAAGCTCAGCATAGCTCCCTGCCCTGCCCCCACATTGGCATCCGGCACCTGTGAGGATCTGGTTTAAGCATTAGGACAAGCCTGACAGAGACTATGTCCAAGCACCCCTTTCCACAGCAGACCCCAGAGCTTGGCTTCTGACCCATGGCTTGTTTTGTTAGAGAGACCTGAGTAGCAAGGAAAGGCAGGTCTAGGGCGCTTGGAAAATTCTGTTATCAGGTTCAGCAACTTCTGGGCTGCAGAGATGAGTTGAGCCAATGTGGAGAGAGTGCTGAGAGAATTTGTGTGGAGGCCTCAAAGTACCAGCTGGGATGAGAGATCAACAGGACTTAAGCCCAGACAGACCCTGTCTCCAGATGTAAAGATGTTGTCAAGGACAGCTTGGGGCCCTGTTAGCTAATGGGTATTTTGAGTGAGTTAGCTGGGGAGGAAAAAAAGTACCTCATGAGGTTGGGTACCACAACAGCTCCTCTGTCCTCGTCTGGATTTCCACTGCCTGTCTCAGCCCCTGGGGCTGCTAACTCTGGTCATGAGAATGTTCCAACTTACTTTTCAAGCTTGTGAAAGAGGTATAGCTAGTTGTTTAGTTTATGTGGACAAGAACTCTCTCGAGTGTCTTCTGTAGATACAAGTACGCTTTTATAACAGTTTTGCCCGGAGGACTGATGAGTTACAGTCCTGGATTCTCAGAAGTCAGGAGCTGTAGGTGAGAAAGGCCTGTCCATAAGAGTCCTGCGCAAGACTTTGGTAGAGTGGGTGGAGGGAGGGAAACAAGGAGGGTAGAGTGTCGTTGCAGATGGGATGCACAGGCCTGTGTCCTGGAGGAGGAGGTGGGAATCCCAGTGAACATCGGGGCTGGAGAGCAGGACAGGGACTACTTGGGCGTTGGTCTGTGTGTGCAGGATGTGTGGAACATGAAAAGGTTTGTCCTGACTCAAGCCTGTGTCCTTAGCTGGGCCCTGCAGCCTCTCTTTGGTCCCGTTGTCCTTGTCCAGCTCTTTCCTGTTCTCCCTCTGCCTTCTTTTCAAGACTTGTCCTTTTAAAGATCTGGTTTCCTAACCTCACAGCAGCAGTCAAGGCCATCAGGCTTGATCTTTTCCGTCCCTGCCTCTGCCCCACAATGCCATTATTCTTGCTTCCTCTCTGTTTTTCTTGTTTCCTTCTTCCAGCCAGCAAGGTCGGCGTGTCCTGTGCCCGTGGCTGTACCACGCCTCTCCTCTCTTCTCCTTTGGACTCTCCCTAGATACCTTCAATTGCTCCCTCTCTGCTAACACTTTTCCTTTTAGCTTATAAATGTGCAGTGGTTTTTTTTTTTCTGTCCTAAAAATCATTCTTATTACTATGTCTTCCTTCCTGGCCTGTTTTCCCCCAGCCCAAAGCTGGTTAAGACAGTCTTCACTTCTCACTCCTATCAATCCCCTGCCCCCTTTACTCTCCCAGGGACGTTGCCGAGTCCAGCGGGTGTGTCCAATCTTGATTTTATTGGAACTCTGCTGCACTTTGGCATTATTGACTATTCCTTCTTGAAACTCTACTCTCTCAACCTTTAAGACACACCGTGCTGTTTATTCTCCTGGGTCCTTCCTGCCCTGTCCTACACCGCCTCTGTGGGTTTCTCTTTACTAGCCTGGCGTCTTAGAAGCCAGTGTTCCCCGGCTCTTTTCTCATGCAGTGTTCCGTTCCTTAGATAGGAGTTGAAATAGGATTCCCCAGTACCCTGGGGATACCCAAGCAGTGTCCGTAGTCAGCCCACCTCCATAGCACCGGACTCCGTGACCTGGTGAGTGACCCATCCAACCTCCTGCCACCACCCCAGACTCTACATCTGCCATAAACCTACTTCCCCCCCCTCTTTTTTTCTTAATTAGGTTATGGTTCAGTCATATTTCTGGAACTATCCCCCATTCATATTTCATATGCAATCAATTAGTAAGTTCTTTTTTCTTTCTTGAAACAGAGTCTTGCTCTATAGTCCAGGCTGGTCCTGAACTCATTATATAGTCTAGGCTGGCCTTGAACGCACAGTAACCCTTCTATCTCACCCTCCCGTGTGCTGGGAATCAAACTCAGGGCCTTGTGCATGCTAGGTAAACACCTTAACCACTGAGTTATGGTCCCAGTCTGTAAGTTCTTGATGTTACTCCTAAACATTACTCTCATCTGTCTCTTCTTGCCTGTTTCTGCCACTACTGTATTAACTCAGGCTTCACCACCTCTTGCTTAGAATTCCCGAGTAGCTTCCTAGCTGGTTGTCACCTGAACCTTCACGGAAGTGTGACATTTCTAGCGATGGGAGTGGACCATGTGTTCTTAAGGTACGCATTCCCGTATTTGAACAAGTATTATTGCTAGAAGGACGACCATTCTATTCTAGTTGGAATCTTTGCGCCTGGGAGACCTACCTTGTTCTGCAGTTCAGTGAACGTAATAATCCTTCTGGTGCTCATTTGTTGCCTCTACATTGCGAACAGATCTATTTTGGGGCCCATTTAGCTGGTGTAAATGGGCACTTAGAAATATGATAGGTGAAATTCTAAGTTAGTTTCTCTAGAAAGTTGAACCAAGAACTTTTGACCCATCATTTGAGACAATAACGGCACAAGCTTTGGATATCTCAGGAGAGCCCTTCTGTTCTCCTCGGTCTTCTGTACAAGCTAAACATCTCCAGTTTTGTATATGAGTTGGCAGACTTGGATTCTGTGTTTCAACCAAACCCTGATTTCTTAAGTCTGAGCCAAAATGATAAAATACAGGGCCTTGGTCATGCTTTCTCTTAGGAAATACAAATATTTATATTAGCTATTTAGTGCCCAGGCACATGGGATGGATTCTTGAGATGTGAATTGTATTGTGTTGAGTGTCTAAATCCAACTCTTGGTTTTCTGTTTCTTTCCATAACATCTAGCATTGCGTGCCTGTGTGTGTGTGTGCACACGTGCAAACGCGTGCCTCTGTGTGCATGTGTTTAAACTTATTTAACAAGATACCCATGGGTCGAGTGGTGTGAACTCCTCTGGGAGAGATACTTATATACCTGGGAAGTAACCTGTGGGCTTATATAGAAAGTGGTGGAATGGATTCTAGTCAGAATCCATCTTGCGATGAATCATGTAGTTTTACTGAGAGCCTACTATGTACTTAGTGCTGGCATATGATGTACTTTGCCCCAGAACAGTTGTAACACAGTTGTTACTCATGGTACTACTTTGGAGAGAGAGAGAGAATTTGAAAGTCATTTATTCCACACCCCATGCTGGGAGGCTTATCTGAATCTTTAGTTTTTCCTGTTTGGCCTTTCTTGTTTTTGCTTCCAGTTACATCACCAGTGTCTCTCAACTGTGATGCATTTTGTGGATTCAGTAGTATTTCATTCATCCAAGATGAGTTAATGAACAGTACTTGAATTAAGTTCTGATTTTCTGACATTCTTACTGGAGGGCAAATAGATCTATTTTGGTGAACAACTATGTTTTATATCATTCATAATTTGCATTAAAATGTAGAACCACAATAGTCAAATGTAGAGCTACAGTAGTCAGAATGTCTGGTTTGGGTCTCTTTGTATTCTGAGCTCAAGTCAGCAGATCTTCAAGATCCTCTTATCAAAGGGCAGTCTTTTTTTTTCCCTCTGTACACTTTGACAGAGCACAACCATTACCGGATGTAAGCTACTTGCCAAACTCAATGATTAATATTTCCCTTGCATCATCTTGTTTAACTCATGTGCCAATCTTGTATGAGGGAGAAGTGGTATTAAAAGTGACTCAGGGGCATGGCCAAAGGGTCCAAAATGGCATAGAGGAGGTTTTCATAAGTCAAGTTGGTACTTAGCTTTTATTTGAAGCCCATCATTTCACTAGCCTAATGCATGACTAATTGACCTTTGCCCTTTATTTTAAATGTGACACATCCAGTTTCTCAAGGGGAGGACTCAGAATGCAGGTTTGCCTCTCTGGGGAGACTTGGGTGTCTGTTTCTTGGTCTGCTGCAGGAAGCCATCATCAAATTTGAGCTTTGGTCAGGGCAGGATAGTAACCACTGGCCTACTGGAAGTCTCAGCATATCTCAGTTTGTCTGTCTAAAGAGAAAGGTGAGACCCCTTGGAAGTGAGCTCTGAGTGTCCCTGGGTAATAATGCTTTGTCTGGAGAGTAAGAAACGCGCTGAGCAAACCCTTAGGGGACACCTCAGGTGAAAGAAGAGCTGAACCCGGGTAAATACAGTGAGCAGTTTCTCCAGTGGGTGGAAAGGGAAAACCGTACAGTCACATTGTTAGTCCTAGGTGGCCACATCCTGTGAAGCTTAGCATTGCTCCCCAGAATTTCAGACTAAAATCAGTCTCTCTCTCTCTCTCTCTCTTTTTTTTTTTTTTTTTTGGTGAGAAATGATTTTCAGTCCCTTGGTGTTTCATTAAAATAAAACTGAACTGGAGAAGCTTCCTGATCCGGCAGGGTGGGAACATGTGGAGCAGACTTTGCCTAGGGAGTGTGAGGATGAAAGCAACGGCTTCCACATCAAAGGGAGCCACGGGCTCCTCGCGGAGGGATTCTAACACGATTAGCTTGGATGAGGACGAAGTGTCTACTGCCTGCTTAGAGAGTGCTCTGCTCTGAAACTCCAGCCCGCACAAATTACAATTAAATTAGTCTCTCTATTCTGTACACATGTAGAGAAGAATTTTAATAGCAATTTCCCAGAACTTTGATGTAAGCAATAAATTCCACAGATGTTCTCTACATATTTTCTGTTCATGGTTTCTGTGCCTTTTATTGATGAGTTTGATAAGGTTTGGTAATGATTAAAATAAAATCCCTTAGTTGTCAGCTCTCAGGGGATTCTGATAGCATTTTCCTGGGATCGGTGACTCCTATAATCATTGTTCACCATGAAAAGGAGAATCACAGCTGGAAAATGAAGCATCCTTGATGGCAAACTGCAAATCAGTTCTCAGTGGCACTAGAATGGAAATGCGGTCTTATAAGGTGACACAGGAATAATTGCAGAATGATAAAATGGCATGAACTGTCTGCAGAATTTTTGCAGACAAGGAGATTCTAGGATTTGGAAAGGAGATATTTGTATCATCAAGGTACTTAGTGTTAACATCAAATTAGTGGGAGTATTTATGAATGTTAAAGTCTACTGAGATTTTATTGGAAATTCCTTGCTACTCATCCTTTCCTGAGAAGGGGTGATACAGCTTCACAGACCTCCGAAAATAGTGGTCCTTTATACTGTACATTCTCTTTAAATGCTTTGTTTCCTCAGAGGTTATGAGTTGTGCAAGGCGCAGAGTCATCTGCTACTGCATCTGGGTCTCCTGTTAGATCTAGCTGGGAAGGCAAAGGGCTTAGTGGACACACAGGTACATCTTTGGTTAAAGCATAGTGATCCTCTGACTGTCGAACCCCTAATTTAAATTACCTGTATCTGAATGCAGTAGTACACACCTGTAATCCCACTTACTCATGATGCTGAGGCAGGAAGATGGCAAAATTAAGACCAGCCTGAAAAATATAGCAATATTCTACCTCAAAATAAAAAATTTAAGACTAGAGATATGGCTCAGTGGTAGAGTACTCATCTAAGAAGCACAAGGCCTTAGATACAATCCTTAGTACTACAAAACACACAAACAAAAAAATCTCTTGACTGATTCTGCGAAACTTTGGCAAACAGGGTGAAGTATATGTGGGTTAAGCTGTCTATAGAGGCTACTTACTGAGCTTTTGATATATATATATAATATATAAAGGTCAGAGGAAGGGGCTCAGAGGCAAAGGACCTTGAGTTGTTCATCAGTGGAGCCCAGCACTGAAGCTGAGCAGAGTGATGCACCTGTATGTAACCCCAGGACTCTGAGTGGCTGGGGCGGGAGGATTGCAAGTTCAAGTTCAGACTAGTCAACTTCATGAGACCCTGACTCAAAATTAAATACTGCTGCTGCTGCTGCTGCTGCTGCTACTACTACTACTACTATAGTAAAAACGTCCAGCGTTGTAGCTCAGTGCAGAGGCCCTGGGTTCAATACCCAGAACCACAAACAAAGGTAAATAAAAAAACTAACACACAGAGGTCATGGAACCCACTCGGGGGGCTTCTCCCAGCTGACCCCTAGAGTACCACAGGTGGAGACTGACCGTGCTCCCCTTTGGCTCTGTGTTTCACATAGGGGATCTAAACTTTGAACTTGACCCCCCCCCCCATCTTATTTACAAAGTTAATTGTTTAAGTAAAAGCTTTACCTTTGGCTGTAATTTTAGTTATTGGCATAAGAAAAAAAATTTTTGTAATCTGCTAATCCCAGTGGATAAGTAGGATTGATTCTTTATGTATCTTTCAATTATATAGCATTTTAGATAAGCCACAAAATCAGCTAGTATCTGTAAAAAGTGGAAATAACCAAGAAGTTAGGCTTGCCACAAAATTAGCCCCCCACCCCCCCACGCGTGCCTTTTTTTAAGACAGGCTCTGTAGCTCTGTAGCTCAGGCTGGTCCTGAACTCACTGTGGAGCCCATGCTAGCCTTAGACTCACCAATCCTCCTGCCTCAGCCTCCCGAGTGCTGGGATTACAGGCATATGCCATCACACCAGCTTTATTTGGTACTGGGGAATTGAACCCAGAGTATGCCATTCCTCCAGTCCTACCTTCCCTATTTAAACATTAGATGAAAACATCAGAGGAGCTGGGCCTTGGGAGGCTGAGGCAGGAGGATTCCAAGTCCAAGACTAGTCTGGATGACTTAATGGCTTAACAAGACCTTATCTCAAAATAAAGATAAACATAGGCTACGGATGTATCTCAGTGCAAAGGCCCTGGTTTCAATATTCAGTGCTGCCAGAAAGAAGAAAGAAAGAAAGAAGGAGAGAAAGAAAGAAAAGCAAGCAAACCTTAGGGGACTTGTGCAGAATGTTAGGGGACCTAGAACTTGTAGGAAACTGGATTTTTATTTTTTGACTTTGGGAAAGAGTAGGAATAATAATTGGGATTTATTCATTCTTTGGGTTCATGATCAGTTTAGGCAGGTTTTCCGTTGTAAAAATAGCAGTTAGCTCTTCAAAAAGTCCTGTAAATAGATTTTGGAATTTAGTTATAAGCTTGACTACTGCTTAAAAATTCTATACTAGGTCTGGATTCCAACGGGCTGAGTTTCTGGATTCTCCAAAGAACTTTATTTTGGGGGTGAATTTTTCTGGCAAGATGATCCCAGAGCTTTATATTGGTTATCAAAAGCACAGTTTGGGGGAGAGGTTCGGTTTTTTTCTATGTGTTTATAATGCTTATTATGGACAGTGATGACCCAGGCTTTATAACACGCAAGTCCTGCCAGAGTTCACTGAGTTGGAGGTGAAGGTTCACCGCTTTGTACTTTTTTATTGCTTTGGGCGCCTAGTACGACTTCCCTGGCCCTGTGGGGGTTTCCCTTCCTGAGCTTCTCAAAGACCTTGGCTTTGCTTAAAATTAGACCACTTTTACATGGTGATCTAGGACTCTTAAGCAGGCTTATAATTTTATTTGTGATCGTAATTTCTGAATGAGATTTCTGAGGGGAAAAAAAAGCCTTTTTGGTAAAACTTGATAGGAGGCCTGAATTGTTGTTGACTTCAGCCTTAATCTAATCAACTATTTGAAGGCTGAAGAAAAGAAGCTTCTGTTTGAGAGCCCTAATAGCATTCTGGGTACTGTGGCTGGACACTCCTACCCAGAGGAACAGCCAGACCCTTGCTATCTCATGTTAGCTCTTGTTTTCTTTCCTCTTCCCCTTTCCCTTGTACTTTTTTCACTTTCTTTTAGAGATGTATCCGTTCCTTCCTTCTTCCTTCTTTTTTTTTAAGACAGGTGCTTCCTTTGTAGTTGAGGCTGGTCTTGAACTCACTATGTGGCCCAGGCTGGCCTAGAATTCACACTACCTCTGAGTGTTGCGATTTCGGGTATGTGCATCTAGGCCCAGCTGGTATGTGGTGCTGGGGGATTGAACCTAGGGCCTCACACTTCTAGGTAAGCAGTCTAATCCCTAAACCATGTCCCCAGCCCTCTTCATTTTCTCTATGTCAGATAATTTAATATCTAGCATTGATCATGAAATTAATAAATGTCTGGAAAATTGTCTTGATTTTTAACATTCAATAAGAAAATCTATCAACCAGTAGGTGTCCAAGGCCCTGAAGGAGGTGTAAGTGAGGTAAGAACTCAGCTCATGCGGATCTCAAAACTTTCTTGCACTCTCATGCTGGACTCTGTTACCTGTGCCTGTGGACATGTGAGTCACCAGCAGCTACCCGCATGTACTTGTTAACATTGAGATAGACACAAAGTACTTGTCACAGAGGAAAAGTTTGCCTTTCTACAATGGTATGATTCATCCTACATTGATAGAACCATTTACTGCTACTCAGAATGCCAAGAATTGTTGACTTTGAACTGAGATAAGTAGAATAAACAAACATTTGCCTAAGTAGAGGTTGACTATTCTGTTACCTTTTTTATTCCACTAAAACTAATTTCTCAGGCCAGATATCTCCACAACTTCCTGATAGATTTTATATTACTTAAAAAAAAACTTTTTTGGTAAAAATGAACTTTCCAAGAGTCATCTTTGAAAGAAAGTTCAAATTTCATCTTGTTCCAAGAGAGCAGCCATCTTGTGCTGGGGCAGAGCTGATCACTTTACGTGCATGAGGCCGTGTTCTGTGAGGTAGAAATAGTTACTCCTGGATATGTCCAGAAACAAGCTCAGAAGAAACCTAGACATGTGCCCAGTCACTGTTCTCGATCATGTTCCAAGTTCACCTTTCCTCTGTACCCAGTGAGAAGGAAACAGCCAGGTGGAGGGTGAGCTTAGTTCCAGTCAGTGTTTACTGAGTACCTGCCTTGTGCCAGGCACTGGGCTAGGTTGAAGGAGCCAAAGACAAATATGCCACGATAGTCTTTGTTGTCACAGAGCTGATGCCCTACACATCCCTCCCCCACCCCCCATTGCCTTACGGTCCTGTGATAGAATCTCTGATCCCGCCTTAGATGAAACCACACTCATTTAGCTTGACTTTCAAGGTCGCTGTCTGCTTTGCCCAGCTCCCGTCTGGCTGTTTCCCAGTCCCCAGCCTGGGCTCCAACCAGGCTGTCCAGTAACAGGTGCGTTACTCAGCTATTGGACCACGTAACAGAAGCATGGAGGGGGGTCATAAAGGACAGTGTGTTCAGGGAGCAATGCAAGACCCCTGTAATGGGGGCCCTGCATCAGGACACATATTAGCAAGTTAGTTTAGGTCCAAGTGAGGAAGCACATTGCCCATCCTGTGAAGGAGGCGCTATGGGTTTTATCTGTGGGTGACTGAACCCCTGGGAATCCGCTACGTCTTGGCAGTCTGCAGGCCCCAGTAAGTCCAAACCTTGATGTTTTCAAATTTGTAGACTCATGTACCTCACTCTGTCACCCTTTTCCATCTCTTGATCATTCAGTCCTCTACCAGTCATCCCTGTGGCCCGTGTGGACACCCTCATGATAGCATGATAGTCCTCTTGTGATCTGGACTGCCGAGCAAATTCAGAACTGGATCTAATGTGTGTGTAGGCTTAGTGTATGGCAAGGGTTCAGCCTGGTAGGGCTGCCAGGCATATGTTCAGAGCTCAAGTATCACCAGGCATGGTGGTGCCCACCTCTAATCCTAGCATTCTAGGAGGATGAGGCAGGAGAACTGCAAATTTGAGACCACCCGGGGCAACTTATTAACTTAGGGAAACCTGTCTCTTATAAAGGGTTGAGGATGTAGCTGAATGCAAAAGCCCAGGGTTCAACCCCAGTACTACAAAAAATTGTGGATCTGTGGATGGGGGAGGATGGGGCCTGTGTCTTTCTGCCCCCAGGGACCAGGCCTGAGCCCCAGAGAAAGTGAAACTAACAATCCATCAGGTATTTTTTTTCTTTTAGAAGAGGGGGTAAGGGGCTCCAAGATTCTGGATCTCATGCCAGCCTTATCCTGGGGGCACAGTCTGGCTGACGTCTCTGAGCCTCAGGTGGTATGGCAAATCTAGTGTTGTGAGATTGAGGATAGGAAGTACAGGAATTGTGAGGAAGTTACAGCCGAGGTGTCAGGACAGTGACCAGATCAGTGGGGGAACACAGTGGAGTATGTAGTAGGAAGAAGAATGGAAATACCTTTACCTACAAAATCCCATTCTGAGGGTTGAGTTTGGGTAATGAGGGCAGAGGAGATGCCAGTGTTCAGGAAAGAGGAAGAGGAACAGGCTTTGCCCAGAAGTTGAGTTCAGTTTATCCATACAACCTCTGAGTTATGAAGTGGTTTCTAGGAAATACCACTAAGAGGCATCAATCCCAGGGGCTGAAGATGGAGATTGAGGCTCTTCGCAAGGCTGTACTGGCATTGTGCCTCTGGCTGTCCCCAACCAGTTCATTCTGCCCACCGTAGCCCAGCTGATCTCTCTAAATCTTATTTCTCTGATCTCTCGTCTTTGTGTACCTGTGGTCCTCCTGGACAGAGATTGTCAATGACTCATTGTCTGGAGAGTGAAGGTTTGATCCCTTGGCCCCCGGTGTTGGGCTCCCCTCCTCTGATCCCTGCCTTCCTTCCTGGGTTGGAATTGCTGTTGGTGATGAGTGACAGGGACCTAGTTCGTATTAGGCTTAAGTCATAGGGAAGGTACTGGCTGATATAATGAGCTCGGGCTTAGGAGTGTGCACACAACCAGCATACTTTCAGTCTCTGTCTCTAGCCCCTTTTCTCTCTTTGTGCTAATTTCATTCTCTCAGCCCACTTTGGTTCTTGTGTCAAGAAACACGAAGGTGAAGCAGCTTTCAGCCTGCCACACCTCACAGTGTTGTTACCAGAGCGGGATGGACTGTCTTCTTCCAGCTAATGAGTGGGACCCTCTCCTGGTCTAAGCAGTGATGACCAGAAGGTGGGCTTGAACCACATTTGTGGAGTGAAGATGGAGCTCTCCTGCAGGGTAGTGGTGACGCAGTGCTAGGGGAGAGAGAGAGAGAGAGAGAGAGAGAGAGAGAGAGAGAGAGAGAGAGAGAGAGAGAGAGAGAGAGAGAGAGAGAGGGGGAGAGCGCGCGCGCGCACGTGCGTGTCTCCATTGCCATACTTTTATATGCTCTGGCTTCATCCTTTACAACCAGAATATATGTGCATGTGGTCAGCTACTCTTTGTCCCCCTTAACTCTCATGTCCAGAATTCCTTTCCTGCCCTTCTCATGTTTGATTGTGTAGCACCTCTTTCCGCCTCCCAATCTCCATGAAGCTGTTCCCAGAATACTTCTGAGCTGCAGTGACTGCTTTGTTACTTAGTCATTTTGGGACAGAATACCTGACATCCAGGGTTGAAGGAAGGAGATATTTAGCTCATGGTTTCAGAAGGTCTCACACAGTTCATTCATGGGCAGGTGGCAGAGGCTGGAGAGCTGCTGACCCCAGGGCACATAGAGGCCAAGTGAAACAGGAATGAGTGGATGTCTGGAGACTCAGGCAAGGCCAGGGCTTCCCAGGAAGAAACTGAAGCAATATTTCTCCTTCCTTTCTTCTTTTACCTAGTTCAAGCTGCCACACCCAGGGTGGGTGCCCCTCCCTTGCTTCCTGATCCACAGCTCAATACCATAAACCTGAAAGCTGTGCCCTGGGCAAGCCCCGGTCTCATTAAGTTGACATAGTCCTTTCCGGTCAGGCCCAAATATCTGCCTCCCAACAGCACATGCTTCATGGTTATCCCACTACATCCAAACACGTGAGACTTTCGGGGAACACTCTAGAGCCAAACCGTAGCAGTGGCTTTCTTCATTTTGGCGCAAGGAGATCCGAAGGATAAGAGGCCTAAGCCCAGGTTGCAGACTTAGGAGGGACAGGGATAAGACAGCAAGGCAGGGAGTCTGCTCCAGAGCTTTGAGGTGTGTCGTCTTCCCAAGAGACTGTGCGCTCCCTGAGGTCAGGGACCTGGACCTTTGTCCCCTGTCAGTTGCCATATGCCAGGTGAATTGCTTGGTCATAAATGGTGCCTCTGCAATCTTTCTCTTTCCACCATTAGTTCCTGGGCTGGGGGACAATCTTTCTTGCATGACTTAAAATCTTATGGGAACTGGGAAGCTGTTTTCTTACAGACTAGGATAGAATAAAGCAAATACTAATTATAATGTAGATTGAGCGTCCACAGCTGCTTCTGAGGGTTTGGACAGACGCCTGTGCACGCTGTCATGCCTGGCGGAGGAACACAGATCCGCTGCATACCCAGGCTCAGTGTTTGCCTGGTGAAATGTGGGCTCTAAGGCTCCCTCAGAAGACTCCACACTCCATTCTCCCCAGGCTGGAATAGCTTTCTCTTCCTCAGAGTGCTACTGAAATATGGGTTTCTGAGTTCACTGAGGTTCCCAGAATGTCCACAGAGCCGGCTCGATGCCTCCGGCATGTGTTCCCCAACCACCTCCTGGGCTCCTGCTAGTCCAGCCTGTCAAGACCTGACTTGCCAGTGTATGTGGAACTGCAGAGGCCTTCCTTGCAGATTTACAGTAACATTCATCAAGTCACAGAGCTAGACCCAGCAAGCTAGTGCCATCCCAGGTCACAAGACTGGAATATGGGTGCTGCAGTCTGTGGGCAGCGAGTTCTCTCCACAGGATCAGAGAAGCCAGTGCCAGACAGCTTCTAGGCACTCAGTTAAGCACCAGGCTTCTTTCCCTGATGGCTTCCCTCCCAAATCCTGGCTTGTCTGTGCCTCCTGAATCATGAACTTCGATCATGAAGTTCAGTTATTTTATAGAACCAGATTAGTGCCATCCTTATATGCCTATAATGGCAGTCAACACTAACGCAGCTACCTGCCATGTTATGTCCCAAAGCTTTATAGATACCCACCCACTGAATCCTCATTATCACCAAGGGAGTTGAAAGCACTACAGAGAGTTAATGACACTTGCCCAAGGCCACACAGCTGTTCAGTGGCACAGTGGCCAGATTGAGGCAGCCAACTGGTCATGCTCTTAAACACTCGGCTCTAACATCTGTTTAAAACAACGTTACTAAAGTGCTCATTGTAGGAAATATGTAGCTAGACTCAGATTCCCTTGAAAAGCATCAATTACAGTAAATTATGAATTTTCTACCTAACTCTCCATTCGATCGGTGAGGGCCTCATTTCCCCACTTTCCCAGTTGCCCTATCCACTGACCTGTATCTGACCTCAGATCGCAGTACTAGTGACAGACTACGCTGCAGTTTTAGGAGTTAGAGCTGTATGAGTGGGTAACCTTGATAGCGTCCTTACCAGCCCTGCTGGAGAGATGCTGATTACCTAATTGATGGACATGGCACGTCTTCCTTTTCCTCCTCTTCCCCCCATGAGGACTGTTTCAAGTGCCTGGTGGGCAGGTTCAGGCAAGCCTTGGGTAGAGCTGGGAGTCCTGCCTGCCTCTTTGTCCCCTAGCGGCTGTGGGTGGGTTGGCCCTTGGAGTAAAGCTGCAAGACTCATGGGCAGAATGTTCTTGAGCCGGAGCCAAGCAGCTTCTCTTCCTCCGGAGCTTGAGCCCGCAGCTGCCACGTGAGGTGGAGCTCAGGATGGCTGGAGCCTTTGCTGGCCGCAGGGACCTACCCCTGTCTCTCCTGCCCGTCCTTGGGCTGCACAGTCCTCCCCCTTGTGATAGGGAAAATGAGGAACCAGACTTGCCTTCTAAGAATGAGATGCAAACTCAGGGGCAAACAGGTAGTGATTCTGAGGTTGGAGAAAAAGGTCTGTCACGAGTATGTTGCTATTAACATATTAACATGTTGTTATTAACGTCTATAGCATTTGCACGAGACGTTGGTTGATGGTGGAGTTTTCCGTGGATGCTTTCTGCCTGGAAGTTGGAGAACACTCGGCCAGTGAGCACCACATTCGCATTCAGTGAGAACTGTCTTAAGGGCATAGCCAAGTTATGTATTCTGCTGTCCCATGCTGATAGAGGGATGAGGTTTAGGTATAAATGTCTACCACAAGTCTCCTGTATTCAGAGGTGCAGCTTCTGGAATGTAACTGGGTCGTGGGGGCGCTGTGATCATCCGTGCCTTACTCCATTGATGAGCTCACTGCTGAAGGATGCTAAGAGGTGGGGGCTGGGGAGGTGGGATGGCCTGGGGGGCACATTCTTGCTTCTGGTTCCTCGTTTTTCTTTCTGCTTTCTGCCTGCCGTGGACTGAGCAGCACCCTTCCCCCATGCCATTTCTGTCTGGGAGTCAGTCAGTTTCACTAGAAACTGAGCCAAATAAACCCTTCATCTTTTGAGTTGCAAGACTCAGGTTTTTTGTCCCGACAATGAGAAAGTGACGTACACTTGGGTCCAGCCAGTCTCTGAGGAGCATCAAGTTCAGGAGTTGACTGCCGAAACAGATGAGGCAGTGTTGGAACATTTGAGCAAGGAGAAAAGGCTCTAGTAACTGGTATGGATTTGAGTGTTGTACTCATGTCCTCTTTATTTTCTCAAGATTGGATGTTGGGATCCTGGAACCTTACACCTTACTGTTTCTTCTCATGCTTAATCTTGAGCTATGCAAATGTTGTGTAAATAAATACTTTTTCTACCTTTTCTTGAGAAAAGCAATCTAAGGAATTGTAGGAGGAAGGATTCTTAGGGCATGTCTTAGTTACTTTCTCATCACTGTGACTCAGTACCCAACATCCACAATTTCAGGGAGGAAAGATTTTTTTTAGCTCACAGTACAGAAGGTCTTAGTCCTTTCATGGGTAGGCAGCTGGAAAATGGTAGAATCCCATGGTGGGGCTGGAGCCAGGTTCAGGATCAGAGATGGAGCTGGTGCTTCTGATGACAGATCCTCTGTGGTAGAACAGAGACACTGGGGGAAGGGCAGAGCCAGCACACATCCCTGTAGGTCAAGCCCCAAGCACCCACCCCTTCCACCCAGGCCCCACCTCCCACCCCTACACAGTATCCATAGGAACATGAGGCTTTTGGGGGACACTCCAGATCCAAACCACGACAGGGTATTAGGAGAATCACTTGAAATGTAGATCAGTGAGAGCCACTGGTAGCTGCACAAGTGGTCTGGAGCCTTTGCTGAGAATAGAGGTTCTCAAATTGCGTTAGCTAGGGTGTGCTTTATAGCCAGAATTCTAGAACTGGTCTAGGCCGTGATTGAAATGGGTGCATTGCAAGGAAAAACTCCTGTCAGATGGCCAGAAAAGTGGGAGGGTGCATTGTCACCAGGAATTTAGGTGACTTGGAGAACCCAATAGAATTCTGCCAAATGTTGTAGAATACCTGGGCCAAGTTGTAGGGATCTCATTTCCAGTTCCCTAGGAATCAACAACAGAGCTCTCAGAGTGTGACTAGATACATTGCCAAAACTTACAGCTCACCCTTCACCGGCCATGGGGTTTGAAGCCCATCAGAACACTTGTGTTTGGTGGCAGAATCATAGTTGGCAAGATCAGGGTCTCGTAAAATACATCCAGTCAGAAACAATAATAAAGGTTGCATTAATGTACATGATTAAACAGTATGTATAAGATCTAGAAGGCAGCCACCCCATCAGAATAAGCACTGTGTACTCAATCCTGAGGTGGCCGTGTGTGATGATTGTGGCATCTGTTCTGCAGCTGTACTGCTGTTGCTGAGGCAGAGACTTCCAACAGCAAACTTGCTCTTCTTAAGGTATTAAAACTGGTCCTAGCTGGCTCAAAATGAAAAGCCCTTTGTAATTTCTTGCTCACTCTGGACCAGCTTCCCCTAAATTCCTTCTGTTCCCCCCACCCCTTTAAAACACAAGTCTGGGCAGTTACGTGACCAACCTCGTAACTTTTCAGAAATCATACAAGCTCCTAAGGGCATGGTTTTTGAAGGCTTGTCTTCCTCTGAAATTACCAAAAGGGTCATTTTCAGTAATCTCCCCCTTTCTTCTCTCTGGTCATTCCCTGTCTCTTAGAGCAAGGTCCCCAACCCCGGGCTGTGGACTCCTACCAGTTCCTTCCCTGGGAAGCACTAGGCTGCTGAGACAGATGAGCAGCGAGCTGGGCAAGGGCCCTGAGCAAAGCCCCACCTGCTGTCAGGTGGCTCCTTAGGTTCTGATGCCCCTGCTGAGTTGACAGGAGGTGGGGCTTTGCTCCCTGCTCCTCTCTGGCTGCTGCTGGCCCACCAAGCTGTCCAACAACCTCCTGGATACGACCCTCCCACATGGCGGTCCTTAGGAGAATGATCTTCAACGAGACCAGTTGCGGGGTCAAAAAGGGTGTGTGTGGGTTGGGGGGGCATTGTCTTATAGTGTTCTGTGACACCTCCTCTCCAGTGCTTGTGGGGGAAGGAGACAGAAGAGTAATGGCAGATTTTCCTCTAAGGAGCTAGGACAGAAGTAACAAGAGAGCTGGCTCATTACGTTTTGGTGCAAAATATAAAGTAGTATGTCCTCAAAGCCTGGAGTGAAAAGCTATTGTGTGTAAAATGCTGTGTGCATGTGTGTGTGCGTACGCGCTCGTTACTGGGGATTGGACCTAGGACCGTCACCCTGAGCTACATTCCCCAGCCCCCCCTCCCCTTTTTAATTTTTATTTTGAGACAGTCTCACTAAGACCCTTGGTTTCTCAGGGTGGGTTCAAGCTTGAGATCCTCCTGCCTCAGTATCCCAGAGTGCTGGATTTATAGGCATGTGTCACTATGCCCAGCTATAGAGTGCTCAGAAGGAAAAAAAAAAAAAAAAGCTGTAGTGTTATAGACCAGTGCTGAGAAAGCGATGGAGAAGAGGAGGAGTCTCATTACTGGGGCAAAGGAGGAAGGAGAATGCAAAGGTGAGCAGGGGGATCATTTTTCGATTTGAGCAAATGAAATTTCAGTGAGAAATTATGTAAGGCCTACAGTATTTTTAGATCTGTATGTTTTTTTAAGCTCAGATCTAGAATTGGTCTCGGGGTCCAGCACACAGGATTCAGGCAAAACATACAGACTGCCTGTCATGTAGCGAAAGGGGAGGTCATGTCACAGTGTCACTTAAGATTTTGTGCAGCCGCATGAAAACCCAAAATCGTAGGCTTCAATGGCCACATTGAGAATCACATAGAGGACCTGGCACTGGCAGCCCAGGGTTGGTATGTCAGTCACCGCTGAGTTATTGGGACCCTGCCTCCTCCTGGCCTCGTTGACCAGGATAGCATCAAGGTTCTAGCCATCACAGGTGATGTCAGAAATCCCATCAGCTCTGCAATTTACCCTTCCTTGGCCAGACTGGAGTCATGTGGCCCCATTTTCCTGTGAGGGACAGATTGAGGAAGTTCATTTTTAGCTGACTGGCAACGTGCTCCGCTGAAATAGGCTTCAGACACTTTGAGAGAAAGGGAGAATCACCATTCCTCAGCCCAGGTTCTGTTTCCACCGTGACTACTCAGTACCACTCGGTTCAGGCACAGCGCTGGGATGCCAAGGGAAGGAGACCGGTTTCTGTTCCTGGGAAACTCACAGCCTAGTGGGAAGCCAGGCAGAATGGAAATGACAGCCGGTTGACAACCTGTCTTGTGTACTCAAGGCTTCAGATGGAGCTGTGCATCTTAATGACACGAGCAGGCAGTGTCAGACATCGCTGCTGCGTGAGGCCCATGGGCATTGTGGGCAGTCAGCCTGGCATCTCTGTGATGCAGGTTCCCTGGTCACACACGTCTGACTCCCTGCTCAAGCAGGGTGGAGGAGGAGGGGAGAAGGAACTTTTCATAGCCTGAACCCCACCTTGAACCGATCCCTGAGGCTTTCTTCAGCAGTGCCCTCAAGGGCCTCATCAACAGGAAGCCAAAAAGGGACAGAGAGAGGCCAGACTGTCCCCAGTCGGTTTGTTTTTCTTTGCTGAGAAGGATTTGAGGCTCTCTCAGTCCAGGTACAGAGCAGTAAGGGGAGGAATAATTTTGTGCCTCCTATGGGTGGTTGGGGAGGCAGACTGGGAAGCTTGGGGGGAAAACAGGGGCAGGGCCCTTCGCTTCTGATGCGCCCTTCCCAGGTTAGAAGGAAGCACATTGCTAAATGAAACCCACAGCTGTGTGGCCCACCTGAGGTCCCTGAGATGCTGTGTGATGCCCTCAGGCCACCTGTAGCAAAGCACACTTTAAGTTTTAAGTTGCTATTTCCAGTCTGTCATAAGAATAGAATGGAGTATTGGAAGAATTAAATTTAAAAGTCATTCAAAATATAAACAGGAACTTTTGTCTTTAGATTCAAGAAACGTAAAATTGCTCTGCCCCTGTACGCCAAAAGTTCTAAAGACCAGCTTAATTCTTGGATTTTTTTTTTTTTTTTTGGGGGGGGAGATAGGGTCTCACTTGGTAATCCATGCTTCCTGAAATCACTATGCAGCCCAGGCCAGCCTTGAACTCACAGCAGTTCTCCTGCCTCAGCCTCCCAAGTGCTGGAATTATAGGTGTGCACCACCTTGCCCACCTTAAACAGTGCTGGGGATTAGAATTCAGGACTTTGTGCTTGCCAGGCAAGTACTTTAACAGCTCACCTATTCCTCTAGCCCCCTGAACATTTGTTTTTTAAATGCAATGCCGAAAATTAAACTCACAGCTTTGTGCATGGAAGGCCAGTATACTATCACCGAACTACATCCAGCTTTTTTTTATTTGCACTGGGAATTGAACTTTAAGTCTTCACAAAGCGTCGCATGCTAAGCCCTTTTTATTCTCTTTTCCTTCATTTTGAGACAGTCTTGATAAATTACTAAGTTGCCCACTGTAGGCCCAAACTTGGAAATCCTCGTGCCTCAGCCCCGTAGAGCACCGGGATTACAGGCATGTGCCACTCAATTCTTAACCTTGAACAAGCTGCCTGAGCTGTGCCTCTCTCTCCCTTGTAACTGTGACTTTCCAGCTTCTCTTGCCAGCTTGAACAGACCTACGATAGCCCGCGTACAGGTGAAATGGTTTTTACACAGTAGCCACTAGAGAAGAGAAAATTCCATCCCTGCAGTCGTGATGCAAGCACCCCTAACTGAACACAGCTGTGGGCACACCCTAGTTTGCTTAGCACAGCAGGACGGGCAGTGCTGGCATGCCTGGCACGGCCTGGACGGGGCGAGGTCACTGCAGACTCTGTGTTGCAGTTCTCCAAGGAGAGGCATGTGATGGACAGGACCCCCGAGAAGCTGAAGAAGGAGCTGGAGGAGGAGCTTCTGCTGAGCAGTGAGGACCTGCGCAGCCACGCCTGGTACCATGGCCGCATCCCCCGACAGGTACCCGCTCCATCCCGGCTGCTCTCAGGCGTTGCAGCGAGCGGCCCAGCAGGACCCCAGTCCGAGGTCATGTTGGAGCTAGCCTCAGCTTAACCCAAAGCCAGCACTCGAAAGTGATTCAGACCAGTCTGGACGGGGGCCTTGGGAAGAGTGCAGGTCAGGAGCCCAAAGTACAGTTCCACATGCCCAGTAAGTGGACGCAGGAAGTGCTGGTGTGCTGAGATGGGAGGTCTACGGACAGTCAGCAGGAGGCCGCACCCTGGGGCCATCATCCTAGAAAGCTGCAGCCGGGGTGTGGGTCAGGTAATTGAGCTCTTTGCTTCTGCCTCTTGGAACCCACCTTTTATTAAGGTTGTGTCCTACCTTTGGGTGATAGGGCAGGTGGCACAGACTGACAAGGCACCTCGGCCCTGTTGGGCCAATAATTACTCACTCTGTCTATCCCTCCCCTGTTGGTTCCTGCAACCCAGAGTTGGGAAAGAAGGGGGATTTCACCAGTCACCACAGAATTGTGGTCTACAATGTAGTTTGTGTGATTGCCATTTAGGTGATTTTCATGAATCATGATTTTATTTAATAATATGAAAAATAGACTAGTCTGCAGAATTGAGGTATAGAATTTCCCCCAGATTTTTATTGTAAATCTGATCTGGCCAGTCACTAATCAGGGACAGTATGACACGAGAATGAGTGTACGGGGGAGGAAGAAAAGGATATAATGTTCTTAATTATTATTTTTTAGTGTAGCAGATTTCTTAGCACTATCAAATAAATAATTCCTATTCTGACTTTTTTTTTTTTGCTTAAACATTGGAGAAAATGCAGGTATTAAAGAGAAGAAAATTAAACTCTCACCCATAATTGTCCCAAAGATAACCACTGTGACAATTTTGAAGTATATCTTCCCAGACCTTCTCAGTCAAGCAGGAAGAGGGTACCTCATGTACTTTTTTCAATCCACTTTTTGCACCTAATGACACGTCCTGGGAATTCTCATCTGCTATAAAACATTCTTCTGCACCCATTTATATAGGGTATATGTCTGTTGTATGCACACACTACAATTTATTGAACATTAGAGTGTTCGTAACACTCTGACCAACATCTTTCAGGAGAACTACTATATTCATACCTATAACTATTTCCTTAGGCTCAGTTCAGAATTTCTGTATGAAAACATTTTTAAGGCAAAAATCCAATTTTAAGGTAACCATAATAGCATACGGTGCTAACAGATGTATGACGTTGATCAAATGTTGGAATATCCCATAAAAATTGTCAGTTTATTCAACTAATAACTGTTACTATCATCATTCTCCTTATTATGGTCACAAAATTTGTTTGTTATTTGCCATGAGCGTAAATTTTCAGTGATAATGTCATGCCAGACTGGAAAATCGAATGCACTAGCAACAACAATAGTAATAATTATAAGCTGACATTTTATCCCTTTTAATCTTTATAGCCACTCTGTAAGTAGTATTATCTTTATAAAAGATGTAACTGACCCCCAAAGAGATTACGTAGCTTGTCTGGTCACACGGCTGAGATAGAATGCAAACCCAGGCTGTTAGGTTGCAGGACAACCAGGATGTACCACAGTATAAAATCTTCTTTTGCTGTAAGCTTTACTGTCATCAAAATTAACTAGTTTTGAGTATCCAGGCACTGCACTAGTTAGTGCTTTGCACGTTACCTGTGCAGGTACACAGTTGTTACAATAACCTGATGGGATGAGGGGTCCCAACCTGACTTTGTTTTAGGCCTCCCAGGCAGTAAATCAGCATATCCCAGATCCACCACATAACTCCTCCCATTGGCCATGCCTAGAGAAGGGCTTCCTAGCAGAGGACTCTAGAGAGGATGTCTGGAAACTGACAGCGTTCTCCCTCTTCACTCCAGTGGTTGGGGAGGGAGAGCCACGCCCAAACTGACAGGCATGTGTTTTCTCATCTCGTTTTGTCTGTTGCTTTAGCATCCTTCAAATCTGAGTCACATCATCTTCCGTGACACTTCGCTGACCACCCTCTTTTGAAGGACAGTCCTTATGTCCTCCCAAGCTTTCCTGTCTCCCTTCCCAAGGTTCACTTTCTTTAACTTTACAACATCTGACACACTCAGCTTGCTGCTTACTTATCTTTCAAGATCAAAGCGCTACACTAAAAACAAAGTCCCCAAGGGCACCAGCGCCAGCATTGGTGCTTGGCACTTAGGAAGGTGGAGGAGTAGTCCTTGAAATTGACATTTACAGACTAAAGAGCCACCTGAAGGGAAAGGAAGTGCTGTCTTCTGTTGGTTCAGAAACTCCTGGAAGGATCCTAAGTTCATCTTTCCTACTCTTCTTCCTCATTCACCATGTGTCCACAGGTGTCCGAAAACCTTGTGCAGAGAGATGGTGACTTCTTGGTTCGTGACTCTCTATCCAGCCCTGGAAACTTTGTCCTCACCTGTCAGTGGAAGAACCTCGCTCAGCACTTCAAGATCCAGCGGACAGTTCTGCGGCTCAGCGAGGCCTATAGCCGCGTGCAGTACCAGTTTGAGATGGAGAGTTTTGACTCCATCCCTGGCCTGGTGCTTTGCTATGTGGGTAACCGTCGGCCCATCTCCCAGCAGAGTGGCGCCATCATCTTCCAGCCCATCAACAGGACAGTGCCCCTGCGGTGTCTGGAGGAGCGTTACGGCACCTCCCCTGGCCGGGCACGAGAGAGCAGCCTCATAGATGGAAGGCTAGAGGTGGCCAAGAGGCTGAGCCTCACTGTGGGTGGCGTCCAGTCCCAAGGGCAGAGCTTGCCCAGGGGAAACCTCCTCAGGTAGGTTGAGGCCTCCTTGTGGTGGCAAGACTGAGGAATACTCGAGGTGCCCAGGCTTGGCTAGAGAGGAGGATAAACATTAAAAGATGTTAATAAGAAGCTCGCTCACTGTTACTAGAGTAGCTGTCATAGGGAATGACTCTCAACTGAGTTGTATCAGAAGAAAGTATTAATAGTGTGGTAGTGTGCGCAAGAAAAAGAAAAAAAAGCATCGGTACAGAACTGAGGAGGGCAGGCCTTGTGGAGGAGATCGGATTTAGTGTAGCCTGAAAAGAGTGGGGAGTCGGAGTAGATGCTACAAGGGGGCCAGAGTGTCAAGGTTAAGAGCATGGGCATAAGTGTTAGGGACCAGAAAGGGCAAGAGGAGCCTGAGAGTCAATTGTTTGGGCCAGCACAGAGGATTGGTGAAGATAGGGTAAGTGTAGGGAGGAAACCCCAGGCTAAATAGCCCCCTGAATGCCGCCTAAGGGCTTTGAGGGGGTCAAAGAAGTTCAGCATAGTGAATGGGGTCTCTGTCTTAGTTACTTTTTCGTCACTGTGATTTGATGCCTGACATGCACAAATTAAGGGAGAAAATGTCTATTTTAGCTCCCAGTTTCAGACAGTAACAAGTTCACTCACAGGTGGGTGGCTAGAAAATGGTGGAAGCACATGGCAGAGGCAAACGTGGAAGCATCTCCTCACAGCATTGCAGACAGAAAGCCAAGTTGAGTCCCAGAAGGGAGGGAGGAAGGGAGGGGCTATTCCAGTGATCTGTCCCTTCTGGGTCCAGCCTCAGCATTCCACCCCTTCCAGTTTTACACCCCTACCACATGTCTGTAACCTGTAATCCGTCACATACCTGAAGTCTAATCCACACACCAGTAATCTATAATCTACTGCACTTCTGTCTTCCACCACCCACCTATAATCCCCCACGTGCCCATTCTCCACCTCTTCAGACCAGGCCCTCATCTCCTAACAGCACATGGTTCCATAGATAATCCATAACATCCAAATACACGAGACTTTTGGGGGACATTCCAGATCCAAACCACAATAGTCTCCTAAGAAAGAACTGGATGGTGACGCACAGAGGGGTGAGTAGAGAGGCAGGAGCAGGAAACCAGCGAGAGAGTCAGAGGGTCCACACAGTGAGGGGAGAGGAACCACGTGTCTGGAGCTCTTGTGTGTTGGGGAAAGTGGAGACGGATTCCTCAGAGACCATAGGAGTGACTGTGGGTGTGGGTTACAGGGTACTCTGGAGCTGAGACTTTGGGCTCATTGAGTAGCAGTGTCCGATTGTGATTTGGGGTCAAGGAAGGGATTAGCCTGGCGACAGACTGGGGACTGCTTCAGATGGAAAGGGTGGTTGGCATGGTGGGCACAGATGTCTAGGCCATCTATAGGTTTAGAGGCTGCAATCTGACCCTTAGGACACAGGAGAGAAGAGTTTAAAATGGGCAGAAAGTCAAGGCCTCAAAACATCCTTGGGCTGAGGCATCCTATGTTTCTTGGAGCTAAATATATGTTGCTCACTGCTGGGTGAGGAAGGGAAGGCAAAGGCTGGGGCACGGACCAACTTGGGCGCAACATGGTCTGTTCCACTCACTGGTTTTCTGTCTGAACCAGGAAGAAATGTCATAAACTATAATTTCTATACCTAAAAAATTCAGAAGCAAAACATAGGATTCTGTGAGTAATTCAAATTGTAACTGAGCTACTGGGAGGCCCCAGGGCATGTTGGTCAGCCTCTGGATCTGGTCCTGTGGATCAGGTGCCACCTCCATGCAGACCAGCTAGGGAGCAGGTGCCTTCCTTTTTCTGTCCTTCCCTTCTTCCAGACTTGGGGAGTTTGTGATGATTGAGTGGGCTCAGATAAGCAAAGTACTCAGTGCAGGCACATAGTAGGTGCTAGGTTAGTGCTGATGATCCTAATAATTACCGTTATGTGGAAGGGAATAGATGGTCCAACTCAGGACCTTTTATTGCAGGTCCTGTTCTTCTGCTGCAGACAGATAAGAATTGATATTTAGGAATCCTCCTCTTTTTTAGTAAGGTTGGTCTTGAGTGGTCCCTTAAAACATAAAAGAGGTAGGCTGGGGATGATGCTCAGTAGTAGAGCCCTTTGCCTAGGATGTATGAGGCCTTAGGTTCAATCTCCCATAATGGGAGAAAAAAAATAACAGCCAGGTATGGTGGTGCACACCTGTGATCCTACCACTCTGGGAAGCTGAGGCAGAAAGATTACAACTTTGAGCCTAGGCTGGGCAACTCAGTAACTTGGCGAGGCCCTATCTCAAAATAAATAAAATGGACAGGGGACACAGCTCAGTGCAGAGGCCTGGGGTTCAATCTTCATCACCACAATATTAATTAATTAGAATACAAAAATTGAAAAATAAAAATAAAAGGGGTACCGTCCCTCGGGTCCCTTTCGGGGTAGAAGCTGGCTATTCAGCTGCTGAGCAAGAACTTAGTGTTGTGAGCAGAGTGAGACCGGGCTTGGCCACACAGCAGCAGTGCTGTTCAGGAGGCTGGTGGGAGGAGCCTCCCTGTCTACCCTGGTCCCAGTTCAGAAACTACTACTTAAAGATAAGAAACGAAGAGAAGACGAAGTCTAAGTGGGCAAGCAGGCCAAACAGCCACAGCCTTGGGGAATGTAAAGCCTCTGGCACCTGTTTGCCCAGGCAGCAGATCTGGCCACCTAAAGATGGGAGCCGGTGGGCCAGACATGAAAGGTAGGGCTGTGGCCCTTTACCGTGCCCTCCTGCGCTCCCTCTCGTCAGCTCTGGCCCTGTGCCACCTGCCCTGACGTCGGACCTGCTGGTTGGCTGCCCTCTGGCCGCCCTAGGCTGAGGTGTGCACACACTTGGCCAGGTTGCATTCCACTGGCTGTGCAGGGCCCGTGGAGCCTGACCAGTTGACTCTGCTTAAATATCCCTTCTCAGAAGCTGTTTCCTTTGGAATTTGCCCTCTGACTTGCCTTATCTTGGAGGGTTGCTGGCCTTTCTCTGTTGCTGGGAGTTGGGGTTGTTTTTTTGATGCTTGCAAAGGTAGGAGAGTTATAATGTAAGAGAGTTTTACAATTATGGGACAGCATAAAAAGTTCCTTCTGCTTTGGCTGGTGTGGTGCCTTTTCCTCTAGTAAGAAAGATTCCCTGCTTGGTGCTAATTAGAGAAATTCTCAATCTGACTTGGAAAAGGACAGAAAGCATTGCAGCAAATGTGCTGCAAGTCCCCTTCCGCCCTGGTGCTGGGTGGTTGTGCCCTGTACCTCCGGGTGCCGCTTGGTGGCCTGGCTGGTCGTTTCTGCGGCTCAGCAGGAGGAGGGTGGGTGTGTGGGGCCCCCTGGCAGCCAGCAGCATTGGTACAAGGCCTGCCTTGCTGTCGCTGAGACGTGCAGTGAGATGGGAATCACCCGCAGCTTCCTTCCAGCTGACACTGAAGCACTGTGGAAAATGCACGTTAGTTAAACAAGTCCTTCCCCCAGGGCCTAAGAGTAATTTTAGGCTCTGTTAAAAGTGCACATTCCAGTTCATCAGATTTTCCCGAGAGCATCGTGACACTTTTGCCCTGCTCTGTTCAGCAGGACGGAAGGGCCCGGAGGAGGCACTGCGGGCCGAGCTGCCTTGCCCGCGGGACGTGGGAGGGCGCGCGCAGCCCAGCCTTGCGGCCATCCCCGTCAGTAGCTCTCCTTCACTGTTGGGGTATGCAGAGCATTCTCATTCTCAGCAGTTTTTTTTTTTTTTTAACTTTCCATGACGTTGCCCAAAGTCTTCACAACTTAATGACACATTTCTGCCTTGTGTGTCATTGGCTTCAGGAACAGAGAGAAGAGCGGCAGCCAGCCAGCTTGCCTGGATAACGCGCAGGACAGGAGGACCTCACCCCTCAAAGCACACCAGTCAGAAAGTCACCTGCCAATTGGTACGTCGCTGGGAGTTTTCAGGAAGGCGGGTGGCCCTGGCGCCCTCCAGGCTGTTACTGTGCTCCTGCGCCCTCCAGGCTGTTACTGTGCTCCTGCGTCTTCTAGTCACCCAGTCTGCAAATGAGCTAAGGAGGCTCCGTACCTGCGGCCTGGGGGGCGGGGTGGGGTTTGCGGGATGGTGGTCGCCAGCTGCTGAGCTGGATGTGAGATCCTGAGCTTCCTGACAAGCCTTCGAGGTGGGGGGCGTGGCCAGACCCATTTTGCAGCAGAGGAAACTGAGGCACAGAGAGGTGAAGTAACTTGTCCTGAATCACCTCGTATTTGAAGCCAGGTTTTCTCTTTTTTCTTTAGAATGAGGTCTCAGTACATGCCTAGGCTTGCCTCAACTGCCTGGGCACAGGTGATCCTCCTGCCTCAGTCTCCTGGGTGGCAGGGACTCCAGGCTTAAGTCACTAGGCCGGTTCGAGGCTAGGTTTTCTGATTCTAAGCCCGTTCCACAACTGGTAATCTTCAGTCTACTGCCATGGGTCCAGAGGGTGGGTGGCTGATCCCAGGCCCCTGGCAGGGCAGCTGTCCAGAGACCTTCCTACTCCGTTGGTGCCCAGAGGAGTAGCGATGTGGGTGTGGATTGCGGGGAAACCTAGCACACAGCTGCAGTGGTAGGGAGAGGACTGGTTTTTACTCTTTTCATAAATGGCTTCCTTGGGACCATGGAGTTCCTGAGCCTGTTTGTAAACTGTTCTGTATGAGTTAGCTCAGCATCTCTGTCTTACTTCCTTGTAGCTCTCCTGTTTTGCCCTGGCTTTATGAGTGACTCAGGGCCCTCGATGCTACGTGGCTAAAGACTTGTGTTTCTTAGGGCAAGATTACATTCTTCACTGCCCTCCAACATATTTTCCTGTTCTGTACCAACTTCTGAGACCATAAAATGATGTAGCAGCTGTCAGCAGACATCCCTTGGGATTTAGAATTAACTCCCGAAAGTATAGGGTGGAGCCAACTTAGCTGTCCTATGTTCTAGACTGCTCTAGATTGGGTGTGGGGAATGAAAATTGAAACCCAAGGGCGTGAAGGTGACGGCTGGGGAGCTGTCACTCTGGCTTTGTTTGTTTTCTCTTGTCCACACAGCTGAGCTTTCTCTGACCTCCTCTTACCCTCCACAGGCTATAAGCTGCTTCCTCAGTCCCCGGGTATGGACATAAGCCACTGCCCAAACTCACCTGTGTTCAGGACAGGCAGTGAGCCCACCCTGAGCCCAGCGGTGGTTCGGAGGGTTGCCTCGGACACTCGGGCAGGAGAGGCACTGCGGGGCTCAGACAGCCAGCTGTGCCCCAAGCCACCCCCAAAGCCCTGCAAGGCACCCTTCCTCAAGACTCCCCCCTCTCCAGCCACCTGGCTCAACTCCGAGGCCAACTACTGTGAACTGAACCCAGCCTTCACCACAGGCTGTGACAGGGAAGCAAAGCTGCCCTCACGTGCCCAAGGCAGCCACGCAGAATTGCTGACAGCCAAGCGGAACGGAGCACCATGTCCCCGGAACTCTGGCACCAACTACTTGATCCTTGATGGGGATGACAGGGCCAGACCTTGGGAACTCCCGACAGGGCAGATGGATGATGAACAGGAAGACAAGGGCGAGTTTGTGATGCCCCTTCTGGAGACTGTGTCCTCATTCAGGCCCAATGACTTTGAGTCAAAGCTCCTTCCTCCGGAGAACAAGCCCCTGGAAACAGCTATGCTAAAACGTGCAAAAGAATTGTTCACTAACAATGATCCCAGGGTGATAGCCCAGCACATGCTGAGCATGGACTGCAAGGTAAGTGCCCAGCTCTCTGGCTTTTGGGAGGATTGTAAAGGAGACCTGTCTGGCCTCACTCTGCCTGATCGCCAAGTAGGCTGTGGGAAGAGTTGAAAAATAACTTGGGTGTGGGAATTTATTTATAGGGTGGGAATCATAGTCAAGACAAACCTTTGCCCCAACAGGAAGCTTGTAACTTTCACCTTGAACAGAGGGGAGAGTAGGTCTTAACCCTGCTCTCCAGCCCCATTCCTTGGTCCTTAATTCCTCCCCAAGCCTTAATTCCAGCAGAATTGGCAAGGCTAAAGGAGAATAAACTGTAAGCTGAGACAGGACATTATCAATTTTTAACCCAGCCTAGGCAACATTAGTGACCTAACAAGACCCTGTCTCAAAATCAAAACAAAAAATGCAAAAGCCTTGGATTTGATCTCCAGTACCACAAAAAAAGTATGGAGTAGCAGAAACTTGGTTGTTTATACTTTGTACTTACATACACTGTATATTTGTTACTGCGATGATCTTTAAATGCACTTCATGTGTGTGTGATGCTGGGGATTGAAACTAGGGCTTCCTTCATGTGTGCTAGGCAAGTACTCTGCCTCTAACCCATAACACATAAATAAACGTTTTTAATGTATGTTTTTTGTGATAGCATATAACATATAGTCCCAGCACTCAAGAGTTCAAGACAAAGATGGGCAACACAACAAAACTCTCTTTCAAAACAATAAAAATTTATCTGTTTTACAATAATTTCTTGATTTAGAAAAACTAAAGTCACTCAAAATCCAATTTCTTGGTGATTGCCATTGAGAAGACTTTATGCAGAAAGACTATTTTTTTGTCTATAGACAGAGATATGTAAAGAGTGCACAAAGCATCTTGCTGTGTTTCGTTGCTGTGCTGGGGATTGGACCAAGGCCCTGCACATGCTAGGCAGCTGCTATACCACTGAAATATATTCCCAGCCCTTTTTATTTGTTTTGTTTATGAGATAGGGTCTTCATAAGTTGTCCAGGCTGGGCTCCAACTTGTAATCCTCCTTCCTCAGCCTCCTGAGCAGCTAGGCTTATAGGTGGGCACCACCCTGCCCAGTGACATTTCTTTGCCACATGAATGACACTGGTCTACATAGATATACTGTTCCAAACCCAAGTCTTTCATTGAATAACAGATCATGACTTTCTTCCTATGGGACCAAATATGTATGTTTACATCATGGTTTTAGGTAGGAAGTGTGTCTTTCTGATGTGGGTGTCTTTTGTTCTGGTGGTGGTCTCAAGCAAGCTCATTGTTCAGAGAGATTTCTCAACAAAAGTGTCTCAGCCAGGAGTGGCCTCAGTCCACTCAGTATAAAGCACTGATCTTGAGCATTTGATTGACAGGTGAGGCACAGAAAGATATAAAGCCCTTTTTAATTTGAAGCGTTTTTTTGTAGTTGTGGCTCAAAGAAGTCAATTAACTTCAAATGCCAAGGCTTATTTAAGAACTGGATTTTCCTTCTAGAGTTAGTAATCATGACTGGAAATCCAGTCTCTGAGCACTCCCCCAGGCACATCAGAAGTAAATTAAGGGCTCCCCAAAATGGCCTCAAAAAAACACTGGGTAGTTGCTGGCTGTCCTGGCAGAAGCCCCCTCCCTGAAACGAGAGCTTGAGAGATGCCAGTGACTAGTGAACCTACTTGCCTATGTCTTGGAAGGTGGTCCATGCTAGATGGGTCCTAGGAGACAGCCATGACGGGCTCCTGTGGAGGATTAAGAGTTTGACTCAACTGGCTGTGTGTCCTTGAGCACAGATGGTCAGGTAATTTGCCACATAAAGTCTGACCTCACTTTAAAGCAAGCTAAACCTGTTTGAAGATTAGAGGATTGAGGACTTCTGTTCCAGTTGGTTACACTGGGTCCTTAATCTGGGAACAAAACCAACAGGCCTGGAGTGAGATTCCAGCCTCGCTTCTCCATAGCGGAAGCTCTTTCAGCGTACGAGGCTGGGTTTGCAGGACAGCTAACCTCTGGGGGGATGGATCCTCTGGCCCCGTGCGGGGTATGATGGTAGTCTAGGAGGGAGAGAGTTGCCTTCCCCGGCCATGAAACCAGGTCTGAGTCTGTTCTCAGCAGAAAACACAAGCGGGATGAAGTAGCTCATGCCGGTAATCCCAAAACTTGGGGGGCTGAGGTTAGAGGTCACCCTGGTGTATCTAGGGAGTGCAGTACCAGCCTGGACCACAGAGCAAGACCCGGTCTCAAAAAAATCAACAGAGAAGCACATAGTCCACCCTCTTACTTGCTTTGTTGCATTCTGTCCTCCTGGTTCTTCACTCCCGTGTGTGCCTCTTTCCCTTTCTCCACCCTTATTTCCTTGTTCTATTCCTAGAATCACCAGGCACAAACCAGAGTCTCCAAGAAGGAAATTGCTCTGTTCCCCCAAATGTAGCAGAAGCCAGGAAGGGCCACCCAAGAGCCAAGAGCAGGCACTAGGCAGCATCTGGGCCCCATGTGCGAGTACTGCCAGTGCATTTAGCCCTGGGGCGGATGCCCAGAAAGCCTTCCAACAGTGAGTGGTCTCTAGAGCCATGGAGGCTGTCTGTCCCAGCAGGGACCAGTGTCCCACCTCCAAGGGTTGGCTTAAGAGCCATCAGTCCCTTGCACCTTGCAAACAGGTGGCCTTCTCGCCTTATCTGTGTGTGGTGCCCAGCCATTCTTCCACCTGCTTGTGTTTCCTCTAGAGGGAGGCCCTGTAGCACAGAGCTTGGCCTGTGGGGATGAACTTCTGAGTCTGAATCCCATCGCTACCACATTAGCTGAATTGCTCTATGTCTCCCCAACCACACCAAGTGCTCAGAGAAAACCAATTGAGATAATACATGTAAAGCCCTGGGGTCTCACCCTGACCCAAAGTGAGTGCTAAGTATTTATTAGTGTTATATATCAGCTTTGGTTGAGGGTCTCCTTTATGCTAGTCTGCCTCACGGCCTCTGCCCTGCATGGGGTAGCTTTCTGGCAGGGGCTGGGAAGGGAGAGACAGAAACACAGGAACTTGGGACAACTCGTGTGGGAGCACTCAGGAGGGGGAGGCATGGGAGCTGAGGGTCCTTTAGGCAGGGCCTTGAACCAGGGGTGCGGGGACTAGGGATCAGGGTGGTCTGAGGTAAGTTTAGAAGGCTAAATAGTTGTCCAGATGAACACAAAAACATGTCCTAAAACTAATTAAAAGCCACGGGGAAGAGGTTGGTTTAGAGGATTCATCCGAGACTGCAGCCTGAGTCTGCTCTCAGCTGAAGAACTGCAGTTGAAGGGGGAGGGGGTGGGGCAGACCTGGTGGTTCTTCCCTTCAGGGTTCTGAGTCTGCTGGCCCTGTCCCAGGGTCCGGCCTTCAGAGCACGTCGCCATCCAGTGAAGGAGGCAGAGTGATGAGGTCCAGGTGTAGATCTGAGTCCTTCATGCTGGCAGAAGCAGCACCAGGGAGCAGAGCCCGGCGGTTGCCCTGCGTCCCTTGGCAAGCGGGAGGGCAGCCGGGTCAGGTGCCCATCGGGACTCCCCTGGGTCACCACGGCAGCCTCCCGGTGGTGGAACGAGAAGGGATGAGCAGAGCCCCAGAAGGACCGAGCACTGGCGGAGCACCGCATGGGCACATCGGGCTGCCCTCCTGGGGCCGGCTCTCCCTAAGCACCCTCCTGCTCTTCCTTTGTGAGCCGCACTGTGCTGGATGCCTGCCGGGGAACCTGGCCCAGGCTCTGCACGTGAGCTCAAGATCCCCTGTAGCTGGGGCCAGGGAGTTGGCATGGTGCTAGGGTGAGGATGGCTTAGTCCCTTGAAGACAGAGTGGAGGCTTTTCTCTCAGAACAGGATCACAGAGCGTCTGCTGGTGCTTCCAGAATAGAACCGAATCACTGCTGAGCCTTTCAGTCTTGTAACAGAGCGGTGGGGGGGGGGGGGGGGGGGGGGGGGGGGGGGGGGGGGGGGGGGGGGGGGGGGGGGGGGGTGGCCACCTCATGCTCATGGAGTTACTGGGTTCGGAACCTCCGACAGGTGAGGTGTCTAAACAGTTAAGAAGGTGTGTGGGGTGTGCATCCAGGATACCTTGCCAAAGTCAAGGTGTAAATCTCTTTCCCAAGATTTGGCCAGAAATCATCTTTCCACTTCCTTATGACCAGTGATTTGCACCTTTTATTTCTACACAGGTTTTTTTTTTTTTTGGGGGGGGGGGGCCAGGGAGCAGTGGTCAGAGTTATTTGAATCTTTTGCCCAGTTCAAGGTAAACAAGCTTACCAGTTGTGTTAAAGAGAAACTGAGGCCCAGAGAGTAGAGATGAAAACAGTAAGAATTCTTCATCCTGTCTGAGTTTGCTCCTGGGCAGCTGACTTCACAGGCTCACCGCTCCGTGCTTCCCTTGCTTGACCACAGAAGCCAAGAGTCAGGGCTGGTAATACAGGCCAAATTTCCAAATGTTCTTGTGGCCTGTTAAGAAGACATGTGCATTGCTTTTATGCCTGGAATAATTATGGTCAAGGACACGCCCGATGGAGGACAGGAACCGTCCTGTGCCTGCTGTGTTTACCTACCATGCTAGGTTGGGCCTGTAGGATTTGCCAGTTGTCCTATCATGATATCAGCGTAGTGTGAGGAGTCGTAGCCCTGTTCTAGAGACACACTGACTCTGGTGTCACGTTTCAATGCAGTGTGTAATTACTATAGATGACCAACTAATGCCTGATTCTGATAAACTGTGATTATATACTAGAATTGAGATGGGGTGAGAACTGGCTCAGACAGATTTTTCTTTAAGGAAAATCTTTTAGAAAGAGACAGGGTATATTTGAGACCGTGGGTTTCAAATCCTTATATGTTTTTAATAGTTTCCAGACATACAGTGCATTCACTGCACCCAGGAGAGGCGTCATTAAGGGTAACAGCAGCCAGCCGTGGCTGTTAAGTGAGAACATCAATGGCGGAGCCCACAGCAGAGGGAAGCCTGGACGCGATCCTGCTGCTCCGCTGCGGGGACATCAGCTCCACGCACGCACCGCCTGCTGTGGGCAGCAAAACGTCACAGCAGGACCAAGCCGGTGTCAGATGGAAGCTCAAAGAAAGTGTTCTCTGGCTGAACAGCCACATGTACCAGATCCGTGGATTCTGCAGAACAGTTTAGGTGTTCCCCAGTCTTTCTCCCCCCACTAATTTTATGTTCTGGTCTGTGTATAAGAACCATGTTTTGGGGTGCTGCTACTCATACAGAAACCCCAGGAGTAACGTACACCCCCACGTCCCAGTTCAGCGCACAGCTTTTCACATGTGGGATCCGTGCTGTCGCTAGGCCGCTTGCTAATCCTGTGAATTTCAACTTTGCTCCTGGCAGGTTGCTAGGATACTGGACGTCTCCGAAGAGATGAAGAGGAGCATGGGTGTGAGCTCAGGTCTGGAGCTCATTACTTTGCCTCACGGGCACCAGCTGCGCCTGGACATAATTGAAAGGTGAGCCGTCTCCGTGCTCCCCGGCCTTTCCACTCCTTGCAGGCGTCAGAGCCGCAGGTTTCAGAGGGAGAGAGGATGAGCCTGAGCCCTAGCCCTGCCCCACTTCAGGTCCTGTGGCCCCGAGTGACTCTTCTCAGCAGCCTGAGCTGGGGAATTCCTGGAGGTGCACAGAGAGACAGTACAGCACAAGACAGAGCACCTTCCTGGCCGAGTCCCCCGGGGTAGGGGGTGGGTAGAAAGAAGAGCCTCTCTCGCAGCTCAGCTCCTGGGGTGAGGGTGCTGTGGGGCTGCCTCAGCCAGGGCAGCAGGGGCAGCAGAGACCCTCCTGCTACCCTGTCCTCTCGCCCCCCGCCTCAGGAGCAGCACAGCTTTGTATCTTTGGAGTTTAAGGTTGCTTGGGGAATAAGGAGGGAGCTGGTAGGAAAGGTTGAAAACAGATCTTTTTGTTTTTTGTTTGTTCTTATTTGAGACAGGGTCTCACTCTGTAGCCCACAATGGTCCTGAGCTCACTGTGTAACTTGTGTAACTAAGTCTGGCCTTAAACTCACGGCAATCCTCCTTTCTCAGCCTCCTGAGTGCTAGGATTACAGGCATATGTCACCACACCCAGGTTTATGTGGTGCTGGGGAATCGAACCTTGGGCCCTGAGCTTGCAAGGCAAGCACTTTAACCACTGTGCTATTCTTCCAGTCCCACATTTTCTTTGACGGGTAAACAAAAGGAGAGTCAAATGGCAAAGAATGACAGCACTTGGCACCTGGGGCCTCCAGAGTATAGGCTCAGAGCCCTACTAAAATGCACACACATGAATGTGAGACCTTAATTAGAAAGACACACACATCGAGGCATGTTTTTAAGAAGTGTAAGTAGATTTTTGTATTTAACTCAAAATCTGGCCTTTTGACACATTAAAATAAAATAATGTAGGGGATGGAGGAATGGCTCAGCGGTTAAAGCGCTTGAGCAAGCACTAAGCCAAGCGCTAAGTACCCGAGTTCGATTACCCAGCACCTCATAAGCTGGGTGTGGTGGCGCACTCCTGTAATCCCAGCACTCCAGAGGCTGAGACAGGAGGATTGCCGTGAGTCCAAGGCCAGCCTGGGCTCTGAAGTGAATTCAGGACCAGCCTGGACCACAGAGCGAGACCCTGTCTCAAAAAAAAAAAAAAATGTAAACAATGTAGACAAGAGTGTCTTGTTATCTTAAGTTTTCTGTTAAATGCCCCAGTGGCCATGACTGACTGAGGTATTTCCGTGGTATTCTTGCTACAACCCCGTCTAGGCCACATAGCTGCACTGGAAGTTACAGTAGCCACTTAGCCACATGTAGCTACTGGGATCTGAAACACAGCCGACGAGGCTAAGCAGTGACAGCTTTTACTTACTACCTATGGCTTTAGTGTAAATAGCCACATGTGGCTAGCTGGTGCCAGTTCTCCAGTGCCCTTCCGGGGCTGGGGTGGGTGACAGAGCTGCTTTTGAGGTTGCTTGGCTAGAAATCTGCCTGAGACAATTGGGAAACACCCAGGATGCTGAAATGAAGACTCACGAAGGGAGGAGGTTAGGAAGAGGCCCACCATGTTGATTGATGCATACACATGGTTTAAGGCTTTGAAAGGGAGTTTCCCACCCAGCGTCTGAATCGCCCTCTTTCCCCGTCAGACTTCTAGGCTCTAGCTTCCTCTCTCCTTGCCGCTAGGATCCGGACTGTGTGTCCCACTGACTTCCTCTGTGTGGTGTGGACCCAGTGGTCAGTTTTACTTCCCCATTCTTGTGCCATACTTCACGCCTCGTGAGTTGGAGCTTATATAATCATTTATCATTAGGTGTTCTGGGCCAGGCTGTGGCCAGGAGCTTTGGGGCTTCTCTCTCATCTGTTCTATGAATTCCACTCTTGTCAACATCTGTTTCGATTTTTTTTTTCCTCCTGATTGTCTCACGTCTCATTCCTTAGATTATTTCCCATTCAAGGCTGACTCATATGATATACTATGAGGTCAGGGAGTAATTTGATTAATTACAGTGTGGTAGCTAAGTAAAGGTCAGGACCCCTAGGGTCCTGAACTGTCCAAATATATCCTTTTCTTGCCTTTAAGAATAACATACAGCACTACCCTTGATTGCTAATTTACCTAACCTCACTCATTCTGGGTACGCAGAACTAGAAATGACCTTGCACCATGTGCTTGCATCCTGCTGTTGTTGGCAAGTGTACCACAGACTGTCTATGCTGTTCATCCACTGCTGTACCCAGTGGCTATATACTGAATTAATGGATATAGTTATCCAGCAAAACCCCTGGTCTAACACCAGGTCTTGAAAGAGAGCCTGTCCCAAGACTATTAAAACAGAAGTGAAAAGAAAAAAAGATAACACTGATCAAAGAATCAGATGCTAGGGGAAATTAGTTTTACTGTTATTAATAACTTATCTGTAATGTTCTGCTTGGTATTGACACTTTGTGAAAATACAACCAAATAATAAATGTATACGTTAGGGCTGTGTTTGGATCCCTTAACTGAGAAAGACAAGAAACCAGGAAAAGGAGCTAAATTGAGAAAAAGGAGAAGAACAAAATGAGCCAGGAAGGAAACAACATCCAGGGAGGTAATTGTAGTGACAGCTACTGTTTATTAGGAGCTTGTTCTTCTTATGCCCACACACAATCTTTTTTTCATAGTTTCTCCTATTTTACAGATGAGGAAGAGGGGCAGTTAGGTACCAGCCTAAGGTTGCACTGTGAGCGAACATTGTGCACATTTATGTATGAACAGGCTTTGAGGTGACGGTACTTAACAAACACTGGAGAGATTAGTAATGCCAGCGATCGGCTTATCACTGCTGCCTTTTGCTCAGGGAAAGTGAGCGGGAGACCCATGCACCTGAGCAAGCACAGGGAGCACTACACGGAGCCACGCCCTTAGCTGTGAACTCTGAGACACTTTGGCCCCTGAGTTTCAAAGGCATGTCCTTTATTTTTCAGGATTCATAATTATAACTGGGGTTTCACTTTTTGGACTTATACAATAGCCTGGAAAAAATTCAACCGAGGTAGTTCTTGCTCAAATGCAGTAAACTCCTAGGTCTGGATTTACAGATGGAAGGTGCCACCAGCTGACCCCATTCGTAAGGTCCTACTGTCATGTACAGAAAGATCCCCCTGCTTCCTGCTCGGAGTCTGAGAGCCATTCAGGAGAAGGGAGGCTCGGTGGGGGAATGAGGATTTTGTTTTTATAGGGCCTGACCTTCTTGCCGCCTGGTCCACATCTCCATTCACTCTGCAGCCACAAACACATGCTTAGCTCCTCTTTTCTCGATCAAGCATATCCTCTCGTTTTCCTGTGCTTGGCTACCTCATCCAGGAGGCTCAGTAGAGGAGGGCCAGGGCTCCCCAAGGGCAGGATTCTCCTTGTGTATGTCTGTTGGGGGGAACTTTTGCCTCCTGTGACCTCTCAGAGGAGGGGAGGTGCAGGGGAGTGCGAGCAGCCACATGTACTTGGGAACAGCTTCGGCCCAGGGTCGCGCCTGGCCCTGTGCTGGGACATCTTGCTTTGTGACATCTTGTTTTGTGACTGCAGTGTCCCCTCCACAGCGTGGCTGAGCCTGGCACAGTCTCCCTGCCTGGGGGATGGTCTCTGTTGAGATCCTCTTTCCGCACGGTCTAACCTGCCAGTGTGTTGCACAGCGGTAGCAGTGAATGGAACAAAACGGTCTTGTTCTTGGCCAGTCCCCTTAACCCGAGCCTGACTCTGGCTGCCTCCCTCACAGGCACACCACAATGGCCATCGGCATTGCCGTGGACATCCTGGGCTGCACGGGCACTTTGGAGGACCGAGCAGCCACCCTTCACAGGATCATCCAGGTGGCAGTGGAGCTGAAAGATGCCATGGGGGACCTCTATTCCTTCTCAGCCATCATGAAGGCCCTGGAAATGCCACAGGTAGGTTTCTGCTTGCTTTATGCATCCCTTCATGCATGTGGTTTTTAATATGCTGCAGGTGGGGCCTGCACAGCCAGGCTGGGCAAGTCTCACTATTTTAATCAGTCTTGAAGATAAAATGAATCTTAGTGAAAGCTGTTTTGATTGGAGACAGTCAAAGCTGTGTCCTGTACATTTCAGCTGTTTACAAAAACATCGGGTAACTGCTACAGTCTGCACTGTGGTGTACAGTAACAGAGTCATGCTTGCAAACGATCCATGTTTTTGGAGAACTGGCCAAGCTGTGTCTCCTAACAGATGAGTGCTTCCATGTGGGGCACAGGTGTGTGGTCAGTGTAGGGGCAATCAAGGCATCTGGGGATATTCGACAGAGAATCCCTCAAGTAGTTTGTGTAGAAGTGCCATCGTCAAGTCACCTAAAAACAGCCTCTTTGGTTAAAATTTGACTTTCTTGGCTCAGCTGCCATAGAAGTCCCTGATTAGAGTTTCTTAAATCAGGCATTTGAATTCATCTGCATTGGCAAGATTTTTGAGGATAAACATCAAACATGAAATCAGACAGGCCTCTCAGAACTGCTCAGAACTGGCGTTCTTGTTTCTGTTCTTCTGTGTCCCGGGTGCTTGAAAGGCTCTGAGCGTGAGATTACAGTCCCGCACTCCACATCTGCAAGGAGTGACACCAACGCTGCTAGTAACTTAGCCTGGCGATTACACAGCCACAGATTGTCTATGAAACCATAGCAGGTGGTCACTGAAAATCCACTGTTGCTCCTCAGGGAGGCAGCTATAATCACATTCCTGCAAGTCACAGCACGGTAGCAACATAATTTTTTTTTTTTTTTTTTTTTTGTATTGGAGATAGAAACCCAGGAGTTTCAAACTGAGCCACGATCACCAGCCTCTGTTTTTTTTTGTTTGTTTGTTTGTTTGTTTTTAGACAAGGTCTCACTAAGTCACTAAGTTGCCCAGGCTGGGCTTGAACTTCTGCCTCAGGCTCCCAAAGAGCTAGGAGTACAGGCATGTGCCACAATGCCTGGCTTATAATTTCCTTAACTAAGGTCACTTTAAAAAATAAGAAGCTGAACAACTTACCGCCTTCATCAGAAGTTTGGGGGAGGTCAATTCCAGTAATAGTTTTCCATGAGCTTTGAAATTCTTCACATGTCCTCTGAAATTGTGAAGGATCAAATAACTTCTGACGTGTTTCCATTATACACTGATTTCTAGTATGACAGGTGATCATTTTTCATTCAGTGTTTTTAATTTGCATACTTACTCTCATCCAAATTTGCCAAAAAAATGCATTTTGACAGCAGAGCCAACAGGCTGTGTGTGTAAAGCTGCCCAGCCAGAGCTTCCTCCCAGTGTGGTAAAGGAGGTGTTTAATGGTGTCCCATGATTGCTACCTGTGACGTGCGTTAAGGACATCTCCAGTCTGCCCCAACATGCCTTTGTGGGTGGTCCCTCCTCCAGCAGCGTGGGGACACAATTTTTCCAGGTCACTCAATACATGTCATCATTTAGACCCACCCTCCTGCCACATCCAGGAGGTGGGCCTAGCCCAGGCTCACTTGGTTTTGCTGAGGGGGAGTGGGGGAGGCAGGGTAGCATGGTGGGTGGTCAGAGAAAAACCAGCAACAGATCAGCTGCTGGGGATCCTTTTTACCTTCCTCTGGGAGCACAGAATGCTCCTGACCTTGTACCAGCTGGGAAGCCTGGGCACGTTCCTTAATCTCTTCTGGGTTTTGATCTGTAAAATGAGACCAAAATACTTGCCTCCTAAGAGCATTATGAAGTTTAATTGAAATTCTTAAAATGCCTCCAGTAGAGTTGGCTGTCATTCTGTCAATGCGAGGGCCCTTCCTTGTTTTATGTAGAAAACTTAAAAGATGCTAAGACTTTCTGGTTTTGTAGTGTGAATGGGGACTTTCATCGGAGGGCTGTTGAATTAGAGGTACCTGCTGGTGTTGACTACAGTATTCCAAAAAGATATTGGCATCACAGGGTCCAGATGGTCTTCTCTGCAGATGGTCTTCTCTGTTGCAGACTTTTATGTACAAACGATATTAAAATGCTTGCCTCACTCTCCTACGCCCTAACAGCAGCACCAGCTTTATATCAGCTGCCCAGTAACACCCTGTCAACATTTAAAATAAAATATAGGCAGTGAAGCCTGGCAGTTCTACCTGTGGTGATTTATTTCCAGATATTCTTATACATGTGCTCATTTGTAAGATCTTTACAAGATAAATTTTGTAATATCAAAATATATATAAAACTCCTACCTGTGGTGCAGTTGGAGAGAGGACTTACCTCTGGGACAGGCCATTAAAACAACGCAGAATAAAGTCAGATGGGGGTTACTTTTATCTCTGTTCTACTTTTACCCGCTTTAAACATTTTATGTGTGACTATCACCTATTCCAAAACTTAAGCAGAAAACCTTTTTTAAAAGCCTTTTCTAAAATAACTCTTCCTTCCAGATCACGCGGTTAGAAAAAACCTGGACTGCTCTGCGACACCAGTACACCCAGACTGCCATCCTCTATGAGAAGCAGCTGAAGCCTTTCAGCAAAATTCTTCATGAAGGCAGAGGTGAGCACGGGAGGGCGGCTGCCCCTCAGAGTCTAAGCTCAGTAGGCACGTTCTGCTTGTCAGGACATCCAACCCGGCATGTTAGGGGTGTCCGTGGTACACCAGATGACAGCGTCACTTGCAGGAGGTCTAGTCACTACAGCAAGACACGAGTCCCCTCACTCTGGGATTAACTTTCACGAAATATGATATGGAAAACTCTGCTCCTTGTCCTTCAGAGTCCTCGTGCACCCTCCCAGGCAGCATATCAATCCCACTGCTGATGCCCCTCGTGACATTAATGGAGCGCCAGGCCGTCGCTTTTGAAGGAACTGACATGTGGGAAAAAAATGACCAAAGCTGTGAAATTATGCTGAACCACTTGGCCACAGCCCGATGCATGGCTGAGGCTGCAGACAGCTACCGCGTGAATGCGGAGAGGATCTTGGCAGGTAGGGGTTGGCTTTCTGTAAGCTGCTGTGTTCTCTGCAGTAAGCGGAAAGAGTGGAAGAGGGTGATGCCCTCAATCAGGAAAAAGGCCAAGGAGAAAAGATGAAGCGTGGAAGTTCCATTCCCTTTGTGATTGTGATTTCTTAATTCCAAATGACTGAAGTGTGGGTATAATTTTCGGTGGTACTGAGGATTGAATCCAAGGCCTTTGCATTGAGCTACATCCCAGTTACCCCTCCCCCCTTTTAATTTTGAAACAAGGCTGGGCTTGAACTTGGGATCCTCCTGCTTCAGCCTCCCAGAGTTCTGGGCTTACAAGTGTGTACTACTACACTCAATTTCTCCTTTCTTCTTACATGTTCTGTAGTGTCAGTGAAGCAGCAAAATAAACAGGGTCAAAAAAGAATGTCACTAGGACCTTTAATAAGTGGCCCTGCAAAAGGTGGAGTGCCAACATGAGGAAGTGTTCCACCTAGACCTGACTGCCTGCGTTCCTTTTCCTTCCCGGTTACACTGGTACGTGAGCTCCCCGGCTTGTAGCATCTGGAAAGCATTGAGCAGAGTGTGGCACAAGCCGAACTCTTTTAGAAATACTATGGTAATACAAGGCAGCTTCCTCGGTTGCTCAACATATGCTTATCACAGCCACGGTGTGTACATAGCACCAGGCAAAATTCGTGTTGTCAGGGTGCTTCGGAGTTATTCAAGGAGTCATCTCAGCACATGGTGCTAAGTACAGAGCGTACCATAGGAGCACTTAGGAAAAGTAATTGACTTGGTCAGAAATACAGGGAAACAGGAAGTATGTGGGGATGACTTCCGGAGCACGGGGGCATGGGGGTGGGGGCTGACACCACTGATTGTTAAAGCACCAAAGTAATTAGCCATAAAACAGATTGGAGAAGACGGGAGCCATTCATAGAGTAGAAACAAGCAAAAAGCAAAGTCTCCAAAAATCTTTGTTAGAACTTTTCATCCTGCCACAGCTTATTTTGCAAATTCCCATTGCTGGATGTGAGTAACCAAGAACCTCACAAGGATGGAGAATTTCTTACCAGCATCCAGCCCAGGGTGAGGGGCACAAAACATGTTCACTGAACAGAAATCATCATTAGCCCCTGGTTGGTTATTATTCAACAATCTTCCAGCATCCTCAGGAAAAAAGGTCTTTGTGTTTTTTCCACAACCAGGACCCTTTGGGTGTAGACACAGAAAACTGCTACTCTGCATAATTCTGTCCAGATAATGGAGTTCCCCTGGTTATTAGAGATGGCCATTAGAAAACCAGTATTCTTTTGGAACAGAACAGAGGCTTGGGAACAAGGCCCAGGCCCACACAAATGTTGTGTTGGAACTATAGACATCCAGGTTTAAGAAGAATGAACCTCAATCCTCACCTTGCATGATACACAGTAATTAACCCAAAATAGATCAGAGTTTAAAATATAAGAGCCAAAGTATAAGGTTCCTGTAAGAAAACATTAAAGAAATTATTTGTGCCTTTGAGTTATGTAAAGATTTCTTAGAAGCTGGGCATGGTGGTACACACCTGTAATTCCAACACTCAGGAGGCTGAGGTAGGAGGATTGCCATGAGTTCAAGGCCAGCCTGGGCTTCATAATGAGGTCAGAACCATACAGTGAGACCCTGTCTCCAAAAAAAAAAAAAGAAATCCTTAGTACAAAAAGAAAAAAACATCAACTATTAACAGAACACATTGATAAATCAAAATTTTAAACTTTTAAAAACACACTATTAAGAAAATAAAATAGCAAGACACAGACCAGGAGAAAATATTTGCTAAATGTGTATCTGACAGAGGGCTTATATTTAGAATATATAAAGACATAAGAAGACAAGATTTAAATAATAGATATTTGAGTAGACACTTGACAAGTACATGTAAAGATATTCAATGCAAAATCAGTAAGGAGCTGTAAATTTAAACAATAACTTAGAAAGGCCACAGTTTAAAAGGATGGTAATAAGAAGTTGGCAGCACACAGAGAAACAGGAACCTTCCTGTGTTGTAGGCATGAATGTAAACGCTGGAATAGAGTTCATGACAGTTTTTCTTTTTCTCTGCAACTGGGAATTGAACCCAGGACCTTCATGCTCAGCCATATCCCCAGCTTATTTTAGTTTTATTTTCAAATTTTGAGGTAGGATCTTACTAGGTTTCCTCGGCTACATTCTAACTTGCAATCTTCTTGACTCAGTTTCCTAGAGTGCTAGGGTTACTGGTGTGTACCAGCACTCCTGCTTTGAGTTTCTACACAAGTAAACGTACACTAACCATATGACCCCATAATTCTACTCCTAGAGAAAAGTATCTCCCGCAAGTGTTGACCTTATTTGTTAGCTAGAAACTGGTAACGGACAATCCATATGTCTATCAGTCAGTGAATGTCTTAAGTTACTTACTCATTCATTGCAGGGACAAAATCATCCACATCCACAACTTGTGGGAAGAAAGATCTGTTTTAGCAGTTTCAGAAGGTTTCATACAGCCCATTCATTGGCAGCTGGCAGTGGTGGAAACACATGGCCCAGGCTGGACAGCTGCTCATGGCATTGTAGACAGCCAAGTGAAGGAGGAGCAGGTTCGTCTCTGGAGTCTGAGGCAAGGCCAGAGCTTTTCCTGGAAGAAGCTGTATCACTGTTTTTACTTCCTTCAGTTACTTCAAGCTGTCAGTTGCTCCCCACACACAAGTACATTCCCTCCCTTCCTGGCTACTATTTAGTAACACAGACATGTTACATTCTGTGTTTAGTAACAGAATGCTCTGTCCTGGGCACTTACCTATCTCGACAAATTGACACAATCCCTCCAGGTTACATCCCAAGCATCTGCCTCCTCCAGCAAGGTCCCACCTACAACAGCACATGGTTCCACAGGTATCCCTCTATATCAAAAATGAGGCTTTGGGGGACATTCCAGATCCAAACCATAGGAGATAAAATCTGGCATGTTCACATAAATTAATACTGTTGAGTAATAAGGAATGAATTACTGATTTTATGCAACATACAGAATAATCTCAAAGCCATCGTGCTAAGTGTAAGAAGCCTGACAGAAAAGTCCGTGTTGTATGACTCCACTTACGTCACATTTCTAGAGCAAGCAAAACATTAGCCACAGAGAGCAGATTGTGGATGGCTGGGCCTAGGGACAGAACAAGACCTGGTACCAGGGGACTTCTCAGAGTAAAGGAAATGTTCTAAAAGCTTATAAATTTACCATTTTAAATTACACAGATAAACAGGTGAATTATATGGCATGTAAATTATACATTAGTAAAGTTATTATAAACCAGGAGTCATGAATAATGTCTCACAGTACAACTCACAGTGACTCCTACACATGGATTTTTAGTCATGTTTTAAGAGTTTAATTCTCCTCTGAAGTTGCTCAGATTCTTGATGACAGATCTGACATTTTGGTGGGTGGGGCATATTTTTAAAGTTCTGACAGAGGATGAAGTTCATTTTGATCCTATTGTAAACGAGTAAGTTCTGAGTTATTTTTAAGATGTTTTAGGCAAAACTGAAGTTAATTTGCTTCTTTGGTTTTGATTAGGTTTCCAACCAGATGAAGAGATGAGTGAAATCTTCAAGACTGAATTTCAGATGCGATTGCTATGGGGCAGCAAAGGTGCAGAAGTCAATCAGACAGAGAGATATGAGAAATTCAACCAGATTTTGACTGCCCTCTCACGTAAACTGGAACCTCCTCCGGGAAAGCAAGCGGGGCTTTGAAGACACTGGAGACTGGCAGGGTATTATTTCAAGCTTTTCCAGTTCCTTTTTTGGGAAAGCTTATCATCTGTTGGGAAAGCTTATCATCTGCTAACAAAATAATGTGTAAATCTGACAATATACAAGCTTTTAATATCTATGGGATATTAAATATGTAAATTGTACAGAGCACACTTATTTATAAACTGTTAAAAATTACTACTGACTTTATTATTAATTTATTAAGGGATCTACTGTTGATCGGCAAGTTTCAGAGAAGAAAGCTGGCTGCTTTTTAATATCATGGTATTTGACCATTTTTGTTTTAATTCCATGCCAGATATATATAAATAGAAGAATTTAAAAAAAAACATATGAAACATTTCAGAAGGTATCAGTTGTATGATATTCTTTAAGTATGAAAAGTGTAAATACCAAGAATGAAAATATATCTTTTTGTGAAATAACTGTGTTCAGTCTCTTTAATATTAAATACCTCAGTATGATGATTCTACGTCCTGGCCTTGAAAAGATGAAAGTGGTATTGAACATTTAAGGTTTCTGCCTTAGGAGACAGAGTAAATAGGGACATGAGGAAGTACTGGCTTCAGAGACCTAGTTTCAAACTCAAGTTCAGCAACAGGACTTTGTCCTAGCTCACTGAGTACCTTGTGGAACACAGCACCCCTGCATGGTGCTTACTGTTCTGATATTTCAACAACGTCTCTTCAGACATGACCTTTCCCCAGTAATGACAGATCTTTTCCATGATCCACCAACTCACAGGCCACTCTCCTCTGGCAACACCTCGCAGACACCCTCGACAATAATGCTTTACTAGAGAGGAATTAAGAATTGACATTTAAATGGAAAAACAATAGCACTTTTAGAATATCTTTGTTTAAATCAACTAAGAGTTTCTTAAATCAAATAGAAAAAGCATTATGAGCTGCCATTTCATCCAGCTGATAAGTACAAAGAGATTTCTATGTTTGTGGCTTCCTAGAGGGGATACTTTGTAATTTAATTAGTAGCAGTCTCATTTTTTTTCTGTTGTAAATGTTGACAATACAATTTTTTCTCACTCTGGCATTGGAGTCACTGCAATCCTCCTGCCTCAGCTTCCCAAGTGCTGGGATTGCAAGCATGCACCACCATGTCCAGCATTATGTGGTGCTGTGGAATCAAACTCAGGGCCCTGCTCTTGCAAGGCAAGCACTTTAACTGCTGTGTCATTCCTCTAGCCCTAGATTACAAAATCTTAAAATATTCTGGGGTTGTTACTGACTGTTGATTAATCTGACTTTTCCCCGATTTTTTCAGTAGTATTGGACCTGTAACAAATTTTGTTTCCATCTCTTCTCAAGCTGTGACAATTTCACAACACTAAACAGCCTTTGGAAAAAGTATGACTGGTTGCAAATGTTGCCCTGTAACATGATCATCTTAAATATGCCTAGTAGAGCCAATTGAGAAAGTCTTATTTATGGTCTCTTTATGGAAATACTAATTTCCATTCCTAGACTATTTCCATTAAGGTGTCCTACACACACACGAAACTATTACCTTTTTAAAGGTAGCATCACATTATTTTTTGTTGGAAAAAAAAAACTAATCATCTTTCTACTTTGGCAATATGGTGATTCAAATACTCAGAAAGCCCAGTCACTAAAACCTTAAATCAGTTCTGCAAAAGAACTCAAGGATCTGAACACAGACACTCATGTTAGTCCAATGAATGGGTGACTGTCTTGGAGGGGCAGAACAGGAAAGGCCCTCAGTAAGTAAGGAGAAGTAGGGAGCCCATTAAGGGTTAGGAGGGGGAAAGTTCTATTACCAGGAAAGAGAGGTTTCCAAGTGTATTAAGGTTTCCCAGAGACAGAACCATGGGGGAATCATAGTTTTACTATTATTTAAAGGCCGTATTGCAACTGAGTGATGAGCCTGTTGTATCCACCTCATGCAAACCACATGTTCCAAACCACATGTTCCAACTGCTTGCCATGCCTCCGAGAAAGCCATTTCTTCCCCTCCCCCAACAGAATTTCCAAAGTCCTATTCAAATACAAACATACACACTGTATCTTGATACTCATAGGCACTAACCTTAATCTTTACATATCTGTTAATGGACGTTACCTTGAGGGAATAGTCTTGTAATGCCAGGGGTAATAGACCATGTCATAGAAAGACATAATGTTAGTCTTCAAACAATACCTGGCTATCTCTGGATCTGAGATGACAACAGGACAAAACCTGATGGAAGCATTCCTAGGATGACATTCTCAGACCCTTCCTCATGTCGCAATCAAATATAAAGTTTGCCACTTTCTCTCTGGGGGTCACAATCCTCTCTCTGACTTGTCTGTTGCTCTCTGAAATGTATCAAAAACCCCTTTTAACAGTTAGTATTGGGACTGGAGGAATAGCTCAGCACTTGAAACGCTTGCAAGCGCTAAGTACCTGAGTTCAGTTCCTCAGCACCATGTGAGCTGAGTGTAGTGCGCATACCTGTTAATTCTAGCACACTGGAGGCTGAAGCAGGAGGATTGCTGTGGATTCGAGGCCAGCTTGGTCTACACAGTAAGTTCAGGATCAGCCTGTATTACAGAGACTCTGTCTCCAAAAAAAAAAAGTCAATATTAACTGTTGGAAAATTCTTTTACTGCCCACATTGCAGGACTTTCACATGCCATGCTGCTCATAGCAAGAATAATTTATATAAATATAGATATATGAGAGGAGATCTATTAAAGGAATTGGCTTCCATGACTACAGAAGCTCAGAAGTCCCACAACAGGCCATCTGCAAGCTGGAGACCCTTAGTATGTTAACAGCATGGAATTAACGGTCCAACTCCAGATGCCTCGGAGCCTGGACTTCTGCAATCCAAAGCCTGGAAGAGTGTTCTAGCTCCAGAAGAGAGAAAGTCTGCCTCCCCTCTGCTTTTGTGTTCTACCTGAGCCTCTACCCAACAGGATGGTGTCCATCCACACTGAGGTGGGATCATCCCCACTCAGGCCACCAGTTCACATGCCAATATCCTCTGGAAACACATTGACATTCAGAAGTAATGTTTTTCCAGTTGTCTAGGTATCTCTTAATCCAGTCAAGTTGCCACCTAAAACTTAGAACAGGAAGCATGTCTTTCTTCACATAAAGCTCCCACTATGATTCCTGACCTATACTTACATATATCTGAGGTAAAAATTACAAAAATCAAAAGCAAGGGATTGATTACAGTGGTCCCTGCTTGTACCTATTAAATATGTGTGTCCTACCACACATACAGCTCACTAGTAAGCTACAGTTCAACTTACCTGCTGGTTTTGGAAATTTAATGTACCAGAGTAATGCTGCTGATTAGAGGACTTAAGACTTGAACTGGCTACGCCAATGAAAATCACAAAATAATCTCAATGAACTAAGAACCTACATATCAAAAGCAAACCACAGCACCTTTAACATATAGTGTAACCTATAAACCTCAAACCAACTAAGAATTTAGGCTAGATAGAAAACTGTTAGTTGTGAAATACTGGTCAGTATGCATTACAGTGAAGTTTCTATTCATCAGAAACAGAAAGACAAAGATAGAAGCAACACAAAAGCTAACAGGATTAGTAGAGTAGGCAGCATCCAAAATGGCCCCCAACGTTCCCAGCCTCTATTGCTCCGTCTCGTGTTGTCCAATCCCACACTGTAAAAGTAATGAAATGTTTGACTCTGAGATGAGGTTATAAAACTGTAGCTTTCATCTTGAATTTCATTCTCTTAGATCCCTCAATCATAAGAATGATTTCAGAAGTAGATTCTACAACCCTGGTTAAGCTTGAGATGACTGTAAGCTCTGGAGAAAATGAGGCAAAACTAGCCAGTTATATTATACAGCAAGGAATAGCTAGTACAATCAGAGTGACCTTAATACATTCCCATGAGTATGGACAGACAACCACCCAAGAAAAGAATGGACAAAAATTAAAAACAGTAAAAATTTTCACAGAATGAACATTCAAAATGATAAATTAGTTAATAAATCAGTATGTAGATCATACATAAACATATAAACCAATGTGCATATCAACTAAAACATTCCTTTAAAAAATTATATAATAAAACTTGCTGTAAGTCACAAAAAGCAACCCAATCAATTACTAGTAATTTTTACATCACTTAAACAGCATAATATTGCTTACTATGCCTGACACAGGCAAATGATACCACAGTGACATCACACTTAAAACTGCCAACTTTTCCGATGATTTCTTCCTCTGGATTAAGTCATTAGTTTATTAGTCATTAACTCTGCTGTCTGCACCTGGGGAGAGGGGACATGCAACTGACACCCAGACTACCTCTCCTTCACCAGACAGCCCAAGTAGGCCCAGAGTAGCCACTGAAGAGTAAAGGAGGAAGAAACCAAGAGGGGTAGGAATTGTGGATTTTAGTTTATCAGAACTGGGAGCTTGTGGCTTTCTCTCATTTTGCACCCAGACTGTGGTGTGCCCCACCATGGCCAGTCAGGAACTGACCGACTGACTGGATGCCTGTTGTGATGGAGGGGAAAGACTGAAAACACATGAAGCACGTCAGCCCTCCAGCCTGAGTCAAAAGTGGCCCAGTCTGCCCACGAGGCTTAAAGGGGGGATGGGGGGACGGTCAACGGGTGGAGGTGGAGAAGGCAGGCAAATGTGATACACCTGTCTGAAGACCAGCTACGGGAAGCAAGTGGAAAAACTAGAAAGCTGCAGTGTGGTTTGCAGCACCTCTCTGCCAGTACAGTCCCTCTTATTGAGCCACAAACACATGAGGTGGGTCACTCTACCACACAGAGTAAGTGGCCAAATAAGACGATTTAAGGAGCAGTACATCAGCCCAGGACCTACAATCCCGATACCTGTGTCCGCGCTCATGCTCCTTTCTCCCCAGCAGCCACCAAAGTTCAGGTCTGGCCTCGACATCTTTTGAGCTGAATGAAGCGTATCCTTGGGGGCGTAAACTGTGTAGCAAAACTTCAGTTTTACCAGGGTCCTCAAAGGGCTTGCACGACACAAAGTTCCCCAACACCTGAAATTGCCCGTAGTAACCCGTTTTTCCTCCAGTGCTTAGAAGAGAAACATTTTGGTATCATGAGGTGTCATGTGATGGCTGAAATAAACATGAGAAACTGGACTTTATATGATTAACCAGTTTTACTACTGAGTTACTTTTTCATTAATCACTAGAGAAGTGTGTATGTGTGTGTGTGTGTATATATATATATACATATATATACGTATATATACGTATATATACACATATATATACATATATATACGTATATACGTATACACACACACACACACACACACATATATATACATATATATATATAGATACAGATATATAGTAGTCCAGGTTGATCCTGAACTCACTATGTAACCCAGGGTGGCCTTGGACTATTGGGAATCCTCCTGCCTCTGCCTCCCAAGTGCCCTGTAGGTGTGTGCTGCTATGCCTGGCTTATGTGGTGCTGGGGAATCAAACTCAAGAGTCCTGACCTTGCTAGGCAAGTGCCTTAACTGCTGAGCTATTCCTTCAGCCCATGGAAGTGTTCTGATACTTAGCATTCATTATGGCTATCCATCAGTGTGCACTGGCTAAGTATCACACAAAGCATCTTTCCATCATCCTTACAGAACTCAAAACCAAGGAGAGCTGGTCAACTTCAGGAAAAAGCATCTAAGTGGCAAAACCATACAGAAAAACAAACTTCAAACTCAAGATAACAGTTACTCTTGGAAAATGGTAATTTCCCATTTGTTAAAATGGGTGACAGACTTATTGTAGTGACAGATTTATTTTTATTAACTATAATCATATGGTTATGGTTCATAACATATACACACACATTTTCCAAAAGAAATTCTCCTCAAAGTTGACACTATGGGCTTATCAAATCAGCTCGTCACAAGCCAAAGCCCCATTCTCTACATAAACCTGTCTTTATAAAAAGGAGTGAGAAAGCCCATCAAATTAAAATTTTGCTAAAATCAAGATATTAAGTATATCTTAGGATTCCCCATTTGCATCTAAAGAAAGGAATGAGATTAACTTGACTTCTTACACTAATTAGGAATCTGGGATAGCTGCCTCCAAATCTAAGCAGATGTTGGTTAGTAAGTAACTATTAGTAACTTTTCCTCCAAATGCTAAAAATATCCAGTACATTTTAAGATCTGTTAAACTGCCCCATATTATTCCCCAAATATCTGGTGTGCCCAGTCCCCAATCTTTCACATCTTTTATATTTTCACAATTTTCTTAATTGCTGACAGTGACCACCCCTTTTCAATGAGTCTAGGTTCCTTTTCCTTTTAATATTGTTAGAAGGCCTTTATCTTTCTTTCCCTAGCAAGCAGATTTGACTTCCCTGACCTTCACAGATAATTAAAAGCTGTTTTATCTTGAGCTTTTTTTTTCAAACTACTGTTCATCAGAAGCTCTAACATTTGATACTTTTCCTGCTGCTTTGTTTTCTGTGTCCTTACTATTAAGTTTGGAACTGTTCTCTACATTTTCACCTCAATTACAATCTCTCATTGTTCAGGATCTACTCTGAGTTTTATTCTTTTTGGGTTTCTGAAAGTTTACATTCAGCTTCAAAACTGTCTTTTGTAATAGGTTAATTTTCTGAAAACAGATCTCCTAAAAGTTAAGATAATGTGTCACTAATTATAGTCAATGTTTCTTTTTCACACTCTGAAATGCTAGGAAGCACTAGTGCTTCCTCTGACTGATTAGGAAACAAGCAGAACAGGAAAGAGTGGGCCAGTGTGTGGTGCCAAGATCAAGCTGTGTGGTACAGGGACAGCTCTTACGGAGGCAAAGGATAATATGGTATAAAAGGTCAGTTGGTACAACATGGCCGCTGTTGAACAAAGATAAACCCAAACTATCACATATAATTTAAATTCACTCTAAAGAAACAGTTATTCTTTCCACTAGGAAAGCTTCAGAGAAACTAACAAAATTGCTTCCCAAAAAAGGCTGCCCCACGTCAGGAACTTACCATCTATTTTGTACTATCTGAACCTTACCACATTCAAGAATAAAATCATCACATCTCTTAAGTTCACATAGCAATAAGATATACACCTTAAATGACCATGAAAAGATTGTTTTATTCCATGAAAATATTCTCAACAGAGAATACTATCTTAAGAACAAAGCATTTACCAGTAAGAAATCAACATGTGCACAAAGAGTAAAAATTACTGAAAAATTGAAGATTTCTTTTGGACAATTCACAGGTTCAAAATTTAAGAATGATTTAAGAATGATTTAAACTGTGCAAGTACAAATGTCCTTTTCTATTGTAAGAACCCATATACAGGTTGCACTATTCCACATGAAGGAACTTGCCTCCTACGGAAGCAAATCCTGCTTTTAGAAAAACAAACAGTAGCTTGAAAAGAACAGTTAGTCCTTACAAGAAAGCCTTAACCTTTGCCCTCTGTGGCTACCAGCCAAAAAAACATAAGCACTTCAGGCTTTGTACAGAAGACAAACATAGCCAGATCACATTTCCTTCTCATTGCTAACCTTTAAAATAGAAATAGCACTAAGATTTTAAAACTACTTCATGTAGTATGTCAGTATTGAATAATGTCACATTATATAAATAACCCTGTAACGAGATTCAATGTCTAAACTTTATAGTTCACTAGCCTCAAAGGTAATACACTATACATCAGCTGTGTAACAGTGGTGCACTTGATCTTATGAAGGCATTAACGTTCACATAATTGTCATTTAGCTTTAGTACAACTGGTAGGACTCAAATAACACTGGGAAAAATTATTAAAGCAGTCACACGGCTTCTAAAAATATTGCTTAAAATCCAATAATACACAGACCACTTCACGTTCTCTTTCTCTCCTCAAAACAGCAAAAAACCAAATTAAAGAAGCTTCAATCGTACAAATAACCCCTCACCCCACCCACCTCCCTATTATACCACCACTAAGAAATGAGTTCGGATACATGAACAAAATCACTAATGTGAGGCAGGACAACGGGAGCAACAGGGGCACTGATGACAATTATATTTACAAGTATAAACATACAGAAATTTCCACTTTACAAGTAAAAGTGCACATAGATCATTACAAAGTTTCACTAAATTTTATCTGGTTCAAACAAAAGCATCACTTGGAAAGAGACTACCACTGTAATAATCAGATGAGCTCGTCATAATTGCAACTTAACACGATGGGGGAAGGTTCATAAAACACCTCATAAAACACTGAATAAAGTAAAATGGACACAGACATGTCTTTAGTTTGATGCATAAATTTGAAGATGCACCATTGTACAAGGTAGAGCTCTAAAAGCCACCTACCGAGGCTACGTCAGCAGCTGTAGGAGTGCTGCAGAGTTAAAGGAGGTCGCACTGAGCTGACACATAAAGCCCTTTGTGGGATACTGTAGTGGTAGTGTTGGCAATCAACAGATTTAGGCACTCTAGTTTAAGGCAGCATTTGAATGGAAGCAGCTGACTTCTGACAACAGTCCTTTGTCTTGAGGTGGTGAGTATCTTCTGTGTTTATTATGCCAGGACTTCAGTGCTGACTATAGATTCTTCCCAGGCTGAGGTGCTGAAGATGTGTCATGTTTCAAAGAGTTCTTTCAACTGGGCTGTAGGCTAGAGCAGAGATGTTTTCTTTTTCTTATAAATATTTCAGGTTCACAGACTACGTCTTGATAATGCCAAAACTGGAATGTTTGCAGTGGGGAAGTTATAGCAGCATACACAAATACTAAGATGGAACATTAGTGCTACTACACATGTTGGACAAAGTGCTACAAATGTGAAACAAAACAAAGGCTTCGACATGAACAAGGGATTATAAAGACATGCCTGAAAAATCTAAGCCCGATCCCTCTAGACATGCAACAGGATGTTATGCAAGCACGGAGGTGGCGCAGGCAGACACCGACAAATGGCAAGGATTCTAACAGACAATGGGTCTGAACGCCAACTGAAGCAGAGCTGGATGGAGACAGTCCTACTGGGACAGCCCAATGTAAGACAAATCTTCTGACAGCTCTGTACTCTTTCTGATTCAGACATCAACAAAATAAATGGGAAAAAAAAGCCAGCCACTGTTGGCTTTTTTCTTTTTTCCATGTGAATAATTATAAACTAGGAATTTAAGGATTGATATTATAATGATTTTTTAAAAAAATGTATGGAAATGCTAATGAAGTTAGTAAAAAAAAACCATGTCTGCATGCACTCATGCAACTTGCTTCTCTCACTCTTTTTGAGCCTGAAAACTCTAACCCTCCCCCCAAAAGCAGCTGCATGTAACCTCCTTCAACATCTTGCCCAATTCCACAGAAACCCTCTTCAGGAACCTGTAGTCCAGGAGGAAAAAGAAAAGAACAATTACTGAAGACCTTTGGTAAGACCAAAAGGGGTGTTCAGTTTAAAGTGTTTGCCCCCAAATGTCTCTAAAATCTCCCTTTACTTTCCTACATAACTCACTGTGTGATTATGCAACCAATAACGGCACCATCTTTGATTGTACAGTGTTTCCAACAAATGCTTGTTGAAATCAACTGGGATAAAAATCATCTACTCTAGTAATTTGATGAATATCTGCCTATAATAAGGCCCTAAACGGTCAGATAAGTGTTTTCCTTGATCACAGTTAGTCAAAGGTAATTTTTCTCTAAATAAAGTAAATTAAGTAAATCTGGCCAGTACTTCCTTCCATTCAAGATTTCCTCTATCTTCACTGACTTTGAATCTATTTACTACTGCTAAATAATCACTCATGTGATATTCCCAAAAGATATTTTCAAGCTGAAAAATATAAGATTCATTGGGAAGGAGGTTTGTACATTACTGAAAATTACAGTAATCCTAAAAATGTTTTTAGGTCTCAAGAGAAAGCTACTGTATACACGTAAGAGCTGGGCCAGGTGATTTGTTTTGTAGATCTCTTGATTAGACCACTACTTAAACAGATTATGTAGTGTCTATTTTCTTCCTTTAGGAAACCAAAAACTAGAAATGAGAATTTAAAATTATATTATTTTATCCAATTATCCAATAATTCTTTTTCTTGCTGGTAACTGAAGCTACAAACTCAAACTTTGAGAACAAACCACTCTTGGAATCAGCTAGTTTCAGAGCAGTTTTACTTATATGAATTCACCAGTCACTGTATTTACTGAAGTAAAGGGGCCAGGGGAGCACTCTACCTGCAGATCCCTGCCCAATAAATCAAACTGCTTTATTTATAAGGCAGAAAGACACAAATCCGTCACAAAGACTCAAGCAGGACATAAAGCAAAAGGCATCGATTATGCTTCACACCAACATTACTCAAATGGTAAAATGTCACAAAAACAGTTACTTGTAGCAATATTCACATTTCTAAGATCAAGCCTGCACTCAGCTCACATAGTGAACATAAACTGAAATAGCCTTTACGTTTTGTTTTTTTTCTGACCTGTTGAATGTGTTTTCTTTTTATGTAATTGTTCCTAAGGCAGAAAGCTGCCTGGTTAATTTAGATGTAAGTTACTGCACCTTTACTGTTTTTCTCTAGAGTTACATCTATGTATGACGTGGGAACGTAGCCTTCTTCACCGTTCTGTCTCCGAGCTCTTGTCCATCCATCGCCTTTGTCCTCCTCAATAATGTATAGAACTTCACCTTCTTTCATTGCCAAAGTACCTTCATTATGTCCTAGATGAGAATTTTCATAGCACAAGCATAATTTAAACACTGTGGTAACTTTTAAAGTTATAAATATAACACACAAAATAGCATGAGGTTCTATTAGACTTCAATATACCAGTCCATAAGCCACTGACTCTAGCAACAACATCTCTATGATGCTTTATACTCTATCTAACATTTTCATAAAATTCTCATTTAAACTATATGGTAAACTTGTGAGGCTGAATTACTCTCACCTCATGTAACAGATGAAGTAATAGTCACAGTGACATTATACGACTTAACAAGATATTCTAACTCCTATTCCACTATGCCAACTCCTTTTTCAAACTTGAGTAGTGTTGCTATTTAAAAAATGTTTGGTTGTTTTTTTTTTTTGGTTGGGGGGGTAGGGGGGTAGAGGAATGGCATAGTGGTTAAAGTACTTCCTAACAAGCACAAGGCCCTGAGTTTGATTCCCTCGCACCACATAAAGCCAGACGTGTTGGAGCATTCCTGTAATCCCAGCTCTTAAGAGGCTGAGACAGGAGGATTGCCATGAGTTCATGGCCAGCCTGGGCTAGTAAGTTTAGGACCAGTCTGGGCTAAATAGTGAGACCCTGTCTTAAAATAAATAAAATAAACTGAAGTATAGGGCAGGAAAACAGTAACCAGACAATGTTTTTAGAGAAAGGAAAAAAGGAGAGAGGTAGGAAAGGAGGAGGGGGAGAGAAAATAGTTTAAACAGAGAGAGAGAGAGAGAGAGAGAGAGAAGGGAAAGACACGGGTTTAACTCTGGTGATGGCGGAAGTAGAATGACCACAAAGCACAAGTTTCCTTTAAGACCTTATCAGCCTCCTGACTCCCTTTCTTTCCATCCCCAAACACTCCCAAAATAATTTTCATTTAATATATAATAAAATCTTTCTCTACTCTGAAGATTACATTATACAAGATACTTAAAAACATATTTTCTCACAATAAAGAGTAACTAAAGACTTCCTTTTAGAGCTACTACTTTCTCTCCCACTGCCACCTGAAAAGGTCACCTGCAGAAATCAGGATATAATGACACCTATCAACTATATCTTACACTTATCTCTAATGTAGTAAGCTTCAAGAAGGAGAATGAAGCGGCATCTACTAGCCATCCACTTCCCATGCGGGGCTACGTTCTCAATACTTTAACCGTGTCAAGTATATATAAGCACTGGTATGATCAGGTGGAAAATCCTCTATGAACCAAAGTTGATAGATAATAATCAACAGTGTTTGCAACAGGAAATTTTCCTTCAACTGCAAGTATGGGGGAGGAGTCAATATTGATAATATAGTTTTTTAAAGTATACATACTAATGAACTGGGATTTTAGTTTTTTGATAATGTATTATTATTTAGCTAAGCCCACTAAAATGCAAGACAATATACTGAGCTTTTAAGAAACTTTTTATTAAATTTAATACATTAAAAAAAATCATACCATCAAAAGGGTAGATAGCTTTGCAATGACCAATAGCAGGCAAAGGATCATCATCCTCAAATTCATCATCAAATTCACTGTGGTGAGTGTGCTGCTGAGGCGGACCGCGGACTTCTTGGTTGGCATCATCCGTGTAACTTCCCTCAGGACTAAAAGACATAAAACCTGATCAAATCTCACTACCATAAGAACGCTTGATGTACTGCCTGTTTATGTAGTATTTGTTGCCCTCCGCAAAAGCAATTTAGACAATTAAACATCATGGTTCCACATTAAATTCTATTTTCTTTTTTTCCCACTATTTTTATTAATATACAAATGTAATACATAGTATTTACAATGAATTTGGGTGTTTCGTACATCTATGTATATCACATCGACTTCACAATCCCTTCCCATCTTCTACCCTCCCACCCCCTGTCCCTTCCCCCGGCTCCGGCTATCACTTCATATGGTTCCAAACAATGTCTGTGTTCTGGGTTTTCCAAGTCCGAGAAACCATACGGTGTTTAACATATTAATCTTCCATGCTTAAGTCATTTCACTCAAGTCACCACTCTACCCCAGCTTCCTATTCCTCTAATGGGTTCACAGTAGTCAAATCTTGATACCTCCTCTCTGAATCCAAATGATCCCTTCATTGGGATATTCACCAAAAGGTTTTTTTTTCCATATTTTCCTACATCTTTATTGTTATTGTTAAACCTGGCCTTACCCACCAGTTCACACTAGAAAATAATTATAAGCATGTAGTTCAAAAGGATAGTTAATTTGGGAAAGAAGAAAAAATAATAAATAAATAAAATTCAATTGCCTTAGCTGAATACTGGAAGGTGCATATTTGTACATTCACAAGGTTATGTTTCCATCATTCAGTTTCCTTAGGATAAACTTTCACTAGTGACCTAATAAGTGAATTGCTACAACAAAACAAAGTTAAAACTGTATCACACTGCTACATTAAATGAACTTAAATCTATACCACAAATATATTTAAAGTGACAGACATGTAGGCAAATCTAGTTATTTCTTAATTTCCTAACTTTCAGATCTTATTTACTCATATTTCACTGATTACTAACCTACTTTTTTCTCAGCTCCTTCTCCTCTAGCTGTTGTCACTTTTTCTCTGGGGTCATTGGTGTCGCTGATCTCCCTTTCACTGTCCAAGTTTCCTTTAAGTATTTCTGCAATTCTGGCTCAGTGGCTACAAATTCCTTAAGCTGTCTGTCATTGAAAGTTTTAAGTTCTCCCTTTAAGTCAAAAGATAATTTTGCTGGATATAGCAGTCTTGGCTGGCATCTATGTTTTTTTAGTGCTTGGATGATATTGCTCCACGATTTCCTTGCTTTTAGAGTTTGGATTGAAAAAATCTGCCGTTATCCTGATGGGTTTACCTTTGTAGGTCACCTTCTGTTTTTCTCTTACCGCTTTTAGTATTTTCTCTTTGTGTTGGGTTTCTAGAATTATGATGTGTCGTGATGAGGGTCTCTTCTGATCAAAGTTGTTTGGTGTTCTATATGCCTGCAAAAGTTCCATGCTCATTTCTCTTCTTAGATTTGGGAAATTTTCTTCCATTATTTCATAAAACATGTCCTTTAAGCCTTTTGTTTTGTCCTCAGTCTTCTCCCCGATTCCCATAATTCTGAGGTTATTTCTCCTTGAATCATCTATCAGTCGTTGTAATGACTCGCTGTCTTTATTTACTTTGTATTCTTCATGGCCTGTATGTTGCAGCTTAGTCACTTTATTTTCTAGGTCTGACATACTATTCTGAAGTTGTTTAAAGTGGTTGCTTATTATTACCTGTGTTTTTCATTTCCTGAATATCTGCATTCAATTTTTCTATATCTCTGTTGTGTTCTTCTCTAATTTCTTCTTTTGTCTTCATTATCTTCTGGTGTATTTCTTCTCTGGTCTCCTCTAGTTGCTTTTCAAGGCTGGCTTTTTGCTTATCTATGTACTGGTGTAGCTCTTCTGCTGTTTAATTTCCTGCTTTAATTCCCATTTTAATTCACTGAATTTCTGGGCCCAGAAGTTGCCATCATTTTTCCCATATTCATCTTTATTTACCCCGACTTCATCTCCTGGGGTTTCAGGTCTTTTTGTAGGAGACTTGGGCCTGCACTTCCCCAATTCTTCTTTGGTCTCCTCTAATTTCTTTTCAAGGCTTGCTTTATGCTTAGCTAAGTGTTCTTGTAGTTCTTGTGCTGTCTGATTTATTTCCTGCTTTGCTTCCCGGTTTAACTCCTCCTTTAATTCCTGTTTTAATTCACTGACTATCTGGGCCCAGAGGTTACCATCATTTTTGTCCATTTCTTTGGGTTCTGCAATTTCAGCTCCCCTTGCAACCTCCCCTGGGGAAATCAGATCTTTTTGTATAAGATTTGTTACCACGTTTCCCCATGGTACTGCTACCTCTGACTGTCTCTGGTGCGCAGGAAAAGTGAATGGCTCCTGCTGACGTCACTGCCTGCAATGGCTATTGAGTCCTGTTGCTGATCTGGGATTCCGGGATCTTTTCTGGGGGGAGCGCACACTGCTTTTTTAGTACAAACACCTGCAGGTTGGTGCTTCTGAGGCTAGGGCCACCCGCAGCCTATGATTCCCACTAGTTGGGTCCGCGCGTACGTTGGGCTGAGGTCTGGCCTCCGGACCTTGTTTGTGATCTGTGGGTGCCGGCAGCGAGGGGCCGCGCGAAGTCGGCTGCTTCTGACCTGCCCACAGCCTCTTCTCCCGTTGTTGTGTGCTCTGTCCTCTCCAGCTCCATTAAGTCAGATGTTCCGGTCGCCGGGAGCGTTCCTCCGTCGCCGCTGCCTGCCGTTTGCCGCCGGCTGCGGCGGCTTACTGGACTGAGGGGATTTTCCCCGCCTCCGGTTTTGATGATTCTTCGGAGTTTCTAGCCTCCCTCCCGCTGGTCACCCTTCAGTTTCTGGGGATGCGCCTCTCTTTCCTAGCTACACCAAACACGCTTTTTCTAACTATCTTCTTGACTTCTTAAGTGAGTTGATGAGGAGACTTTGTGCAGTGCTGTTACTCAGCGCCATCTTGACTGGAAGCCCCTAAACTCTATTTTCTTAAATGTTAATAGCATATAAATTATTTCCAACACTAAATGCTCCTTTACTGAAATTCCTGAAATATTCAAAATATCAAAATAGTCGAGGCACAAAACAATATTCAGTGATTACATCTCACTGTCACTGGGTAAAACAGAAAATATTAGACATTTGTCTTTCATCATCCCACATGAATCACCCCTCTCCTGGCCAAAGAGCCCTCAATTCCTTAGGGGACCCAAGCAAATCAGTGGTCAGTACACAGTGAAACCAAATTACTACAGATCCAGAGGAACCATAAGCACAGCACTAATATGGTGGGAGTGAAGAGTTCAAAGCAGTCCTATAACCTCATCAGATACAGCCATGCACTAGGACCTCCAACTGGCACTGTGTGCGAGAGAAACTAACTCATTTCTCACTTAGGACCTGGAAGAGACTCCTTAGACCACTGGAAGATCACCAGGTGGAGTCTTCAAATAAAGCCAACACATTAAAAGAGAGCTGGACCAAGAGACAGAGAAACTAGCCCTACGGCTAGCTTCTGGGCTTCCCCTTAAATCACCAATGATGTTTCATGCTGAAACATCCAACTAAGATTTTAATAATGGAAAAATTAGCAGTATTAGGTTTAGCAGCACTTTCCGTAAGTCTGTAAGTCACATTCTCAAATACATGCCTTTTTGTCTGCGTTTTTAACTAACAACAAAAACCAGTGATCTGTGGGTCTTACTTGATAATCTGAAGGTAGGATCTCTTTCAAATGACAAAGAAGATGGAGAGGGAAGAATTAACATTTGTGAAATATATCCTATTATCAAATATTTTATTTCAAGATGCTTTTACTAATATTATTTCCTTTACTGCTAACAACTCCACAGGATAGGTGTTTAAATTTCCATTTTATATTTCAGGAAACAGCCAAGATTAAAAATGAACTTGATCAAATTATGCTGTAATTAAGTAGTAAACTATGATTAGACCTCTTAAGTTCCTTTCTAAAATGAACCTTAATTTGCAGGCTTTTATGAGTAAGTAGGATGGGCATGGGTACTACACCAAGGAAAAAATAGTCCAGTGGTACAAAAGTCCCAGAAATGGCAAAATGCCAGGCTGAAAACACTGGTCCAAACTAAAAATATATTCCTCTTCTTTCTTCACAAAACTTTTACAGTTACATTATTCTTTGGCACAAGTCACCCAATTCTACCCAAACCTTTGAGAAATATTCTCATCCTGAGGTTCCTATGTCCCAAAATTACAACTCCAAGGATTTTTTTATACCCCTAAATCTTGTTTTTGGATGAATTATAAACTAGAATTAAGCAGCAAGATAAAAGTTCACACTTCACCTGCAGTCATTTTAAAGGACTGCACAATCACAGGTTCAAAAGACTAAAACTTTGTAACTGCCAAATTTGTCAAGTTAGAGAGGAGAAAGAAATGTACAAAGGTGAAGACAAAAGAGAAAAGTTTAGAAAAAAAGAAATACAAATTAAGATTTTTTTTTGAAAATTACCTTTCTCGTCCCTGTGTCACAAGATGGTTTATGTCACTGCTATGTCTTCTGTCACCTCTCCCACCTGTTTTGCCTTCAACTTCAGAAAGCCAAGCCTTAGGAAAAGAGTACGTAAACAACTGAGCTCAATGAATACATTCAAAAGCTCATAAGTTATCCTACATTTAAAATATGGACTCAGTTTTTAAAATAATAAATGACTTAGAGATGAGAAATCTTTATTCCAGTTTGGTTAATAATCAATATTATAGCTGATTTAAAAACATAATTGTCACTGTTTAGCTTTATATAAAGGTTTAAACAAAAAGTCCAGTGAAAGATTAAAAGTGATATGCCATAATGATACTATACCTTTAGATTATAAATCTTTAAATGTAAATATTTGAACATAATTCTAACAAAAACCAACCTATCATAGGAAGGTGACTTAAAATATGTCTCAAGACAACTACTGAATAACAAATCTACCTCATTCTTGTGGATTTCCATTCGCAGGCGGTCAATGTTATTCATAGTCTCTGCTAATTTAGGTTGCAAACTCCCTGGGTCCCCCATCTGTGGGTTTTTCTCATAGACATCTTTCATTTTGTTGAGTGCATCTCTAAAAAAGAAAAGGAAGCCAGAAAATAAAATATTCACTTCACGTGCTTTTAGGTGAGTTTCATTTCACGTTGTGGACTCCACTACAGTTTAATCGTAAGTAGGATCATATCTCTAAGTTTATAGTCAATTATCTGATTTAAAAATCTGCATAAAACTGATAATGTACCCAGAGTTAGTAATTTATGAAAACACTCTTTTAAAGTACTTGTAATACCAAAAAAGAATCTGTGTCATTTCCCATTTCTTATTTTAACAAGGATTAAATACACAGACACATACATGTGTAAGTTGAATAAATGGCTAGAATAGTCCTTACTATTCTTAAATTCATATCCTAATCGAATTCATAATAGCCCTACCTAGCTATACTATTTCACTGGTATTTTTTTTTCCTCAGCTCACTCAGCATCACTATCTTCCCACTCATCTTGCTAGAAACAAGACTGTCTTCTGCAGCTTGCTCCCTCCCTTTAAATTCAGTCATTTGCCAATTCCTCCTAACTCAGCTCTTCACTAACCACACAACAGGCCATGTCCAACCAGCACTCCCTGATTCTATCATCCAAAACTAAGATGAACACTTCTCCACCTCCTTCTTCCTTGACCCAAAGGTTACAGATTTCTTTTCTTCCTCCGCCTTACCTCTGCTTTCTCACAGTCTCTCATTGTCTCCTCTCCTTTGTTCAACTTTTAAATGACTGTTATATAAAATGACAGAATTTTTTTTCTCATCTCATCCTACACTCTTCTTTGAGAATAATTTCTTACTATTTTAATATCACCTAGCTTCAGGTAATTGTGAAAAGTATTATCACCAGTCCTCTCTAAGTTCTATATTCTTATTTCCAAATCCAACTGTGTAATTCCAAAATATATTTTTCACATATTTAAACAACATAAACCAAGCCATTATTTTACCCCAAATTTCTTTTTCTTTTTGCTCAATTAGTGCTTCTGTGCTACAAGTCTTTTTCTTTAACCTCTTCATTTCTCCCTTCTACATCATCCCATCAGATAAAAAGGAAAAAAATCCAGCCTACTGTACCTTTGTAATTACTCTTACACCCATTCTCCCTTTCATTTCTAATGACCATGCCTTAACTTATATCCTTGCTAATGCTTGACCAGATTGTTAATCAAATGTCTTAATCAGACTCCTTGCCTCTGATTTCCTTCCTCTATGATCTAGGTACAACTTTCAACTACTTCTCTTTTGAGTACAGAGCTACTAAAATCACCAATTACCAACTTTTGATGATTTTCTAATACCTACGGAACGCCAAAGAAAAATGTTTAAGATTTGTAATTCACCCTGTACTGTTTCACCCTTATCCTCCATTAGGACATTCCCCATTTCTAATCAAGGGCCCTAGATCAGAAAGAACTACAGGCCAAGGAAAGAACACTCAGATTTCTGCACCCTTATTCTTGACTTTCCAATTCTATGAATATCCCTTCCCTCCCTCACTCTCCTCTGACAAGATCCTAACCTCCCATCAATGCCTAATTCCAATATTCTGGAGACAAACCAACTACAGTCTAGAATGTTAACTCTGCCATTTACCAGCTACTTAATCTTAGAAAAAAATAAGTCGACTGGCCCTGCAACCCAGAGCCAACACTGTGGGAGGCTGAGGCAGGAGTATCCCAAGTTTGAGTCTAGCCTGGGCAACTTAGCAAGACCCTGTTTCAAAACAAAAAATAAAAAAATGAGCTGGGGACATGAAGCGGGAAGGCCCGGGTTCTACTGTCAGTGCTACCAAAAAAAATTTTTTTACTCGATACCCAGTTTCTCTTCATTGCCTAACAGCAACAACATCGGAGAGCTATTTTCAGAAATTCAATGACATGTAAAGGCCTGCTTCAGTAACAGAACAATAAACATTCATTTCCTTTCAATAAAGTCTCAGTAAAAATTCATAATTCTTACTCTAAGTTCCCCTCAAAGTTTGGTTACACCTCTATTAGCAGCTACTGGAAGGCAGCTTATATAAAAATCAGTCATTTGTCAGTCATGTCTTCCACAACTATAACGTGAATGCCAGGAACTATGTTGTCATTTTTGTATCTTCAAACATCAAATATTAGAGTAAATGTTACCATTTTTCAAAGACTTCATTTCCAAGAAACACCCTTTTTTAGTGGTTCTAAGAACTGAGTTCTTCAAACTGAGCAACATCCCCAACTCCTTTTAAAATTTTGATTTATTTTCATTTTTTTATTTTGATTTTGAGACAGTGTCTTGCTAAACTGCAGGCGGGGCTCAAATGTGCAATCTTACTGTGTCAGCCTTCCACAGTGCTACGATTACAGGCCTGCATGACCAGGCCTGGCTTAAGAAATATTTTAGCATTCTAAAATTATTAATAATATAGTTGATCTTCATTACTCACAGATTCCATATCTGCAAATTTCCTAGTCACTATAGCTTATTTGTAACCCCAAAACAGGTATCAGAAGTGCCTTCCTGGTCATGCATGCACATGCACTGACAGAGAAAAATGAGAGTCACTAGATGCACATTTAAGTTCCCAGCTGAAGGTCAAGCAAGGAAATCCTCGTTTGTTTATTTTGAGACAGGATCTCGCTCTGTAGCCCAGCTGATCCTGAATTCATTATGGAGCCCAGGCTGGCCTGGGACTCATGGCAATCCTCCTGCCTCAGCCTTCCGAGTGCTAGGATTCCAAGTGTACACCACCACACCCAGCATATGTGGTGCTGGGTAATCCATCTCAGGTACTTAGCGCTGGACTTGGTGCTTTAAATGCTGAGCCATTCCATTCCTCCAGTCCCGGAAATACTCGCTTCTGCTGTCATATTCTGAGTAACTGTTCCTTTTGAAATCTACTGATACTTTGTGTCATGCTTTTCTCATTTTTGTACTTTTCATTAGTAATCTTGTTTACAATGGCTGTACACACAGCACTTTTTGTTAGTGACCTTGCTGATTATAATGAGGTGTCATGCAGTGTTCTTATGCATGAAAAAGGCTGTGAAGTTATTTACAGAGAACTCAGGCGTGTCAAGTAAACTTTAGGTATGATTTACAGAGATGTTGGCAGAGTTCACAGTTAATGATCAAAAATACATAGTGAGCAAGGTGTCTTTAATCAGGAAAATACACATAACGAAGAATCTATTCACAAAAATGTTGCACCAATGGCTATCTGGGGAGGTTAAACCTGTATTTCTCATGAAGCAATGTTTTAGTATTCAGTAATTTAGTGCTTCTGGTAACTTTACAGACCATTAACTTCTGTAAATAATAAGTATCCTCATCACATCTGACATACAATCCTTAACATTAAAACTTCAACCTCTCAAGCTAGAGTTTATGCCCATTTTTTCTTCCACTGCTAGCAACTTAACTCAGGGCCTTGTACACATTTGACAAGTGCTCTACCACCGAGCTATAATCCCAGCCCAAAATTTCTCTAAAGTGAAGATACATACTATGTCATCAATTCATTATTGTAACTCTTTATTCATCACATCTAATTCTATATCTACTTTTAAAAAATTAAACTAAAAAAACTTTTAATGAAAACACTAAACCTAAGGCTACAAGGGAACAAATGTCAAACAATGATCAAAAAAGTGTGCCAACATGTTGTATAGCAAACAAATAATCACAGGCGCAGGTTGCTAGTGAGCTCACTTTATGTACCAAAACAAAATGAAAATTTACTGACATATAAGTGGTAGTCTGTATTAATGAAACTAAACAGTGAATCATCGAACCATTTTACAAGTTCATGGAAGGCTAAGTTTGTACTAACAGCAACTAATAAAAATATAAAAAGCAGAAAGATTCTCTGGCACTTCATTTTTGCCTATGACTTGGCAATCATAATATTTTCCCCTTTAAGAGTATTATTTTTAACCAAAAACTATTTCAATCACAGCTGAGCATGGCTGCACATGCTTACAATCCCAGCACTTGGGAGGGCAAAACAGGACCATCACAAGTTTGAGGCTAGGCTGAGCTACATAGTGAGATGCAGGTCAGACTAAACTATACTGACATACTGGGAAAGAGACAGAGAGGGGGAGAAAGGAAGAAAAGAAGGAAGGAAGAGAGAGAATTTCTACCAAGATGTATTATTTAGGGAGAAAAAAAGATATATTATTTAGGGTAGGAGATAAGGCTCTAGGAACAGAATTCAGCCCCACAGACACACTGGGCAAATATCACCACTACTGAGCTTCATTCCCAGATGAGGATATATGTTTTTGAAACATCTATGTATCACATTTAAATACATCATTCAAAGTGGCAGATTCTGGAAAAAAAAATTACAAAGAGAAATTAAAGGAACACACTTTTGGTCTGATTCTTTTTGTAGTTCCCTGTTAAGTTCATCAATGCGCTGCTGTAGTTTTTTACGTCTCTGTTCTGGTGGCAGATGACTGAAGTCTTCTAGCGCTGGGCCCTGAAAAGAAAATCTGTATCATTATTAAAGACATTTTCAGGTATTTTTAAAAATTTACCTGTTGTAAGAGTATATACCAATTTTTTAGTTTAATTTGAAATTTGTCTCAACCCACCCCCTTTTGTTTTTTCAAAAGAGAAATCCACAGAGATGTGTTAATGAAAATAATTACATTGAAGAAAGAGCTCCCATTTAAGTCATTTTTTAAAACTATGAAACAGAATAGTTAAATTACCACCAAATACAGATAACTGGTAATTACCAGTATCACATTATTTTCAAGTCTTGGAAAAATTAAAATGAATACATATGAATCTTCTTACAGTAACAACAACAAAATGGAAACACAGAACATTTCTCATCTACACAGGTTACTGTTTTATACAATGTATCACTACTTCCAAAAATCAAACACGTTGCCGTTACACTAAAAAGAGTACTAATACACAATTGTGTTAACTAAGCAACTTACCTCAGAATGACAACTAATTAATGAAATGTACTTCAATACTACATACAGTATTTGGTGACACTAAATCATACTGGAAATAAAACCTCTGGCAATGAAAACAACTATCTACTAAGTAGAAATTATATCCATATGTGGAACACATTTTCATTTTTTCTTATGTAAACCAAAAAAACATGCCTCTGATGTACCTGAAAGATAAAATTCAAAGAATATATTCTTTCTGCAGGAAGAATTCTTGGTGTCTGAAAATTTTTCACGTTTTGATATTAAAGAAACTAGTGAAAACGTGTTAGTAGCTAATGTAATTTTTTCTTCAAGTATAATTAAGTGCAATTTTAGTCATTGTTATTTTATCTACATTATTAGAGATCACAAGAGAACCAATACTGAGCCCACTTAATATAAATTTATATTTACTTTTTATATACTCCAAATACCCATGATACATATTATTCTTCATGTTTCCTTTCAAAGTGTTATTTGAAAAATATGAATAAAAGTTCAAACTTGAAAAGTTGTTGAAAGAAACTCCCAAAATAAAATGTATTCTTACTCTTTGGGCCACTGCTAAATGGTCTCATTTTAACATCTGCAAGAATGCTTCACTTACATGAAAAAAAGTCACTTTTAGAATGAGTCATAATCAAATGTAACATTATCTAATAAACAGAATCCTTAGAATCTTTCCCCAGTGACCTGAACACTATGGCCATTCAACAGCTTGCCTGCAAAAAGTAGGGCATCTTGGTCTAAATGGCTTTTTTCATCTACCAGTTACCAGAAATAACAATGTAAATTGACGAAAGCTGATCTAAACAAATGGCAAAGTCTCTTGTACAAACTTCCTTTAAGTATAGTAATTGTCAACATAAACTGTTAGATTTATTCTAATTGGGATACAGGTCTTAAATTCTTATATGTATGAAGATAAATTTCTAATTTTATTTTTAAAAATATTTCTGAAAATCTTAAATTATTTAATTAAATAAAGAAATCACACTGCAACATAGAAGGCTTTTTTTTGGGGGGGGGGGGTTAATATTATGAGATGACAATACCCAAAAGTAAATTTATCCAATTTCCACTTATACCTAAATCGATCCTTGTTATTAAGCTTGTTAAGAGCAGATACCAAGGCACTGGCATGGCTACTGATAACACATTCCACTTTTATCTAATAACCTATTTTTATAAAGAGAAAACAAAAATGAAATTCCCTCTATTTCCTACAGATATAAGAATCCCCTCAGGCATTTAACAACGTCTCACCACAAGGAAACTCATAAAAGGATGAACTGCAACTGTCTAAAATAAGAGGGGTTATTTTCCAAGAGTTACTTTGCAAAGCTTTCTATGCACAATCTCCCAATAATTTGGGGGTTAGTTCTTCATAATGTTGTTCTACTAATATGTACTTATGAAAATAATTACATTGAAGAGCTCCCATTTAAAGTGTACCAAGAAACATCACTCATACACACACACATGCCTACACACACACATACACACCCTAATAATTATGTTTCTGTTCTTCTTCCAATAGTATGAGAATAGAGCAATTGCTCCATAAAAAAATTAGTAGAAATAGCTAGTTTCTTTGTGGAGGAAAGTTTACCTTTACCTTATGATAAACTACAAGTTAAATGTACACAGTATTTTTAAAGGATTTTAAGAAAATTTTTTGATAAATTTCCCTCTGCAAAAGAAACTTTTGCATTACTATCTAACTTTTTAAATAACCTTTAACCACAACTTTATTCTTTTCTATAACATGACAAGAATTCTACCCAGTAACACTTAAGAACTTAAAACAGATTGATGAGAGCTAACCACATTATTTTCTAATCCATATCAAGTGGTATTGGCATATGTTAGACTATGGATTAAACTACAAAAAGAAAAAACATTCACAAGGTGAAAATGTAGGATGTACTTTACCACTTGTTTTGAACTACACAAAACAATGCTTTAAGATTACTTAATGTTGGCACAGTATACAGATCAGCACACAAGGCTTACCATCTTCACCGACCACTGAACAGTTCAATGGAAAACAGAAAAAAATGGTAAATTATTTACATGAAACCATAATACAGAGGATGCAATAACCTATACTTTTTACAATATTAAAATAAATCATTCACAATCTAAACATTTATGCCAGAAAAAAACAATTTTCAGCACATTTTGGGAAAGCAAATTACTTGCAGAAAAAAAAAGCAGACACTGATGATAAAGGGCAGATATTTTCTAGGTTTAACTAAAACTCAAATGTAAATAGTAATTATTCTATTAGTAATCCTGAACTTTCTTCCAAAGAGAATTTCTAGTCAGGGAGATTTTACTTATATAGCTCTCCATTCTACAGATTATTATTAGGAAACTGACTACAAAAAAATCTAGTATTAGCCATTTAAAAAACCTATCTTTTATGAAAATATTAAAAAACAGGATATCCTTCCCAATGCATTAAAGAAAACACTATCATCTGATTTTTTTAATAGTCCAATGGACACTGTTCTGAATTTAAATTTATCATGGGTTACACAGGGGATCAGACTCACAGCCTTGCATATGCTAGGAATACACTGTTGAGCTATTCTCCCAGTCCAAGGGCAACATTTCTACTTAAGTTTCAAGATCTTTTTTAAAAATGTATAAATATATATATATCAAAACAATAAATTAGTTATGTGGCATCAAGTTTCTTAAACATGTTTTCTAAAACATACATACATGTTACATTTTGCTTTGAAAATAGTTTCTATTTTCAGTTTTTATTCTGAAATACATGATGGTAAAACTCTAAAAACTTCAATTTTAGCAAACTGACAAAAATGTACTTTCTGAAAACAGTGTCAAGTCTGACAATATCAACCACACTGCCCAACCACAATATAAATATCAAACAAACACACACACACACAGTGTCTCAGAATATATGGTAAGCTTTAAAAATATTATCTTCACACTCATCACATTTGGCTAGAACCCTTTACGTATTTCATCTTCCAAAATTTGTGATTTGCATTTCTCCCAGTACAGGGAATTGAACCCAAAACCTCATGCATGCTAGGCAAGCTCTATAACACTGAGCTATAGCTCAACTTTTCCTAAGGTGCCCAGGATGGCCTGGAACTTGGGCTCCTCCTGCTTTGGCTTCAGGGTAGCAGGGATTATAAATGCATGCCACCATGCTTGCTTTAAATCATGTTTTAAGAGAAGGTGGCAGAGAAAGGTCAGGTAAAATTTCACATAAAAAAGAACAAACTTTAGGAAATATCCAGCAAAAATATCTACCCCTTATCTCTGATGAACTGACCATAAATATAATGGTAATGAAGAAAACATGACATTTACTATCCATTATCTTTCCAAACTAAGCTTAACATTCTTTAGACTGTCAGTATTTTCAGAAAAAAAATACATATAATTTATTTTGCTACAACACAATTCCTCAGCTAACAGTGAGATTATAAAAAAGCCTAAATTAAAGAATGATATTCATAGACGTCTTTAAATTGCTATTAAAGAAAATTACATGAGTAGAAAGTACCCATTTGATTTTATCTTTGATGACAACTTTTACTAAATTTCTAATTGATGCAAATTTTGTAACTTCTATATCAATATCTTTTAGAGAAAACATTAAGGTAATTATACTTGAAATAAGAAACATTTTCATTTTTAACCAATCTAGTTTTACTACATAATAAAAAATAATTTTATGGCTCACTAATCTTAGATTTAAGGATATACAAAACGCAAATTATTTGTAAATATTAGAAACCGTATAATTTTAAAGTGATACATGTTCAATACAAAAAACCATCCAACTCTTCTGTATAATTATAATGTTATCTATAAATTAGAAAATTTCATTTACATACTATATCTTAATAAATACAAGAGAGCTATAAAGAAAATCCATTAGGTAATTAAAATAATGAGGTATATTTCAATTTAAAATAGGCAAAATTCTGAGAATTGTACCGTGAATATATTAAGGCTAAAAACAAAAACTTGATAATTTATAAGATTACTTTTATTTTTTTTTGAGACAGGGTTTGGCTCTGCAGTCCTGGCTGGTCCAGAACTCACTATGTAGGTCAGGCTCAAACTTGTGGCAATCATTTTGTCTCAGTCTCCCCACTGCTAGGATTACCGGCATGCGCCACCATCCCCAGCTTATACAGTGCTGGGAACTGGAACTCAGGTTCTTAGCACTTGCTAGGCAAGAGCTTTAACCACTGAGCTATTCTTCCAGCCCAAGATCTATTACTTTAAAAAAGTAATATGTAATGAAACCAAAATGAATTAGTTATAGGATATAAATTATTAGTTTGGATATTAAAGCAATCAACTTTGGGTACATTCCCCATGTATCCATTAATGATTAGAACTTGATGGCACAGAAGAAAATTACAAATCTTCCATCAATTAGAAGAGGTCCACCAGTAAGTACTACTACTAAAATAAAAAAAATTGGTCTAATATCCTTACTAATACTAAAAATTGGATATACTGGTTTTTCTTCCAAAAAAGAAATGAATCAATTTTTTAGAAAAAGTATTTACAAAAACAATGCTCCAACAAATATAGCTCAAAACAAGAATTTCTGAATTGGATGGATAAACTCTCCAGCTTAAGAATAACCTAGAGTCCCACTCTGTAAGCTTAATAAACAGGGCAATCTGTGTAACCCATATAAAATAAACAGATTTATTAAAGTGTAAATTTTCTTCCCTTTTAATCTGTTTACACTGCTATAATTCTTAAGTAAAAGGAAAACACCTCAATGAGTCAATTTTGAAATACTGTCTAGTAAACTACTAAAGACCAAGCAAAAAAGGAAGAAATATCTCAACCCTAAAGTTGTAATCACAATTCTTCCCTGGTCTTATCTAATCCCCTAGTTGGGTTTGTCTGCAGTATTTTCTATCTTGTGTACTATTTCCATCTTTGGTGTAGCCACTAAATACTAAACCTGAGAGGGCATGCACCATCTTTCTAACGATATACCCTTGAAAAAATATTTTAAATATGTAAAACTAAAGCAATATATGAAAATATGATATAAAGTTTTAAATCCCACAGTTAGAAATTTCATTAAGAATGAAGGTGCTGCATGCTTAAGATTGTTTTTCTAGGCCTCACAGTTCTAAACGCCAAACTTCCTTGTAGATTTATACTTACTTCATCTCTATGGCATAGACAAATAACATGGGATAAATTCTGCTCTCTTAATTCAAGCAATAGAAATCCCAAAAATGACTTTTAAAGTCTTACAAACAATTACTAGGGCCTTTAAAAAGTGAAAAGAGCATGTCTCTAAGTATAATGTGGACTCAGCCATATGGAGTTTTCCAAATGTCACGGGTTATCAATAGTATTAAGGAATTAGGCAAAGTAGATAGAAAGCTCCTTTCATCAGAGGAATAAAAGAAGTCGAAAGGGAACATAACACCCTGGAATATTTCTGTTGTATGACTGACATCAATGAAGTCTGTCATACTGTTTTAAGTGGAAATGCAAACAATAATGTAACCTTGCCCTAAATAAATGTATTTTTTTCTACAGGTGGCCAAAATGCTATTAAATGTCACAAAGGAGTACAGGAAGAAAGAAAGAGGGAAGGAAAAAGAAGAACAAAAAGGAAATTCAAGGAAAGAGAAATGGAAGAAGAAAATAACCCAACTTAAACATTCTACTGTGAATGATCAGACTCCTTTTGACAGTGACAGATTCTGGTATCTCATCTGTGAATTATCACATCTGTGTTTTTCCACTGTCCCTACAGATCTCACAATGAACTAAGTTACAGGCTATGAATATTAAAAGCATACTCTAAAAAGGAGTGTAGGGTGTGGCTCAGCGGCAGTGCAAATCCTTAGCATGAGTAAGGCCCTGGGTATCTTATCCCCCTCAAAAAAATAAATAAGGAAAAGAAAAAAATTAGCCTTACTAACATAATGAAACAATACTAATTTATTTACCAGTAGCATTAACTGTTGCTAAGAAACAGTTTAATGAAGTTTTATCATGTTGCTGTTCCATAAAGTTTCATTCACAAAGTTTTAAGAATAAGTAAATTAGGATGTTGGTTAAAAAAAAAAAAGAAATCAATTAAAAAAAGAATGAACAAAATTCTGGTCAATAAACAGTTTACATTTTTTAATCTAAGAAAACAATGTCCATGTTTCCTAACTTGATAATATTTACATATTTTTATGAGCTTTATCTTTTACCAAGCACTTCTATTAATTTGATCTACAAACTTATTAGTTAACATACACATTTATGATTTTAAAACAATATAAGTACGTGTATGCATGTATTTATGATTTTTTTTTAAAGACAAAGTCTCCTGTTACATATAGTCCAAGCTAGCTTTGAATTCACTATGCATCAGGCTCCCAAGTGCTGAGATTACAGATATACACCACCATGACTGGCTCTGCTCATCTTTAATTTTTTATTAAGCTATTGCACAGTGTAATATATTATTCTAAAAGTAACTAGGATATTAAAATTAAGCTTGGCATTTTATTACCAACAAAATTAACAGTTTATCATAACAGCAGGTAAAGTCAGTCATTAGTGACAAGTTATTACAAGAGCAACTCCCGTGACAAATTACTGAAAGTCTTAAAAATGTAAATACATTACAAGACAATGGTGGACATATGGTTTCACATAAACAAAAAATAGCTAAAATATGACTGTACCCAGCACCCTCTTTATAACACCATTCTTTTACAGTTGAGCATTTCAAATGTTATAAAGAGGAGTTGTTTTTAACTTGAGGGTAGCTATACTTAATTCTGTGGTGTTTCACACTACATATTTATTATAGGAGAGAGCCTTATAATGAGGGTGGAGAGTATTGAAAGCCACACTACACACACAATAGGCCATCATGCATTTCAACCCATTATTAAACTTACCCCTCTTTTGAGGCTTCTGAAAGAAGGAATTCTGGGCTTCCCTGTTTTTATTTCATTCATACAATAATGCACGGGCTCAATGGAGAATGTGAGAAACTGGGACCCATTAGGAGTACTGGATGTGAATAAACTAGTAGGGGTTAAGGGTGGGGACTGTGGCTAACATAGAAATAAAGAAAGGAATAAATAAGCCAAGTGTGCATTGTTTTTTCCTAAATGAAAATTCTATTTTTGGCAATATATTCTTCACAATATATACCTCAAAATTTTCTGTAAAAATAAGAAAGTAAACATAGTTTTGCCAAAAACTGTAATTTTAAAAGTCAAATTTACTTTCAGAAATATATCATTTCATTTGATCAGTTTTATAAGCTGACAGATTAAAAATACAGAGTATATAAATTATAGAGAACAATATGACCTAGACTTAAAAAATACTCTCCTCTGATTTCTAGAATATTAACACCACCACGGATTCGTATTCAGGTTTTATTGAACCTGTAGTTGATGAAGAGATAAAGGCAGCAGTGACAGAGTTATCACAGATAAAATATTAAAACTAACATTATCACAGAAAAAACTGCTTCATTAATTTCATGACTCTTTCTCAGACTGCTTCTAATTCATCTTATATCATTTCTTCTAAGTAAATTTCAGTACTGCTTCTATTTTCAAGCAATTCCAACTACTCTGATCTGACTAAAAAAGGTCATCTTTCAACTTCCTGACAAAATATTATTAAAAGCATGAATAAAACCTGAGTTAATTATAATTGTGTTTTAAAAGATACGAATATATACATCATTTGAGATGAATATTATCTACCTTGTATGCCTTGGTTAAAAAATGAATTAAATAATCAAGTATTTATTAATAAGTATAGCACATCATACTAAAGATACACATCTATTCTCCTTTCTGATATTACATTATGACCACTGAACTGGTAAGAAAGACAAAGCACCTGTCTATGCCATTTTCTTACCTGCGAAGTTACTAACAACACGTCAAAAGCTGGGGTTTAGTAAGAGTCAGACTCTCTTAACAAACTAGAAATTTTTAAAGACTTCAATTAAGAAGAGTGAACTCTTTCCATTGAAAACTTATATGGGATAAAAACATAATTTTAGTAGTATAATCTAAGATTTAATTTGATACAAATTATTACTGTGGTTAATCATTTCAGTTCATAACTGCAATTTTAAGTTTTTTAGTTAAAACATGTTTACTGAGAAACGCTGATGAAAACTACATGAATAAAATTTCAAAAACATATTAAGTTTGATAGTAATGTTAATATTCATTATTAATATTTGACCAAATGTGAAATTTAGAAGTACTTTTTAATATTAAGGCATAAAACTTTCCTATTAAGTAAAAGGTTAATTGAACAATACCAACTGAAAATATTTTTCAATCAATAAAAAAATCAGTATTCATTCAAAACTTGCAACAATTGACTTACTCCAAAAAATTCTATTATGATATAAGAACCCTATGACTTTTACCTTTGGCTTCTTTCCAAAGAGCCACAATTTGCCCTTGGCCTTCCCTACTGTGGCTTTGGGATCCATCTTTCCGCTCTCCTGTCTGGATGCACTGATCGTCCCATCAGAAATGGCTCTGTAAATATGCTGACTGTAATCTTCAAATGGAAAGTCTCCTGGAGGTTCAAACCCAGACTTGAAAGAGTCTACCACCATTTGAGAGTCCTATACACAAGAAACAAATTTTTTAGACCATTTTATTTACTCATAATACATGAGCTTTCAAAATTTAATTGGTACAAGGATGCAAAAGTTGAACAGTTCTGAAGTAATCATCCTAAGTTTAAAGGGAATAATTTCCTGTGAATTTAAAATAACTTACATATTTTAATTCCCTTAGAAAAATATACTAACTTACAAATGATCATCTAATTGTGTTCATAAAGTGTTTTTACTCAGTACCTTTAACCTCTCACAATTCACCTGATAACTAGTTAGCTGGTTAAAAAGCTCGGATTGACACAAGGAATTAAGAAAATATGATCAAGTAGAAATTATGAGAAGTTTAAAATAAAAAAAACCTTTAAATCTGATCTTTGGGATAAGCAAAGAGCATCTCAATGTAAAAAGATGAGTAGAAAGACTTTTATTCATCTAACAAGGGAAGGGAACAATAATTTATTAAGTACATACTGTGCAACATTAGAAGAGCAACAAGGAAAGATCTCTTAAGCAGTTCTGGGTACAAAACTCAAGTGCAAAAACAGTTCACCTCAAACTTAAAATCTCAAAAGTACTATAAATTGTATCTAGATATACTTCAACGAATGTTTTATGGACATTTTTAAATCTCATTATTTTCAAACAGTATACTTTGTCTCTATAAACTCCTTCCAATCCTTACGACCACTCTTCTATCGCTCTCTTGCTTCTGTTACCAGGACATTTTGTATGTCATTTAGTCAGGTCATCCTTGAGTCAGACCTTATTTTGGTAAGATAGGATTATTACTTTTACTCTTTAGCAATCATTTGCTAAAGGGTAAGAATAAAAAAAAGAAAGAATAGGTGATCTCTACCTCTATTATATAGTTTGGGGCCCAGCCATACTATACATGGATTTTAGGCAAAAATCTTATTTTTTAAATTAAAGGATTCTATTAATTGCTTCAGAAAGAATCCCGACTAATAGCCACATGACAGGCTTGCTGTGAACACAGTATGTGGTATATGTTGATATTCCCCAATCCCCAAGCCAGGTTTTTGTTGCAGTACTGAGGAATGAATCCAGAGCCTTCACACTCAGCTACATCTCCAGCAATTTTTCTACTTATATTCTGAGATGGGGTCTCACGAAATTACTAAGTTGCCCAGGTTGGGCACAAACCCGGAATCCTCCCAGAGTATTAGGATAAAAGATGTTTACCACCATGCCAAACCAAAGCTAGTTCTTCTGTCTTGCTAGTCTCAAGTTTCTGTCAACCATGCATTTTGGTCACTCAATCAGTATTTATACAGAAATGGCCAGACACAAGATTATGCTATACTTCAGTCAATATACAATGAGACTGAATTCATTTCCTCAAGGGAATACACTACTGCTCTATTCACAGAGCCCTCTTTTCTGTTACTCATAGGTCATGACTTCATATGTTACCCACATTTTACAATCCAGCCCAAGCACTAACCCCTGTGTTAAAGTCAACTCTGACAACTCTATCTATTCACCACCAGGTCCTCTAAATTTTCACTAGGCTAACAGTACAGTTCAATTTGTAACACACAGTTATATATCTGCATTAGAACTGAAAAAAAATAGTGAAAGAGAAGGCTCATAATCATTATATCATCATCAATCAGAAACTGAGCCGTAACAATGGTCCTTAAATCCAGAGTACTACTACAAAACTGTCTTTTATAGCATGTAATTTAGAGCCACATACCCACTAGGTTATCTCACTCCTTTAACAACCCATTTTATTATAAAATGCATGCCTTAACTGAAAGGAGTTATTCAAAGTCACTAATAAGCACTTACTCTTCTTTCGTCAACTGATTTTGCTGCAAGAACCATTCCTTCCAAACATTTTGAAATGATTGGAATAACTTTGCGTTCTGAGTCTGCAAATCCTCTGTAACATTCACTGAGTTTAAGAGTCCTCCGTTCATCCATTTCTTGCAGTTGCTAATAATCAAGAATTTAAAAAAGAGAAGAAAACTGAATTTTCATATCATTCTGAGACTATTAGTGACCATTCCCCAAAATAAATAGACCTTTCCCCTGATAATCACACTTGTCTTCATACAAGTGTTCTATGGACATATCATCTGAGGTCTGTTAATAAAAAATCAAAGGTTTTTGTATATTGAAAAACCAAGCGCCAATAGTTTTCAAGTTTTCCATCCAGATTCCTTCCAGGCTATCAACTCCCTGTCCCATCTTTCCCACGTTTTCTCTTCAGAATAGTCATTAGTTTTCTTTAAGGAAAAGTTCTACCTAAAAAAAAAAATTCTGACACTAATTTTTTATAGTATTAGTCTATAAAGTATACAGGTCTAAGACTTTTAACCCCTTAATTCAGAATATTTTGGTAATTAACTGGCTGGACTCAGTATTTACAACTGTAGGTCTACAAAAAGGTATCCAGACCCTACCCCAGACGAAGACTCAATGACTTTCAAGGACATGAGAACATAAGTAGAAAAACAGGAAGCACAGATATAAAATATCCACAATTCAAAATTCATTGATGACTACTACTAGAAAACATGTTTAGACACATGAAGCCCAGTAACTTCAAGGCTTTTTTTTTTTTTTGGCATATTTTCCCCCTATTTTCCAACATTCCTCTTTCTCTTGCCTAGGAAGCAGTTACAGTGTTCAAGCTCTCAAACTCTTGAGCTTTCATACTACTTTTTCTTTTTAATTATTTCCCAAAGCCTAGAAGCTTATTTTGAAACCTGCATTATGACAAAAGAACTGTTACTGGCATCACAAAATGATAAGACTTCTCAATTGCAAGTTCCAAATAAAAGGGTCAGGCTTCCAAATGCAAAGGTAATCAATCTATCTCCAAGTTATGTTCTCCCCACAATGTGAAGACTTAGCTAGTCCGTCTAGACAAGCACCACAGAGGGAGGACGGGCAGGCTTGCCATTTGGATAGAATGACAGAATCTGATACCAGCGCTAACCCACCAGCTCTGACTACGCTTCCTTTGTACTTTCCCCTCACTTTATAAAAGGAAATAAACTACACCTCAGCTGAAATTCTTCCACATACACTTTACTCGCCTAGATATTACCTTATTCAACACTGTCTCACTACGTTAACTCTTATTTCCCTTCCCCCCCAAAAAGGTAGTAATTTAACCCTCATGATAATAGGTCCTTACCTATTTAGCAACTTCTATCATTAAATAATGCTAGCAGGATTGACAGGCAAGTTCAAGGTCTAAATTATAATTAAGATCTAACAGATTCAATACGACAAATAGGTAGAAGTGAGGCTAGCAAATACATTTTAGAAGATTTCTGCCACCTCATTCTGCCAATGCCAGTGACTTTGGAGCGTTGTCAAAGAGCTACTTTCCAATTCTAGGTGAGCAAATTACAATATACATCTTCAATGAATTCCTTCTGTAAGGCCAAAACAAGGAATGGTACAGCATTAATTTTTATCTAAAAACTCATTTTAGTAGAATATAAAATTAATAAAAATATAGGAAAGTTTGTGATTTAAAAGTGACGAAAAACTTTAGATGTGTAATCGTAAAAAAATTTCTTATCACAGACCTTAGTAACTGTAAATTTAGAAAAACTGTAGGGGCTGTGGATCTAACTCAGTCGAAGGGCTCTACAAGAGACCTTGGGCTCAATTCCCAGAACTGAAAAGAAAAAAAGAAGTAAAAGAAAAGAAAAGAAACTTCAGTTTTACATGTAAAGACTAATTGATCTGAGTCTCAAACTTTTTTTTTTTTTTTTTTTTTTGAGGGAGAGGGTCTCCCTCTGGTGTCTAGGTTGGTCCTGAACTCACCATGTAGTTCAGGCTGGCCTTGAACTCATGGCAATCTTACTACCTCAGCCCCCCCAAGTGCTGGCATTACAGGCACAAACACCTTATGTGGTGTTAGGGAATCAAACTCAGGGCCTTGCACTTGCTAGGCAAACACTCTAAATGCTATGCCATTCCTCCAGCTCTAAATTAACTTTATATACCTAAAGTTTACCTTATAAATCTGAGGAATCACTACATAGAAATGTTTATGCTGTTCTCCATTGAAGTTCTGTAACTGTGCAGCATATTCGTTTTTATTTTCATCAGCCATATGTGTACGCAGATTCAACTGTTGTTTGGCCTAGAGGCAAAATGGTCCAAATCATTACCAACAATAAAAATTACACAATTCAAGTTTCTGAAAATTATCCTAAAATTAAATCTTATAAATGGAGAAGCCAACACCTGACATCAAGAGAGTAATGAAGTATTCTGACTCTTTCAAAATAGTGAAAATTTTAAATTCAAGAAAGTGCTTACAGATATTATATATAATGATATAGAATGGTATCCTTATTCCAAAACTCACCCTCTTCCTATTTTAAGTCTTTCTCTCTTCTATAATACATTCAAATGGTCTCTCTTTAGCAAATCCAAATGTAAAATAAGTAAATAAGTGGCAGCATTACAGCTTGAGATGAAACACTTTTATTAATCATAACAGAATAAAAACAGGTAGACTCAGGAACAGATGGCTGAAAGTCAAAACATTTCTTAATAATCCACTTATATCCAATTAGAAGACACTAAAATCAGTTAAAGTTCAGGACATAAATATGACTCTTTGAGTAATGCAATATTCAAACATGATTTTCATCTCTATAAACCAAATGTATTTTAAATAATGCTTATTTATAAAACAGTTCAGTTTTTCATTTCTTGTAGAAAGTCTTATTAAAATTATCTACATTGGTGAGAATATTAGAACATAAATACAGTTAATTCTAGAACAAATCAATTGTTTATGGAAAAAAAAGAATTGAGTTCAACTTTTCATAATGTTCTAAGGAATAAAACAGTTTTCATGTCAAGGCTTTGTAAATTATAGAGCACACTGTGAATACACTTTACTATCCTAATTCCGATTTATACAAACATAGTCCCCAACTTTCTAACTGCAGTCTATAACTTAGATCTGCTTAACTGTTAAGTAAATTAACCTATGGAAATAAGTGGTAATTAAAATCTCAAATAATTCCAAAAAAATACACTTAATCACAGTGTACATGAAGATGCCAGTAAGTACTAGAAACACTAAAATCTATGACCCAAAGTACTTCTGCAAAAAATTTCTGTGAAGTTCCAACCTGGAACTCTTAAGTACACATTTCCCTTTTTTCTTTCTACCACAACCCATGTGTGGTAGAACAGAGGATTACAAAGTCCCTACCCAGAGACCTTGTGGTACTGTTAAGGGGAAATTCTCCAGTTCCAAGTAACTGCCAAGTAACTGGCTGGGATTTTCACAGCCCAAGGCAGAAGCTCTAACAGAATATAAAGGAGGATAAGGCTAGAAGTGGAAACAAATGAAAAACAAATGAAGCTTCTCTTAATTCTTTAAAGAAACTACACTTAAAAAAAAAGAAGCCGTGAACACTGAACAAGTTAGTCCAACCCAATTAGCAGGTATTCTGTTCGAGATTTCAAGGTGTCTGAACAGTTTCTAAAATTATACCTGTAGACAAAATGAAAAAGTATAAATATTCAACCAACACTGGATAGTGAATCAAAGTTTTTTTTACGTTTTTGTCTTTTTAAGTGCTAGGGTTTAAGGTGAACCCAAAGCTTGTAAACTGAGCTACAACTCAGACTTTATTATTTTGAGGGAAGGCCTCACTGAGGTGCTAAGTTGCCAACACTGGGCTTGAATTTGTGATCCTTCTTCCTCAGCCAGTGCAAGGACTACAGGGTGTGTACCACCATCCCTAGCATCAAAGCAGTTCTCAAGTAGTTAATGTCAACCTTAAAGAACTTTTATTCCATAGATGCTCATTGATTCCCCAAACCCTATGTCTCTGATGTGTTAGATAATCTGCAAATCATCATGCATGAACCAAAAAAAAACCCAAAATAACAAGAAAAAAATAATACACACACACACACACACACACACAAATTAGGCAAGAAGATAGCTAAAATTGCATACATAATACAATTCTTAAATTCCTGAATCATGTACCCCTCAATATATCAAAACCTGAGATGCATTTGAAAACTTTATGATTATTGTATAATTTTTGATGTGTATGCTTTTAAGTCATTGCTGCCATCTCCTTTCCATCTATAGTCCAGGCTGTTTCTGAACTTACTGCATAACCCAGGCTGGTCTTGAACAGATGGTGATCCTCCAGGTGTTCACTACCACAACCAGCTTATATGGTGCTGGGGAATCAAATGCAGGGCTTTGCGCTTGCTAGGCAAGCACTCTAACCACTGAGCTATAGTCCCAGCCACTCCTATATATTATACAATAATGCTTTTAGCAATTGTTATAGTCCAAATGTTTATCAAATAATGACAATACATTGATGAGTAAGTATATGACACATATTCTGAGGAGAAAATGAATTATTAAATGATCAAAATCAAGATTTAATCCATCATGGTGGTATATGCCTATAATCTTGGCACTGCGGCAGAGGCAGAAAGATCACAAGTTCAGGACCAGCCTGGACTACATGGTGAGACTCCATCTCAAAAACATAAGGAAACAAAAAAAAATTTTAAATCAAGATTCAAAAATCTTAATAGCAGGATCAAATCTAACAAATCCTAAGTTTTTACATTAAAATTCCTGTCTGACAGAGAGTCATTCTTAGCCAACTATATGAAAAGTTGAGATGACAGGTAATCATAAGCACAATGGGAATAAATCTAAACGATATGGTTGCTCAGGTCCCTATCAATTTAGGCTATATTAACAGTATTTGTATGCAGATTTCAAGAAAGGTAATCAAACACAGAATTTAACAGATCATGCTTGGATTATTATATAAAGTTTCACAAAACTGAAATGTAATACTGACAAATTAAGAAACATCCAGGGGAAAGTAAATATAGAGACAGGTAGCTTGAAGCTATTTCCTATGTGAAGTAGCTGAAGCACGCATTCATCTAAGAACACAGAATATACTGCACGTATCTAAAAATGCTATCATGGTAAACAGACTCGATATTTTTCCTTGGTACCTTAAAAATCTAAAAATATAGATGAATGCAAACAATATAATGAAATGTTAAAATCAAACAAACCAAAACAGAAAAAGCAGATTGCCTTGAGATTGTACATTCCTGTAAAAGGCTACTGCTCAAAGTATAAGACATTAAAAACAGAGTAAAAAGTACAGAAACATTGTAAGTCATGCTAGACAACTTGTAACTGTAACCTGGAATTAATGTGGCTTCTTTTTTAATTGACAAGAAAAAGGGGAAGGTAGGAAATACATTTCTCTTCTGTATTTTCTTCTCGTTCTGATTCTTTAGTGTCATAAAATCCAAAGGAAAAAATATAATTAATGGTATTCCTTTAGAATATGTAACAATGTGAAGTAATTTCATCTGTATTTCAAAACCCCCAACATTTTGATATTGTATGCCAAATGTCCTAAGATAGCAGAAGAGAAAGGGAGGGGGAAGCTAAGGACCAGGAGCTAAGAGAGCTAATCTCACCAATACGTTATGCTACAGAACATCTGGCCCACAATCAATGACAAGGATTCTTTCCCTAAAATGAGTCAATGAACAAAACGCTATCATCATATATTTCTGACCATTTTACCACGTGTTCTCTTCTGTACAGCTGGAGAAACACACTACCCAATCTCTGACATACCTGGCTGACATGTTACCTCTGTATTTTGCATGCAGCTAACATACTACAATAAATTACCTTCACAAACCAATACATGTAGAGTAGGCAAATATATTTTACGTTTAAATACAGTGTGTCTTTTATACTGATACAAGTATTAGGAAACTTAACACTGATTAAATGGTGTGATTACTTTCCATATTCAAGTAATATTTTTGTATCAAAACTGGTGTGGACTATTTCTTACCTTTTCAACATCTGCCTTGGTTGCATTAGTATCATTATCCAATCTTTCATAACTCTGCTGTGCCTTTTCCGCCTCTCTACATTCTCTTTCAAATTTCTTCTTACTCTGTTAAAAAAAAAATCACAATACCACACTCAGAATATAAAATTCAACTTATCCTATTAAAGCAGTTAACTTTAAAGTACTGCCAATTTGTATTGTGAACAAATGAACTGCACATTAACGGTATAATCTGTCCTTTCCTTAGAAACTGAATTTCACTATAATCCATTACTTTAACTGTAAGACATTATGGTAGACTATTCAAAGAAAATAAGCAAGGTCAACTTAGTATTTATTATATACCTCATGTGTCAGTTTAAAAGGTCTGTGTTTTATAAATCTTCACTATAAGCTCATCTTCAGCAGGTCTTTTATTTGTTTCTTGTTTGTTTCATTGACTGGTTTTCAACAGCTGTCTCATTTGTGGGCTTTTTTATTCTTTGCTAGAATTTTAACGTAACTTGAGATGTGGAACAGTTTTATGTTGTTTCTGTCATGTGTTCCTAAATTAGCACTGGTTGAGACCCAGATATCTCTAAAATGTTTTATCCAATTAAAATTATACTGACTTAGTAAAAAGTTCTTCACAACTAAGTCATGATTTCGTAGCTAACCTTATTTCCACTGCACATATCTTTACTGCAACAGTGGTTCCCCCATGACCCCCGCTTAATTGTTTCAATCTCTTCACAGTTACTTCTAACACTTTCAAGAATTCTATCAACTTTATTTTCCTGATTCAATATCTCAGAGGCTTCTATCCTCCTTATACATGAACTGTTACCTAGGCTTACTGCACAGCTGCTGCTTTCAGCACTCTCCAGTATGCTGGGGATTCCCAGAACCTCTGCTTGTTTCCATCCTTTCCCATTTGTAGGTTCCTCATTTTGCTAGAACACATTCAGCAGTAATGTCATAGGTCTGTGAGAGATAGTTTTGAGTTTCCATGACTAAATGTCCCTTAACCGTCACTTTTTCTTTTCTTTTTTAAAGACAGAGTCTCATTCTGTAGCCCAGGCTGGCCCTGAACACAGACCAATCCTCCTGCCTCAATCTCCTAAGTGTGGATTACAGTCATGCACCACCATGCCCATTTTATGCAATGCTAGTAAACTGATCCCAAAACCCTGCACACTCTAATCACTGTCCTATTCCTCCAGCCCCTAACACCACTCTTAGTTGATAAAACTTGGCTGAGTATAGATAGACCTTTCAGCTGGACAGTATTTTCCTTCAGAAAATTAAAAATAATTACTTCACTACTTTCTGAATTCCTGTCACTATCCAATCTCATTTGAGTTCTTAATCCACTGGAAAAGCATGATTTTATTTATTTTTTGCTCTCTCCTGTGGCCAGTGGGATTTCTCTCTGCTCTGTGAAATTTTATGACAATACGCTTCAGCACTGATCCATTCTGCTGGTCATCAGGGAAATTCTTCCCATCTGAAAATATGTCTTTCAATTTGGGGACATTTTTTTTTCTAGGAAGGTTATTATTTTGAGAAAGAGCTGACTAGATGAGTCTTCTCATTTTATTGTATTTTCCTTCACATTTTCAATCAGCGTCATACTACCTTTTTTTGAGACAAGGTCTCGCTCTGTAGCCCCAGGTTGGTCCTGACCTCACTATGTAACCCAGGTTGGCCTTGGGCTCACGACAATCCTGCCTCAGCATCTCGTCTCGAGTGCTGGGATTACAGGTGTATGCCACCATGCCTGGCTTGTGGTGGTGGGGAATCAAACTCAGGGCCTTGGAATCGCAAGGCAAATGCTTTAACCACTGCGCCATTCCTCCAGCCCTGTCATGTTACTTTTTTAAAACTTTAATTTTACCCTACTAATGGGGTTTTAGTTTCTATCATAAAATAATTTTGTTACTGCTGCACTTTATTTGTGCTTGTTTATTTATTGAGAAAGGGTCTCACTCTATAGCACAGGCTGGCCTTGGACTCAGGACAACCCGGCTCGGCCTCCTGAGTGCAGGGATTAAAGGCACGCGCCACAATGTCCAGTTTTATGTCGTGCGGGGGAATTGAACTCAGGGCCTAGCGTTTGTGTGCGTTAATCACTGTGCCATTCCTCCAGCCCCTATTTGTTCCTTTTTTAAAACAGCACCTTAGCCTTATTTCATGAATGTATTACTTCCCATTCCTCTGGAGAATATGAAGAATAGTCTGTATATGTTTTCCTTCGCTGTATCTGCCCTTTTTTCTTTTTTTCTTTTCTTTTTTTTTTTTTTTTTTTTTTTTTTTTTTTTTTTTTTTTTTTTTTTTTTTTTTTTGGTGCTCTGGGGATAGTAAACCCAAGGGCTACTCACTGACCTACTGCCTTACTGACCTACACACATTCCCAGCAGTTTTTTATAATTTTGAGATGGAATCTCAAGTCACTGAATTGCCCTCGCTATACTCAAACTTGAGAACCTCCTGCCTCTGCCTTCTAGAAGGATATATGTAACACCACGCCCAGTTCTACATGCTCGTCTTTAGAAAATCAAATGACAGCTCTACAGGCAGGGCTTGTATGGTCTTTCCTGGGTGAAATAACCAGGTAGTTTCCTTGGTAAACCCCTGATGTCTTTTTTTTTCCTCTTTTATGATTAGATTCCCTAGATTCTGCCTCTTCAAAAAAAGGCTAAAAATACTACCACAGCTTCCCCACAGCTGGAGGTTACTTACCTAGCCTCATCAAAGGCACCCATGAGGTTTGCTGCGGGTTTTCCAGGAAAGTTTTACTTCCCTGATTAAAAAGGGACAGTTGGAAATCCAAAGCTCCCTTTTCTTACCTCTGGGTACAGCTTACATGAGTGTATGATGTCTGCCTACAACAAATGATGACCCTAAGGGCACAAGGCTGAAGAAACAGGCCAAAATGGTCAAGATGGCAGTGGCACAAACAGAAGCCACACAGCTTGGATGACACTGAATTACTGGCTTAATTCCTGAACTGCCTGTTCCACTTCTGATCTCTGTTTACAGAAATGCACCTGGTGTCGTACTTGGAGACTCGTAACTGATGAGCCTGGCATCACTCAGTCTTCAGCCATTCTACAGAGATCCCCTTCACGGGCTACTTCGCTCTGCTGTCATCTTCAATGTCAGAGTTGCCTATTTTGTTTATCCTGTGATTAGTAACTTCTTAAAAAATCTCCTAATTTCAGTGTCAATAAATCAATCTACTTTATATTGCCTCTAAATTATTTCAAACATGGTAACAATCTGAAATTTCATTTTTATTTTCTGGATTAAACAGCAAGACACAAAAGTAAGTTAGTAGTACCTTATATTTGTTTCTACATATTAAAAAGAAATTATAGCTTAATTTCTTTCACTAGACTACAGGCTTCACTGCAACTACAACTACGTTATATTCCACTTTTGAATATCCAGGGCATAGTACATATAAAAAATACTTTCAACAAACCCAGGTAGGGTTGAACTCACCTTTTTTTCTATTTTTTTTTTTTTTTAAGACAGGGTCTCACTCTGTAGCCCAGACTGGTCCTAAACTCACTATGAAGCCCAGGCTGGCCTTGGAATTGCAGTAATCCTCCTGTTTCAGCTTAAAGAGTAGTGGGATTACAGGTGTGTGCAACAACACCTGGCTTATGTGAGGCTAGGGAATCTAACTCGGGTACTTAGTGCTTGTCTTATCTTAAACTGCTGAGCCATTCATCCAGCCCTAATAGGCTAATTTTTAAGCTAATAATTTTATATGGCCCACCACTGATATTTATGACATTATCTTCAGCAGAAAAAGGGTTTCCCATTTCTGTTTTAGAAGAAAGGCTAAAAATACTGCAAATGTGCTTGAGTTTTAAAAATCTCAATCTTAAAGTCCTTTTTCTAACAATAAAAAACTAAACAGACTAATTTAATAGGAAAGAATTCTTTCAGCAAATTCTCAAAAAATTTATGATGTACATAAAAATACACTGGTAAAGAAAATATTGCTTGATAAATTTAAGGTTTAAAGTTTGCATCTTCTTCTCTCTTAGTGCTAGGATTATAAGCATGTGTTACCACATTCAGCTTTAAAAATATCTTATACTACATAACATCATTTAATCTACTATCTTTTTTTTTTTTTTTTTTTTTTTGAAATAGGGTTTCACTCTGTAGCCCAGGCTGATCCTTAAGTCACTACAGAGCCTAAGCTAGCCTTGGACTCATGGCAATCCTCCCGCCTCAGCCTCCTGAGTGCTGGAGTTACAGGCATGTGCCACCACACCTAGCTTATGAGGTGCTCGGGAAACAAATTCAGGGCTTTGCACTTTTGTAGTGCTTTAGGCACTGTGCCATTCCTCCAACCCTGATCTAGTATCTTACATAAAGAAAAGAGCATTTCATTTTGACTTCTTGTTGTCTTAATACTGTGTATACCAGAACCTTTAAAACACACACACACACAAATAAAAAGAAAGCACCTTAGGAAATTTTTAAAGTAATTATGTTTTATAATTTTTGTCCTGCAAAGATTTTTTCATTTTTCTACAATATTAGAAACATATATAGAATTATACAATCAGTGACCTGAAAGAAACACTTCATAAACCTAATGTAATCTCTTTATCTTCAATATATTAAAAATAAAGTCCAGAGAAATAAATAAATGGCAAGAAAAGGCAGAACTGGAACCTTGGTTCTTTCAGTCAAATGGTCTTCCAAAATATATCACTAATAGCCTGTTACTTCTGTCCCTCATTAATATTTCACGGTAACTACTTCTCAAAGGTTCTAAAGAATTTCCCCAAATGTTTATAATGTACAAACATCAGGGCATTCACACAAGTATGGGTTATACAGGAGAGAAGAAAACTGCATCCTCACTTTACACTCTACTTCCTACTACGCAACAGAACAAATGGCAAATTATGAGTAATAGTAGCAGCTATCAGGTAACTAGTCTACAAAATTTTCCATTAACCATAAAAACACTGTAACTCACATTATCCATCTGTTTCCAGCACATGTCAAGGTACTGTTGAGCTTTTCGTCCTTCTTGGAGATGCTAGGTTATAAACACCATCAAGAAAACAAACAAACAAAAGTAATTATAGTTAAATATTAAGTAAATTCTGAAGTTCCAAAAAGTCTTCTAACTTTTTTTCAAGATACTAGGAATATAACTCTAGTTAGTCTTAGGAATAGAGCAAAACAAATCTTTAAAATGAACTTTACTTTATAGGATAGTTTTAATACTTTACACATAATCTTTGCACCAAGTATAAAATTTAGGGAAATAAAAAGCATCTTGAAAAGGTGTTGATAAAGGCTTTCTCTCTTTTTTTTTTTTTTTTTTGGTACTGAACTCAAGGCATTCACACTAAGCTACATCTTAAACCACAAGCCCTCCTCTTTTTTTAACTTTTATTCTGCTACAAGGTTGTTCTAAATTGCCCAGGCTGTACTCAATCTCAGCCTCTCAGAATTCTGAGATTACATACAGGCATGTAACACCATGTCCAGCTTGTGTTTGTTTTGCAGTAGTGGGGACTGAACCCATATCCACTGTATTAAGCTATATCCCCAACATTTTTTTTATTTTACATTTTGAGATAGGGTCTCTCTTAGTATTGATAAGTTACCCATACTGGGCTCCAACTTGTGATCCTCCTGCTTCACTACTAGAGTGCTGGCATTATATGTGTGAGCCAGCAGCATGACAAAGGTTTTCTCTTAGGGGTCATATAAGAAATATTTTAAGTTTGGAGGCTATATTATCTGTTACAAATACTCAAATTGCTGATGTAATGCAAAAGTAGCCACAGATATGTCAGTGAACGAATGTGGATCTGTTTCAATAAAACTTTATTTGTGGGCACTGAAATTTAAATTTCACATAATATTTTTTGGCAGTCTTTTTTCCTTTTCTTTTTTCTTTCTTTCGAAGCAGGGTCTGTCTCACTCTGTAGCCCAGGCTGATCCTGAACTCATTTTGTAGCACAGGCTGGCCTTGGACTTCCAGCAATCCTCCTGCCTCAGTCTCCTGAGTGCTGGGATTACAGGTATGTGCCACCACACCTGGTTTTATGTGGTGCTGAGGAATTGAATTCATGACTGCAAGGCAAGCACTTTAATTACTGTGCCATTCCTCCTGCCCCGAATTTCACATAATTTTCACATGCCATAAAATACTATTCCGATTTTTTTTTTTTTTTTTTTTGCACCACCTACACAGTAAAAACCATTCTTAGCAATGGAAGAACTAGGAAACAAAAACAGGCAGCAGGCTAGATTTAACCTATGGGCTATACTTTGCCAAAACTTCACCTTAAGTCAAAGAATCACAGATTAGCAAGCATATCTTACAATACAGCTAACAGATAAAAATAAATTCATTTGTAAGAAATATAGATTTTTAAGGCTGCTAATATTTCTACAAAAATATTTTATAAAACTATTATAATTGAATGAAAATAAGAATTACCATTTTTCTTTCAGTTTTCAGATCATGGGCGTATCTCATTAATTCACCATAAACTCTGTGTGCCATTTCTTCTGCTACTACCTCTCGCTGTCCTGCATAGTCATTTAACTCATTAAGGATGTTAAAAAAGGCCATACACGAGGTGAACCTGGCAAAAACATATTAAAATGGTGAAAATTTGTATTGCCATTACAAATGCTTTTGGTAATGTATAGATTGAACCCAACAGTTGAAAAATTTTAATACACTCAACCTAAGTCCAAACTGCTATCTCTAATTTCATATGGATAGAGTCCTGAATTAAGCTCAAGTTGTACATGTCTATATATCTTTAAAATAGCCTTTAGTTTATAAAGGAATATTTGGGATCAAGAAGATAATAAGAATACTACCTGCAGGCTCTGTTGGCATAGTGGAATCTCTTAGGTTGCCAACTGACTGGCCTGAGCTTGGGAATGAGCTTGGTTGGATTCCTAGGCTCGGCAGCTGAACCTGTCGCAGAGGTGATATGCTTGTTCTCGAGGACAGAACCTGCCAATCACACCACTCAAATGCATCCCGATGGCTGATCTACAGAACAACTGTGCTATCAGCTCTGGATACAGCTGCCTGTGTGCCTGCCCACATCCTGAATGGGAGTGAAGTGCCATTATGTTCGGCAGCAGAGGGACAAAAGGGTCAAAAAAGGGTAAAAATGTGTGTGAAGGGAAGGAGAGAAACAAAGAAAATCATTGTATTAAAATATATGTATCTACTTAGAACACAGGAACACTCATAGCCAAAGGCTGACAGCTCACATAGGACTCATTAACAGCAAAGAGATCCCTGGCAAACACAAAGTTGTTTGCTATGTCTACCATTTTTTCTTTCTGAATTTTACAGCTATCCACCTATGTCTGCTTAGGACTGCCAAAAAGTTTACATATAATTTATATCCTTTTATTCAGGGTTCAAAAGTTAACCTGAAAATCTTAATTCTTTTTTCCTTATCCCCTTAAACCAATTAGCCAAACTGTCTTATTACCTGTTAAGAGTAAAAGTAAGATTCTAAAAGCTGACCACTACAAAATAAAGTGCAAGGAAAACATCCTCTTTCACTGAAGAATAAGTCATTCAAATGGAGCCTTAGTTTACTTCTCCTTGGAAATTCCCACCTCAATAGTTCTATAAAAGTATTGATGAAGCCCACTAAAATATTTTATCTTTGCAAGAGAAACAGTAATTTCTTCTTTTATAAAAACTGATTTTTAATAAAACTTTTAGAAATACCTTCATGACAAAGTTAACAGCATTATGTTAATAAGTAATAAAAGTGGAAAAATTTTTAAATGTTTATTATGTAACAATAAACGGGAATATAATTCACCTTGGCTCTTCATCTTTGGATGAACGTTTGGGACAGTACTTCTTAACCAGATTTCTATAAGAAAAAGATTTTTTTAAATGTATGAATCATACTTTACTGCCATTAAAATATTCTAAAAGTTCCCAATTTCATAGTTGAGAATTACATGACATAAAAAAGTGTGATTTTCTTTAACCACTAATATAAGAAATATAATTATTACTTACAGGTGGTTCTTAAAATACTGGTAACTGTGGAAAGAAAAGTTATTTCTGTGTTTATGAGAATAATAACAATTTAGTTTATTATATGATCCAAGGAGGAAGAGTAAGAAAAACAAAGAACTCAGTATTGGAAAATGAGTCAGAGCACAAAGGTACTTCAATGACATAGCATAATCTTTTGTCTTGCAAACCAGATTGTAAAGGTAAGATAAAGTGTATGCAGTGGCTGCTCCTAAAGGAATAAAAGAACGGTAGGTCACCATACCTCCCAACTCCACTTCTATATGAAGATCACTCTTGACCTCTTAAATTCTCTTTTTAAGACAAAGGAATTATATATTCTGACTCAAAATGATTACTGCCTACATCCATGTCTGTTTTTAAACTAACATGTTACCTTATTTAATCTTTATGGAATCAGAGGCAGTCAAGTACCTGAACTTTGGAGCCAGGCTAGACTACATGGGTTTAAATACTAGCTGCTTTCCATAGTACATGTGACTGTGGGTGGTGTCCTGTTAATTGTGCCAACATTACTACTCTACAAATTTGTGGGAATTAAATGAGGCAGAGCATTTAGTATGATACATAGCCCAACGTAAGTCCATAGACTCTGAAGCCTAATTTTATGTCCTTAGAGTATAATAATAAAACGGGCCTATTTTGCATATCTCCTTATGTTTCACTTGTCCAATGTTTAAATTTTTTAGTGTAAATATGTGTATGTGTGCTATTTTGGTGACTGTGGTTCATTATGTAGCTCAGGATGGCCTTGAACTCATCAACTGAGCCTCCTGCTTCGGCCTCTGGAGTGCATGAGCCAATGTTCCTAGTTCTCAAGTATTTAATTTTTATTGTATTTCACAAAAGCATAAACACAGAATGGATTGGAAATTAAAAAGAAGCCAGTCTGTTATTAAAAATAATTTAAGATGTCCTGTTTTAAACCACTACCATTTTAAAAATAAATGGCCCTAAAAAAGTCTTATTTTCAGATTAATATCAATTCATTTACTTACTAAATTAAGTTTATTCACTCCACAAACAATTGTGTCCTCTGTGCAATGCACTGTGCAAGACACTGGAAACATCAGAAATGAGAGGCATGGAGACTGGCTTTCAAAAGGAAACTATTTCTATCATGGTACACCTGGACCAAGGTATGGAAAGAATGCATCAACATAAAAAGATGACTTAATCCAACGAAAGACGAGCAAAAACAGGCAAAACATTGACAAGAGAGTTCTGGTCTACATTTATTGAGTTTCTGTCATCAAGAAACCCACAGTTATAATTAGTTTTAAAATAAGATACAGGATGAAAACTTAAGGCATTAGCAAGAGCTTTATTAATATTTAGTAAATTACTACCCTAACACATATTCCCAACTCATGAAAAACTGCAGTACTACTCTTTATTTCTCAAAAATGAGCAATAAAAAGTTTAGAGATAACTGAGGGTAGAGAAATGAAATACAGCTTTATTATCTCTTGGTAAAGAAAAACAGAGAGACTTTTCCGGAAAGGAAACACTAAAATTTCAGTTTTTCCCTGACTGAGCCTTAAAAAGGTAACAGGAATTGTGAAACTGAAAAGCCCTAGGGAAATTCTAAATGGACAAGGTCTATTGACCAAAGGCACCAAACACTAAAGAAATGACATTTATCAAGAGCTATATGAGTTCAATGTAGCTGGAACACCAGCTACAAACGAGGGTGACAAGCAGTGAGGTTAGAAAGATAAAGGGAGAGAGAACCAAGCAAAGGCCCTCCTGTGCCACACTAAGAAGCTCTACAACTTTCTTTCTTTTCTTAAACAGAGTGACTAAGGTGCTCGGGCTGGACTCCAGCTGCTCCAACATGACCCTCTTGCCTCAGCCTACCAAAGTAATGATACTACATCCATGAGCTATACCATCTGGCCTAAACATTCCCATTAACCAGTGGTTCTTAATCATGGTTACCTGAAACACTATCAAATATCATTATTCAAACACTAGCAAAGTTACTATGTGCTACGTAGTATTTCAGATTTTAGATTGGCATAAAAGGAACAGTTACAACTAGCAAATTAATAACTGTGTACAACTGACAGTCCTTTCCAAAGAGAACTAAAACAAAACAAAACAAAAACAGATGAGGAGGAGATGATTATATAAAAGTTAACTAGAATAGTTAAACCCAGATAATACCCATGCCTGGAAGAGAAAATGACTGCTCATGGACATAGGGTTTCTTTGGGGAATAAAAAATGTGCTACAATTAGTGGTAACTATTGGAATCATGGAACTATGAACATACCAAAAAACACTGAATCCTACATTTATCAGAGTGAATGGAAAAGTATGTGAATTATACCTCAATAAAGCTGATATAGAAGGAAGAACAGCTGTTCATCTGCCACATGTACCTCAAATTTGGTTAAGTCCAAAATGAAATTTATTCTCTTTTATGAACATTATTCTCTCACCTTAATGGACCAGTAACCATTCTACTACACATTTAAAGCCTAAAATCTGGCACTCATCCTATACTTTGTCAAATTTCTCCAGCCTTTAGGTATTCTAGTCATATATATTTTATTCCCTAATTAAAGGATAAGTTTTGCAATTAGAAGGAAAAATTCCACATGGAAAAGCCCCTTTTCCTTCCCATTTTTTTCATTCCTTTCACTATAGATCCATGAAAACCAAGCAAATCAGGAAAATGCTGGTATCATTGAGCTCTAGAATCTCCTTTGAAACCCGATATTTGGAAAAATTTACTTGCAGAGGAACGCTTCTTATTGATACTATGAAATAGACAAGTACAAACGATTCATAAGGAAATGTATTAAAAACTGTACCTGTGAAGAAATTTTTGGAATCATGATCTAGAAATGAGTTATTTTGTGTGAAGATACTAACAAAACAACAGGAACTACTATAAATAGTTTGTATGTTATGTTTACAAAAACTCCAAGCAGATATTACTAATCCTAATTTACAGGACTCAGCCATGCAATGTTGCCCACAGTTACACAGCTAGAAACAGACAAAAACAAAATCCACTGCCCATGTAATATCTGAAAGAGTTAAAAAATAAACATGAATGAGGTTACTCATGAAGTACACAGTGAGAGAGTGGCTAGAGAGGCACATCGACCTGGAGTTCCACAGTAAGTAAGGACCCAGGTCAGCTAGAGACAAACCACAGGCCGCCCTCCAAGTTTGGAAAAACTTTACTAGAACATACCATATTCATTCTTGTATGAGATTGTCTATGCCTTTTATAAAGTAAACAAAACAGAGTGAAGCAGTTTGGACAAGAAGTTCATAAAGCCTTAGGTACGTATCATCTGGCATTCTATTAAAAAGAAAAGGTGCCAACAACTGACAGGTAACACAGAAGACCTATTAGAACTGTTACTGACAGTGAGGTTTTTTTTTTTTTTAATATATTGGCGGGTGGGATGTAGCTCAGTGGTACAGAATATGCTTAGCATACCTAAGTCCCTTAGTCTAATTCTCAGTATTAAAAAAATTAAAAAATAAAAAATAAGTAAAGAAGTTGTAAGGAAATAATCAAAAAGATGAAAAACTATCCGTAGAATTCAGCAATGACTAGATGACTAACACAGCAACATCTTACAGTCTTCAACCTGTGAGTGAGTCTTAATCTTGAAAGTACTTTCTAAAGCCAGTGGTTTTCAAAGACAAATTCAGGAGTTCCTTTAAATAAAAACAAGTCATTATGGAAAGCAGTCTGGAGGTTCCTTAGAAAGCTGAGAATGGAAATTCAATTTAATTCAACTACTGGCCTACCATATTCCCAAAAGAAATAAAGTCAAGACACCAAAAAGGCACATGCATATTCATGTTTATAGAAGCACAATTCGTAAAAGCCAAATCCTGGAAGCAACTTACCTGCCCATCCACACAAGAATGGTTAAAGATGTGGTACCCATACATAAAGGAATACTATGCAGCCATAAAGAAAAACATATATGAAGCATTTGAATGAAAATGGGCCACCTAGAGTCAATAATGCTCAGTGAAATGAACCAAGCAAAAACATGGCTCTAGGATTTAGAGACCCATTATTGAAACAATTTCTATCTCCATTCTGTGACAACACTTAGGGAAGAGTAAGGAAAACGGAATTGTAATCATCTAAGCCAGATGTGGTACAAGCCTGTAATCCCAGCATTCCTGGAGGCTAAGGCAGGAGAATCTAAAGTTCAAGTGCAGTTTGCACAGCTTAGAAGGACCACTGTCTCAAAATAAAATTTTAAAAAATTAAATGACATGGAGATATAGCTCTGTGCAAAGGCACTGGATTCAATCCCCAGCATCTTAAAAAGAAAGCGAAAAAAATAATTCCTCAACTCCTCACTGGGATCAGGGAACAACACCTCCTTTTCAGTCACTGATCTAATCAAATTTATTAGTCTACAAAGGAAGTCTCAATTCCACCTTCTCTATTCTTTATCAAGTATTAACTTATACCTGCTCCCAGTTTTAGGGACAATGTACTACTTGGTACACGAACAAAATGGTACTACCCTTCAGGAAAACAGATAGGACCTTTTTTTTTTATAATGCCACCACCAAGACTGTTCTATGGCATGATTTCAAAGGACCAACAGGTTATTTTAACAAGAAGATTGTTAGGCTGCTGACCCTATACATACCATAAAGTCATTAAGGAAACTCTCCCCAAATACCAGTTCTCTGGCTCAGAAGACTAAAGAAACTGTCACTAATCTAATTCAGACTCTCAGCTGTTGTGATTCTTTATGACCACCTAGCTTTAGACATTCTTCCTGGCTCAATAGGGAGGAAGGAGTCTGTACGGTTATCAATATCTTCTGATACATGTGGATTAACAACATGGAAGTGTAGAAACTAACACTAAGACTACTTATGACCAGATAAAGTGGCCACACACCTTTGGGAAAGGCAATCCTATGGCTACTTTCATTCAGAATTCAGTCAAGTCTACACTACCAACCTTAAACTTGATTCCCTCCTTCACTGGGTCCACCAGTAGTTACCATACTATTTCTAACCTTTCCGGTTCTTGTATTTTTTTAAACTTTGGTAAAGTCTGTATTATACATTATAGTTTTAAGCCAAATTAATGCCTATCTAGTATTTCCAATCTACACACTCAAGGGGAGGAATCTGGCCTAAACAGGTCTTCAGAGCAATCAGTAAGAAATGTTTACACCTTCAGAAAATCTTAGGTTCACAACTGCTAATCAGCAAGACACAGTCATAAAAGATAAAAGGTGTTATCCATGTCCGAGTACACTGTTTCAGAAGAGAAGACAATACATGTATTGCCTTGACTTCTCCTCCAAAGATTCTAAACCTCTGCAAGCTATTTTTTAAAATCTTGTCTTCACCAATGCCCAAGTTCAGGAGAGGCTGACTCTTTCCCTAAACTTTCTTGAAACCACCACATGCACTGCAGATCTAGGTTTGACCAATATAAACCTTTCTGGGGTAGCAATAATGAGTGTCTCTTATCATCCCTACTGAGCTAACTACAGACAAATTCAAAATACATGAATAGATCACTGCATCAAAGGCAAACCACTGTGCCAAAAATAAAGGACAAGAAATATGCAGAAACCTTAGGAACACATGCAAACAGCTGATCCTGTCCATGCACAGCCTACCTTCTTTTTTATCTTTATCTACATAAACTATAAATCCTATATCCAGAGGGAACAGTCTAGGGACCAATTTCACATTCTACCTCCCTTGTACTCAAACATAAGCCCCAGTAAAGATTCATTCAGGTGGCATTGTTTTCCTCTTCTGGATTTCTATCTTGAATTGGGCAAAAGAACCCATAGATGAGTTGGTAATCCAAAATGAACTAGTAACACCAAAATATACTTCGTACTTTTTTTTTTAAGCTGTAATTTGCCTTTTTGTGATGCTATAGTTTGGATTCAGAGTGTCCCCCAAAGGCCTCATGTATTTGGATATAGGGGATTAATTGTGGAACTGTGTGCTGTTGAGAGGTAGGGAATAGCTGGAAGGATTAGGGATTGACCTGGAGGACTGTGTCAACTTGTTGTGGGGGTTGGGGGGGGTGGGTGCCCAAGGCAGAGTTTTCAGACGTGTTGTTGACTCTCTGGCCAGGAAGTGAAGAACACCACCTATACTTGGGGTCTGGGCCCAGCAGGATAGGAGAAGCAATTAAAGAAAGGAAGAAGAAATATTGTTACAGCTTCTTTCTGGGAAAGCTCTAGCCTTGCTAGCGTCTCCCAGACATCCTGAGTCTCCAGATATGGACTTGCTCCTCAACTGGCTTCTGTCTGCAATAGTGTGAGCAGCTCTCCAGCCTCTGCCATGTCCCTCCGTTGCTGGATGCCCGTAAGCAAACTCTGTGAGACTTCCTAAAATTGTGAGCTAAAATAAATCTTTTCTCCCTTAAATTGTGGATGTCAGGTATTTTGTCCCAGCAATGAATAAGTAATTAAGACACAAGATTTATATTCTGAAGAGAGCAGAACCACAGAGTAGTGCTTAGTGGCAGAACACTTAGCATGCAAAATGCCCTAGGTTAAACCAACGCTAAAGTAATAGTCATTTCAGTTATTTCTGTGGTTGCAAATAAAAAATTGCACCAAGTGATCTGAAGACAACATTTAGCCTCAATCAAAATGGACATGATCAACAGTCAGTAACTGTGCTTCCAAAATGATTACTTCATTTCTACTCATTCTCAATCTTAATCAATTCCAAAGATCAATCAACATCAAAAGCTAAAGCTGGGCATGGTAGCTCTTGTCTGTAATTCCAGCACTTGGGAAGCGGAGGCAGGAGGACTGCCATGAGTTCAAGGCCAGTTTGGGGCTACATAGTTCAGGACTGCACTACAGAGCAAGACTCAGACTCAAAAAAAAAAAAAAAAAAAAAAAAAAAAAAAAAAAAAAAAAAAAAAAAAAAAAAAAAAAAAAAAAAAAAAAAAAAAAAAAAAAAAAAAAAAAAAAGGAAGACTAAAGTTAAATCAAAGTCAAAATAGGAGAACAAAAGAATGAAGGGAGGGGGAAAAAAGAAAACAATGTGGGGGATATTAAGAACTAATTGGAAACTTTTTGTCTTGAAGTATATTTAAAATATACCTTTAATTAAAATTCTGAATATAATTACCACACAAAGGGAAAAAGTATCTCACCAAGGACTGCTTCTTCCTATTTGAAATTAACCTCTGCAGTAGCAAAAACGGGGAGTTAACCAAAAGAATTTTTCCCATTAAAGAAGAGGAAATAAACAAGGCAAACCTCTTCCCTTCCAACAAAACATAAACAACAGCTGATAATCCAATCATTTACTAGGAATTCATCCAAAACAATGAAACCCAATGTTGGGGGAGGAAGGGTTTCTAATTAAACATGTCTCCTCCCAACTCTTTCTACCTGAATACCTGACACTATCCAAATCCCAACCTTGAGTCACCGCTACTGACAGCCACTGCTGGGATGGAAAGGGGCCAGATTCCTAACATGTGCCATACTCCTTAAAAAATACAAACCACTGACTTAAAGAATTTATTCATAAAAAAACCAAAATCAGTTTGTATTCTCAAATTTGTAATAGGATTCTCCTTTGACATACACCATCTTTTTTGCTTAAGAGTGCTTTTTAAAAATGATACAAAAATAACTGAAATATTTCAAGAGTACGTGAAGTAAAAATTTCCTATCTGCCCACTCTCATTATGTAAAGGTAATCACAATTTGAGGGTGCATCCTTCTAGATCTTTAGAGTACCTCAGAAATTTTATACATAACTATATATAAACTCAAATAAGCAGTAAGAAGATTGTACTACATGCCCAGTTTTGGAACTTGCTTTTCACACTGTTCATGGAACAAACAGCCTTTCAAGTTTAATATGGTGGTACACCTGACTTAAACTGTAACACGCAGCAGTATTTTTAATTGTTCTTTTATTAGCAAGCACTTTCAGATAATAAATTTTTCTGCAATAAGCTCTTTGGTGCATACATCTTTGCATACAGCATCTTTCTTCCTTCTCTCTGAACTAGGGATTGAGCCCAAGGCCTTTGCACTGAGCTATATCCCTAACTTTTTTTTCAGACATGGTCTCATTAAATCACCAACTTGCCTAAACTGAGCTCAAAATGCAGTCCTCCTGCCTCAGCCTCGTATACATGTTGTGTTTTTCTTCAGCAAAGTTCAGCGATGAAAGTGCCAGATTAAAGCATAGATGTATTTTTTTGATACTGTCAAAATTTTCCCTTCTTTAACCTGATTAATTCTTTTTTGAAGGATCCAGGCTCATTGCTATCTATCAATGTTCTTTTTTTACTCAAATACAGTATTCTTTATAACCTTTGAATCACAGCATTACTGAGCACTATTCACTCCTATATTAGATTTTAAGTGGTTTTATAATTTAACTTCATCCTTTGTTTCCACACAATGCCATCACTGTGCAGCCTACAGAATATTTTCTGCCCACTTTCACTGAAAACCTGAAACCATGAAATCTTCCGAAGATCAAATTAAAACTAAAATCAAATTAAAAATTAGGTGAGTTCTGGCTACATGTGAGCAAACATGTGCAATTGCTCTTTTCACCTCTTCAGGTCCTTTACACTTCTAGATTCCAGTGCAGTAAGGCTTTCAGATCATAAATCTTAGGTGAAGTATCATCTTTATTATTAATACACTAGCAGGCTCCCTACTCATATTCATATTCCCATTTCATATAGAAAGCACCTTGCTCAAAAAGCCAAAAGCAAACAGATCAAGATATTAGCATGATTATCACTTCTAGTAAATATTATCATTTATCAGAAAAATATTAATAATCTACTCATTGTATTAGTCTATTCTATATTGATGTAGTATAGACTATTACATATGACTTCTCTTTCAAAGATCTCTCTAAAATCACTACCTTAAATTCATTTGGGTTAAGTATCATTTTATCATTAGCCACAAGTTAATTTGGTATTTCTACTTCAGTAAATCATTTGAAATAAGCACGTAACACATAATCAGAGTGAGTATGACAATAGGAGATCTTTGCTGGGATTTCTGAAAAAAAAATGATGTTATAGACTCGCATTCTCTCTTTTTTCCATCCTCTCACCCTTTTTCGACCCCTTTTCTCCCTCCCTACAAGTACAACAGAAAGACTTTTTTCCCCCCAGAATACAAGAATATAAGGGTAAAAAATCTAGAATAAAAGAGATTTAAAGGATGGTATTAATTAGAACCTAAATAAGGAAATAAGGAAAAACAGAGCCCTAAGATTGAGCTAATTTCTCCTCTGAATCAAACTATGCCTAGACTCTGTAATTATGCATATCTGATTAGGTTGAAATATTTGTCAATTGCAATTTGAAGACTCTTAAAACCTATAGTTAGAACTGTATCATCTAGTCTTCAAACTTTAAGCAACATTTTCAATTAATAAGTTCCAGCAAAACTATCTGTAAAGTTGTAGTATAACAATGATGATTTTCCTGTTTGAGTAAAATCTTAAGTTTAATTCAGTTAGCTCTAACAGGTGATAAATTCTACAGAAATGTTCAATGCTTTGGAAAGATTATTAAAGCAAAAGCGAATATATAAAACAGGACTAGGTACTTGCCTAGCATGTACAAGGCCCTGAGTTAAATCTCCAATGCCACCAAAAACAAGAGTACAATGTATAAAACAGAATATTAGGTGTTTCTTTCTCTTGGCACTTGTTTCCTAATTTTAGGAATTCTAAACATCTGTCTGTCATAAAAGTTATTCACCATCTAGCCAAAATTCCTTGCAGGAACTACCTGCAAGGACCCGTTATCAGCCTGTTAGGAACTGGACCACAAGCAGGAGGTGAACAGACAGCCAGGGTGTGAAGGTCACCTGTATTTACAGCCATTCCTCACCGCCCACATTAATCCTTGAGCTCTGCATGGTGCTGGTCAGCAGCAGCACTACATTCTCACAGGAGTACAAACCCAACTGTGAACTATGTATGTGAGGGATCAAGGATGTACATCCTTAAGAGAATCTAATGTCTGATGGCTGAGGTAGAACTGAGGCAGTAAGGCTAGCAGGACCCATATCCTGATCTATGGAGAAACTGTCTTTCACAAAACTGGTCCCTTGGTGCCAAAAAACTGGGGACCACTTTGATAGGCAAAGAGTAGATTAAATCAATCATTATAACAAGTTACAAATTCAATTTCATTCTGATGAAAAATGTACAATTTAATGTGGTATACCATATGCCATATTAAACCACACTAATCATGTAATTTCATGTCTATGAAATAAAAAATAAATTTAACTTACCTTAATTGTTTCGCATAATTTTGTTCAATTTCTATTCTTTCTTTAACAAATTTGGCATATCTTTCCAAGAAGTCAATTCCCCATTGTGTGTGCTTATCTAAGCTGTCGAACTGATCCTAGAAAATGAAAGTAAGAATGTATTGAAACGGTCTTAAAGTTTATTCACAAATATTTTAGCCAACGTTTAACGTTTGTATAGATAAAAAATAAGGTATACATTTTTAAAAAATCAACTTTGTCCCTACCCACTCTATCCTGTAATGTACAAATAGGTTCCTAAGTTAAAGTCACGCTGAATGCCCTGAATGAAACTATTTTCTGGTTTCAACACTCTGCCCTAGTCTCTTTTTGCAATTAACTCCTATTCCTCCTTTGAAAATCAGTTTGATTATTATGCCCTACAGAAGATAGTTCTAACTTCTCCATCTCAAATAAACAGTCTCTTTGGGTCCCAAAGGCTCCCCTAAAATTACCATCTTAATCCCTTACCATACCACATCAAAAGTAGGGATGTGTATTATTCACCTCTGAACTCCCAACGCCTAAACACCATGCTTGATACCACTGAAGAACAGTTTTAGTTGAACAAAATTAAATACACCTAGGTTCAAATTCTGAGTTCTACCATTTACCAGATATTTGACATTAGCCAAGTTTAATCAAGACATTCTAAGCTTTTTCTATCCTAAAATGGGAATCCCATCGTCTACCTCACAGAACTGTCTTTAAGTCACTAAAAATATTCTACAATACAGGAGTATCAGTTTCCTACAAGGGCCTTTACTATCTCAAAATCAAAAATTAAAATGGCCTGGATTTGTAACTCAGTGTAAAAGCCCTGGGACCAATTTCCAGTACCTCTCCCCTCAAAAAAGTTTCCAAATTGACTAATACTAACTTGGCATTCTGTCTCTCTCCTCATCACATATCAATAGTCTAACAATGTTAGCAAAATACCTAAATGTCACCTCTATCTGTTTTCCAAGTTTTTTTCTAAACCACCATGGTCTAATTATATTTGCTATTTACAAATAATCACCTCCATTTCATTTGATCTTTTTCATCCTAAATCATTTTTTTAAAATTCTACTACTAAAAGCCAATTTGTCTGGAATTGCAAGGACAATTCATCAGTTTATCACAATTTGCTACCACTACTATCTTCTTCCAAACAACTTCGCTGTTATTTGGTTTCCAAAGTAGATTTAAATACAGTAAAAAAAAAAAAAGGGGGGGGGGG